>OY728164.1:1416610720-1417860720 GCA_963277665.1 Viscum album
ATAGGTTGTACAGACCCAATTTTTTCTTCATAAGACTTTTGGAATATTTTTATATATGTTTCATGAGCTCGGAGTGGATAGGATGTGAAATTACAATTCCTCGTGTGCATGGAATAAATTTTATAAAAATATTAATTATATTTTATACTATGAATGCAAAGGAAATGACATATCTCTTAAATGTAAATTTGTATTAGAAATCCCAAGGCACGATTTAGTTTGAAATGTAAAGTTTACACTAAATTGGGAATAAATTTTTTCATCCCAGGACTTATGTGAGAAAAGTCACCTAGGGAAAAAATCAGAAATAAAATAATGAAACTTATTTATTTTACCGATGACATCAAATCAAGTAACTCTTGAATGGGGGATTAGATTTAAAATCTAAGACCACCATTGAGTTAAAAATTGCGTGTTTTATCTAGGTGTGACACAAAATGAGAGGGCATGTAAGTTTGGGATTTCGCGACCATTAGCAGGGCTTCCTACATTTTTCTATTAATAAAAAAGGGATTAGAATTAGGGTTAGCCACTAATTCTCTCTATCTCTCTCTCCTTCTGTTTTCTTTGATGAGTTAAGAATAAACCGCCATCATATCTTCAGTGAAACGCTCTGGGAGAAAGGAAAACATGTCACCAGCAATAAATAGATCATTCTAGGTTGTATTCTTGTTGATTTTCTCACCTCTAGTTTAAATTAAGATGTTTTCTTCAATTTTTCATCAAATTATTGGTTTCTAACATCGAGGTGATGGCCAAACGAACATGGAAATCATCCGAACTCAATTTTGAATCCCATTTTATCCACGTCTGTATTCCATTATTTGTTGTTGTTTTCTTTTACATTTAAGAACATGGAATCACTTTTGGATCATTGAGCAGAGGCTAGCGATGTGAATCTCTTATCACAAGGATTGATATTATGTTTTCATATCTATGATTGGGAAATAGAATGGGTCATTATGGATTGAAAATGATACCACCACTGGCAATGGCCAATGGTAGTGCACGACAACGACAGCCATGTGGAGAAGGGCGGCCAACAAGATAACGGTGACTGGAGTGGCATGGCTGGGTGATGACGGAGCTTGGACATGAGGACGGCAGAGTCACAATCTGGGGTCGATAATGTCATTGTATATGAGAAAGGTGGTGGGAGGAGTTTGTGTGCCCCGTGGAAGAACCAGTGGTGACAACGGGGTCAGTACGATAGGAGGCCGAGCAGGAGGCAGTTACTTCCAGGTTTGCGCGGTGGTGGGGCAGAGAAGACTAGATTCGACGATAGTGGCATGCAGGAAGGGAAAAAACCCGGGTGCAGTGGGAAAGTGGACTACTTGAAATAGGTAGGGAGGGGAATACCTAGAGAAAGATTAAAAAAATGAAAAGGAAAATAATATTAATAATAATAATAATAGTGTTATAATTAGTATTAATCCTTAAATGCCCATAACTCCTACATGGGGAATCTGATTAACAAACATTCAGTGGTAGCATGCCCTTGTTTCTGATACTGTCGTTTTAATACCATTTTGGATAATTTTCTGAAACTCACATCTTGGGCTGACAAAAAACCCATAAATAATTGATTTTATATTATTATTAAATATTTGACCTTCCATAACTTCCCTGTGCGGCATCCGATTGATGCGCTGTTAGTGGGGACATGACCCCATATTCTTGGTAGTATTTTTAAAACCAATGCTGGGTACCTATATCTATCCTACATATTGGGTCTACTAAACACCCTAAAATAATAATAATATTAATATTTAAAAAAAATTTCAAACGAAACTCCAATATAGTGAATCTGATTGACATGCCATCTACAACAGTACAACCCTGTTTTTGAGAAATTCATTTCGAGACTGATTTTGTATGCCTATTTTTGGATTTTATTTTGGATGAATAAAATAACTATTCACAATAAAAACAATATTATTGTTGTTTTAGTCTCTGAGAAATATTGTATCTAACATAACTCCTACGTGTGACATCTGATTGACACATCGTCAATGGAGATGAGACCCCATCATTAAGAAAATCTATTTTTGACTATTGTTGAATATTTATATTATGTTCATGTTTTGGATCCATGGAAAACCCAAAAATAATAACATAATTATTATTGTTGCAGAATCTTCTATCTGTCATAAATCTTCTATACAACATCAGATTTGTGAGCAGTTAGCGTCGTTGCGATCCTGGCATTGAAATTTCCGTTTTGAGATCGGTATTAGTATTTTAAATAAATATTGATGCACAAGCCCCATTATGACTGGTTCGGGCATTTTGTGGTGAAATGTCACCTTTTTTTACTTGGAGTCCTATTTGGTCAAGGGAATAGACAACCCCATGTGTTGTTCCATGAGGATCACAATGGTATGATCCATATAATTAATTTCAAGATTGAGGCATGGGACCCATGGGATCTCTTTCATGCACAATGTGGAGATATGAGACTTTTCCATTGGATATCCAATTGGGACGAATGAATAGCCGATATTGTGCATTTATTTACAATGATCGAAATGGAGGGATCCATTGGAATGTGCAAAGCCTTTTTATGATCTCACAATTTTTCGAAACATGAAAGGAATATCAGTAGAGGATCCTTCAAATGTGTTTTAAGAGAACCCAAAGATTTGGTCAACATTGACCATTGAGACATTGGAAAATATGTATGAAGAGATGCAGCTAAATGTTCTGGGGCTGTTTGAGGAGGCGTGTCAGAGAATCAATTTTTTTTCCTCCGGATCAACGACGAGCATCGTGCACACATCAACCTTATGAATAGACATTCCATGTACTCTGGGGGTACATTGGTATGCCTAGGGGTACTTGATTTCAATTGGGTACCTGGGAATGGCTAGGTACACGACCATATGATGATGTGGGGTCACATGTCATGTGGGCCCCAAATGTGCCACGCACCACTTTATGAATCTTCTATATCACATATCTCCTTATTTTGGACATGTATTTTGCCCTGTGAGTATCATATCTTGAGTGTTTTATCAATGTGGAATGTGATGGTGCCCTTCATATTAGATTTTGAGATATGATGAGAAATGATTTGGGTTTGATGCCTACCTGGGGAGGCATTTGATGACTACAACAATTTTTTTCTCAGAGGAACCATCCAACAGGGATGGAAAGTGAGGTTCCATGGTTCTATCTGAGAGGTTCCATCCAATATGGATGGAAAATGTCTTTCCTTGGTGCTTTTCGAGAGGTACCATCTAGTAGGGATGACTAGAGAAGGTTTCAGGATTACCGCCAGATGGGATGCGTATTGGTCCCCAATGGAAATTTCTGAGTTTACTTATAGATGGGATGGGTATTGGTCCCGGATGGTATTTTCCAAGTTTACCTCTAGTTGGGATAGCTAGTGGCCCCTCATGGTAGTTTCTATGATTATGTTTAGCTGGGCTGGGCAGTGGTCCACAATGGAAATTTTGTGCTTATCCTTTATCTAGGCTAGGTTGTATGTTCTCTTCAACTTGTGACATGAATTCTTGACTCGGAGGCACAATGATGAGACATTTATTAATAAGAATTTAGACTCACAAGGAAAGTCACACTTTTCCCAGCACGATGCATCCAAGTAATGCTACCTAAAACTGTGAGGGTGAGGAAGTGCTACTAAAATCAGATAGTACCAATGTGTGGTGATTGATTCATATTGACATGTAGTTCATAGTAAACATGTGGTATGATGGTCATATATGGTGGTTAATTATTGAAATGTTGTCTAGTCTTCTTCCTAGGATGATCTATCAGATGGATATCCCCTTACTTTCTCAATTTTGTTTCATTGACTGAGCATACATATAGATCATGTATCAGTACTCACCCTTTGGGTTTTGGATAATCTTTTTCCCAGAGAGGTGATGATATGTAGTTTATACCATGTGAATTCCCTATCTATGTTCCAGTGGTTAAATGAGTCTACTCTATTATATTAGGCAGTGAATTCTCGACGATAAGTTCATCTTACCACCATTTATAGCTCCTTTTTTTGGATGAGCTTACTTCACTCTCTTGTTGGGCTGAGCTACCCTCCTTTTATAGTACCTTATCTGATATACTACATTCCTTTTTTATTATTACCTCTTATTTCCCCCTTAATCGTTTTAGGGTATCCTACTGAGTATTGTTATACTCACCCCTGCATGGGATTTGCTCTCATGTGTTGTTCCATATGTAGACGATGACCAGGTTGATCGTAAATTCATAAGAGCATAGGGATCTGGGTTCTTGGACTGCATACATTGGTCATTGCTTAGGAAATAGGAGTGGGGTTCTCTTAGCTATTTTAGATTTTTAGTTACTACTAGGTTGTGACACCCTTTTGGGTAGGCATATATTTTTCCACCTTTTACATTTCAGTTTTCATTACCATACTTGTATAATTTTGTGGTTCATGCATGTTTGGTTTATTTATAGCAGTGTTACATCTTTTTTCCCTTTCCCTATACACAATTTTGTTTAGTTGGGTGTGTGCGTGTGTACAGGTTCTTAGGTAATGGTCTCCCTAGGTTTTTTGTGCCTTCAGAACTTTCTCCATCCACTGGAATGTGGAGGTCGGCTTGGGGTAGTTGCGGCTTGATCCCTAACACAGGTCCGGTCGTGGAAATTTGGTATAAGAGGTGGTTCCATCCTTGTGACATTTTTCATATGTTTCTTTAAAAAATACTTGTTTGTATTTAGGGAATTAGTTTACAAGTGTCTGGAGAGTAGATATCATTCTAAGGAATCCACTGATGGTGTGGGCGGCCGATGTAGCCATTCACTAGGACCCTGGTTACCAAATTTTTAACTCAGCACCCTGAGAAACTTGTTTCAGGGAACAATGGTACATTCATCATATAGGATTGAGTCTTTGACTATCCTTATTGAGAAATATCCCCATATTTGTTGATATATATATATATTTTACTGTCTAATTGGGATGTCTCCACGATGACAGCTAGCTAGGATACTAGCTCTGGATCATGATGATGAACATGTGAGTGACGAGGCCTCAATTCATGGTAAATCATGAGATCTGTTTCCTCTAGGTGGGGAATTAGCAACACCTATCTCTTTTGAGTATTAGACAACCCCAGTAAGGTTGTCTGAGCGCACTCTGTGAGTTCTAACTCTAGAGACTACAAAGCTTCAATGGTGAGTTAGACACTCAGGCAGGATATGTATGGATAGAGATGGTGGTATGCCTCCTCATGCTAGTAGACACATTAATGGATCAGACTGTGTCTTTGGAATACAAACTTATTCATAGAACAACTTGGTGTTGTTAGAGCCTTGTTAATCATATAATCAATGAGTCAAAAATCTTGTGGGATTAATTCCAGTTGTTGTTTCATGAAGTGTACCACCCCTTATTCATGTGATTTGTTCAGATTTAGGAGCTCTTGATGTTTAAAAAGGGATTTATGATGGTGGATGAGTACAAAAAAATGTTCATAGACCTTGCAAACTACTCTTTGGAAAATATCCATGATAACTACTTCTGATAACAGAAGTTAGAGGTGGGGCCCTACAGAGAGATCTGTGCTATCATAGTACCATTGTAACTCCCCATATATGTAGGGGTGCCGGTGTATTCACTAGGGATATAGAGCATTCTATTAGTGGGATGATATACAACTGGTTGTGGAAGTGTGTGTAATAGAGATGAGATGTCAGCCATAACTAGTAGGTGTTAGTCAACAAGATCTCCACATAGGAGACCTTCTCATGATCAGACTCAGGCACATGGTCAGGCATCATTAGGCTAGCTCAGAGAGGGTCATTGATATGCTTGTGATGGGTGCAGTCACATGGCATGAGACTGCATGACCTGATAAGCTAAGAACACCAAGTAGGTAGTAAGTGGACAACTAGGGCAAAGACTATGCCATGATCATTGATCTACTAGGTGTGGATAGGGTGGTCCCCAAGGAGGTGGCAGTAGTAGAGGATTTTTAAGAGGGAGATGATATTATGAGGTCTTTGCAGCACCATCACCACTAGGGTACCCATGTTAGGCTTAGGAATCAAGTAGTTGGAGCCACAAACAACCACAAGCTTTGAAAGTCTATATTCCTGCAACATACAAAATGATAAGACATACACCCTGTGTCTTTTCTAATTTTTTTAGTAGAAGTTGTTAAACACTATCTGATGTACTCTTTCTTCTTTGATCCACACTAGAGGTTTTACCGGGGTGACTAGGGGTGTTAGTGTAACCCTACATTAGTGTTGTTCTATGTAGCTTTGAATACATGAATATTATGGGTCTTTCCCTAACTGAGATGTGTTTTTGTGATGTGAGAAATCTATGTGGGTGAGTCAGTACCTACCAAAGTGGATAGTTTAAATGTTTCATGTAATATTACCATTGATTTGTGCATTCATGGTGATGTTGTGTGATGGAGTGTCAGAGTAGCTCCTGGAATTTCCAGTGGAGTTTTACAGCTTGACTCTTTTTTCATAGGATGTCGCTAGTGGGTGTAGCATAGTACGTAATTTGGGGATACTATCCTTAAAATAATAGTGGAGAAACTTGGGTTATTCCATGTTCTTTCCATGTCTATCCTCTTATGGTTGAATGAGTATACACACTCACCCAGTTCATTTTTACTTTGCGTGCTCAACATTAATCTTGATAAAGTTGTTATCAAGTACAGATCGAAGTGATAGGGACCCCATGAATAGAAATACACGACTAACTATGTGGTACTACAAGAAGTAGTCTTTTACATGGGTGTGTGGATACACTACCTTCTGGGGGAATTATTTTTTGTTTCCATAGACCACCATAATCTTAGGTACATCTTCATTTAGAGAGACTCAAACCTATGGATGAAATGCCGGTGGAACGTTCGGCATGACCTTGACTTATAGATAGTATATACTCCAAGAAAGGGAAATGTTTTATATGATTCCCTTAGTAGTAAGTCCCTGGATTACCTGGTGCATTGAGTCTTAATGTAGTTAGCTTCCTTGTAGATGACCCTTGTGGAGTAGAAGGGTATAGTTTTTCTTCAGTCAGTGGGGATGAATATTTCACTTCTCGAGCATGTAAGAGTGTTTATGTTGTGAGAAATAAAATGTGAAACCCCACATGACTAGATATCCATGGATAGTTTACTATATTAATATTCTAATAGAGGGAATAATTTGACCCTTTTGAAGGAAAAAATAGTGATTCCAATCATGACGTGGGATGTAGAGGTTCGACCATGGAGGTAAACTATCCCTCGAGTTTCATCAGGCCATTTAGGACCATGCAAAGAGTTGGAAACATGGTATATCACCTTTCCCTACCCCAAATAGATATATTGGGGGAAAGACATCTCCCACATGTCATAGATGAGGAGATACATGCATGTTCCTATGAAATTCATCAATAGGATTATAACATATGAAGATAGACCATCTATTTGGTTTGTGTGTTGTGGTAGCATAGAAACATGTAGTTTTTCCTATGAGTGGGAGATCCAGGTGTGAGCCCAATATTCCAAGTTGTTTCCATAGTTTTTGTTTTACAGGAATAAAATATTGAAGGAGAAAATTATTTAGAGACCTGATATTTTCCTTGTATGACTTTGTGATATTCCTAAATATATTTCATGAGCTTGGTGCTGAGATGATGTCCAATTCTGAGGCATGGTGTGCCCGGATTAAATTTTATAAAAATATTAAATATATTTTATACCATAGAAGAAAAGGAAATAAGATATATCTCAAATGGTAACTTGGATAAAAAATATGAGGCCATGGTTGAGTATGGAACATTGTATTTACCCTAGACGATGAATAACTTTTGTCAGCACAAAATTTCTGTAAGAAAAACCACCCATTGTAAAAATCATTCATAACATAATAAAACATAATTATTTTACCCCTGATGTTGTATTTAATAACTCTTAAACATGGACTTAGATTCGAAATCTTAGACCTCTATTTAGTTTAAAATGGCGTGTTACATCTAGGAGTGATATAAAATGAGAGTGCACAAAAGTTACAGATTTTGTGACCATTGGAGGGGCTTCCGGTGTTTCACTACAAATAAAAATATAGGAGATTAGAATTTTGGTTTCCACCTAATTATCTAACTCCCTATAATTCTCCATTATTCAATGAATCAAGAACAAACCACCAATAGATCTTTATTGAAATGCCACGGGAGAGAGGTTAACACATTGACAAGGATAAATGGATCAATCGAGGTAGGATTCATGTTGATTTTTACACATTTGATTTCAATTCACATGTTTTATTCAATTTTTCATGAAATTATCTATTTTGATCATCAAGGTGATGGAAAAATGAATATCGACATCGTCAAATCTCCGTTTTTAATCCCCTTTTATCTGCATTCTTTGTCTTTTCTTTGTGGTTTCTTCATTTTACTTTTCAGCACACCGAATCACTGTTGGATCATTGAATGAAGACTGGTTTTAGGAAGATCATATCGCATGGATTACCGATAAAATTTTTTAATCTAAGATCAAGAAACTGGAAGGGTCAGTAAAACATGTGAGAGAAGATTGCAAAGAAATTGAATGATGGAGGCGACTGCATGGAGAGGTATTTCCTACTAGATGGTAGTGACCGAGGTGGCACGGTCGGGTGATGGTGGTGATGGGGCGCGAGGATGGTGGGGTCACGAGTAGAGGTCGACAGTGTGGTGGGATGTCTCAAAGGTGGTAGGGTGAGTTCGTGTGTCAGGTAGAAGAATTGTGGTCGATAGTAGGGTATTCATGGTAGGAGGCCGAGCGACAGGTAGTGGCTTCTGATTGAGCACGTCGGCGTGATAGAGCTGGTTGGAGGTGGCAACGACGACAAGTTGGAAGGGCGTAAAATGGGGTATGTAAGAGTTGCAGTCACATGATATAAGGCCGGGGAGGGGAAACCATAGAGGAATATTTTAAAAATTATTATAATAATACTTATTATAATAATAATTATAATAATAATAATTATAATAATAATATTATTTTTATTTAAACCCCCATAACTCCTGATTGGGGAGACCAATTAACACACAGTCAGCAGCGGTGTGCCCCCATTTACAATACAGTAGTTTTAAGTCAATTTTGGATAATTTTATCGGACTAACATACTAGGCGCACAAAACAACCATGAAATAATAGATTAAAAAATATTATTAAATAGTTGACCCGCCATAACATCCCGTTGTGGCATCCAGTTGATGTGCCTTCAGCGGTGACTTGTACCCATCTTCATGGAAGTCATTTTAAGACCAATGTTGGGTACCTATATCCATCTCAGAGACCAGGAATATTATATTACCTAAAATAATAGTAGTATTATTATTTTCCAACATTCTTTCAAACAAAACTCCAAAATGGAGCGTTCGTTGACATGTCGTCTGCAGCAGCACGACCCAGTTTTTGATATGGTCATTTCGAGACCAATTTTGGATTCCTATTTTGAGTGTGTGGGTCAGATGCACAAAAGGTCTAAGTATAATAATAATAATTATATTATTATTAATTATGTTTTAGTTGTGAAATATTGTATCCAATATATCTCTTACGAGTGACGTCCGATTGATGTGCCATCAATGGTAATGTGTCTCTATATTTAAGATGGTCTATTCAAGAAGATATTTTGGATATTTAATATAGGCTCATGGTTGGTTCCACAAAACCCCCAGAATAATAATCATAATAATAATATTTTCACTGAATCATCAATTTGTCGTAACTCTTGCATTAGACATCAGATTTATGAGCCATTAGCAGTATTTTGATCCTGACATTGAGGTGGCGTTTTTGAGACTGATATCAGGATTTTAAAATAAGATAGAGGAACATGACCCATGAAGTCCTATTTTTTGTCTTGTGGTGAAATGTGACCTTTTCAACGAGATTATGATTTGTAAAAATTTATAGTAACTCCCATGTATTTTTCCATGAGGATCATAATGTCACACTCTGTATAATTAATTTCATGATTGAGGCATGGTCCCCAAGGTTACTCATTCAATCACAAAGTAGTGATATATGAATTTTACATCGGATATATGATGGGGTGAATGAATAGTTGAGGTTGTGCATTTTTCTACAAGGATCAAAATGATGTGATCCCTTTAAACACATAGAGCCTTTTTGTGATCTCATTAATTGTGGAAACATGAAAGAAATAACAATGGATGATACTTATGATGTGTTTGAATAGAATCCATGGCTTGAATAAACATCGAGCCTTGAGATACTATAAAATATGTATGAAGAGATGAGATTAGATGTTATGGGGCCGTTTGAGGAGGCATATACGTTAATTATATTTTTTGGCCCTCTAGATCAACGACATGAATCATGCGCATGTCATGCTATTAAATAGATATTCCATGTAATCTGGGGGTACCTTGAAATACCTTAGGGTACTTTTATGCAATTTCGTACCTACGTATGTCTTGGTACACCACCATGCGATGTGGTGGGTCACATGTTGTGTGGTCCCCATGTGAACTGTGTACCACATTACGAATCTTATATCTCTCATATATTTTTCTTTTGGACTCATATTTTGTCCTGTTATTAGCCAATATTGAGTGTTTTTCCCCATAAAACATTATTTTTCCATCCATAAAAGATTCTTTGATATGATGCAAGATGATGAAAGTGTGATGCCTACAAAAGGCGACAACCGATGACCGCATCAGCATTTTTCTGAGAGGTACCATCCAACATGGATGGAATTTGTGTTTTCTTATGGGTTTTCAAAGAGGTTATATCTAGAAGGTATGGATGATGTAGTTCATCGGTGCTTTCTAATTGGTATCATCCAGTTGAGATAGTGGAGTAGTTTCTGGGCTTACCTTCAATTGGGATGCATAGTGTTCCCCGATGGATTTTTTCGATCATACCTTCAGTTGGGTTGGGAAGTGGTCCTCGACGGTCATTTTTGGGTTTACCTCTAGATGGGATAGGCAATGGTTCCTAATGGTAGTTTATGGGCATACCTCTAGTTGGACAGGGCAGTGGTCCCCAATGCTAGTTCTGGGCTTACCCAACATCTGAGCTAGACAATGGGTCACTGTCATCGTTGATGTGAAGTGACCTAAAACTGTGACGATGAGATAGTGCCACCCAATGTGGATAGTATCGAGGTGTGGTGATTGGGTCCCTTTAACTTGTTTTTCAAAGTATACATATTGGATACCAGACATCAATGGTTGATACATTTTTATTTCTTATCTACTCTTATTCCTGGGATGAGTTGGGATTTGGAGATCCCCTTACTCTCTCATTTAGAGTTCATTGACATAGAATACATATATATCAGGTTTTAGTACCCACTCCTTGGGTTTTAGCTACTCCCTTTCCAAGAGAGGTGAATATGCGTAGGGTATTCCATGTTCTTTCCATGACGAGCTTCTCATGGTTGGGCAAGTCTACCATCCTACATTAGGTAGAAAATACTCAATGAGAAGTTCATATTCTCACCAATTCTAGATCCTTGTGTTCAGATGAGATTACTTCACTCTCTTTTTGGGTTGACGTACACTTCGTTTATTATACCTCATCATATCAACAACTTTACTTTTTCTAAGTTTCTCTTATGGATCCCCTTTCACCTTTTTTGGGGTTCCCTACTGAGTACTTTTATACTCACCCCTACATGGGATTTTCCTTCTTCTGTCATTCTTTATAAAGACAATAGACTGGTTGATGTTGACTTCAGAGGATCAAAGGGATGTAGGTGCATGAACAACATATGATGGTCATAGCTTGGGATTCAAGAGCATGGATCTCTTATCCTTTTTACCTTCTCAATTACTTATAGTTGGTGGAACCTTTATCCTTGGGTGTGTATTTTACCCATTTTTCCTTTTAGTTTACTTTACCATACTCTTACTATTTAGTGGATAATGCATGTTTGGTTTAATTATAAAAGTGTTTCATATTTTGTTCATTTCCCAATGCACTTTTTCATTTAGTTGGTTGCATGTGTGTACATGTTATTAGGAAAAGGACTCCTTGAGTTTACTTGATCAATTAACACTTGTCACCACCCCTACCTATGGAGGTGGGCATGGGGTAGTTTTGGGTCGATCCCCAGCATAGGTCAGGTCGTGACATAGTCCTAATGCTTTTTCTTATTGATTTAATTCCATACATGGAGTGGGATGATGGGATCATGAAGGAATCATTAACAGATGAGGATAGGATATTAGAACAACGTTTTATATTCTTTTATTACTCTTTATGAATTATCCACCCATAGGGGAACTAGTTTGGACTGTAAGTAATGTTCATTTGTTTTCACATGTGATGTTGTATTTATTTTTCATCACATTCATTGGTTTTGATGTTTATCTACAAGCATATATATATTTTATTTATATTGTATTTCACACTCTATTAATAATGGAATAGTCACCCCATAATAGCCTCATGGACCTCACCAATAGTCTGTAATATTTGGCATAAGGGTATGTGAAATTAAGACCATGTGGTGATCTAGTATGATTACTATTTACAGTGTGAGCTAGGTTGAGGTGTTAAAAATATCATGCAGAATATGGGTATGGTATTTTGGATTATTACCATATATCATAGATTAACAACCTCACAAGGGGGTTAACTATCACAGGTGTAAGGTGGTGCATATGGATACATGATAGAGGAGATGGGGGGAGTAATGAACATGTGCAGATTGGGTGGGGTGGTATGTGTTTGTATACGTTTTTTATTATTTTATTTTGTTTTGTTGCAATTTTTTTGTATATGTTTTTTTTTTAATTTTGAATTATGGTTTTCAGTGATTCACAACTATCATATTTTTTAATAGTTTTTCCACTCTACAAAACCATGATAATGTATATTTTTTTTATAGAAATTGTGTCTCCAAATTAGTATAATTTTCAGTATAAAAAATACAAATGTGGTGAAATCCACCAAAAAAATTACCACTACAGTTGTTTTTACGTTACTAGTACTTACATAAAACTGCTACTAAAACTAATTTAGTAGTTGTTTTGAATAAATTCCTATAATAAAATTATAAGGGGTTATAAACCCCTCTAATCCAAAAAATAACTCCCTTTAAATGAATTATTTTGTTACATTGTGATTTACATAGGAACATCGATGCCTTAGAGATGAAAGTATAAGAAGAATCTTCATATTATAGAGGAAGAACTGGTGGTGCGATCTAGTATATGGTATGTTCATGTAATATATTCCTTGTTTGTGAGTTGAAAATTAAGACAAAAAAAGTTTCTTCGTGTGGGGAATAAATTTACGATGCACAAAAGGCATGATTAACAACTTAACTCAGCAACTGTGCCTAGGAATAATGGGATATGATTCATGATAGCATGAGTTGAGTGGTATATCTGGGTGGAAATATAGTATTAAAATGACTGTACATGTTTTGTTTTGATCATTGTGTATGTCGTACATAATTTTCTAAATACAGTCCTATGATGTAAACAAGAGAATGGTCTTGAACGTGACATACAATGTTTGTGAGTTAACATAACCCGACCTCATTCAAAGATCAGTGGGATTAGTGGTAATTGGTTACAATCTATAAAACCCTAATATTTAATTAAATAGTTCGCTATAAACAAATTGTATATCTTGGTTAGACCTCTTTACATGAAACAATGAGTTTAAATGAACTGCGATATACTATTAAAATATTATTTTTTAATGTGACATATATATTATATCCATTGGATTGATGGACATGAATAGAAAAAAATGTAGGAATATATGTATGGTTCACAGAGGTATTAAATGAATTCATTGGTATCCAATTAATGAGAAATAAAAATAACTGTAATTTGAAAATAAATGAAATTTTTATTCTAAAAACCAATTTTTATGCTCGTAATATATTTTCATCCTAATAAATTATATTAATACGAATTTTTTAATCATTATAATGATATTTTTATATTTTATATTCAATAATTTTTTAACATTCATATAATGTTTCTTCTTGGCCCGTGATAAGAAAAAAATAATATTTTACATTTAAAAATTTAGTTTTCTAAAAATGATTTTCATCATGTTTTGTGTACTTATTTTGATAATAATTTAATAAAATTATTGAAATAAAATCATGAAAAATATATTCATTATTTTTAATCATGAGAATAAAATTTGCTAAATAGTACTATTTAGTTTTTTTCAATGAGAATAGTAACCTTGGTGAATATTTGTCATCTCAATAAGGGAAAAAGGATAAAAGAGGGGTAAAACCTTAGGATAATGCATATACATTTATCTAATAAGTTTTCTATCACAATGGATGAATTTAGTTCCAAAATTTACAACCATGTCTGAAAATATGGCCACCTGGTTCCCTTTTTCATTGATAATTATTTTTATATTACTTTAATAATAGAATAAAAACAAAATGTTATACTCTTGACTTTAATATATATAATATTTTTCCACAAGGATAAAAAGAGGCTTGGTTTAGTTTAAAATTTTCATTTTTAAGATTAATTAGTTTTATTAACATTTTAATTATTATAAATTTTTTGGGACTGAATAATTATCTTAAACTCCTACGTAGTGTGGACATAGTATTTAATTCAATTAAAAAAAATAAATGATTTTATAAATACTAAATTTAATAAAATAATTGAGTTTTTGTACCATGATTTTAATATGTTAATATGAAATATTAGGGTTTTATTAATTATTTATATTCTAATTCCACATTTGTCTTATGCCTTTAATGTCATATCAAATGAATAGTTCCAAAAATGTCATTAAAAGTATCTTATGAAAATGAATATATTATTAAACAATTTAAAAATAAAAAAAATTATGAAATAGGAATTTTTTTATTATAATGTCTAAAAGTTCATCCATTTCCCATTTATGATCCAATCGTTAACTTATAAGTAAAATTATTGCCATTTGTGATTGAAAAGGGTGTTATTGGTGTTAAGGTGACAAAAATTTTACTGGGGGTTAATCTAAAACGATAAGTGTTAAAATTAAACAAAAGGTTTAGTAAACAACGTTGGTTGGTTTTATAATTTACCCTAACCTTATAAACATGAAATATGAATCATTTTGGATCCATGTTTATAATAATATGACTTAATAATACTTTCAATCATTGAACAATTATTAGCGTGTCAGTCACCACAATTATTAAGGGGAAACTACTACCCTAAAATACTCAAATATTTCAAGAAATTTTAATCAAAAAATACATGAAAATAACTATACCAAAAACACTAATAAAAAATATAATGGTTATGGACTTCCCAATATACCTACCATATAATATTAATTGAAGATCTAAATGAGTTCTTTTAAGGAAGAGACAATCTCTTTTACCTACCGATATCTTTGTTACTACTCCTTCTAATTGCATATAATATTTGGTATTTATCATAAAATTATAAATTAAGTTTCATAAATAAACTAAATTTTTATTATATTTTATAAACCACTATAATTCATCCAATATTTAATCAAATGGAATGCAAAAGTATCATTGTGCGTACTTGTGGACTACCACATCCACTTGGTGATCCAATTAATTTTACATCACCGTCAATCATGGATGGATGTTTTGATGTTTTTAATTTTTATATATGATATTTATGAAATTATTATAATTTTTTAATTATAATATCAAATATAACTTCTTACCTATGTATCAATTAAAAAATGATAACGTCTTAGAATCATACATGTGGACTTCCACCGCCACTAAGAGATGTGATTTTTCCATCATTTACATTTTAAATTATTGGTAATAAAGATATATTTAATATATATATTTGATATAATAATTATATTTTAATGTTGAATTATTATTTACCTTTTTTTCTCTATCAATTGAAAAGTGAAAACATTGTTCATGCATATGTACAACCTACCATATCCATGAATGGTGGAATTAATTTTGATATATCTACTTTTATAGATGATTATAGATAAATATATTATGATTAAAAAATATATTTATATCATTATTATCATTTTGGAGATGATTGAACAATGATTTTTCGGCAAATACAAAAACTAATGAACAAAAAAATATATGAAAAATTAATAAGTTTGAATGGAGATATCATGGGCGCCCTCAAATGATTAGTGGTTTTTGGGTACTTAGGTGCAATATAGTGGCTGACCAAGGTCATCTCTCAAAGGAGGATGTAAATAAAAAAACTTATTAAAAGTATTCTAAAAGTAAAATAGAATAGAATTAGAATACTACCTGAAAGTATGTGGGGGTGTTTGTTTATCATTTATAAAACATGAAGAAGTTTTCTGGATGATGATTGCATTTTTTTAAATTTTGAAATGACGTTTGATAAAAAAGACACAATAAGAAGATGTTTTTTAGAAAATATTTTAAAAGGCATAATAAATCTAACTCTACATATTCATTTAATTATTAATCATTATCATTTAAAGAAATATCCACTTAATTATGATCCCCTAATTGTTTTACCCTCGAACCCTATGAGAGTTAACTTAACCACAAAGATGAAATTACTTAAACCCTAGGCTAGCTTCGGAACACGCAATCGCTGCACCCTGCTTTGATTGTTGTTATAAGGTTAGATTATGTTTAGTGGTTAATTAGAGAACATATACATTTAGGAAATGAGGATGAATTGTGTTTAGTTACCATATTTGACCTCTACAAATTTATCCCGTGTGGTTTTGTATTACCGATTAAGATCGCGCTCTCACAATTTAGAGAAAATACCGACCTCATGTGTTTTTGTGTTAATAATTCAATTTATTTCTTAGTTTCTTATAATTTCAAAACATAAATCATGGATTATATTAAGTGAATTATAGTATCACAATTATTGAAAATAAATAAATGAAGAGTGTAAAATATAGATCGATCACAAAGAAAACTACTCGTCCATGGGCGGTGTGGTCATCGTGGAGACATTTTGCATGAGCAAGGATTGAAAGGTTAGAACCCAATTTCATCTCCAATATTTATTCCAACCCAATTAAGAAGCTTAATAGAATAAGAAAAGGTAATAAAATAGAAGAGTAATTGAAGAAAAATTTAATACACAAACATTAAATAAAAGAAAAACAAAGAGGAGGTGGGAGAGGAGAGCCTTTTTGGAAGAGCTGTTTGCACAACGCCTTACTTCTTCCAAGAGTTGTGAAGGGTTCATGAGAGACAAACTTTCAGCCCCACCTTTCCAAATCCTTTACCAGCCCTCCCAATGAGTGAAAACATCCATTAAATATTTTTGGGGAGGGAAAGGGTCACAAATAATTATTAAATGTGAATGGGAAATTCAGAAAAATATTTTAATCCCACTTGCACCACATAGTTGGACTCTAAAACATGTAAATTGGCTGGCCTTATAGAAGGATTATTTGTGCATAGTCATGTCTCCGAGCCTCTCTTAAAATTTGGCCTCATTACAAGCATGTATTAAGATGATATGGCCCAAATGGTGAAGTGATTTCCAATATGGATAGTTCAGTCCTTCTTTGTCTTAATGGCCCATTTACTCCACTCAATTCCATGATCTAGCTCACATGTCCTGAATAGAATTTGTATCCAATTAAGTGCATAACATAGTTACAAAATTTTATGTCAACATAATTTACAAAAAAATATTTATGCCCGAAATACTATAGTGATTTTAAAAGGGTAAAACTGTAATTTTATTCTAATTTTCAAATGAATGATCAAATCCCAAATATTTCATAATTGAATATATTTTGAATAATGTGGAAAAATTATATCATCTATTATCTATAAAATATTCAATAAAATTGTGTTTTATCAAATTCATCATCCAAAACAAATATTTTGATAATAAATTGTCAAGAAAAAGGTGATAAATGGTTATAAGTAAACCATATATGATATGATATAAATTATTTTTTATATTTATTATTTATATCGAAAATACTTTTTATACAGTAGGTAGAAACCCATAAAAAGGAAATTGGAACATAGGTAAGAGTTTATTTGAAAATCTCATCATTAGTTGGGATTGTTTTTGTTTAAGTATTTTCTCGGGGAATTATTTGATATTTATATATTAATCCTAATATATTTTTATCCTCATGTTATTTATGTATGTTAATTTTTTTATTCAGTTTCCTTTCTTTTTGTACTTATGATTCCAAGATCATTTTTTCTGAAAAAATGACATCATTTTTCTACTAGGTCGATAATATATTTCTTTCTTGTTAATAGTTTACTCTAAAATTATTAGGTGATATTATAATATTCTCTATTGTTTTATTAAATAAATTTTTACCCATCATTTAGTTTTAATTATTTTTAAAATTAATATTCTTCTTATTTTTTGGAATGAGTTACTTTTGACAATTTTACTGAAAATGTGTTAGGATTCCTTCTATTAACAAAAATGAAATGAAAAAATTCCACACCATCATTACCAAAAAAATAATTCACGATTCCATTATAAGTATAAAACTTTTATTTAAAATTAAAATTTCTCTTTAATATTTGGAATTTTATAATATTTTAAAAAAGTAATTTTAATGGGAAAATGA
This sequence comes from Viscum album, assembly GCA_963277665.1. Classification (NCBI taxonomy): domain Eukaryota; kingdom Viridiplantae; phylum Streptophyta; class Magnoliopsida; order Santalales; family Viscaceae; genus Viscum; species Viscum album. The sequence continues at coordinate 1,416,629,239 of OY728164.1, forward strand.
CATTTTTATCAAGAAAATTTCTTATGAACATTTAAATGTATTTTCATAAATGTGAAAATTTGATTACTCTTATGATTTAATAAATATAAAATCTAAGGATAATATCCAACATTTTTATATAAATATTTTTTGAACAGTTAGACTGAGGATAGTATTATAATTATGTATGTTAGTTCTTTCAATATGGAATATTATTAATTTTTAGGAACATTGAATATAATGTATTGTTTATTAATATAATTAATTCTCTGAAATTGTTAAGTGATTGATAAGGAACTAAATTACATAGCCTATCAATACATCAGTTGGTCTTCTGAGAGAAAATCTATAGGTAATTTTTTTGATTCCTTAGACATTTAAGTAGATTCCATGGAATAAGGCCACAATGTTAAGTTTGTGATGCCCATAATTATAAATTTAATCATTATAAAATCATTTTTTGACTTACATGTGATTATTTTAAAAGTTATAATATCCATGGATAGTTTAAAAGATTATTTTAATATTTATATGGAATTATATGATCATTATTTTCCCTTCCATATTAATCATGCCTTATTTATTCTATGTTAGCTTCTACTATATGCACACCATTACTGAACATCTAAGATTAAAACTTTATTATGTTTCCATTAAATATGATTCTATGAAGTGTATTATGAGGAATATAAAATTTCATCCAAGTGGTATTCATGATTTTATCAACGAAAACAATTTTCCTTATTTATTGTTTTCAAATGTAATGTCAGATTTAACTATGTTTCTAGTTTTCCAAGACTAATCGACTATTTAGTTCTTTGGGATAGGATCAATTGTATATATTTAAAATGTAATAAATCTACCACCATATTTTTTCTACAAGATTTTGTGTCATTATAGTTAGTATCAATGAATATTTATAATATACCTTTTGATCTAGATTTACGAAAACATATATTAGGGAACATAACCCCATGATCGACTTTGAAGATAAGTCCACATATATGGTAACACCATAAGGTATATATAAGTCTTAGATTGTGAGATTTTTAGACATAAATACATATCAGTATAATACACATGTCTGTGGTTTTTGAAAAAATAAATCTATGTGTAATAAGCCTGAAAAGAGTTGGTTGAGTATATTGTGATCGTAATTATGGTGCATGGTGAGTGATCCCTTACTATACACCTATTTTGAAAATCTTGAGAGATGTTATTGGATTAATTGACATTTTATTTATGAACAATTATGATAGATCTTGAAAATATTATTATCATTTTAGAATACTCCCTAGTAAAAGGGGTTTATTATTCTGAGATTGGTTTTGCATAAAATTTCAATTTATATTTTGTGTTTCACTAGTTTTAAAATTATAAATTATGATTAATAATGTTATGATATTATTTAGAATTTCCTTTATTTAGAAATGGTTCATAGTTAATGGAATGAAAATTGTATCAATTCATGTGTCCTATATAGGGATTTATGTCATGGGAAAAACAATGAAGCTAGAGCTAGAGACAAGGCTATAACTGAACAAATTATAAATAAATTAGGGAAACTCACTATGGTTATGTTTAATAATTCTCCCTATATGGAGCTTCCTCATAATCCAAAACATGTTGTAACAATGTTAGACCATTTCAAGAGATAAAAAAATCTATCATTCTATGGAACCACAAATCCATTTGTTGCATACCAATGAATAAGTTTCAAAGAAAATATATTTCTCTATTTCGTAAGTAAAGAAAAAGGGAAGGTTTTCAAGAATGTCTATCAACTCATGGGGGTGTATATTAGTAGTGGTCATTGATTAAAAACATTAAGGATGAGTAAGAAATAAATATGTTTGATTGAACAAATTCTAAAGTAATTTTCTTGGAAAAATATCCCCTAAGGGATAATGAAAAGACATCAAGAGAAAATTATAGAGTCTAAGGTAAATGGGAGCGAAAGATGTTTCTATGCTTGGATCTAACTTTACAAGGATTTAAACTCATGATTTATACTATATACATTATCCAAAACTATAAAATATATCATTTCATTGAAGGGATTATGTTAATTCATTTATAGGAACCAATCTCGAAAAAATGATCATTATATGAGGATATAATGTCATGTGTCAACAATATAAAGAAATAATTTTCCATGTAATCTAGATTTGAAGAAAATTAATAGAATAAGTGGAAAAAAGAAAAAAATTAATATGGGGAAAAAGAAAAATAGTTATTTATCATCTTTTGATACTTGTGGAAGGAAAAACATAGGTTCATAATTAAAATAAAAATGAGTTTGCTTCATATTTTGAGAAAAAGTTCATAATTATGATGAATGAAAGGATAATGGATAATTCATTAATGTAAACTAATTTAAAAATAAGTTGATGTATGACTATTCCAACCAACGACCCAATCTTCAAGGGAACTAACCATGGAATAATACAAGGGGATAAGGATAATATTATGAAATCAATACAACCAAAGAGGAAGTACCTAGTGATATGGTGAAAGGTACACTTATCACCCACTCTTGGATGGTAAATGTTTTATTTGAATTTGGTTATACCCAATTTTTTATAATTTATGAATATTATAAGGTTCTCACATCACCTCATCAATAATTAGATGTTTAGTTGGCAGTGAAAAATGCTAAATGTAGGATGACCACATCTAAAGTCTGTAACTCCTCTCTAATTTAAGTATGTGGAAATGATATTCCTATTAATAATTTTATTCTTCATTTAGTTGAATTTTATTTAATTTTGGATTTTGATTAGATCTATAAATATATATACTATATCAATTTTTAGTGAAGGTAAGTTACATTCTATAATCTAAATTGTTAATTAATCATTTATCAATGGGATGATGAACCTAAAAACATAATTAAAAATAATACCATTAAATGGGTTTTTATACCTATTACTAATGGATAGTTATCTAAAATTTTTGGGGAGATAATCAACATTGAAAATAGGTATACTATTAAAGAATATGATTATGTATTTCTTAAGGACCTACTACATTTTACCCCAAACTGTGAAAATGATTTTTCAACATATCTCATACATAGAGATTTGTCTATTTTGAAGAATCCATATAGAATGGCCTCAATTGTGTTATATGAATTGAAGAATCAAATCCACGAGAATTTCTTAAATGGATCCATTCATCCTAGTACATCCCCATTGAGTGGACCAATTGTTTTTAAGAATAAATATGGGCAATTGTGACTTTACGTTATTTCTCAGGAACTTAACAAAAATAAAAATTACGAAAAAGCATCCTCAAACCCATAGCGATAGCCTAATTGGTCAATTATGGGGGGAACTATATTTTCCAGGATTTATCATTTATTAGGTATCATCATATATAGATCAAGATAGAGGATATAACCAATATATCTATCCAGACAAGGTATGGTCATTATGGATTTATAGTAATTACATGTGCACTTACCAATGATCTTGCTATCTCCATGGACTTATTGAATAAATTCTCTAGAGATTAACTTGATCATTTATTGGTAGCCTTTATAGATGATAATATTTCGCATTGAAATATAATGGAATATCATGAATAAAATTTTAGATTTGAGCATAGTAGACTATAAAAGGAGTACTTTTATGGTAAATTTACGAAGAATGAATTTTGGATTCAGAATTTTTATGTTGGGTCATATAATCTCAAGTGATGAAATATTAGTTGATAATTTAGACAAAAATGTTATTCAATAATATCCTAGACCAACCATGGGAATTGAAATCCATAGTTTTCATAGCTTGGATGGATACTATCGACAGTTTATACGTTATTTATAGTTACTATGAAATCAAATCACAACATTTTATTGAGTTGTGTTTAATTTTTAATAGATAGATAAATTTAAATAGAATTTAAAATCATGGAATTGATGGTTGTTCATTTATCCTATTATTACACAAAACTATATTGAGGAATTGTTTTTGATATATAGTGATGAATTAAATATGGGTATGGGATGTGTACTTATTCACAATTAGATGATGAAAGCATGTGACTCTCACAAGTAAATAATTTATGATCTAAATTACCAAACTCAGGATTTTGAGTTAGTAGTGATAATTTTTATATTGAATATAAAATTCATAAACTTTATGTTTAATATTGTGATATATAAATTTTCCATGAAACAATAAGGGATATGATTACATTGAAAGAGTTAAATATGTTCTAAAAAATATGGTTGGAGTTGATCAACAATTATTATTACACAATACAATACCACCTTGGGAAGGAAAATAATTTTGATTATTATATGAGTAAAAAAGAGAATTTAATTTTTTTCATGATGATGAGAAAGATCCAATATTTGTGTATTTTTACAAGATGGTTTTTTAAATCAGGAAAAAAGGTGAAAGATATTACCCTTCTCAGATGAATGTTCAATAATCTATCCATAATATGATTAATAATGTTACAAATTAAAAGTATGTATAGATATATAAATAAGATGATGTTATAACCATTACCAATGATGGAATGGAAATGATAAAACATCACCATTGATTTCTTCATCATACTCCCCAAAATAGATAAATTCCATAATGTTACTTGTGTTATATTTGATTTCCTTATGAATTAATGAAACCTTTTTTATATCATAGAAGATTTATCACATGATCATATTTGTAAAATATAAATCAAGGAAGTGGTATGTTTTTATCCTGTAGCTCATTATATTGTATTTGATTAGGATATGATGTTTACCCGGAAGTTCTAGTGAAGCATTTAGAAAGAATTGGTTACAATTTTGAGTTTCAATACTTCTTATCATCCTCAAATAGATTGTAACTCTGTGGGGAGAAAATATTAGAACTACACAGTGTTGGGATGGAGATGGATAAAGAAACCTATTGGGACATAATATTCCTAGTGAAATGGGAGAAATGGTTATACCAATTCAATAATATACAAAGGGACCTCAATGTAGAAAAAGGTTATGTTGACAATAATCCGCATGATCAAGAGTTTATGGTGGGTGATAAGGTATTATTATGAATATATCATTGGAATATTGTAATGATATTTATAAATAAGGGACATCTTCTTCATATATATATCATTTCATTCAAAATTTATTATATTATCCGGAAGGTATCTTATCACCTGACACTTCCACTAAATAACTCCCAAGTTCACCACTTATTAAATTTATCTCTCTTGGGGAAGTACATACCAGATCCTTAATGTTAAATAAAATTAGAGTATTTCAAACTTGAGCAATAAATATATTATGAGAACATACTAGTTAAGATATTGGATTATTCAATAAATGTCTAATGAAACAATAACACTCACTCGGTCAAAGATTTTTAGTGAAATTATAAATTCAAGGATGCTATATTAGAACCTCATGATGTGATGAAACAAAGTCATCCTTATTTTATTATATAAAAGTGATTGAATTTTTAGGGAAGAATTCATTTTAAGGGGGTATAATTTAACACCATGAGAAATTATGAAATAGTTCACTACAAAAAATTTTATTTCTTTGGTTGCATTCTATACATGAAATAACAAGTTAAAATGAATTGTGATATACTATTGATATATTATAATTTAATATGAAATTTATCACATAGATATTGGATAGGTGGGCGTGAATATGACTAAATAAATTATTAAAAATGTGTGGTCTAAAAATTTATAAAATTAATTCCTTGGTCATTAATGAATAATAAATGAAAATATAAATCATTTTAAAATAATTGAGTTGCTTTTCCAAAATACAAATTCTATATTTGCACTATTTTTTTATCTTAATAAATTAAATTAATAACTATTGGGAATTATTTTAATGAATTTAATATATTATAAATTCAGTCAATTTATTTTCATAATATATGGGATAATAATAAATCAATATTTATTCGTAAAAATGCTCTTTTCTAAAAAAGAGTGATCACTATTTTTTGAACACTTATTTTAAAATGAATTCCAATCACATATATAAATTGAATCATGAAAAACAGATCCCATATTTATAATAATGAGGATAATTCTTTTGAATAGGTTTCTTTTATTATTGGTCATTATGAATGGTAAACTTGGTGAATATATCTCACCTCAGTATGGGTAAAACATGTAAATTGTGGACAAAAATCGAGATAAAGATTATAAATTTATCGAACACTTTCTATTTTCCTATTTTATGGATGTATTTCATCAATTTAAATCAAGATATTAAATATATGTCCACTTTGTTCTATTTTTCATTGATATTTACCTTTATATTACTTTAATAAAGAAAAAAACAAAATGTAACACTCTTGAGTTTAATATCTCTAATATTTTTCAATAAGGGTAAAAAGAGGTCAGGTTCAGTTCTAAATGTGAATTTAAATGATTAATTATCTTTTTACTTATTAACTAATTTTAATTATTTAGTTATTTAATATTTATCTAAAATTATTACACAATGATAACATAGTAATTAGTTAAATTAATATAAATATAAAATGAATGGTTTTAATAATTTTAAAAGTAGATAATAGAATAAATTATCATGTTAAAAAAATATCATAGATTTATTTAAAATATTATGGATGTTTTAAATGTTTATATCCAAATTCCATCTTTGTATTCTTGTTTTTAATGTAAAATTAAATTAATAGTGTTAAATATTCCATTAATGAGATTTTATGAATAAAAAGTTTATTAAATTATTTAAAAATCATAAAAACATTGAAATATGACAAATAGTATTATAATTGTTCTAAAATATCATCCATTTTCCATTAATGGCCTAATTTATAACTTTTATGTAAAATTATAACCATTTCAGATTGAAAAAATCATTTCCATGATTAAGGGAAAAACGTGTTTACTGGGGGTTAAAAAAAAGGTTAAAATAGCCAAAATATATATTAAACCCCATATTATGATTGAATTTAGAGCATAATGGTACAACGATTGAATATGAGTCATTTTATAGAAAGTTTACCAAGAAAATGAATTAACAATATTTTAAAACATTGAAAAATTTCATGTCTGCTGCTAACCTCATTTATAAATGGGCACCTCCTCCCATAACTTCTTCACAATCATTTAGTGATTTAGTTCGACCAAAATCTACAAAAATATATCCCCAACATCCTTATTCACATAATATAGGTTATTCTATTTCGAAATACCAACCAAAGTGTCCTTATCTGGAGATCCAAATAAGTACTTTAAAAGGAGAGGCAATCACCTTAAGAAATAACTTTTTTACTTATTTGATTAACTCATTTTATTCTTTATTATTTATCATAAAATAATGAAATAATTATCTAAAATATACTAAAATATTATTATTATTATGAACCCACCACTATCCATGCTCTTTTCCATCAAATGGGAAGCGAAAGTATTACTTGTGAGTACATGTGGACCATTGTCTCCACGTATAGATACAACTCATCTTCCATCACCATATTTCAGGGATGATTATTATGATGGAATCAATTTATATATATTATACTCATGAAAAAAATATTCTTATATAATTATAATATCATATTTATCTTCTAACCTTCCCATCTATTGAAAAATGATTATATCGCTCATGTGTATGTGTGGAATATCACCTACATGAAGTGATGTGATTATTTCATCATTTATTTCATCATTTTACAATTAACTTGATGGTAAAAAATATATATTTTATAATATATATGGTATAATAATTATTTTTAAAGGTGAATTATTATTTAATTTTTTTTCATTTTTTGAAAAAAAAATAACATTCATGCATACATACTACCAACCGTCTCCTTGAGCAGTTTAATTCATATTTCTATCTCAACCATTTATTTTTGATTCCATATATATATATATAATGAATATATATTATATTTATATAATTATTCAATTTCTACATATGATGTATCCTTGATCATTTTACAAGGACCAGAACTATCAAAATAAAACTTATAAGAAAAATGAATCAGTTATAACCATGAATAATGATTCTGATAAACAATCGTAAATAAGAAGGTGTTATAAGGATATATTTCAGTTATATATTGTATCATATATATGATCAAGGTTAATTATTATTTATATAATAAATCAAGATTTATTATTCATGATGTTTAAATACATATAGAGTAAGTCATACTTGAGGTAAGAGTTTATTTCAAAATCTCACTATTATTTGGGATTATTTATGTGTATGTGTCATCTGGGAGAATTGTGCTATATTTTTATCATAAAACCTCTATATATTATTCTCCTATTTAAAAATATATAAATTAAATTATTTCTATTAATTTTACTCCCCTTAAGTACTCAATATAACAGAATAATGTTTTTATTGAAGTTTGTATTTGTTTATCTACTCTGAAAGGTATACTATTCATCAATGTGAATATTTTCAATAAATTTTTTTGAAAACTTTTTTTAGTATTATCTATTTATTTATTATAGAAATTTTTTACCCATGTTTTAATTTTTTAAAAATATTTGAAAATGAATCTTGTTTTCTTTTTTAAAATGTGATATTATTGACCATTTTATTAATAATGTGTAAGGAATTATTGTTTTAATGAACACAACATTAATAGAATTTCATACCATCATTATCATTCAATTATTAGACGATATATCTAAAATTTTAAAAAATTATATTCAAATAAAATTATTTTTTTTAATATTTTTGGAAATTATTTCTTATTTAAATATGTGGTTTCAAAGTGAAATTGCTAATTTCATTAAGAAATTTTATGGTGGTATAATTAAATTATTTTTATTAATATAAACATAATTTGATAAATATCCTTCTTTAATATATATAATATATTGATATGATCCAACATATTTCTATGGATGGTTTTTGATCTGTTTTTCTGAGGAAAGCATTCGTATTTCGTATACCAGTTTTTCAAATATATAAAATTACTGATTTATAACGCAATTTTATTAAGTTGTATTGTTTATTCATATTAAGAATGCATTGGAATTATTACGTGATAGGTGGGGACCAAACATACATAGCCCTGTGATGCATCAGTTAATATCATATGACAAAATAAGTTCAGTATTTGTCATTGACCATACCACTATATGAGGATGTATTGGCATGAGGCCTTGATGGTATTTTTAATATGTATGGAATTTTTCATTCCATAATTATGAATTCAATCATTGTTGTCTCTGTAATTATTTGAAATTTAATGATATCCATGGACAAGTTCCATGTTTAGGTGATTATTTGTATGGAATTATTCGATCATCATTTATTCTTTCAAGATTATTCATGCATTATTTATTATATATTATCTTCTGCTATATGTATACCCTTACAAAACATTATTACTCACCCATTTATTATTTTTCATTTCCCTAGGATTTAATAAAGTGTATTATTATTTATATTAAATGATATTCTATAGGTAATAGTGATATTATAAAAGAAAATACTTTGCTGTATTTTTTGTTTTCAAATGTAATTCATGATTTATGTATTTATCTAGTTTTCCAGGACTACTATACTATTCAATCCATCGGGATGTGATCAATTGTATCTAGATCCAATGTTATAAAATAAAAACCAAATCTAGGATATAATGCCTAGTGTCTTTACACAATCATACTATATGGATTTTTGATATTTTAATTGGTTCATTTTTGTGAAAATATATAATATTGATAGACCGAGTAGTGAGGTTCACATAAACATTGGGTGTTAGGTAATAGTGATGTGGTTAATGAATTTTATTTTTATATGATACGTTTCTAGTGTAGGGGTTATGTTGGGTCATAACATTGTCAAAATAAGCCAAATTAATTAGGTTTTATATGATTGGAGGCAGTATAAGGAAGAACATATGTTATATGTCGTGGAGTATCAATTTTTTAAATTGTGAATTTTTAATATGTTTATGAAAACCAAAAGTGGAGAGGGTGAAAATAGTTTATATAAAAGAAGAAGTGAAAAAATATAGGCATTATAAAATAATGTTTGGTTTGAGATATTTAGAATAATGTAATCATTTCAAGTTAGATATATAACTATTTAAGTTCATATTGATTAGAAATTCATTTAGTTTTGGATTAAGTCATTGGTTGAGGTTAGCTAGTATCCAAACATCCATCTAGGCCTTCAAATTAATGATTTTTAAAATAAACTATATTGTAACAGTATTATAGCCAATATTTATCTCTAATTCCTGGTATAATAGATTCCATTGGAAATTTAATTAGAAAATTTTTGGAAGGGAAATGTGTTTTTTATATTTTATAACAAAAACAACATAACTCACAGACTCAAAATGTCACATTGATTAGTTAGAAATAAAGATCATTAGATTCAATTAAAAAAAATAATTAAAATCTAAATAAAAGTTAGATAAAACATAACAAAGTTTTTATAACACAAAATTAAAATAACAAGTAGCTAATAGATATACTAGAATTACCTTGACTGGTACATAACATCCTTACAATGACTACCCACTATTTAACTTAGAATTGAGATTAAGAGGAGGCTTGTTGAAATAATTTATTTATTTCCCTTCTTATTTTGAGTATTGGGAGATATATAACCTCTAAAGGGATGATAATAACCATAACCATGTCCATATTGATATAGTCCTTTTTCCTTTCCAAACAGGAAAATGAGGTCTTAGTGTTTTTATTTATTGGAAAAGTGGATGGTTGTTTTTAGAATTGAGATTATGAAATAACAATTATGTATTATATTGGGATAAGTAAAAGAACTTATATAAGATTTGAAAAATACAAAAGTTTTTTGGGAGAATGTTGGATATCTTTTTTCAATACAAATTCATCCATTTCACATCAATAATTGCAAATATCATCAAAATATCTAGATATTCTCTTGACTTCGAGAATATTCACAATCCTCAAATGTTAACCCCATTTATAGCATATGGTTGGGGAATTAGGACTATGTGACTTTTTAAAATATGTTTTCCACATTCTTATGGAGCCACTCAAAAAATTTCATCCCAATTTGATGCATTGGTTATTTATAATATGAAAATTAGTGGACATGTATGCGTATGATTCCATAAAGTTTTTCCCATTTTTTCCTAGTTCTTCTTTGGACCTCCAAATAACCCCCCTATGATTAAAATATTCTTACAAGTGAAATAAACCTTTTAAATGTTATTAACATTATCTAATTAAATGAAATGGGAAGTGAAATTTATTATTAATGTAAAAGTTATAATATAAGGAAATTTTAAAGTTATACAATGAGGGTAGAATAAAATATTGAATTATGATGCGATCACATCCCAAAACCAAAATATTTTCCCTTTAGGAAAAATTCATATTTTATAATTAAATCATAATGATATTCCATAATATAAAATGATTTAATATTCATAGGAAATTCAAATCATGGTAGCATTATGAGTAAAGGTATAACCAAACTAACCAGTTAATCTGAGTAAGAATGGAAATGAGTGCCACATAAATAGTATTAAAACAAAATTAAAGGAGATGAATGATATTATTAATAGTAAGGAAATCTGTGAATCAACCATACTACTAAATTCCAACATGTGTGTGTGAATACTATTTTAGGCTAACATTTGTACTTTTTTATTATGTAAATATAATCCATTTTTAACTTTTTATCTTACCCGATTCATTCGACGATTCCAACCATATATCATTGGTCATAAATTTTAAAAGCCCAAAAAATATAGAATTCCCATAATTTTAAACATAAGCTATTGACCTTGGTATCCCCATTTATTCTAGATTAAATCACTCATCTCATAATTTGTATGTTTTTTGTTTTATTATTTAGAACAGTGCAAAATAGTCGGATAATTGGTATACACACATTGGTAAGTCCAATATAATAGTGAAACTAATAGGATAATGAAAAAATTCATTGTAAAACATTTTATGAAATTTGAATAATAGTAATCTAACATAAATATAATTTCAATTAGGTAGAAAATGTTATAAAATTATAGTTTTGTTAAATGAGGCATATAGATATTAAATGTCATGAATTTCTTATAACAAATTCACACAAAAATTAACAAAATTTCAATGGTTTTATAGAGGTAAAAACAATCATATCATTGAAAAATAACCAAATATAAAAAAAATCACATACTCATGTTAAATTATTTCTATAAATAACATTATATCAAATAAATGAATTATTTATAAATGATAAAACATAATTTAATAGGAAAAAATAAAATATATTTTCAATAATTTCCATGATGACAAGTAAATATAATTGTTATTTTCTATAAAAAAGTTAAAAAAGAGTAATGTCTGGGGAAAAAAATAAAACCACCATTAAATTAAGAAAAAAAGTAGATGTAAGGAAACAAAAGTCCTAATGAACTGATGAATTTATCTACCCTTTACACCTAAATTATCATGTTTAATAACAATAATTTAAGAAAATCCATGAAGGAAATACATGATATTTATTTATTTAGTTATTTTCATTTATAAACTATAGAAAAATACAAAACAATACCAAATAATTAAATTTTTAATCATGATTGTTTTTATTTCGTTGTTATATTTTTTATTTTTAACTTGTGAAAAGTTAAAAAAAGATAAAATTAATATTTTTAAACATAATGTACACAAAATGTATGTTATATAGAAAAATAATTTATTTACATGAATTAAATTATAATGGATAAACATTAACCTAGTGGATGAGGTGTGGTTCAAACCATCGACGGGTTGATCCCATGAGTTACCCAAATCCACTAGGATAAATTGTGTACCATTGATATTTTAATAAAATTATTGTATTATCTATATAATAATAAACCACAAAAAATATTAAAATAATGGGTATACATGATGTGCGATTTTAATTAAAAGAAATTGAATGGAGTTGAGTTTGGGTTGGCGACTCAAGATTGATCATTTTGGACCATGGGTGGAGACACTACTGGTCAATAAAAATCAATATTTAGTTTCATTATCATTATATCTGTAATATTTATAAAAATAAAACACACACTTGACAACCATGATATTTAAGTATTCAAGATATGTGGTTTTATTTTAGAGAAAACGGGTGGAATTGAGTTAGTTGGAAAGGATCAAGCCCAGGCCTTTTGAATCATACCATATCAGTCGATCCCACCCCATAATGGGTTTTAAATTTTGTTTTATATTAATTCAATATTTATAAAAATATCATATTTCATATAATAAAAATATGGAAAATTAATGTAGACACTATATGTAATTTAAAATTGTAAATGGGATGAAGTGGAATGGATGTGGCTCCTGTAGTTGGGATGGGAATCAAATTGGTGACTAGTCACTTCCTTAAGAACACTAAAACCCTCATAATAGGATTCATTCCTAGTTTATTAATTTATTATATATATATATATATACATAAATATATAAATATATAAATATTTAGTTACATAACATATTATTATTATTTTTTACTTTTCTTCTTTTATAAAATAATTATACATATAATTATATAAGATACTATTATCTTATTATTATATGAATGGAATATATAACATATACATAAATACAGATATTATTTCTTGAAGTCGTATTATATTTCCACACACAATTAATGTATTTATTTAACTAATTAACTATAAAATAATGTCTATATTGGAATTTCCTTGATTAGGGGTGTTTGCATTCCATTTTAGCCTTTATAATTGAAAAACATGATGTGTAATGGGTCGATCTAAAACCTATAATTTTAATGATTTCCCATATAAATAATTTTTCACACTCCCATAAAAATTAAATTAATCTATGTATTGATTAAGTGGGTTTGAATTAGTATAAATAGAAAGACCCTCATTTTATTCACCAACAAAGATTCTTTTTATTAAAGGGATAAAAAAATTAAAATATAGGTCATTAATGTAATTTTTGATAAAGGAATAATCCTATGATAAGGATATAACTTTTACAAGATGGGAATAGTCATCTATAGTCAATCAATTATAAAAAATTTTAAAAAATTAAATTAATAATCATGAATGAAAATTTACAAATTTTTCATAACATTCATCAAAATGTTCATCACATGAAATTTATGTTAAAGATTGGGAAAAAGTTAAATTGGAGAAGAAAAAAATGAAACATTAGGATAGAATAAGTGTTGTCAAGGTGATTCACATTGATCATAGATGTGTCACACATAAATATAATAGTTGTTTGGAAAATTTTGTTATAAAAAATATGAATATATAAAATTAAAAATATTTATAGATTGTACAAATATATTTTAAAATATTAACACTAAAAAATGGGTGTGCTTCATGGAAGTGACATAGGAATTTTATTATGATATAATAAAGTGTCATATTAGTTTTGGTTTAAATGAATAAATGTAGACTACGGAATTCTTAAGGTTTTCACTAAGGATTGTTGTGTATTATTGTTTGAATTTTCAATAAGTTGTACAAATCCAAAAGCAGGAGGGGGGGGGGGTGAAATTAATTTCAAGTAAAAAAGGAATGGAAAAACTGATGGGTAATTTAAAATGAATTTGGTTTTGATCTATTTTGATGGTTTTCATTACAGGTTCACTAGAGAACATTTTATTTTCATATTTCATAGAAATTCATTTAGGATTGTAGTATGCCTCCAGTTTGGGTTATCCAAAATCATTGATACCATTAAACCTTAATATTATTGCAATTAGAAAAAAAATAAGATGTCAAAATCATGTATACATGTTTCAACCGAATACACTATATTATAGATTCAAAAGAATGTTTTGATGACATATTTATGGTAAAAAGGATTATCGTGTTGTCTAATTATAATAAAACAAGAAAAAAACTAAAAATACCACACATATCCATTAGAAATAATGAGAATTTCATTCACTTGAACCCGAACAAAGCACTAAACTCTAAATCAATGTATGTTAAAAATGAATGTTTTATTTCAAAAAAAAACCAAACTAATAGCAAATATTTGTGTCATAAATCAATAGAATAGTTGATGGATCCTGATAAATAATTCCCACCATTTTTATCCTAATTTAGACGAGGAGGTGGATCATTGGGAATTCGTTATTAATTTTATATCTACCTATGTGGATAATTATATTCATAACATCAAAATGGATAACAAAAATCATAACTCTATCCAAAATTATAGAACCATTCCCCCTCATCTAACATGAAAATTAGGATTGTACTGTTACTATTTATAGGAAAGGTGGATGGTGGTTTTTGGAGCCCTATTTTTGTATTACTACTTATGGATCAGATTGGGAAAATTAAATAGAATTATATAGTCTTTGAAAAAATAAAAGTGTTTTTGGATGGAATCTTGAAGGTATCTCTAATAAATGTTTTCAACCATTGAACATAAATAATTGGTGATATAGGTAAAATACCGATCATTAATCCTAACTTCAAGAAGATTTAGTTTACAAGAAGGATCATATTATTTGAGATAGAGAATAGAAAAATTGATATTTCATATCATCTTAAGAGTTATGTCCTACATTCTCAACAGTCCACCCCAATTGTTTATTCAAATTATATATAATTTTTTTTCAAAATATGATAATCATTGGACATGTCTACTTCTGATTCTATTTAGTTTTACCCATTTTCTCCCACTTCTTCTTCAGTTCTCCAAATCACCTACTCTAATAATGAATATATCAAAACAACTAATATTTTAATTTCAATAAAATATTTACAATTAAAATTTTTATTTAATTGATAAGTGTAGTTTATTATTAAATTTTTAATTTATATTAAAAAATCTATTTAAAAATGTGATATAAGGGTGTAATAAAATAGTAAATCTTGATGCGATGACACTCCCAGAACTAAATATTTCCATCCCATTGAAATGTATCATTTTATAAAATGATTATTGAATATATTACCAAATTCAGTAAGATTTAACATTCAAAGGAAATTCAATTCATGGTAGTATGTTGAGCATAATAAGAACAACACCAAAGATTTAATCTCAATAAGCATGGAAATTTCTTTCTCATAAATTAATTCTGAATTAATGTCAAGAAGATGTATAAAATTATTCCTAGAATTATAATAAATGATTCAAAATACTCTTAAATTTGTATATGTTGTTGTGGAGATCTTTTCACGATAATTATTCAACATTATATCTAGTAAATATCTGTCATTTTAAAAAAATTGATTTACCCAATTCTTTCTTCCAAACCCATCCTGTGAACTTGGTAATAAAATTTAAAAAAACTAATATAATCATTACCATATGTCAAAACATGAACTCCTGGCATAAGTTTCCCATTATATTTTACATTTCACCACCACCTAATTATTTATTATTTATTATTTCTTATTGATTAAGGGAACAAATCATCTATGTAAAAGGTACCTAAGAATATGCTAATCTATTGTAATATTGAAACTAACCAAATAAAGATAATATCACAGGAAAAAATTATTTCATAAGAATAATTAACATTAATAAAACTTATATAAAACGACATTTAAGAAAAAAAGGTTGTTGTTTTCAAGTTAATTGAAATTGGTTTCGATATATTAAATGAGATGATTTTTCTATAAAAAACTCACAAAAAATGAGAAAACAGATCAGTGGTTTTATAGAGATACAATTTATCATATCATTGATAAATATGCAATAATACTAAAATAACCCACTAATGTCAAATTCTTGGTTAAAATCACTTGCAATCTGTGACATAAATTTTCATTAAATGTTAAAACAAAGTGTGGAAGGGTAATTATTCATTAATTTAAAAATATATTACATGATTAGATAGGAATTTCATATGATTATTTTATTATAAAAGTTAAAAAAAGTAAAAAAGATGAAACAACACAAAAATTCCATTTAATAAGGCAAAAAGTTAAAAAAATGAGAATGATGACAAATTTCCTAATGTGCTATAATATCACATGTTTTTTAACCGGTAATTTTATGTGGCTAAATTTTTACTTTGTAGTTTTTCTCCATTGGTGAATTATCTTTTCTGTGAACTAGAAATCAAAAAGAGGTAATAGGGGCTTGGTGAATTATCCTTTCTATGAATTATACTTTTGGTGCAATTTTGGAGGTTTTTAGAGAACATAGAAGGATAAATGGATAGTCTAGGGTAATGAAAAATACTCTATCCATAAATTCAAATCACATAATATTTAGATGATGTGAATGTGGTTTACACTATGTGCGGTTGGGTGTAAAATCTTGGGGGGACTATCTTGAGGAATTCATGATGTGTATAAAATAAACATTGTGAATGTTGTTCACATAGTTTAGAGAATAATTGATGAGAAATGAGAAAGAAATCCATCAACAAGAAGGATCCACAAGGGGATTTACCCGCTACTTTATTTTTATTTGGATATAGGAGGTACTAATGGAGATATTGACAAAATAATACACTTAAACATTTGAATTTGTTCTATGTTTTCTAACTAATATCAAAATCAAGATTTATTATGTGATTTAGATGAATTCTGGTAAGGCCTTCAATCGACTTGTTTCACTTCCTTTCTTATCTATCTATATGGAATTCTAAATCCATGTAATATTGTTTTCTCAATTTTATGGTGTTCTTATAAAGCTCATATTTTTTATTCATAAAGCTCAAGTTAGAGTCCAATATTTGATGATCAACGACCTAGTATTATAAGGTATGTGATGAAAACATATTCATTTTTTATATGGTTGTTATGGGATTTTTATTAAACACACATGAACATGTTTTCTAAGAGAAATCGTAAAATACATTAAATGTTTTTTTAATTTTTCATTCATAACATTAGATTTTTATGGTTATGATAATGTTGCTTTTAATGAATTAAGCTGAGTAAAGGGTCTTTTGAAAAATTATGTTCTTTTGGATAGTTGTTTAAACTTAATTAAATTTTATGTTTATATAAATATTTTGTTTCCATGGGAATGTTTGGGAATGGGACAATTTTATTTGGGTGAGTTTGATCAGTATGACTAAGGTTTCATGGTCGTCTAGATGAGGACATGGCCCATGTGACTTGAAATGGTGTTGACCATCATGACTTAGTAACATGGTCACACAAAGAATAAGGTTCAAAATGGTTTATCTCAGGAACTATTAGTGATTTCCACTCACCATTGTTGGCAAACATGTCATTGGTTCTGTGTGCACACAAATAAGACATTGTGTCATGGTGTTGAATCCTCATTGTTAGATGAGGCCTTCATAGATTATGCATTTTAGGGGATGGTGTTGACCATCAATAATAGAGATGTTAATAACTATAGAAAGACATTTTGGGTGGTTGGGATACATCCAGAGATGTTTGAGACCCTCAGTTGGGGGATAAGGATCTCCATATGCATTGATGCCAATGGTACAGTTTTACTAAATGGTGGATCTCATCGTGCCTTGTACATTGGTCTATAGAACCAATATAAATTATGTTTCATTGGAGGAATGTATTTATGGACCACGAGATGTTAGAATGATATGAAAATAATGAATATTTGATAAAAAGTCTAATGGTACTTGGGATTTATTGTTAGGCATGATAATCATATTCAAGCTACTAGATTATGGACACAAGACGCATCAGTTAACATGTGGTTCTTGTAAATTATTCATGTGAGGATCCTGAGTTATTCCATAGTATTATATTACATAGGTGGTTCCAGGTCATTAATCCATCAATCCTTAAAATTAAAAATATATTCTTGAATAAATTTATTGTATGGAAGTATATATTTGGGGCAATGTATTTAGAGATATACTGGTGTTGGATGAAACATGAAAACACTTTCTAATGTATGATGAGCATAAGGGATGCATGGTTATGTATTTCATGCAAGAGTTGTGGATATTTGTTTACGCATGAAAAAATTCTATATTTATGGATGTAAGATAAGCACACATTTGTGGTGGCCTGCTAAGTTCATACTAACACCCTAAATGGGCCGCTCAAGACACTTGTAGACATTATATCTCTAAGATCAGGTAAAGGACAAGGGTTGTGGTTGGGAACTCAGTGAGCAGTTTATATGGATGGGTTCAAGTGGATCTAGAGGTTATGTTTCATTGAGATGGATCTTTAATTTTTGGATTCTTTATAGTCATGTATATATATTTATGGTCTACCATGAGTTACCCTTCTTGTATATTTTTATATATTAATTGAAATGAGTTGTATTTATCTTAAAATGGTTTTTCCATTTAGATTTTTTTACTAATACTATTTTTATTATGATTCAACCATGTCTTATTGTTTCACGAGCCACCCTCATGGCCCGTGCCATGACTACCTCATGCCCACCTTCCATAGGCCAGGGGATGTCGACTAGTACCAAATGAGTATTCCCTAAAACTGGGAAGGCATTGACTTTATAACATATAAACACATGCAACCAAGCACACATCAAGATACAAACTCAAGAAAACTATATAGTAAAAGATAGAGTACAGTAAGCAAATAGGGGCCATAATACATGCCAAACTGGAATGTACAAGATACAGAATGTACAAGTAAACAGGAAAATCTCCTATAATCACCCTCCAAGGCTCCTACCTGAAGGGTAGGTATATCTCTCGAACATTCATCTCTACGGTACACCTCGTCTAAGGTCCACCTCCGAGCTTCCTCCAGTCCTGGTACTCTCATCCTCAGTCAGTGTCATCTGTCATCTGCAACAAACACAACGAGGTGTGGGCATAGCCAATGCAGGGGTGAGTAAAACTATAATCAGTTGGGACCCCTGGACCCTCAAGGGCTCACAAATCCAAAAAAGATAAACCACAAATCATGAAAACAACTGACAACCCTACTTAGGTATATGCCCATATATATACCAAAGTTATTAAGTAAACCCATCTCAAACCTGAGGAATCACAAGGCCCAACTCATTAGCATAAAGATCAACTATTCCACAATGGAAGGAAAACCACGAAGGTAAGTACCACACAGGTACGCCACATTGAATAATACAACAAAAGTATTACCACGAATGATAGTACCACACATGTACATAATCAACTCACACCAGGTATAACATAGGTACAAAAGTACAAGTTATTAGATGTAACTACTGAATCATCTTACTCTGTTAAGAGGCTCTGCTGCTGACCCACATAGGATCGATCAGTGCTGACCCACATAGGATCTCTATGTGCTAACCCACAGAGGATTGCTCAGTGACGACCCACATATGATCGTTCGATGCTGACCCACATAGGATCGCTCGGTGCTGACCCACATAGGATCGCTGGGTGCTGACCCACATAGGATCGCTCGGTGTAGACCCACACAGGATCACTCGGTGCACACCCACACATGATTTCTCGGTGCAGACCCACATAGGATTTCTCGATGCTGACCCACATATGATTGCTCAGTGCTGACCCACACAGGATTGCATGGTGCCGATAGACACATAATCTCTAGGTGCGGACCCACAGAGGTTCACTCGGTGCTGACCCACAGAGGATCACTTGGTGCTAACCCACACAAGATCACTCGATTCTGACCCAAAGATGATCGATTGGTGCTGACCCACAGAGGATCACTCTATGCTGATCCACACAGGATCACTATTCACTCTTCATGTCACAGCCAGCAACTTGGTTCCCTCACTAAGCTTGCTCGTCTCCGGGACGGTTCACTTCTCAATCCATTGGTCGATACTCAAAATCCCATGAGGTCCCATCAAAAACGTATCCCAAAGGACCACAACATTATAGGGGTCTCAACGCAATAGACATTGTGTCAATTAGACGCCCGGTATGTATGTTATTATCTATTGAGTCCCAAGGACTAGGTTGGATTCGTGCTCCATCCTACCCAACCATATCCCATCATTATCCAAATCTAAAGTGGGGCATACCAATGGACTGTCCCAGTCTAAGGATTACAGTCCCATTTACTATTTATCAAACGGATGCCTGGTGCCAATGTTTTGGACGATAGATCGAAAAGCCTGTAGCCAGTTAGGTCCAGTCCGACCCGACCCGGTTTGGGTCGACCCGGCCCACTAGGTCCGACCAGACCCTTACTAGGTATCACAGGGGCCACGGAGTGGCGCGGGGCTACAATGGTGGCATAGAGGCCTTGAGGGTGGTGAGGCCGTTGGGGCCGCAAAGGTCCACGGGGCCGTGGGGGCTGCGAGGGCGCGAGACGACAAGACCGCGGGGGCTATAGATGGTCGTGGGGAAGAGGGGCCGTAGAGGCCTGTTGGGCGTCAAGGCCATGTAGGTTGTGGAGGGCTGCTAGTTTGTAGGGGATATAGGTAGCAGAGGCCGCATACTGAGCAAGGTCGAGGGTCGGAGGAGGTCGCGGGCGGTGGAGGCTGCAAGCATCGCGGTTGCATCATCGCATTCGTCGCGGCCGGTGGTGGTGTCGGCCACCATTCCCTTTCCCCACAGAGGTTGGTTTCCATCCTCCTCCATTGTAAAGAACACAAAAATTAAACACAGGATTTGCAGAGAGTTCATGCCATGTTTGTTTGGCCCACACTCTCTGCATTTGAGTGATAACAAGCTTCTAATATCTCTTCCTGATTTTACGATTAATTATCACGAACATGTAGGGGGATAAATTGAAACAGCCACCCTACCTCGAAGGTTTGTGGATGTTGGCACAAGATTTAATTCCAAGATGTTGATGTTCTTTATGCCCACCACACACCTCTAATCCCATGCTCATTCATCGGTTCAACGTATTTGAAGATGTTTCTCATTGGTGAGAGTGTTCTTAGTTGGAGGATGAGTTTCTCCATGATTATCCAAATCTTATCCCTTTGCCAAAAGTTTCCCCAATTCCACCAAAATGATGAAATAGCCAACTTATTAATCAAAATTAAGTATATTATTAATTTATGAAAAATTCAAAATGTTGACACATTTCATTAATCGTTGGTTGTCTCTAACAATTAAATGGAGTGTTAGTATATTTAATTGTATCAATTTAATTGGCTCAAATTAATGGAGGAACATAATTAATGGGGAGTTGAGAGGTTTCTTTCATTATGAGGGTTCAGGTGGTCCCCACCTTTAGGAATTCAAAATGGGGGTTTTAGGCTTAGTGGTCGTCACATCCGTAACACACATTTGGGAGGTTTTAGATTAAGTGGTCCCCACCTTTAAACCATCCACATGGGAGGTTTCGGTAAAAAGAAAAAGAAAAGAAAATATATTTTATTTTGTTTATATTTCCACAAAAAACCCAAATTCTATCATTCACCCTCGACCAACGGTGGTTGAGGTTAAGGTCCCCTTAAGTGAATACTGGAACTGCAAGTTCAACGGTGCCCTAAAATTTCAATTCCGAGTACTGGTTCAAAAGTTTCAAAAACCTTCTTGTATGTTTACTGAAAGTACCTGAAAAAAATTTCTGTAATTCATTTCTCAGACTCCGGGCCTCGAAATAATGCGCCATAAATTTTCATGGACCTATAAAATTTCCATATATTTAAAAATACATTTACATTGAAATTTTGGGTCTTTATATTCTCCCCACCATAGGGATTTACGTCCTTGTAAACCGCATCACAAAACTAGGAAAACCAGTGGGGGTACTGAGCACATATCTAAGCCTCCCAATCCCATATAATCTCCTAGAGGTTCACATACTACCAACGAATGCACACTAGAGGTATCGACTGCCGACGAAGGTCCCAATCATGTCGATCCTCAAACTCTATTGGATCCTCCTAAAACATTGCCCCATTGTCAATGTCAAGCTGGTCGTGGCCGATGACGTGGGATGGGTCACGCACATATCTCCTCATATGGGTTAAAAGAAAGATGCCATGCTTCCAGTGCAATTGAGCGGGAAGAGTTAAGCGGTTAGCCACCTCACCAACCTTCCTGAGGACTTGGAAGGGTCCGATGAACCTCAGAGATAACTTTCCACCTCTACCAATTCCTTGTAAACCTCATCGGGGTGAGACCTGTAGAAATATGTGGTCTCCATCCTCGAACTCCAAATGTCTCCATCTTCTATCAGCATAAGAAATCCTCCTACTCTGTGAAGTCATCATCTACATATGGATGACCTACACCTTCTCCATGGTAGCCTGTACCATCTCTGGTCCCACTAGTGCTGACTCCCCTTGGTCAGTCCAGCACAAAGTGATCTTCATAGTCACCCACACAAGTTCTTGAAAGGTGGTATCCTAATGGTGGAGCGATATATGTTGTTGTATGAAAACTCCACCAAAGGCAAGTGATCACCCTAACTACGACCGAAGTCGAGGACGCAAGCACATAAAATTTCCTCAAGGTTCGGAATAGTCCACTCAGTTTGAGCATCCGTCTGAGGATGGAAGGTGGTGCTCAAACGAAGCTGCATCCCAAAAGTATCATGCAACCCCTTTCATAGCCAGGAAGTAAAACATGCATCACGGTCGGGGAGAATCATTGAGGGTAATCCATGTAAATGCACAATATCTTGTACATATAGGCATCCCAAGATCACTATTGAACCCTGATCTCTAATCAGTTGGAAGTGGGAAGACTTGGTGAGTCGTCCAACGATCACCCAAATCGAGTCATGATCCCGGGATGTACATGGATGTCCTGTCATGAGTCCATGGATATCCCATCCCACTTCCAATCTTGGACCTCCAAATTCTTAACAAAGCTTGCTGATACATGATTCTACACCTACACTTTCTGACAAGTGAGGCACTGAGAGAGAAACTCTAAAACTGCTTTCTTCATTCCTAGTCACCAGTGCAATCGTTGGAGATCCCGGTACATCTTTGCCACTCTTGGATGTACTGATAGAAGGGATGTGTGGAAATCCCTCATCACTTCCTCCCGAAGTGACACTAGTACCATGGAATATCCTCTAAAGAGGATGAGGTTCTCCCCACCATCAGAAAATTCATCAGGTTCCTACCCTGTGGATATCTGAGCACGTCGAGCCTAGAAATTAGTGTTCCCATACTGTGCCTCTCTGACTCACTAAGGAATTGGGGGAGTGACTATAAGAGACTAAATAAAAGATGCTCTATCTCAATCCACAATGGATATCTTCAAAACTACCTAATTCTCTGTCGCCTCACTTAGAAGTTGTATACCAGGCATCCTGCTGGGTGCATCTGCTACAACGATCCCTTTCCAAGGAGTATAGACTATCATGAAGTCATAGTCTAGGAAGAACACAATGCAATGTGGTTGTCTTAGGTTTAGGTCCTTTTGTGAGAAGATATACCTGAGACTCTTATGATTAGAATATACTATAAAACGCACGCACCTCAGGTAATGTTTCCACATCTTCAAGGCGAAGACAACAACAGCTAACTTCAGTCCATGGGTAACATAGTTATTCTCATATTGTCTCAACTATCGAGAACCATATGTGATCACTTCTCTCTCCTACAATAGAACTCATCTGAGTCTGGTTTATTATGCATCGCAGTAGACTACGTACCCTTCATCCTCATCTGGATGCCCCAAGGTGGGGGCACTAGTCAGCCTATGCCTCACCTCCAGAAAACACTGATGGAATCTCTCTGACCACACGAAGGGTTTTCCCTTCTTCATCAACCCTGATAAAGGTGATGCAACTTTGGAGAGATTTGGCACAAATATCTGGTAGTATCTAGACAAACCCATGAAACTTCATACCTCCATCACACTTCTTGGTGGCTCCCAAGAAAGTACTGCCTCAATATTCTCTAGATCCACTGCAACTCTAACCTCCAATATAAAATCTTCCTCAATGTTAACCTCTTAGATCCATAATTGGAACTTCGAGAGGTTTCCATAAAGTTGGTGTTCCCAGAGTGTGTCAAGTACTACCTAGAAATGATAGGCATGATCATCCTCAGTAGTCATGTAGATATGAATGTCGTCAATGAAGACTACTACAAAGAGATCAAGGTATGGCTGAAATATCATCTTCATGAGTCCTGTGAACACTACTGGATCACTGGTCATACCGATTGGAATAACCAAGAACTCGTAGTGGTCGTACTGACATCTGAAAGCTTTATTCTTCACATCCTCATCTCATACTCTGAGTTGGTGATAGCCTGATCTAAGGTATATCTTCGACAAACACCATGCTCCATTCGGCCGATCAAAGAAGTCGTCAATTCGTGGAAGTGGGTACTTGTTCTTCAGGGTCACCTGGTTCAGGCACCGATAGTCAACGCAAAGTCTCAAGCTCCCAACTGCCTTCTTGGAAAAAAAATTGGGGCTGCCCAAGGAGAAACACTGGGCCATATTAATCCCTTCCCCTATAGGTCCTCTAGTTGTACCCGTAGCTCACGAAGTTCCGTAGGATCCATCTGATATGCTGGTGTAGATATCAGTTCCATCTCGGGGTACAAGTTAATGTAAATTTCCACCACACTATGAGGAGGTAGACCTAAAACATCATCAGGTAAGAAATCCACGTATGGGTCCACCATTACAGGATATCATGGACTCTCCACATCAACTTCTCTGAGGGTAAGGTTGTCCAACTATTGAGTGATCCAAAACACTCTCCTCTGGGAAAGTACATCCTGTGCTGCAAAGGCTCCCTTCTCACTGGTGAAGGTAAACCTGGTCCCATCCATGCAGACACTATGCACTTTGCACATAATATAGTCAATCCGAGCATGGATTGTGGATAACCTTTCCATACCCATGATGACGTCGTAAGGCCGCGACACCATTACAAGGAGATCCCAACTGAAACTATCGCTTACTAGAGTAAGCTCGCACTTCTGGAACTAGTGTGTAATCATAGAATTCATTCCCATATGAGTCTCTAGCCATAAGGATCAATCCAACGACTCCATCAGAATCTCCAAGCTCCAAACGAGGGTAGTGGAAATAGAAGAATGACTTGCACCTGTATCTATAAGTACTGCAACTAAGGTGGAGTAGACATAGATCATACCTTGTATCATCTCTAGGATGCCATGGTCATAGGCCTCATCTACCTAGAGTAGAGATCACCCCTTTCCACCTACTCCTTGTGGTCGGGGTGGACAACCTAGTGGTGGTAGTGGTAACATCTCAAATCATCACCCACCGCTAGCTGCATGGACAACTCCTCTGCCACGTCTGCCTACTCCCTACGGACCTCCTCGGTCAAACATGTGTCTCTGCCTGGGCGGTCCTTCAATTGTCTATTGATCATACGTATGGTGGTCCGGATAGTCATGAGCCAAGTGAACGTGCCCACCACATGCGTAATACTACATGTTCCTATCATGATTGGCTATGTCTCAGGTGCCCTGCAAAACCAACCCTGAATCATGCGGTCATCCACCTTTAGGTCTAGTCCTTTTGGACCTCTACAACATCTGTCTGCCTCTCGATATTGAAGACTCTACTACGTGACGTCCGATGGTGGGTCTCGCTGCTGGTGACTACTCAGTAAGGAAACTATCCACTAAGAGGGCTCTCTTTAACACCCCCACCTATGTTAGGATGCTAAGAGAAATCATCAAAGACCTGATCCTTTGCTTGAAGGTCTGGGCCTTGAATCATGGGTCCCACACCATATCTGTTGAGTATGATGAGTGGTCAGTGAACCTTGCTGAGTACTGAGCAACAGTCATGATTCCCTACTGCAGATGAAGAAGCTCTTGTATGCGCACTGCACGAAGAGTTGCGGGAACAAACTCTTCCCGAAATATGCTATCTAAGTATTCAAAGAGAAGAGACACCTCCTCGTGAACCTAGAGCATCAAGATCCACCATCTTCCTGCTGGTTCCTATAGAAAACAGGTGGCAAGGATCACCATGAGATCAGCTGGTGTCCCTACTAGTCGGAAGACTCTCACCATGACCTCCATCAAATCCCTAGCCACCTGTGGGTCTATCTCTCCCCTGATCTGGGGTGGCCTTTGTCGCTGGAACTCCTGAAACGCACTCAAGCGGCGTGCACCATCTGCTGCTGGGGCTGGTGGCATTGGGGGCCCAATTGGTAATGGTACCATTGGTGCCTCCCCTGGAAGAGGACCCTGCACCGAGGCCTCGTCGCTCAGTGGGATATCTGTGCGTACTATATCCAGAACCCTAGATGGTTGTCTACGTGGAGGCATCCTGAAATGAAACAGGTGCACCACGATCAAAAAGTTATACCTGGTGATCTGACTCAATGATATCACAAACAAAACTCTTGAAAAAACACACGCAATTGGTTTTTTCGTGCACCGAGTCAGAAATCAGAAGTCATGGTCCTGGTGTATGGATATGTCGGTCGCCGCACCAACACTGGATTATCTAAACTGATAACCACACTCACTATGATTAACAATATTTCCGTAAAAAGAATGATCAGAGTCCTATGGTCTACGGTAGAATCGACTCCTCTAATACTAATTTGTCACGACCCACCACCAAGGCCTGTGCTGTGACTACCCCAAGCCAGCCATCTGTAGGCTAGGGGCTGGCGACTAGAACCAAATGCGTATTCCCTAAAAATGGGAAGGAATTGCCTTTATAACATGTAAACACAAGAAACCAAGCACACATCAAGATATGAAGTCATGCAAGCTGTATAGTTAAAGAGAGAGTACAGTAAGCAAAATGGGGCTAGAATATAAGACAAATTGGAAAGTACAAGAAACTGAAAGTACAATTAAACTGGAATAGCTCATGTGATCACCCGCTGAGGATCCTACCTGATGGGTAGGTACAACTCTTGAATGGTTGTCTCTATGGTATGCCTCGTCTAAGGTATACCTCTGAGATACCTCAAGTCCTAGTGCTCTCGTCCTCAGCCAGTGTTGTTCATCGTCTGCACCAAACACAACGAGGTGCGGGCATAGCCCATCTAGGGGTGAGTATAACGATACATAGTAGGGACCCCGAGACCCTCAAGGTCTCACAAACCCACAAAAGATATACCAAAAAGCATGAAAGCAACTGAAAACCCTACTTAGGTATATGCCCATACATATACCAATGTTATCATGTAAACCCATCTCAAACATGAAGAATCACAAGGCCCAACTAATTAGCCCAAAGCTCAACTGTTCCATAAAGAAAGGAATACCATGAAGGTAAGTACCACAAATTTATACCACAATTAATAATACCACCAAGTTATTACCACGAAGGATAGTACCACATAGGTACAGACTCAGCTCACACCAGGTATAACTTAGGTACAAAAGTACAAATGATTAGATGTTACTACTAAATCATCATACTCTGTTAAGAGGATCTACTACTGAACCACACAGGATCTCTTGGTGATGAGCCAAATAGAATCTCTAGGTGATGATCTATGCAGGATCTCTCGGTGCTGACCCACATAGGATCACTTGGTGCTGACCCACGCAGGATCGCTCGGTGCTGACCCACATAGGATCGCTAGGTGCTGACCCACATAGGATTTCTCTATGAGGACTCACACATGATAGCTCAGTGTTGACCCATACATGATTTCTCGGTGATGAACCACATAGGATCACTCAGTGTGGTCCCACAGAGGATCGCTCCATGCTGACCCACACAGGATCACTCGGTGCTGACCCACACATGATCGCTCGGTGGTGACCCACACAGGATCGATAGGTGCTGACCCACACATGATCGCCCAGTGCTAACCCACACAGGATCGCTCGGTGCTGACCCATAGAGGTTCGCTCAGTGCTGACCCACAGAGAATCACTCAGTGCTGACCCACATAGGATCGCATGGTGCTGACCCACATAGGATCATTATTCATTCTTCACGTCACTGCCAACTATGGGGTTCCTGCACTAAGCTTGGTCATCTTTGGAAGGGTATACTCATCAAGAGACTTGTCCATACACAAACTTCCACGATTTACCACTAAAAAATTATCCCAAAGGACCACCACGTCATAGGGGTCTCAACACAGAAGACGGTGCATCAATCAGACACTCGGTCTGAAAGTTATTAGGCTTTTAGTCCCGGGGGCCCAGTTTGATTTGTGCTCGATCCTACCTGAGCATATCCCAAAT
This sequence comes from Viscum album, assembly GCA_963277665.1. Lineage (NCBI taxonomy): Eukaryota > Viridiplantae > Streptophyta > Magnoliopsida > Santalales > Viscaceae > Viscum > Viscum album. The sequence goes on from OY728164.1 coordinate 1,416,658,126, forward strand.
TTATCTAAATCAGAATTGGGTTATACCAAAGGGATCATCTCACTCCAAGGTTTACAACGCCATTGACGGTTTATCAAATGGACGCCTAGTGCCAATGCTATGGCTGATAGAGCGAAAAGCTCAAAGCTGGCCAGGGTTCGGTTCGACCTGGCGCGACCCAGCCTGAGCTGACCCGACCCGGTTTGGGTCAACCTGGACCGATGGGTCCGGACCAGCCCTCCAGATCCATCCAAGCCCACACTAGGTGGCATGGGGGCCACGGAGTAGCATGAGGATGCGAGGGCGGCACAGATGCCGCATGGGTGATGAGGCCGCAGGGGCCGAAGGTTGGCGAGGCCGTGAGGATTTCGAGGATGTGGGATAGCGAGGCCGTGGGGGCTATGGAGAGCCACAGGGCAGTGAGTCCACGGGGGCCATGGAGGGCCGTAGTGTAGGAAAGGCCGTAGGGGTCGCAGAGGGCCGTAGGGCGGTGAGGCCGCAGAGGGTCGTGGTGCGGTGTGGCCGCGAGGGCTGCGGAGGGCCACTAGGCGGTGGGGGCTGCGGGCAGCAGAGGGTGAAGACTTCACGAGGCCATGGGTGTCAGATGCCGTGGGCTGCGCAGTTTCACCATCCCCATCGTCGTGGCTAGTGGGGCTATCCTCCTTCAATCTTGTGCCCCACTGAGTCTGGTTGTCATCCTCCTCCATCACAAACAAAATGACAATTAAACAAAATATTTCCAGAGAGGTCATACCATGTTTTTGTGTCCCACACTCTCCGCATTAGAGCGGTAGTAAGAGACTATAATATCTTCCTAATTTTATGATTAATTATCAAGAATGTATAAGGGGGAAAAATTCAAACACCCACCCCACCTCGAAGGTTTGTTGATATTGGCGCAAGAAATAATTCCAAGATGTTGATGTTCGTCATGCCTGCCACAAACCTTCGATCCCAGGCTCATTCATAGGTTTGTCGTAGTTGAATATGATCTTCGTTGGCGAGAGCGTTCTTCATTGGAGGTTGATTTTCTCCAAAATTCTCCAAAGCTTCTCTCTTTGGAAAGAGTTTCCCCAATTCCACCAAAATGATGAAATATATAACTTATTAATTTGACTTAAGAATATTAATAATGGGGCATAATTAAAAATGTCGACACATTTCATGAATTCTTGGTTGGAACTAACAATTAAATATCTTATTGGCATATTTAATTGTATCAATTTTATTGGCTCAAATTAATAGAGGAAAATAATTAATGGGGAGTTGAATGTTTTCTTCCATTATGAGGGTTTGGGTGGTCCTTACCTTTAGAAATTCAAAATGGGGGTATTAGGATCAATGGTCCCAACCTCTATAACACACATGTGAAAGGTTTATCTTAGGTGGTCTCCACCTTTAAACCATCCCCATGGGAGGATTCAACAAAAATAAAATAAAATAAATGTTTATTTCATTTTATTTCTATTTCCATGAAATACCCAAATTCTATCTTTCACCCTCGATGTACTGCAGTCGAGGTAATGGTCCCCATAAAATAATACCAGCACTGTGAGTCCAACATTTCCCTCATATTTCAATTTTTTGCACTGGTTCAAAAGTTACAAAAACCCACTCATACTTTTATTGAACATACCAAAAAAAGTTCAGAAATTCATTCAGGGAACTTCGGGCCTTAGAAGCATGTGCAATAAATTTTCATGGACTCGTAAAATTCCCATATATTTAAAAAAAATTACATGGAAATTTTGGGTCGTTACATATTGTTTCTTTTACTATCTTTTTCCTTCTTCCATTGTGTTATATATTTATGGACCATTATCATTATCATCATAAGAGGGTATAGTGTCCCAACTATAACCTAATCAAACCTTCTATACTAGTTGATAGCCTTTGGTGTATTGGTAGGTGCACCTAAGGTCTAATGGAACAATAGACCAAAGCATTGGTTAAGTGGAAGATTGTGTTGGTGTGCTTAAAATGGTATCATAGGAGTATATTTTCCTTTTTTTATCTTACTATTTGGGCTACAGTGGACCATAGGCTATGATGTAGTCTTAACAAGGTTAGGTGTTCATTTTTACGTTCCTAAAGTCCCATTCATAGTGCATGTACAATGTTTATAAGGTTAGGGAGTGGATGCCATGATTTTAAATTTTATCATTGATTGATTTTTACCATGTGTGGTGCACTTGGGTGTTATGTCGTTCGATTGTGTGATTTTGACCCTTGTATTTGTATAGTAATATAGTATTGCTCAAACATAAAGAGTGGAATTTAAAATCATAAGAGGTATTCTTTTTTATGATCCCAACTGGGAACATGGAATGAAGTAATAAGGGATGGGATATTTAAAGTGTCAATAAAAAGAGAACTTGCATCTTCCTGCTTATCCTTTTTGGGGACACTATATTCAGGTGGCCCAAGTATATGGTTCATGATGATACCAGATGTCATGATATGTTTATATAGTAGGTATTACTCTAACTCTTGCATGGGTAGGAATAGATGATGAAAAGGGGGTGATCCATAGAATTTTTCCACTAATAGATAATCAATGTTTTCATAATTATCCATTTTGGTGGAATTATACTCAGCTATTAAAAGTGTATGATATCTCATGAAGATGATATGTAATTCCCAAATATGATATGGGTAGACAAGGGGACATGAGGATAGATGATATATGATACATTACTCTGTTATTGGTAGATAAGCGACCATGAGTCCAGATTTCATGTTATTAGGATGATGTAGGGAAGTGTAGGTACGGGTAATGTGTTTCCTGTTATAATTTTCTCTATTTTGTATATATATTAATATTGTGTCTATTTGACCATGGTGTTTAGTTTTTAGTGTGATTGCACCTAGAAGGATGTTGGTTGAGAATCAAGAGGGTTGAGATGTGGATCCAAAAGAGCCTTAATGGAATGAGGCCCCTAAGGGTCAGGATTCATCTCCTAAGGGTCAAGATGATCGTGAGAATAGGTATAGGATCCTACATATGCTAGTAAACCATAAAGGATGTCAAATTTTGGTCCATGGATAGATGGATATGTCATATAAATATTGTTAAAATTCATATACGGAATCAACAATGGAGTTTAGGGAGCTGATCAATCAAAGGATTATATGAAGTTGGAGTACCAGTCTTGGAATCCCCCCCATATATTAGGGTGAAAGTAGACCATATATATCTAAAACGTTGATCAATTTTGTGTAGATTATGGTTTACCATCTCGATACACCCCCTAGTCCATAGGGTGAAGATGGATACATATATTCTCAGAGGGCTATAAAAGTGTTTGTGGGACATAAGGGTTTATGGAGGCATACATGAGGGAATGACTAGAATTGATTTTAAGGCTGTTTTCTTTGACCACTTCACCCCTGATATGTTATGGGAATAACAAGACCTAGAGTTCACAATAATAAAATACGGAGACATGTTTTCAATGGATTATGTATAAAGGTTCAAAGACTTTTATACCTTTGATCCTTATATAGATCAAAATTTTATTTATTGAGTGATATGATTCAAGGATGGATTGTGGCATTCCATCAGAGTGAAGGTGAATATCATTAGACTAACCTGGTTATTAGAGGTAAGGAATTAGGTAGGAATATTTGAGGTTAATTTGACAGATGGTTCCTACTCGACCGTATTTATGACACAGGGTGATCATAGAGGTGGTGCTACAGGTATGTGGAAGTTGGAACATGAGAAGTCTTAGTAGAGAAGTTAAGAAATGGATTTGGTTATGCCCTTGAAGATTAGTTCTTCGATAGTGTTATTCTAGTATGGTTAGATGGTGCATGTTTTAAACTATTTTGATTGGGTTCTGATGGAGTGTCGAGCATGTGACCTGATAGGTAATTTAGAGAGGTTCTGCTGGAAGTATTCAAGGGAAATTTTTATCTAGGTATTTATTTTGACATAGGGATCTAATGTTGGACTGGAACTAGAGTAGGAGTTGGTAGCTATGATTCTATTGCATGTGTATCCTGTGATAGGGAGAGAGATACCCAACCCTGGGGTTAGTGACTAGTGGTGGTTGCATCTCTTTAGAGATGACATGCATCATGCTATCAGGCTTCAAGCCAGGTCCATGCAATTGATCTCATAGGGAAAGAGTAATATGGGGAACTGGCGAGAGTTAGAGGTTTACCAGGGTCACGCTTATGTATTTTTTGTTTTTAATAGGACTGATATGGGTGCACAAGGTTGACATAAAGAAATTAAATTAACTATGTGCTAGTTGTTTGGTGGTAATCGATGTGATTTATGTTTTTCATTAGGAGAATAGGAATATATATCTTGATAGGAATTTATATGTTTATATGATGCATGGATCCTTTTTAACATCACTTAGGATGCCAAATTTATGGTCATATGATGAGATGCAAGACTTATGAGTCCTGAGTATGAAAATGATACTTGTGATCATATTATGAGATGCAATACTTGATGGTTGTTAGGTAGGATGCTTGTATGATTGATCACTGCATGAAAATTGGAAGGTGGTATGCCATTTTATGAATTTTTTGTCTAAGGATGGTTATGGGAACTATCTAAATATTAAATTTTGGGTCAGAAAGTGACTTGATAGGTAACTCTTAAGGTGTGGAGAACTTCAATGGGAGTTGACATAGTTTTGTCTGACTTGGTTGACAAGAGTAATATTATGATATGAGTATATTAAGTACCATCTCAATGTGAGAACTTATAGATAGGGGATGATTATTTTAAGCTGGAGAGATTATAACATCCTATGTTTTTGAATGGTTTATTTTTATAGGCAAATTTGTACCTGTTGTGTTTTTCTCAGTTTGTGGACTAGACATTCTATGAAAAAGAAATCATAATATAGTTTTAAGGGTTATAATCTCCATAAATTATGTTTTTAGATGTAGTATAAGGGATTCTATATTTCACATTTGTTTGGAAAAACAATAAAGGTTGAATGGATGGTTTTTTCTATTGAAAAAATCTCTAACCAGAAACTCAAATCATATAATGTTGTCCTGACGTGGATGTGGTTTACATGGAATATGTTAGGTCATGAAAGATATGGGGGGTTAACCCATGTAATTCATGAAATTTATCGAATACATGTCATGAATGTTGTTATTGTCATGTACTGAATATAGGGCATGAAACCTGTGAGAGGATTTTCTAAAAAGGATACATAGGGGACATTCTCCCTCTTTTATTTTTATTCTTTTAAAAGAGCCACCAAGGGGGATGTCAACTATAGAGACCCAAGAATTTTCACATAACATTACATGATTTTATGCAAAATTATACATCCATGTACAATACACGGATCATGAAGTCTAGTTTGTTGAATACTGGGTACATAAAACCAAATACATGGGACAAAAAAACACTTCTTTATTTAATATTAATAAAGGGATCCTAACTTCCATTGAGCCCTTACAAATTCATAAGATAACCTAGGGATAACATGAAAAAATGTATTAGCTAAAAATCCCAGTAAGTGAGTATACAAACAAATAAGGCTTTAGAACAAGGGTTAGAAGGCATGACATTATGATAGAAAAAGAAAGAAACACATGGAATCATAACCAGACATCATATATGTAACACCTCAAGATTTTATGAAAAATATTCTTTTAATTTCATTAATGTCTTGTGTTGTACACTACAACAAAAGGAGATTCCACAAAATACATCCTTGACTTTCCTTGCATTACACGCAATCGTGACCTTCCTCGATAGCGTGTGTAGTACGCATTACCGAGTTTCACTAAACAACGATATGCTATTAAAATATTATTAAAACTAGCCATTATGAATAGTAATAACCACTTTTTGAAATTTTGTAAATTTTATTTTTCAAAATGGTCTTTATTTTTGGATTCGGAATATCGAAATTAGCTTAGGGTGAAATTTTGGTACTTTTCAGATAACTTTCATTTTTTGGATGAATAGTAAAAATTACTAAATTTTAATTAAAAACAAACTTTTTAATAGAAATAATTAATTGTGATAAATTATAAATTTGAGTGGTTTTAATGTTTATTTAGAATATATTTTTATAATTTGATACAATTTTGGTCATTGGATGTAATTTCACATTTAAACCAGACATAAACAAGTGTCAATTTTTTGATAGTTATTATCTCTTAAGAAAACGCAATTTGTTTTGACGACAGGAATTAATTTTTAAATTAATTAATGCAACTGATATGTTTTGAATTTGGTAAAATAGACCTCATTTTTGAGTTCATAATATCAAATATAGCTTAGGCCTAATTTTTGCTATTTTTCTGGAAACTTTCATTTTTTGATGAATAGTGAAACCACTAAGTGGTAGTTAAAAAAAAATAAATTTCTCATAAAACTTAATTTCACCGCTTCTGTGAGTGGAATTTCAAAAATCCGAGAGACACAGCTGATGTCAGTAAGTAAAATTTGGTTCAATGAGATGAAAATAATTTTTGATGAATAGTAGCTTTTTACTTTTTTTACCACGGATAAAAGTAAATAGGGTAATTAAGGGTAAAAATGATATTATTATTACCCTAAAACATGACCTAATTCTATTTTATAAGTGTAATTAAATCCAAAAATACCTGAGGAATAAAATATGACCATTTAGGCCCACATGGATTAGATTAGGACATTTATTATTAATTTACTTAAAGAAGGGTTAAAATAGTTAAAATCAAAGTTTAATAAGTAGATAATTTTTAATATAGGGTGATACATAAGACAAATTCGAATATAAATATTCATTAGAAAGATAAAAAGATTTCTTACATAATGGTATTTTATTTGTAATTTTTAGACATTAAATAATTTAATTTATTTATGAGACAACAATGATGTAGTAATTATCTTATTAATGAAATATTGACATAATTGTTGTTATAAATACCGAAATAAATGTAATTTGAGACTTTTAATGAATTACACTAATTTTATAGGTTAATATGACATGTTAGTATTTATTTATGTAACTTTTTTAGAACTAATAATTCTGTTATAAGTTTCACAAAAATCAATTACTAAATAGTGTCAAAATTGACATAAAATAGTTTTTAAAACAAATATTATATTATTAATTGTTATTTTATTCCTAAAAATCAAAGGATCTGCCAAATGACTTATATAAGGTAATATATATTAATAATAAACAACTTGGGGTTCTTTTGTCTTGTTATAGTATGTTTATTAACCTTATAGTGTAAGAACACAGAAAGAAACGGCAAAAGTAAAATTATCTAACTTAAAGTTAAAACTAAATGATAAGGTTAAAATATTAACCTAAACTTGTCCAAATTATATTTTATGAGAGGATTTAGACCCATAACCACCTTAGTTTCGAAATAAATCAATTTGGAGCTATTAAAATGCGAATATGACTTTATAATAAAAGAAATATTTTTTTGTTATTCCAAAGGTGCCACTCTCCTCCCTTATAAAAAGGAGCCTCCTCCCTCTATTACTCACACCAATTTGAGCCTTCAAGCTCAGAAAACCCATGACAAATTTTCTTCTCCACTTCCCTAGAAACATCCTAGAGGTTCTGGTCTTCTTCAAAGACCAATTATAGTGCCCTATGAGGAAGACTCAAACAGGCGCTTCAAAGAAGAGGTAATGTTCGTTACCGATTCTTTCAACTCTATGCCTTCTTCCACATCTTCTTCATAGGTTTGTTCATTATGAAGTAATAACATCAGTATCACTAATATAATGATATGTTATAATAAGTATGAAACAACCCTATTTCACCATCTATCCATCCTACGGAAAACAAAATCACCGCGCGTGCGTACGTACGAAATACCATCTCCACGCTGTGGTGTAATCTATTTTCCACCACCACCTTACATGGATGGGTGTAATGGTGTACGTAATAACTATATATGATTATTGTAAAGTGATATTGATTCTGAAATAGTATACATACACTCCAATACAATTACACGATCATGAGAATGATATCATCGCTCGTGCGTACGTACGGACTACCGTCTCCACGACGCGATGAGATTCATTCTCCACGTTAACCATTCATGAGTGATTATAAATTATATATAATAAGTAATCATGAAATATATGACATAATAATTATACTGGATTTATGTGCATATATATGTATTTCATCTACGTAATTCCATTCAACTCAATAAGGAAACGAAAACAACGTTCATGCGTACGTACGACCTACCATCTCAATGAACGGTGTATTTCTTTCCATTTACTGATCAATTATATATATATATATATATTCTGAATATATATTATATATAAATCATGTTTTATATTCTGGAATTAATTAATCATGATCTAAGTAATCATATGAATAATTACAAGTCAAAACACGGACGACAAATGAAACGATTTTACCCAAAACACTCTTTAACATTGAATTTACAAAAGAATGGGTAATATAAAGTCATAGTGAACCATATATGATATCATAACAATTATTATGATTCTGGAATAAGTCAATGACATTATTTAAATCATTATACAGGAGGTTCAGACACTTATGAAGCAAATCGGACCTAAGGTAACGGAAATATCACAATCTCTTTTTTATCCACGATTGTTTATACTTTGGAATTTACTGGGGTGTATTTTATCATCCACATCCATGTTTCCTCAATATGTAATATTATTTCCATCCACTTACAATTGTTTAAATCCAATTTTACCCTTCATTGAGTTTTTAGTAGAAGATATGAAAGGAATCTTTTGTCGTTTTTCGTACGAGGTACTTTTTGACTTTTCTGACAAAAGTACGAGAAGAATGTTTTTTTAACTTATAAGGAATGAATGGATTTTTTAATCATTATTTCAAAGAATCATCCTTTATAATTTTTCAACTTTATTTTTAATCAACTTATTTTCGTTTTGAACTATATGACATGTTAAGAAAGGAAAAGTGTTTTTGAAGTAGAAAGGATATTTTCCTCAAGAATGGAGTTCAAGTGTTTTATCAAAATTATTTTCCATCTAAGATAATAAAGTGTCCTATTTTTATCCCTATTATTAAATTGATTTGATTATGTTGTGATGGAATTATTTTTATGAATTCCTTTATCTTATATGAATTTTTAATGATGTCACGATGTTTAAGAATCCAATTTTTATTACATGGGTTATGAAATGATGTATGATTTTTGATTTTGTGGCACACATAAGAGTGGTATCATTATGAGATGGGTGGGACCTATATCTACCTCCAATGCATTGGGTAAAGATTTTATATCTCATGATATATACATGGTTGGAACGGCAGGTTGAACCGGTTCAGTGAAATAGGACTGAAACGAGGAGTGAACTCAGTTCAGAAACGGACTTTGTCCACTAAGATAGTCTTGGAAATTAGTCTTGACTAATAAGAAATGATTCTCCATGATTATGTGTGTATGCCACAAAGTTTCATGTTTTATGTTATGGTTATTGAGATTAAATTTCACTACAATTATTTATCTCATGTTATGATATTATGATCTCTTTTTCATGTTAAGATTTCCAAATGTTATGTTCTTATGAATATGATGTGATTGATATTTCTTTTATTTACCCTTACTGAGCATTTGATCTCACCCTTTTATGTTTTCTTTTCCTCAGGATATAAAGAAAGGTTTTAGGTAAAAAAAGTAAGATCATTATGGGAGATGTTGAAGATCTTTCACCACAATTAGAAGATTATATTTCGAGTTTCCAAAGACACTAAACTATTACGGTCCTTGTGTGTGTGTGTTTTTTATGTACTAATTATTCCGCAAAAGTAATGTAATGTCCATGTATGTCAAGCTTTGGGTCCCTACAGTTGGTATCAGAGGAAAGACTTAGTCAACCTTTGGAAACTAGGATGCGAAAATGTTAGTGAGATCCCTAGGGATATTTCAAAGGTATGCCTAGGGATGTCCCTAAGGATAAGTATACATATAGGATATAGTCCTAGAACTACGGTAACGATCTTAGAATTTAACCTAAGATGTTAGATATTGAGGGTGCTCCCCCTTTACTATGTTGTTTTCCCTAGCATGATTTTTGCCTCACACTATTCTTTTTGGGTTTTAGAAAATGGCTGGAAACAGGAAGATTCATGATAATAGAGGATATGACAGACAATGGAATGATATTCTTAATGAGAAACCAAATGAAATGGGATTTGGAAGTACAAACATCGTTATTATTCCTAATCAACAATCTCATAATATGATCAATAATATCAACTTTGGTATTTTTCCCGACTCGGATAATAAGAGAAAGATAGAGTTTCATGATGATTATAGAGGAAAGAAAGTTCAATTTCCCTCATGAAAATCATGTGGGAAGAGGCATCGGGGAGATTGTTTCAAGGGAAATGGAAGATGCTGTGGGTGTCGAAAAGAAGGACACAAAGCCATTAAGTGCAAAGGAAATGGTTCAGTTAACACCATGGATGTGGATAATAGTATCTCTATGACATCAACAATGGTTAAATGTTTTAAATGTGGAATGTACGGGAATTATGAAAACCAATTCCCTAAGGGAAATTCTCATAAAGAGAATCAGTACGGCCGTGTGGGTAGTATTTATGTTATTGATGATAAAGAGACTACAAATGATATGACAGATGAAAGAATTGTTGAAGCTCAGTCAATGGTTTAAGAAGGTAGTGGAATGATTATATGTTTATCAAGTGTAATGTTGTATAAGTCATCTCATGGTACTATGGAATAAAGAGACATCTAAGGATTGTTACACTGTTGTCTTTCCTTGAGTTTTGAAAGTGTATGATTAATGGTACCAGTATCCATGAAAGGTTATTCAGATATTTTTGGAATGTATATGATATGCGCATAATGAAGGGATAAGGAGAAAATTAAATGTTTGATAGTATTCATGAGCTCATGACTGATATAAGGAGAAGGTTATATCATGGTTTGAGTATATAAATTTTTTGGATTTTGGTATGTGGAAAGAGTTAACTTTTTACAGCATTCATGTTTTCACTAAGGTTTAATGGGTATTCATTTTTCAAGAGAATACATGATTAAGTTATTCACATGATTGGAATGTGACCAACAAGATATATGGGGGATAAATGATGGTATTCACATGCTTGGTTGATGACATTTCAAGTAATCTTTTTCTTTATACTATGAGCTTGGACCAGAGTATTTTAGATAAGCCTAAAGATTAGAATGGATTATGTTGGACATAAGTTAGTATTGTTTAAGGATGGAACTTTTTTTTGATATTATTGATGGGATTTTATAGTAATGTAGTTTTAGAAAAAGGACAACCTGCAGGACGGGCGACAGCCCATCGAGTCTGACAAGGCTGTGGGAATTAAACCCACAACCGAAGTGCGACTGGCCTTTATCACCTACCAATGGCCTACAGGAAGTCCTTGTTTAGTAGAAACTAGTTTTATTATATTAAGCAGTATGATATATGAAGTATTAGTCCATTTTAGGAACCATATATGATTAATCTCACTATAGAAGGACTTATCTATTTTTTGATAACTTTTTTATCCTTTTGTTTGAGACAGATGGAATGACCCTTCATTCTATCACATGATCTGCTAACACATCACGAATGACAAATTCAACTTCATTTTTTTAAGAGATTAAGTTTAAATTGTCCAAAGAACGACCAACGATGAGACTATACCAAAATCCTGAAAGTATTTCTTCTAATTCCAATTTCATCAACTTTAGAGAAATGATCTTGAAAACCAAAAATGTTGTCCTAGTGCTCTTATATCTAATGAATCAGATGGTACCTTAGATTGTCACAAATTTATGGGTTTGTGATTGATGGATTTTCCATAGCCATGTTCTCTACCACTCTCCATCAGAACATGATGATTAGATTTCTCTTCCATATCCAAATGTTCACCTATGTAAAAACCCAGTGATTAGTTTATTTGGGTAACTATTAAGTTTCATACTTTTGTTTTTAAATATTGGTTTTTTATTCCTTTTTATGATGTGGGTTTCTATTAATGAAACTTTCGAGTAGTAAACCATTTATATCCTCGACAAATTTTGAGGGCGAAATTCATTTTAAGGGGGGTAGAATGTAACACCCCGAGATTTTATGAAAAATATTCTTTTAATTTCATTAATGTATTGTGTTGTAAGCTACACCAAAAAGAGCTTGCACAACACGCATCCTTGACTTGCCTTGCATTACACGCAATCACAACCTCCCTTGATAGCGTGTGTAGTACGCAATACCGAGTTTCACTAAACAATGATATGCTATTAAAATATAATTAAAACTAGCCGTTATGAATAGTAATAACAATTTTTTGAAATTTTGTAAATTATATTTTTCAAAATGGACTTTAATTTTGGATTCAGAATATCAAAATTAGCTTAGGGTGAAATTTTGGTACTTTTCGGATAACTTTCATTTTCTGATGAATAGTGAAAATTACTAAATTTTAATTAAAACCAACCTTTTTAATCAAAATAATTAATAGTGATAAATTATATATTTCAGTGGTTTTAAATTATATTTAGAATATATTTTTACAATTTAATACAATGTTGTTCATTGGATGTAATTTTATATTTAAACCAGACATACACAAGTGTCAATCTTTTGATAGTTATTATCTCTTAAGAACACGCTATTTGTTTTGGAGATGGAAATTAATTTTTAAATTAATTAATGAAACTAATATGTTTTGAATTTGGTATAATAAACATCATTTTTGAGTTCATAATATCAAATATAGCTTAGGCCTAATTTTTGGTATTTTTCTGGAAACTTTTATTTTTTGATGAATAGTGAAACCACTAAGTGGTAGTTAAAAAAATGATTTTTTCATAAAACATAATTTTACAACTTCTGTGAGTGGAATTTCAAAAATTCAAGAGACATGGATGATTTCATTAAGTAAAATGTGGTTCAACGAGATGAAAATAATTTTTGGTGAATAGTAACTTTTTACTTTTTTTACCACAGTTAAAAGTCAATAGGGTAATTAAGGGTAAACATTATATTATTATTACCCTAACGCATGTCCTAATTCTATTGGATAAGTGTAATTTGATCAAAAACAACATTAGTAATAAAATATGACAATTTAGGCCCACTTGGATTAGATTAGGACATTTATTATTAATTTATTTAAAGAAGGGTTAAAATAGTTAAAATCAAAGTTCAATAAGTAGATAATTTTTAATATAGGGTTATACATATCATAAATTCGACAATAAATATTCATTAGAAATATAAAAAGACTTCCTAAATTATTGTATTTTATTTTTAATTTTTAGACATGATATAATTGAATTTATTTATGTACCAACGATGATGCAGTAATTATATTATTAATGAAATATTGACATAATTGATGTTATAAATACCCTAATAAATGCAATTTGAGACTTTTTATGAATTAAACTAATTTTATATGTTAATATGACATGTTAGTATTGATTTAAGTAAATATTTTAGAACAAATCATTCTGTTATAATTTTCACAAAAATCAATTACTAAATAGTGTCAAAATTGACATAAAATAGTTTTTAAAACAAATATTATATTATTAGTTGTTAATTTATTCCTAAAAATCTAAGGATCGGCCAAATTACTTAGATAAGGATCTATATATTAATAATAAATAACTTGGGGTTATTTTGGCTTGTTATAGTATGTTTATTAACCTTATACTGTAAGAACACAAAAAGACACGGTAAAAGTAAACTTATCTAACTTAAAGTTGAAACTAAATGATAAGGTGAAAATAGTAATCTAAACTTGTCCATATTATATTGGATGAGATTATTTCGACCCATCCCCACATTATCTTCTAAATAACTCAATTTTGAGCTATTAAAAACCGAATATGACTTTATAATAAAATAATATTTTTAGTTATTCCAAAGGTGCCCCTCTCCTCCCTTATAAAAGGGAACCTCCTCCCTCTCTTCCTCACACCACATTGAGCCTTCAAGCTCGGACAAAACCTGCCAAATTCTCTTCTCCACTTCCCTAGAAACATCCTAGATGTCATGCCCTTCTTCAAAGACCAATTTTAGTGCCCTATGAGGAGGACTCAATGAGGCACTTCAAAGAAGAGGTAATGTTCATTACCGATTCTTTCAACTTTATTTCTTCTTCCACTTCTTCTACACATGTTGTTTCATTACGAAGAAATAAAATCAGTATCACTCATATATGGATATGTTATTATATTTATGAAAAAATCCTATTTCACTATCTATCTATCCTACGGAAAACAAAATCACCGCGCGTGCGTACGTACGGAATACCGTCTCCACGCTGTGGTGTAATCTATTTTCCACCACCACCGTACTTGGATGGGTATAATGGTGTATGTAAAAACTATATACGATTATTGTAAAGTGATACTGATTCTGAAATAGTATACATACACTCCAATACAATTCCATGATCATGAGAACAATATCATCGCTCGTGTGTATGTACGGACTACCGTCTCCACGGTGCGATGAGATTCATTCTCCACGTTAACCATTCATGAATTATTATAAAGTATATATAATAAGTAATCATCAAATATGTGACATAATAATGATACTGGATTTATGTGTATATATATTTATGTCATCTACTTAATTCCATTCAACTCAATAAGGAAATGAAAACAGCATTCATGCGTACGTACGATCTACCGTCTCCATGAACGGTGTATTTCATTCCATTTATTGATCTATTATATATATGTATATTCTGAATATATATTATATATGAATCATGTTTTATATTCTAGAATTAAGTAATCATTATCTAATTAATCATATGAATAATTTCAAGTCAAAACACGGATGACAAATGAAATGATTTTTCCCAAAACGCTCTTTAACATGGAATTTACAAAAGAATGGGTAATATTAAGTCATAAGTGAACCATCTATGATATCATAACAATAATTATGATTCTGAAATAAGTAAATGACAATATTTAAATCATTATACAGGAGGTTCGGACACTTACGAAGCAAATCAGACCTAAGGTAAGGGAAATATCACAATCTCCTTTTTATCCAAGATTGTTTATACTTTGGAATTTACTGGGGTGTATTTTATCATACACATCCATGTTTCCTCAATATGTAATTTTATTTCCATCCACCTACAATTTTTTAAATCCAATTTTACCCTTCGGTGAGTTTTTAGTAAACTATATGAAGGGAATCATTTGGCATTTTCGTACGAGGTACTTTTTGACTTTTCCGACAAATGTACGAGAAGAATGTTTTTTTAACTTATACGACATGAATGGATTTTGTAAACTTTATTTCCAAGAAGCTTCCTTTACAATTTTTCAGGTTTATTTTTAATCAACTTCTTTTATTTTAGAATTTTATGACATGTTAAGAAAACAAAAGTCTTTTTGAAGTAGAAAGGATATTTTCCTCAAGAATGGAGTTCAAGTGTTTTATCAAAATTATTTTCCATCTAAGTTAATAAAGGGTTCTGTTTTTATCCCTATTATTACATTGATTTGATTATGTTGTGATGGAATTATTTTTATGAATTCCTTTATCGTATATGAATTTTTAATGATGTCACGATGTTTAGGAATCCAATTTTTATTACATGGGTTATGAAATGATGTATGATTTTTGATTTTGTGGCACACATAAGAATGATATAATTATGAGATGGGTGGGACCTATATCTCCCTCAAATGCATTGGGTAAAGATTTTATATCTCATGAGATAGACATGGCTAGAATGGCAGGTTAAACTGGTTCAGTGAAACAAGACTGAAACGATGAGTGAACTCGGTTCAGAAATAGACTTTGTCCACTAAGATAGTCTTGGCAATGAGTCTTGACTAATAAGAAATGATTCTCTATGATTATGTGTGTATGCCAAAAAGTTTCATGTTTTAAGTTATGATTATTGGGATTACATTTCAGTACAATGATTTATCCAATGTTATGATATTATGACCTCTGTTGCAGGTTAAGATTTCCAAAATGGTTTGTTCTTATGAATATGATGTGATTGATATTTCTTTTGTTTACCCTTAATGAGCATTTGAGCTCACAATTTTATGTTTTCTTTTCCCCAGTATATAAAGAAAGGTTTTAGGTAAAAAAGGAATATCATTATGGGAGATGTTGAAGATCATTCACCACGATTATAAGATTATATTCCGAGTTTCCAAAGACACTAAACTATTACGGTCCTTGTGTGTGTGTTTTTGTTATGTACTAAGTATTCCACAAAAGTAATATAATGTCCATGTATTTCATGATTTGGGTGCCTACAATATAAACATAGAGTCATATAAATGTGGAAGAAACCTAAAACGTTGCTTCAGTATGAGTCATGGCTAACGTCCAAGACTATTTCACACAGTAGCACAAGCTAAGGCTAATTGCCAAGACTGTCACACATAACATCTCATTAGACATAAATTTACCCAATACATTGGAGATCTATCTGGGTGAACCCATCTGAACATTTTATGAATATCTTTCCCACATAAAAAATCATAGATAATCAATCTGACATAAACATAATTATTACCCACGGATATAATTGGGTACCATAATCATGACAAAAAGCATAAGAAATGGGTGTTTCATAAAAGTCTCCATGAAATAAAGGAACTATAATATACATGGGAATTCATAAGGAAAAATAGGCATGTATCATGGGAAGTTATGTTAGGTATAAGTGACATCATATAAGAAATGTATTTAAGAAATGTAGCATTAAAACATTTTTGAGAGGTTTGAAGAAAAATACTATATGGCCTCTAAAATAGAAAAGGGGAAAATACCTTATACAAAACCAAAAGTGATACTATAAGGTTTTTATAATAAAAAAATGATTTTATAAAGACAATGGTGGCTTAAAACAAAAGATATAGTGCACATGAAATTGGGAATGAATTCAGGAAGTTCCCTTAAAACATGTTTGCTTATCGAGAATCATTGAAGAGGGAATTACATAAAAACTTGTATGTCCCAATGAGAGAACAATCTAAGGGTTTTGATTAATTAATTTTGTACATATTTTAGAATATTCACATTAATATATAAGATAACTTCATTTTGGTAGAAATATTGATATGGAAACCTGAAGGAATAAAAGTGATTCGTGTAGAATTCCTTATAGATTATAGACATGGTATTCAGTGTACTTAAGAAGGAATCGTGATAGAGAAAGGGGTTTCCCATCACTTATAAATAATGATGGAAGTAAGAAGTAGGTGAAAAATTACACCCCATCATTAGCTATTACACATAAAATTTCATAGCATAGAGGACATTCTTGACTAAAAGTGAAATATAGAGGATCCCATACATTAAGACTGATGGTGTTATCCACTCGATATTAATGAATTAAATAAGACAAATCAGTTTATTAATTAATAATTAAAGAACCAACTATATATGTATAATATTTTGTATAAATTTATTATGTTTATTAATCAGCTTTTTGATGAGGTAAGTGGTTCAATTGTATTATTTGGGTCCGTTTGTTTTCTTGGTTTTTATGATCGGTTTACATTCTTTTAAGAAATGATAAACATGTAAGTTGAAATTGCTTTTCCATAATTGAATTTATATAAAATTATTCAGCATAAAATAGATTACATGGTTTTAAATTTTATTTGGTCACATGGATGGAATTCAAATCATTATATAAATCATTAGTGGTAACCTTTTGGGTTAATGGGAGGTTTTTGGAAACAATGAACATGTTTTGTTTTATAAATAAAAAACATGTGTAAAAAAGGATTCAAAAAACATATATGATAAATAATACATATATTATGTTCTGGTTCAACCATAAAAATGGTTTCATGAATAGAATTATGGATTGTAATAGAAATTGAAAACCCATCATCCTTGAATGTGGTAATTTAACACATCTCGGATGGTGTATTTACTACTAAAATAAAAGAAGAGTAAAGGAGAGATGATAGTAAATTATAACATTATCAAAAAACAAATTATAGTACATTTATGGTACTGTATTTATCCTAAAATTTGGATGAGGAGTCGTAAAGATAGAAAAGAAAAAAAGTGAACATGAAAAGAAAAATAAAGAAAAGAAAAGAGGAATTTACCTCTTGATTCGGTCCTCCTTGAGAGCCTCTTAAGGTAAGAGGATTTGGTCTTTTGAGGAGACCAAGGGGTATTGAATGTGGGGGAGGATCTTGAGGATATATTTGGGTAGAATATAAGCAAGGTATAAGGCTCTATAATAGTAAATAGAAGAGGTGAAAAATGGTGGTATTTATAGTGGAGGAGAGGGGGGTTTCAAAATATTATAGTCATTTGTATATTATTTTCGCATAATAAAATAAATAGTTAATATTGAATGACCAATAATAGAAATAAATTCACATGAGTTATATATTATTGTTCTTACATCACCTATGATGTCAAGAATAGTGGGTTTAAATTATAATGTATTTATACAATAAATTAATGTATTTTAGTATTCACAAAAATTCAAGTATTTCAAAAAAATCCCAAACATTACCATAACTATTTTTCGACGTTTAGAATACAAAAATGAACTCCATTTTTCAAAAACAATTTTCTATATGTGATTAATTTAATATTTAATTATAATCATATTCTATTTAAAAAAAACTATTTTAAGACATTTATTTACATATTCTAAAATACATGTACATCAGAAATTCATTTGAATATTATTTATATACTATCATAGGTAAGGTTACTATTACTTAGTTTATGTCACTTTTCATAAGGGTAACAATAATATTCACAAATGTTATTTACTATTCACTAAAAATTATGTTGGTCATATTTGACAACAAATAACCTACTGATCACAACCGTGTATGTCTGATTCTAAAAATTCAAAAAACAAAAGTGTAAAAATTATGTTCAAAGGTCACATAGAAATTAGTAGTTCATTTTGTTGTGATTTGTAAGTCATAAATAGGTACATGTACTTTTCCATCATTTCCACCTCTAGTTTCCATGTTGCCTCTTCGTACTTGTGGTTCCGCCACTGTACTTTGAACAGGTGAGTAGTCTTGCTACGTAGAACTTTATCTCTACCATCCAAGATCTTCACTGGATACTCTTCGTAAGAATGATCATTCTCCAATTTTAACACATCTGAAGGGAGTACACATGAATAGTCTGTTATGTACTTCTTTATGAGGGATACAAGAAATACATCATGTACTTTGGACATGGTAGCCAGAAGTTCCAATCGACAGGCAATAGCTCTGACACAATCAAGGATCTCGAAGTGGCTGATGTACCTGGGACTTCGCATCCCTTTATTCTGAAACCTCATGACCCTCTTCCATAGAGATATGTGCAGAAATACCATTTTTCAAACTTTGAAATCAAGTTTTCATCAACATTTGTCCGCATAACTCTTTTCTTGATTTTAGGCTACCTTGATGTGATGTTGAATGGTTTACACATTCTCCTACATTTCTTAGACAATTTTAGGTCCTATAAGATTACGCTCACAGACTTCATCCCAACACACCTATGTTCTGCTCCTTTTCCCATAAAGGGCATTATATGGTGCCATTCAAATGATCAAGTGGAAAATATTGTTATATGAAAATTCATCCAATGGAAGATGTTGGTATAATCCTCTATTTAATTCCATATAAAATTATCCCAACATTTCTTCTATTGTATGAATGTTTCACTCAGATTGGTCATCGGTTTGATAATGATAAGCTATACTAATGTTTAGATCTGTGCTTAGAGCATGTTAGAGTATTTTACAAGACTTTGAGGTGAATCTTAGATCTTGATCAGATACAATAGATAGTGGTACTCCATGTAGCCATACTAACTCTTTGATATATGTGTGTGAAATTTGATCCAATCGAAAGTCCTATCGAATTAGGATAAAGTGAGATATCTTTTTAAGATGATCCGTAATGGCCCATATAGCATGGTTTCCTTTGGATGTCCTTGTATGTTCAGCGAAAATGTTTATGCTGATGTTCTACCACGTCCATTTTTATATGGGTGGTGGTTTCATCATCCCCATAGACTTTTTTCTTCCAGACATCACTTGTTGACATACCAGGAACATTCATGTATATTTAGTAATATCCTTCTTCATATTTTCCTACTAAAATTTCTCTCGGAGATCTCAATATATATTTTCCCTCTCTGAGTAAATAGAGAAAGTTAAGCTATTTTCATCATTTAAAAGCTCCTTCTTTGTCTCTGGATTTTATGGTACACATAATTGTGACCCAAATCGTATTAATCCTTCCTCAACAATCACAAAATATGAGTATTTTCAATTTCTAATAGCTTCCAACTTTTTTATAATTTCTACATATTTTCATTGGGCATCCTTTATTTTCTCCATGACTGATGGTTGAGAAATCAATTGAGAAAGGATTAATGAATCTCCTCCCTTATTTATTCCCATGTCCATCCTCTATAAATCTATGAAGATTGGATCCTTTTCAGTTATCATCATTGACAAAGACACAAGATCTTTTACACTTAGAGCATCTGCCACATTATTTTCCTCACTAGGATGTTATTAGATTGAGCAGTCACAATCCCTGATGAGATGAATCCATTTTTATTAGCGTATATTAATCTCTTTTTGTGTGAATATATATTTGAGACTCTGGTTATCAGTATATATCTCACACTTCTCCCCATAGAGATAATGCCACTAGATTTTCTTTGTAAAGATCACAGCCGCCAACTCCAGATCATGCTTGGGATAGTTTTGATCATGGATTTTCAGTTTCCTTGAGGCATAGGTTATCAATTTATCATTTTAATTAGAGTACAACCTAAACCCTTCTTTGAAGCATAACTATACACCACAAATAATTCTACACTTTTTGGGAGTGTGAGTAATGGTGCGGTGATTATCCTCTTTTTCAATTCCTTAAAACTGTCTTCACATTCCCGAGTCTTTAAAAACTTCACTACCTTCCTTATCAGCATGGAAATTGGGTTTGAAAATCATGAAATGTTCCTAAAAAATCATCAATAATACCTGGCTAGATCCAAAAATGTATAGATCTCTATTACTGATGTTGTCCTGGGCCACTCTTCAATTGCCTTGGTCTTGGAAGGGTCCACATATATCACTTTTCTATTGATAACATGCCCCTAGATTTATATTCCACCATCCTGAAATCAAATTTATTGTACTTTTCATATTGCTTCTCCCTTCTCAAAGTCATTAGTATAATATTTAAATACTCTTCATGTTCCTCCTTGCTCTTGGAGTATATCATAATATCGTCAATAAATACTACCACAAATTTGTCGAGGTAATCTCTAAAGTCTCTAATTATTAAATGCATGAAAATTGAGGGATCATTAGTGAGTCCGAAGGGCATCACTATGAACTCATAGTATCCATACCACATTCAAATGGAATTATTGGGAATATCTTCCTTCCTCACCTTTAATTAGTGATATCCCAACCGAAGTTCCACCTTAGAGAAATACCTGGCCCCACAAAGATGATTGAACAATTTATCCATCTCTAATAGTAGATACTTATTTGTTATTTTGATTTCATTGAGCTCATTATAATCTATTTAGAGGCATATTGATCCATCCTTCTTATTGACAAAGAGGGCTGGGGCACCCCACAATGATGCCCTCAGGCATAGAAAACCCTTTTCCGGATTCTCCTGTAACTACTTCAGCTCTTCCAGCTCTATGGTGGCCATTCTATAATTTTTCGTTTCTATAGGAAGAGATATACGAATAAGATCACCTGAGAACTCATCTTTTCCATAAAAGGGAATACTAGGAAAATATTTAGGGAATACATTAGTGTAATCCCTCACGATGGGAAAATATTCAAGAATGATTTTCTACTTTGCCCCAATCATTTGTGCAAGACATGCTTTCTCATAAAGAATTAATATCCAATCTTGAGACAATGACTCTAAAGGAGATTCATATTCATCCATACACATGTAAATAATAAGAGAATGATTCGGGATGTAAATATTGATCTCCCCTTCCCAGTAATTGATGTTGGATTTTTATAAGGAGAGACAATCCATTCCCAAGATAACATCGAACTCCACTAAAGGATGTATGAAAAGATTTTCTGGGAGGTTCTGTCCACAAACATTTACTAGGTAGGTTTTATAAACCTTGGATGCAATAATTTCCCCATTCTCTATTCTAACAAATAACTTATCCTCTAAATTATGAGGTGGTATTTTAATAGTTATACTAAACATGGAAGATATGAAAGAATGCATAGAACCAGAATCCAATAGTACGTTCTCTATTATTGAATGAATAACTAGCGTACATATCACCACATTGTTTTTGGGATCTACCTCAGTAGTAGTGATAGCATAAGCCTTTCTTTGTTTTCATGGAGGTTGTTATTGATTTCCTCTTCTAACCCTTGGTTAGGGAAATTGTTTCCATAATTTCCATCCTCACAGATGTAACACTGCACTACATGTTGTGTATTGATCTTAACCTTCCTTTATTCGTCCACATAAGTAGAATTTCTCATATCCCTTCGATAATTCTTGCTCATATGTCCAAATTTTCAACATTTTAAGCAATTATTAGTTCCCTTCAGAGTGTTCCTAGGATACTTCTAACCACAAATTTTACAACTCGGATATTCAGGCTTCTTTCCATCATGAGATTTTTTTGTTGAACCCCCATGCTGTTCTCTAATTTTTTATTCTTGTCATCAGGACTATGAGACTACTGAGAGTCTCCAATATTTATATCAACTTTTAGGGCACAACAAAAAATCTCCTCATAACTGTTAATTTCTCAAACTTCCAACGCTTTTCTTAGAATTGGCTTTAGCCCGCTAAAGAAGCGATCCACCATGCATTTGGTGTTCATGAAAAAGCTAGAGGTATACCTTGCAAGCTGTGTAATATTTTCTTCATACGCCATGATGGACTCATCTTCCTTCCTCTTGGGACCAAGGAACTCTCTTTTTTTCTTGAGATGGATGGTCTGAGGAAAATATTTATTGAAAAACATCATCTTGAAATCCTCTGAATCCTGGAATCAATTTCTTCTTCGAACATTGTATTCTTCTTCAGGGTCCACCACTGATCAACTTTCCCTTCAATGCAATAGACTGGCAGTACAACCTTTTCTTCTTCTGAGAACTAGATGCTGGATAATATCTTTTGAATGGAGCTAATATACTATTCCAAGATGAGGGGATCAAAATACCAGCTAAACATGAGAGGCCTTTTCCACATGAAGGTTTATATGAAAACTTTCTCTTTACTTGGCGGAGGATGATGCTCCAGGTGATTCAAGTTATTATTCAGAACATGAGGTAGATGAGAACGTACTGTCATTAACTTTCGAGCACCCATTCCCATCATATCAGGCATATCATTAAAGGAAATATTCGCATTTCCAATCACATTGGTTGGTGGAACATGTTCTTATATTTTGATCCATTAACTAAGAAAAAACTATACCATTCGGGGTCTTGAATACTTAGATATTGAGAATAAAAAGGAAACTCTGAACAAAAAAGGATAAACTTATAATGGATAAGTATATCCTGTATTTTTATTCCATGGTTTTAAATCTAGGTTATCCTCGATCTAGTTCTTAACAAATATTCATATGCGATTTTTTATTCCCTTAATTATGGTTTATAGTATGATCTTGAATTTACCAAAGAATATCCCCAAGTATTATCAATCCAAGAGTGCAGTAAGGCCCATTGTTATATACTAGGATACCCTAGGTCAGGCGCGAAACTCATTGTCAAAGTTTTCACTCCTTGGTACATCTATGCTAGAGCCACCTCTACTTATTTTTATTCGGACATGGATGTGTTTGATTAATAAACCACTTACTCTATACTTACCAAAATTTAGGGATGTTTTCTTAACATTAGTCTCAATCTTAAGGTTCTTTCTAAATTGCACTATTCATAATCTCCAACAATAACTAGAAAATACTATGATAACAACTAATGAGACTATAAAATTTTCACAAAACATTATATGATATTTTTCGTTATTATACATCTGTGTACAAGAGAATTATTGTGATGTATAGTGTCTTTTAAGACTAGGTACATAAAAGTAAAACATGGGACATATATATAATTCTTTATTTAGTCTTTATAAAGAGATTCTAACTTCCATTGACCCCTTACATCTGTATAGGATAACATGGGGATATCATGAACAAAGGGATGAGCTAAAAATACCAATAAGGGAGTATACATAAGAATAAGGATTTATCACAATGGTTAGAAGTCACATCATAATTATAAAAAAATTAAACAAATGGAATCATATCAAAAGATCATATAAACATGGAGTTATATAAATGTGGCAGCAACATAAAACATGACTTTAGTATGAGTCAAGGCTAACCACCAAGATCGTTTCACATAGTAGCACAAACCATGTCCAAT
This sequence comes from Viscum album, assembly GCA_963277665.1. NCBI lineage: Eukaryota > Viridiplantae > Streptophyta > Magnoliopsida > Santalales > Viscaceae > Viscum > Viscum album. The sequence goes on from OY728164.1 coordinate 1,416,682,500, forward strand.
CATCAAGACTGTCACACATAACTTCTCAAGAGACATAACATTACCCAATGCATTGGGGACCTATTTGGGCTCACACATCTTAACTTTTCATGAATATGTTTTCCACATAAAAAATTTTATATAATCAATATTATATAAACATAACGGTTACCTATGGAAAGAATTGGGTACCAAAAGCATGACATAAAACATAACAAATGGGTGATTCATAAATGTGTCCATGAAAGAAATGAACTGGAATATACATGGATATTCATATGTTAAAATAGTAATCTATAATGGGAAGTGATGTCAAGTAGAAGTGACAACATGTAAGAATATTATTTATGAAACATATCATTCAATCATTTTTGGGAGGTTTTACGGATAATACTATAGAGCCTTTAAAATAGAAAAGAGAAAATACCATATACAAAACCAGATGTGATCTAAGAAAGTTTTCATAATAAATATGAGTGACTTTATAAAGACAATGGGGGATTAATACATATTATAGAGTGGAATTAAAACATAGAAAGAATTCGAGAAATTCCCTTTAAACAGGTTCTCTAATCGGGATGTATTGAGGAGGGAATCACTTAAATAAAATGTATATCCCAAAGATATATCAATGGAAGGGTCTTTATCAATGAATGTTTTACCTAATTTTCATTATGTGAATAAATAGATAAGATAACATCATTTTGGTAGTAATAATGGTAAGGAAACCCGAAGGAATAAAGGAGATTCAGGTAGAATTCTTTATGGATTATCGGCTTGATATCTGGTGTACATAAGACAAATTTATGAGAGTGAAAGGGGTTTATAATCACTTATAAAAAATTAGAGAATAAAGGAGTAGTTTAAAAATGATACCCCATCATTAGGGATTACACTTAAAATAGCATAGCATAGAGGATATGCTTGTATAAAAGTGAAATAGAGAAGATCCCTAACAGTAATTCTGATGGTGTTCTCCACTCGATTTTAATGACCTGAATAATCAAATTAGGTTCATTAATTAAAAAATACATAACCTACTATATATGTAAAATATTTATTATAACTTTTTTAAGATAATTCATTATATGTTCCACTCGATTTTAATGACATGAATAATCAAATTAGGTTCATTAATTAAAAAATAATTAACCTACTATATATGTAAAATATTTATTATAACTTTTTTAAGATAATTCATTATATGAGTAAAGTGTTTTAATTTAATTGTTCAGGTATGCTTGTTTTCATGGTTTTTATGATCAATTTACTTATTTTCAGGATTGGGTAAACATGTAAGTTGATAGTGTATGTCCAGAATTGAATTTATATGAAATTAATGAACATAAAATAGATTACATGGTTGAAAAATTTAATTTCGTTACATTGAGTGAAGACGATTAATTATATAAAACATTATTGATATCCTTTTTGGTTAATTGGTGGTTTTTGGCCACAACGAATATGTTCTGTTTTATAAATAAAAAAGATGTGAAAAAAAAGGATTCCAGAACCATATACGATATATAATACATATATTATGGTTTGGTTAAACCATGAATATTTATTAATTATCAGAATTGATGAATCTTAATGAAAATTGAAAACCCACCATCCTTGTCTGTGGTAATTTAAAACATATCCTATGTTTTCTTTAATACTAAAATAGATAAAGAGTAAAAGAGATATGATAATAAATTATTCCATTATCATAAAAAATCCCAGTTCTGTTATATAACTCATATTTCATAACATTTTTATGAGTAGAGGTAAGGATAGAAAACAAAACAATATAACTTGAAAAGAAAAAGAATGAAATGATCAGAGGAATTGACATCATGATTCAATCATCCTTGAGTGACTCTTAAGGGAAGAATATTTGTTATTTTGATGAGACCAAGGGATTTTGGACATGGTTGAGGATCTTGAGGAGAGATTTTGGCAGAATATAGGTATGGAAGAAGGATTGAGAAGTGTGAAGAGAATTTGTAAGGAAGGGTAGTATTTATAGTAGAGGAGAGGAGGGTTTTTATAATATTAGAATCATTCATTTATTATTTTCCCATAAGACAAGATATAATATTGATTCCATGACCAATAATAGTAATAAATTCACACGACTTAGGTATTTTGGTTCTTACACAACTTATGATTCTAGGAATAGTGGATTTAAATTATATTTTATTTATACAGTAAATTAATGTATTTTACAATTCATCAAAAATTCAAGTATTTCATAAATATCCTAAAAAATCACCCTAACCATTTTTCGATGCGTAGAATCCAAAAAGGAACCATATTTTTTAAATTTTTTTCAAAATACTATTAATTTAATATTTAATTCAAATCAAAATTTATTCTACAAAATCAGTTCAAAAACATTTATTTACTTATTCATATATATAGGTACATCATTATTCCACTTGAATCAAATTTATATACTATCTTTGGCAAGGATACTATTCATTAGGTCATGTAAATATCAATAAGGGTAACATTACTATCCATAATGGTATGTTAATATTCACCAAAAATTATTTTGATCATATTAGACTGCAAATAACCTAATGATCACAACATTGTATGTCGAATTCTCAAAATTCAAAACACAGAAGTGTCAAAATTATGTTAAAAAGGTCACATAGAACATAATAGTTAATTGTTTTGTGATTTAATGTGATTATATAACATATTTTTAAAGGGAAATTTCTATGGAATGCTTTGTGTCATTACATAAACAGTGGACTTCACTTCCCCTATAAGATATTGGCTATATTTATTATTAGAGCTTCAATTCAGGGTCTGCCTGGTACATTGGAAGTGTATCGATAGGGCCTTATGTCCTCTTATTTCCTCCCCTTTTTTATCTTTTCCTATAGAAGGACGAATCTATGAGAAATTAATTTCCTTATTTTTATGGTGTTTCTCTAAAACTATGATTTCATTCATTACAACTAAAGTTAGTGGCCGATATTCAATGAGTGAGAACCTTTGAGTCTAGAGTAGGTTGTTCATATGTTTAGATATTTTTATACCAGAATTATTGGTTCATGATTAAATATGAATGGTTGTATTTTTTTGGGTGAGGCCTTAAATTAAATTAAATACTCATTTTAAATTTTCATACATACATTGAGATCTTGACAAGATTGATCAAATTTCTTCTAAATTAATTAATATACGTAAGGGGGATTTGGACTAAATAGGATGTTTGGGAACATTTTTTCAATTTAATTTTTTATATGATTTCTATGGTCCTTGGGAAACTCTGGGCATGGCTTATATTTCATTGGGTGATGTTAATCATCAATAATAAAAATGCATGGTTTTCTAGAAGAGGGAATATACCATGTAACTTGAGATGGTGTTGACCATCATTGCATATCGATGTGGTCTTATGGGGAATGAGATGATTGATTTTTTTTCTTAGGCATTTTTGGTGGTTTCCACTAACCATTTTTTTCTCACATTCCATTTGAGTCATGTGAACCTAGATATGACTTATTGAGGTGGTGTTGACTACTCATTATGGGTGGAGGCCCCTATAAATTATGCGACATAAGAGATAGTGTTGACCATTGTTAAGGAGGAGGTGCTAACCTTATAAAGCCACAGTGGGTGGTGAGGAGCCATCAAAATATGGATTATCCCATCTTTTGTGGGTTGAGGAACTATGTATACATTATTGATGATGGTCAATATTTACAGAAGGTTAGATATCACTATTCAATGGACATCAGGATATCAAGATAATGTGATATTTATTTGATGGGAGGATGGTATTCCCATACTTTAAGATGTTGGGTTGAAAATATGATAACATTTATTTGTTGAAAATTCTGATGCGTATTTAGATAAATTATTGAGATCACCAATCAGATTCCAATTACTCGAATGTGGACATAGGATGTCTCAGTTGGACCAAGGTTCTAGTACTAAATTTATGGGACGAGCATGAGTTTTCTCTGGGTATGATATTATTCAAAGGATTCCTAGGCTATAATTCATGTATCAGTTCCACTACAAATATATTGTTGTAGAAATGTATTTTATTCAAATATATATATGTGGCCACATATTCATAGAAATACTAATATTGGATGAAGTTGGTAAACACTTTTTTTTAATGGTTGAGCATAAGAGAAGTGTAGTTATTTATTTTATTCATGAGTTTCGTCTATTTATTTACATATTCATACACAGTGTAATTATTGATGTTAGATAAGAATAAATGATTTGTGACCTAATGAGTTCATAATCACACCCTACTTGGGCCCCTCAGGATGTGTGTAGAAATTATGTCTCTAATATTAAGTAATAGATCAGGGTTATAGTTAGGTGCTCAGTGAGTAGTTACTTTATATGGATGGTAGTAGAGTTTGTGGTTTTTTTGAATCATGCAAGATCCTTCATTTTTGGATTTTACATGGTTATATATATGTACTAATATAGTCATCTACGAGTGACCCTACTTGTCTATTTTTCTATATGACACATCATGACTTGTTGTTTTCTTAAAATGGTTATGACTTTTGGATTTTGGTTACTAAATGATTTTTATTTTGCTTATACTATGTTTTTTTATTTCTTATACTGTTATGGTCCTTCCACTGTGATATATATGTATGGACCATTATTATTATCATCACCATAGGGTATATTATCCCAAATATCACATAATCCGACCCCTGTTGTTAGATTTTAGCCTTTGGTGTACGGGGAGTCATTCTTAAGGCCCAATGGCACATCAGACTGGAGCCCAATTTAAGTAGAAAACTGGACCAATGAACGACATGATCTCCAGAATCTAACGAGCCAACACACAATGAATTTTTAGTGTCCTTATAGAAGATAAATATTATGTGTGTATTAAGGAATTAAAATTTATTTATTATAATATAAAAAATTATTGATAACCCATTATAAATAATAAAATTTATATCTTTTGATCATGATGTTTCTTACATCATTATTTTCATCATTTTTTTACATAAAATAAAAAAGAGTTAAAATTAATATTTTTTAATATACACATCATACAGTATAATAATAAAATATGTGTACTTATTTGTATAGAATCTTGTGAAATAAGCTTCACCATAGTGCTCAAGGTGGGGTTTGAATGATCAATCTGTTGATAACATGGGTTACCCACAACCACTAGGGAAATGTTTATACCGCTAAAATATTATTATCCTTTTCCGATTATATATATAAATATATGTATTTAAAAATGGAAACAACATGAAAATAAAAAATATGTACTGTCTGTGGATTTTTTTTAAAAAATATGTCGAAGTTGAGCAGTCTATGTTGACTCAATCTTGGGTATTTTAGAACCCAAGTAGATACACTAGTGATTAATCAAAATATATCTTCAACAATATTTCCATAATTTATAATATTTAAAACATTAGGATACACAAAATACACATGACAAATCTAGTTATATATGACATGTGGGTTTATTATAATGAAAAATAACGGAATTGAGTCAACTATGAGGATTAGAAGTTGTGGAATTTAGATCCATGGTGGTGACCCTACCTAAAAGATTTAACCCCATCCTGAGTTTGAAGTTAACATTAACATCATTTTAATATTTCTAAAATTATATCACAAACCATATAATAAAAATAAGAATATTTAATACACAAACTACAAGATGTGTAGATATTTAAATTAAAATAAGTGTAATGGATGTGACCCCCATGGCTGGGGAGGTATTTAAACATGTGTAAGTGTAATGGATGTGACCCCCATGACTGGGGAGGTATTAGAACATGTGACCAGTTAGTTCCTATAGAATAACCAAACCCTTAAAACAAGCATTATTTTGTGTTTAATAATTTATTATATATATATATTAGCATTTTTTTATTTTTTTATATTTTTTAGAAAATAAATATATGTATAATTATGTGTGATATAAATAATTTATTAATATGTGAAATATATATGTTATATATAATTATCAATATATAGTTCAACATTATTTGTTAAATTATGAGAAAATAATGTAATTAATTAATTAATTAATTAATTAAAAAATAATTTGTATAAATACATATTTTTGGATGGTTTTTATTCATTTATTGTATATTATTTCTAATTAATAATCATGATTTACAATTGTTTGGGGAAAAACTAATAACGTAAAGTTGATCCCATTTTAATATTTTTTCACAGTCTAAAACAAGTATAAGAAATCAAGGTTATTTCACAAATGTGTGTGTGTGTGTGGAGGGGGTGATGAAGTATAATTGATAAGAAAATAATTTTTATTCTCAAGATAGGTATTTTATAATAATGGGAGAAATAAATGAAAATGGTGGTCACTGAACTAACCTCTATACCCTAGGGAATGATCATCAGATATGGATTCAAATTTCAAATTCCATTTTCATCATAAATGGCCAGTCAATCTGAATTTTTTTAAAAATTATTAATTAATAATTAAACATTTTATTTTTAAATTTTTTCATAATTTTTATCAAAATTTTTTATATATAGATTTTTCATAATGAGATAAAAGAAATAGATGTTGGAAAAGAAATGAATAAAGTAAGAGTAAAAAATATGCATTATTGAGGCGAGTCACATTGATGATGAATATGTCACAATTGAAGATAATAGATATTATAAAATGACTTCACATTCATAATAAAAAGAGAGGACAAGAAAAAATAAATATTAAAAAAAAGAAAATAACACATTAAAAACTAAAGCGCTCACTGAAAAGAGTGTCAAAATTTAATAAAGTTTTTATGATGCCTAAAAATAATTGTGGTTTATATGATTAAATGTATTCTATATAAGAATGAAGGTTTCCTCTAAAATAATTTATTGGGATTCAAGTGATATTTTCAAATTAGTTTTATAAAACCAAAAGTGGGGGGGGGGGTATTATAAGAGTTTGACGGATGAAATGAAGGAAAACAACCAATTCATGTTATAACATGATGTTTTTTATAAAATATTTTGAAGAAATTAATGATATCAAGTTCACACCACAATATTTTATTTTTATACTTCTTATAATTTCATTTAGGTTTGGTTTAAGTATTTGTATGAGTTTAACTAAAATCCTTATTAAACACCAAGACTTGATATCAATGAGTGTAAAACCAAATCATGATGTTATAATAATGTAGATATGGATCATCCCTAATGAATGGTATAAAATTTTATAATGAAAATTTAAATAATTTTTTTTGACAATGAAATGATTTTGGTGTCGTTAAATTGAAATAACACATTTTACCCAATCAAAATATCACATCGATCTATAAAGAATATAGATAATTTAATTAATAGGAAAAAATAAATGAATTAAAATATAAATTATATTAACATAAAACTGAATTAAATATTTTCAAACTCAAAATAAACCAAACTAGTTGCTAATGGATGTGATTAAATTTCCATAAACAGTGAATAGATTTCTCATAATGATCTCCCACTATTTAGATTTCCATTGAGAGGATGATGAGGCATGTATAGAATTACGTATTAATTTCAGCTCTCCAAATAAGGATAGAAAGCCCTAGAGAATCCATAGGGATTTCAAGAACCATTAAATATCTAAAATGATAGAGCCATTCCCCATAGTATAACATTAAAATGTTTTCCCCAAGGTTCCAAATTATAGAAAAAAGGGGATGTTATTTTTGGAACTATAATTTTGAAAAACCACTTATGGATTAGATTAGAAAAAATAAAAGTCATTTTCTAAAATTGAAAACAACATAAGGGTATCTAACTAGAATATATAAATCTTACCTATAAAATTTTGCAGTGATTGGACTATTATAATTTGATATATTTATAAAATACTAAGCAATACTTTTGACTTTGAGATGAATCAATTTGAATGATATATTTCATCCTTTGAGATAGAGGATTAATAAATTGGGATTGGGTTTATTCTTACAAGTTGTAACCCACAACGTCATTAATCCATACACAATGTTTGATAACAAATATATGGTCATATTATTTGTAATATTAAATCATGTGTACATATTCTCATGGAATTCCATATAGTTTGGACCTTTACTCCCACACTATCCTGGTGCCTATAAATCATCTCCTCCTATAATGAAAATACGAAGAAAAAAATTTAAATTTCTATTCTAAATATAATTTAACGTAAAATAATTTATTTAATTGAGTTGTTTAGTTGATTTTTAAATTTTCAATTGAAACAAATTATGATCAATGCAGGAACCTAAGAATTGGGTAGGGGGTGATTCGGTTATTGGAAAAGAATTTATAGATTCAAAACTATGTAGGATATGTGGACACCACTTGTAATTTAAACACTATTATTTGTTATTTTATATATATGTTTTTAATAATTTTACACAAAACTATAATCTACTTGAATGAAGAAAAAAATTGAAAAAAGTTATTTAATATTTTTATAATATTTTGATTATATTCATACGTATTTACATGATTGGTTGTTCACCCCAATCATGGATTCTCTACTATATTCAACTACTAAATAAAATGGATGTATATTCAAACACATAGACAAAGGCATAGTATATATACAGTATTTTTATTCTCATTATACTTCATTTAGTAGCTTCTGAATATAGAAATACAATCACACATTGATCTCTGAATCGACCCCATGCCCTAAAAATTTTATGGCTTCTCACAATGTATATGAAAGTTTTTCCTTATGGTTCATACTTTGAAATCGATCAATAGTTACACATTTTTTTCCTCTATATCCACATTATCTAATAAAATTACACTAAAAAGTAACTTCATTGAATACAATATAAATTCAAGAATGATACAGATAACTTGATTACGACAACATCATTTTTCACACCTATTTTATAAAACACATTTACCTGGATATCATAGTCATTCACTAAAAGGGTCAATCCAAATAATCATAAAATTCACATCAAATTTGTATGTACATAGATTCTTGAACTTATCATTGATTCTTATGACCTTAATTGGTCGTATAACTATAAAATATTTTACTAATTACTTCATATTATATATATAGTTATCATCATCATCAAATCGATATAAAATCATTTAAATTATTATTATTAGAAAGGTATTTTAAAAAAAACTCATTTCACCACCATCAAACATATTTTTTATTATTTTCACCATTTAATTTGATACGTAGGTTATCATAAAATAATATTTTCTATACATGAAAAATTGAATATCCCATTAAATATTTTAGTTCCCATGATCATCTATATTTTTTCTTTTTCTTCATATTGTTTATTCCAATGATCATAATATTCTCATTGACATTCAACAGTTTTGTTATATACAATTTCATGATTACCCTTCATTTTTATGCTTTTTCCAATTTGTGTCAAACAACTAATATTCTAGTGTTTACTAATTTGAAAGGATCAAGATACTCTTCGCATTGTCATCTGCATTCTTACTTAATCATCTTTACCTTATATTCTTCAAAATTATGGAATGAAGAACTTATTTTAAAAAAAACATAAATTAAAATTTTATATTATAGAATAAAGAATATATCCTTGTTGTATAACTCAAATAATAATATCCCATAACTTGTTATATTCAACAGAAAGAATGAATTGTTCAAAATTATTTGAACTTTCATGTAGAAAAAAATATATTTCAACTTCATATTCATTAAACTTGATTCAAATTACTCTTTATGACATTTAGAACATTTTCGAAAAAAGCATTCTTCCTTCTATTTATCAATATTTTGATCACTTCTGATGATTTCTAAATATTTTCACCTTAAAATCATATATAAGTTTTACAATTATCACTAATTTCATGTCATTATTTATGTTCTAACAAATACAAAACTATGTATCTTAAAAGTTTCGTGATGATTGGATCATGTTGGAATAACTCAAACATCAACTAAAAGGGTTCTCAATTAATTGTAGAATTTTTTTAAAAGAAATATTTAAAAAATACATAATTTCTCACACTTTGGTCTTCCATGAAGAAAATTTTCTCTCCAATCTAGTGACTGAGTCACACACTATTTATAGTTATTAAGATACTTAAATTAGTGTTGTACCATCATTACATAATCCCATTTATTTCCCATTAAAGATATTAATATTTATAACCTGAAAAACCTTTACATAGGTCGTGATATTTTGTGTAACCTTTACATAACTTCATAAATGAATAAATTATCTTTATTTGGGTCCTAGTTTTTAGAGTTTCCTTTACACAACTCGGTGCTTGCCTACACATAGATCTTAACATTAAAATTTTACAATTATATAGCTCCAAATATTTCATTGTGACTTTTACATAGGTCATATTCTGGTTTTTGGATGTTGGATCTTCAATGTAATACACCCATAACATAAATTAGATATTCTCAGGTGCCTTATACTTGATCATAGAGACATACACTCAATTGTGAAGGATTACATTAGGGATCAAGAAAATTATACTCAGAATAAGGGTTATACATAATAATTCCAAGGATTATTCTCAATACATAAAATCTGTATATTTAGAAAAGGATTTTTATGAGAAGAACTACACTCAACCATTTCCTTATGAAATGTTATCAGAGGCTCACATTAGATATATTATTATATCTCTTGTGAATATTTTAAATTAAAAATTTATTCAATTCACTAAAAAACCTTTTCAAACAACCACTATCCATTCTAAAATACTAGCAAATACCTCATATAACCATTAAGATTTTTGCAAGAATTTTGAAATATCTTATCTCTATTCCTAAGAACCCATGAAACATGTACACTAAACATTTAGTACTTCCATGAGATTATAATTCACATAATTCCCCAATTCAAACTCATACATTATAAAAACTCTTATATGTGTCAATTAATTTCAAAAATAAATCATAGTATCGCACTATGATTGATTATTAAACCTCACATGTCTGCAAAAAATCCAATCAACTATCCATTTAAAACTAGTTGTAATTTCTCTTTAGGTTGTTACTATAACCAACACTTCCTATATTACAAACTATTACCAATTGTATTAGATCATATCCATTAAAACATTTCTTTTTCTAAAATAGTGTATATTTTATTCAATCATATAATATAGGTTGGTACTTAAATACTTATATACAACTATTTAAGCACTATTAACTCCAACTTGGATACACATCAAGTAATGAAATCACGTTTTTTATATATTGGGTGGATACTCTAATTTGTCACCCAAGGACCACTAAATATGTTGGCCTGAGCATTGAAAAATAAATCAAAAAAATGTCATATTATTATCCAACATTGTATTTTATTTTAATATTTTTCTCATTAAGTTGCATTAGATGCATGTAAATTTCCATATGATGTTAATTTTTTCTATAAACCATAATAAAAATAAATATAAAGGATAAAATGCAGTTTCTCTCCCCATTTTTCAGATAATATATTAATGTGGATGCCTTATGAGGGAAATTTTTTATCCTACTTATTGATCTGATTATAGGAACCATCATCTCTAATTTAATCATTTTCCAACTTTTGGGAAGGAATAAAACCAAATAAATTATTGAAATAATCCTTAAAAAATCATATCTAAGTATAACAGGGATAAAATAGTTTAGAAAAATAAATTTTGTATACAAAAGCATCAATGATATCAAAAGACATTCAAAAATGTGGCTCCAACACAAATATAATTTATTTCGGGGCATTAGAAATATATTATCATGTTGAGACATATCCTATATATATCTGAAGAAACACATCAAATTATCTCATGTGCAAGAAATATAAATACCCATTTTATTTCACTATCACACACACTTTATTATTATCAAAAGAATAAACCATAATAGATTTCGGATAGTGAGTCAAATACCAAAACCATTATCATTTTATACAGATTTGAAAATTCTATTTCAAATTAGAAACAACAATCATCTAAAAGCTTTTGCTTCTTTGATAGTTACTCATCATTTTATGCACTCCATAATTCGTCACTAAGGTTACATTTGTTTAAAAGTAACTATAATGATTTTTTTAGACCATTTGAAAAAAGGATACAACTTTTATAGTAAATTCCAAATTATTTTCTTCATTGTGATGGTAATTATAATAAACCAATATTTTAGACCCTTTATATTAATACTATCTTTAAAATATTAGGTCACACGCATCCCCACAATAATGCATAACCCGATTAAAAAAATAGAGATAAATTAAAATTACATGAATTAAGTAATACAATATTCATTATAAGATAATAATTAATTTAAATAGTTATATATTAATACTTTTTTGTTTAATATTTGTTAAAAAGGATTTCAATAAATGAATTTTTTTAAAACGATATGCTATTTTACCTTATTAATTAATATTGACCATAGTTAAAAGTTTATTATAATCAATAACATTCTGATATATATATATATATATTCAATTATTTATAAATATATATGAAATAATTTTAAAAACATTATATGTTTAAAAAGGTGACCTTTTTAATAAATGAAAATGCTCATTTATATATTGTATTTTCATTTTAAATTTTAGTTAATTTTTTGAATTTTAATTAAAAAAATCACTTAATTATTGTATTTATCATCAAAATATAATTATAATATAAAATTTTGATATTTTTGTCAAAAAGTTTTTGGGTGAATAGTGAAAAATTATTCTTTTACAAATAACATGAATTTATGACATTATTTTTATAGATATATGAATTTTAAATTTAGGAAACCAATTTTAAAATGAAAATTATGTATTTGTTATGTGAAGTTAATATATTAATTTATTTAAAATTTTAAATGAAAATATGACATTTTAGAACATAAGTTATATTGTTTTAAAAAATTAATACATTATACATTTTTTATTTTAAAAAATATTTGTATCAATTTTATAAAATTAATATACTAAAATGGTTTTTTTTGGAATAATTAGTTCTTAATTATATAATATGAAATAAATTTGTTTAATTATAATGGTTAATTTACTCAGGTAAAAAATAGTTATCACAATAAATGCTACATTCCTTGAGTGTGACTTTCCATTATCAAAACATTTTGAGTATTTAAAAAAATCCATCCCTTTTCACTTATAAAAGGGGAACTTCCCACCTAACATTACTTCATAGAAAAACCAACTTATTTCCATATAAACCACCTCAACCCTATCCTAGAAATTCCTAGACAACTTAAAATGGTTTTATTTATCTGAAATTAAAATCCTTAAATATCTGAACCCCTTTTCAAATGATATAATCCATGAAGTAAGGTATAAATTTATAACTGCTCCTATTTAATTTCTTATTATTTATGTTCAATATTTATTATTATAATTGAATTAGACCATATTAAAATGTTAAAAATATTATAATTATAATATTTTTATATAATTATAATTATTTTATAAGTATTAACCACATTTTCCTTTTTTATTATGAAAAAAAACTGCCATTCACTAGTTTTGTGGATTACCAGCTCCACAAAAAAATGTTATGCATTTTAAATTACCCCCCCAAAGGATACTAATAATAGGTAATTTTATATATAATTATTATATTTATGACATATTTTATATTTGTAAATTATAAACCATATTACTCATTTTTCAAATTGTATGGAAAATTAAATCATTTTCCATGCCTACCTATGGACAACCACTTCCATGGAAAGACAAATTTCACATTTTTTAATATAAAATAATTACATGGATGGTCATGAGAATAGTTTTAACAAATAAATATTTTACTTATGAAATTAATATGGGTTTTAAGGAAATATTATAAATCTTATAAAAAATATAAGAAATAAAGAACAATGGTCATTCCAACCATCCCAATGAGCATTCTAAGAGAAAACAATTATTCACTGATATTATTTAATTAAAAAATATATGTTATATTATTATTATAGTTCTTTATAATTCCAATACACAAAAAAATTAAAACTAAATTTGTTCATTATATTTTTATTATAATAAAATTATAGTTAAATAACTTTTTTACCATCCATTAATTATGTTTTATTATTGGTTAAGTTTGTTTAACCACTTAATTGAAAATTATATATGTTTTTATCACGGGGAAAAAGGGAATACAAATTTTTTAATTTATTTCATAAATAGGCTAATAATGAATTTTTTGGATGAGTAATATTTTTTTAACTCATTTTTAAAGAAAACACCCTTCGATCTCAAATAATAATTGAAATATGTTGATCGCCAAATTCAACTTTACAGGACATGACCAAAAATACCATATAATGAATTTTTAACTATATAAATCATTATATAAAATCAATTAAATTAAATTTTTTTATTTCATTATTTTTAAATTTTGGAGAATGATTAGGAACAATGAAACTATTATGAAACGAGTTCAAAATGTTCAAAATTTTTCACACATGATATTGAAAATATATAATAACTAACTAATATAAAAGTTTGTAATAATTTTACATTTAATATATAAAAGGTTAATAAAAATAATAAGTATCATATATGGTGATTAATAAGTTTATTTTATTTATATAAGAGGTTGGACCGTGATCTATGTTTTTGGAATTCCAAGTAATGGTTTTGTGTCTCAAATTAAATTTCCTATGACATATTTCTTATTGTGCACCATGGAATATTTTATAAGTAGTGATTACTACCTAATGAATTAATTATACCATATTCATGTAACTAATTGGGGTTTTAAGTAAAATATATGGTTCCCTATTTAAATGGACATTTATCCAAACAATACCTAATTTGTAGGTTTTTTGTTAACTTAACTACCATTATTGACCTATAATGCATCTAATTGAAATTATTTATTTCAAGATTCATTTCTTCCATATTAGGATTTTATTTCATAGTAATATCTATTAATATATTGGTCAATAATGATTTTTATTCAAATATACCTACTCAAAAAAAAGTTTCCCCATAAAAATTAAATCGTTGTTGAGAATAATTCACATAATCAATAATGAAGGTTTCTCCAATTTTCCCACGCATGTCGTTCTATCTAATATTCTCCTTTATATTTGAAAATTAAATTATTTTTATTCTTATATAACATTCATAATTCATTTATCCTATTTTAAAAATAATTTTTGGTTACCCTTTTATGATGTTGGTTTTCAACAAAGACATTTTAAAAATTTTAAAAGGGATTGAATCCTTCAAAAAAAAATTTCCCTACACTTCACAATCACTTTTGATATAAATTATGTCTCTTAGAAGATATTTTAATGAATATTATTTTTTAATGTTTCTGTTTTCGATGTTTTTCTATTATTCTTTTGGAAACCATTAGTTCATTTCAAGTATATATTATTAATTATTTTTTCAATTACTCGTTTTTAAATTGTTTTAAATTATCATTTCTAATTTTTTTTAATTTTAAGTGCCATATTATCATTGATACTTTTGGAAAGTAATTTTTTTTATTTTTTTTCACTTATCCATTTTAAAGATTTGGATCAATTCAGAAGTCTCCCTTATTATTTATTATTTTTAAAATAAGTAAATTTTTTTAAAAAAAATACACTTATCCTTTTGAAAACCATTATGTCTTTTCCAAAGATAAACTATTGGACATTAGTTTTAAAATTAAATCTTTTCAAAAATGTTATCACAATAAATTTTTGAAACATTTATCTATTTTACATGGATTTATTGTTGAAATTTATTTCAAAATAATTATTTTCAATAAAATATATTTCCAATTTCTAAAATGTTTATTTTTCAAGAATAACCTTTTAAAGTAATCAATAACCTCATCACTTTTTCCAATGATAAAACAAGGTTCTAATAAACTATTTTATTATTTTTGTTTCACTTTCCTATTTAACTCTAAATCTATTATTCACATTGAAATTATTTTCATGTTTCAAGATTTAAATGTTATTATGAAATTACATTTTGGGGTGATTTTGTTTTTGGTATCTACCATTTATATTCATAAGGAATTTTTTGGTGACACAATCTAGAAATTTTATGAAACCCATTTTCCTTTCCTTGGATTCTTTATAATTTGTTTAATAATTTTTTAATGGGGAACCATATTTATTAGTTAATTATGGTTAGAGTCCTATATATCGACAAAATTAATTTGAAATTTTTATATCTCATGTGATAAAAAGGATACACAAGAGGATATCTCAAAACCCAAAGGGTATATGAGAGGATTTATCCCAAGGTAAAGGAACCATAAGATGATTTATCCCATGATAAATGGTACACATGTGGATTACTCCTAAGACCAAGGGTATATGGGTGGATTTGTCTCTCAAAAACCGGTTTTCTTGAGAATTTATCCAAATCCAAATGGGTTTATTTGAGGTTTTATCCCAATACCAAGGTTAAATAGAAGGATTATCCCACAACCAATAAGGTACATGGGTATGTATCCCAATACTAATATGTGATTAACGACTTAGTACAAAACCTTGAAATATAATTTATATTCGTATGTTTACACCACACTCTTATTTCATAACATTATGCCTCAATATATGACCATTGAATAATTTTTAGTACCTCTTGATCCCAAAAAAATATAAAATTGTATATATATATATATATATTTGATATTATAATTTATTTTATCATGAATTATGTAAAACAAGTATTATTAAATTCGATTTTAATATTATATTTATTCTATGCTCAGGTTTCATCATATGATTATGATTTAATCATTGATGAAATGCTGACAAGATTCCATTTACTGAGAATTTTAGGTCACCCCTTTCTTATGCTTCCCTACCCTAGGTTATTAATACGAGAATAACTTATGATTGTTTAGTAGGGTCTATAGTGTGGTTTAATAATGGAGAAATATTAACAGGTGTTTCTTGTATATCTATTCCACAAATATATTCAAACTTATATAACATGGTTTGTATTAATATTTGAGAGATATAATTATTATTAGTGTAACATAATGAAATAAATATTTAGGTTTATCTTGTGTTGTTATAGTTATCCATCATGGATGTATAATTATCAAATACCTCATTTAAACATCACCTTTAATCACCATCATTGAGACATAAGTAGTGTTGATTTTAGAATAAGGTGTAATTCATCACATTTTTAGTTGCATCACTGGGTTTGATACTTCTTTTTCCACATAGTGGAACATTATAATGATTCTATGAAATATATACACATTTTTATGTTAGTGTCAGATTTAGGTATCTACATAAGTATTGATTTAGAAAATACAGACTCCTTTATTTCTTCTGCATTCTTCTAAGATGAAATAACATTATTTTCATGATCTAGACATAAACCATCACTATTTAATTTATTCTCTATTTTCATGGCCTTTTATATCTCATAATGACAAATTATAAGATTTTATTTAGGTAAATTATCTTCCTTCAACATATGTTTGTACTAATTTTTATATCTATATATTAATAAATTATTACCACTAGTTATTTTCATTTACTAATTTTAATATCCTTTTGAACGGGAAAAATAGTTATATATCTGATGGTCTGGTTGAACCTTCCATACATCGATTTTCAACCTCTTATTTTCCCTACTTGGGAAGACCCTCTAACTAATCATCAATGATATATTTCACTATGCACATCTTTTTTTTAAATTCTTTATTATATTCCTATTTGTTTCAAGGTTAACACCATTAAAAAATATCTTCATAACTAATCTATAGTAGTCCACATGTATCCATTTTTTACCATATTATAATAACCCTATTCTGTATGGTTTGACAAATTTCTTCGCTTTCTACTTTGGTGAACTTTATTTACCTCTCTTCATTTTCCTTTTCCCCAAGGAATTCTTATTTCCAATTTCGGTTTTCGTTTTCACCTATTTTTTAAACTTATTACATTATTTGTATTATACGAATAAAAAATGAGTGGAAAATACAATAATTCATCATATGAGATGCCTTATATGTTGAAATAATCACGTAATATCACTATATAATGAATTATTTTGTTAAAAAAACCTTATTTTTTCGATGATTTCTATCTTATAGGGTTTTTTTTGGATTTTATCTTACTCCCATATCTATTTTCCTTCTTTAAATTTCATATAATTAAATGATATGATAATAATTAACTAAAATATAAGAAACCACTAGAAAGACAAACAATTTACCACAAAATTCTTTCACTTTCATGTTGATGAAATTTGTATAGAATTTTCTACATTACAACCTTATATATTTTTTTGTTTTATAACTATTTTGCGACCTATTTGGGTTTCTAATCTTTTTAAATATTATCACATTGAAACATGACTTATTTGTGGGTTTATTGGAATTTTTAGGCATCCTGATTTCATATAATTTTATATATTCCAAGATCATATAAAATATACAATGATATTGAAGTTTTATTGGGCTAGTAGGATATGTTTATCCAGGATAATTAGGTGGATACTCCTATACATGTTCACACATTTAGTTTTTCACATTTATAACTCCCTTTGATAGGAAAAAATCATATGATACATGAATGAAAATACTATTATTTTTTGATCATTGGTATGTTATAGTATAAACTAATTCCACATATTTCATATTTATCTATTTCTCAAGACACTTTATGTTGAGGGATATTCTTTCACAATAAATTAAAATTAATCTTTCTTCCCGATAACTCTTAATATTATGAAATTCATTACTACACATATCTCTAATCTATTGAAGTGAATTGAAAATATATTTTACCTATTTGGAATTCATATATAGTTATAAATCCTTGACATTCATAGTGACTATATAAATCATCCCAAATGTAATGAAATCCATTGTAAAAACAAACTTAAGAAATTAATTCTTAATAAATATTCACCCGAATACTTTATAATTCAAAGCCATGTTTTCATTGTAAAGTACAAATATTTTACCCTTGTATTTTACCAAATTTTAAAGGGTGTTTCACCTTCAAATCTTTTTTGATAATACATATTCCTTTGAATTGGATACTTTTTCCAAATGTGATCTATAATTTAATTGGACATTTATTTATAATATGTAAAATAAACATAAGAAGAACTCCCTTTAAATATCCTCAAACATGAGAGTATAAATCTTCAACTATTATAATCCTTCTATACTAATAACATTATGTATAGGTTTTCATTTCATTATAAAAAGTATATTTAAAATATGATTCCTTGGATAAGAAAATACTACCTTCAGTAAATTAATTTTGTTTTTAGTCCCTTTCATTACTTGAAACTTTTATTTATTTATTTTATTCATCATTAATTTTTTTAGTTGTGTTGGAAGAGACTTATTTTTATACCCTAACATGTATAACGAAACATTTCTTTATTTGATCTTTTTTACTTGATCATCTCAAATATTAACTTCATATAATCAAATGAAATTCAACAAGAATTCAAAATATATTCAATAATAGGTTAAATCACTATCAAATAAATTGAAATTTACCTAAGGATTAGTTTGAACCTAAATATGGGGGATCAGGTCTGAGATATTTCTTATAAAATTCCAAATTATATACGAATCATTTACCAAATTTTTCATTAAACATATGGTTGATTAGTTTATATAGACTTATTTACTGTATTAAAAAGAATCCATCAACCACATGTTGGATGATAAATTATATATTAGTTACTTAGTGTGTTTATAAAGATCATCTCAAAGGGCTATACTGAGAAACTATTGGTTATTCTCTCTAATAATGGTTTATCTAGTATATTCAACCTTTATAGATAATAGATGGTTCTTCTCACACCTAATTAAATTGAAATTGTGTACTTTCCTACCATATTATCATTGTATCTCATTCAATGGATTCTAAATATAGGTACATAGTTTCATTATGATCTCTTGACATAGCTTGTGTTGCACTAGTTATACATCTTCACACAATGTATTTATACATTTCAGGGACAACATAAGTATATGATTAATATAGAGGGTGGGGGAATCAATATTGGGGAATTTTTTTAATCAAATTATAAATTTTTATCCCTTGACCTCTTATACATATTAGGATATTGATTATATTATTCACATTTAATTATTAGTTGATTGTAGATGATAAAAATAAACAGATGGTGAATTTTTTGACTAGTTTTACTAATGAATAAGATTATATTGTCTATACCATGTTGTTGGATCGAGTAGTAGATAAATTTGTCTATTAGATGGAACAATACAAGAGGGGGGGGGGGGGTGAATTGTAGGTTTAAAAACTTTGAGTTTTAGCAACCAAGATATTAGTTTAAATGATCTTAAACTAATATAAATACAAACACCCACAATTGTACTGAAAGTAAAAGATATGATGTATTGTAATACTAATGTAAAGTAAAACAATTGTATTCAAGGTGAACACAATAATCAGAGTAATACAAAGATAGATGATTCTACCTTAAAGCGTATAGAATCAATCAATACAAAATGTAATAGAATGATTGTAATTGAAACAATTACAATTGAATATGTAAAGAAGAAAGGAAACAATACAAATCCCTTTCTAATACAACAGCGGAAATGTAAAAGTATTACAATTCTTTTGACCCAAAGAGAAGGGTTATCCTTTCACCTAGGATAAAAGGTCTGTCTCACCAATACCTTGGTGAGCCCTCGATACGATGATCGGCACGCCTGTCTGCCTATCCCAGGCAGCCCTCGATTTTGCAGGTAATCGGCACCTCTGTCTTTCAATTACTTGAAAGCCCTCGATACGATGATCGGACGCACAAAGCTGATGAGAGAAGTCACAGTGTCTCTCTCTAGAATCTTGGTAGTTCACAGAGTCTCTTCATTCGTTCTCTTTGTTCATCATTGTACTCTCAGCTTCAAATGACCTCCTATTTATAGGCCTCGGGTTCCAACGGTCATATTGCCTCCAACGGTCATATTGAAACAGAAAGCACGACATCGTTTTGATTAGTTTGTAACTAACTCAACGACATCGTTTTGTGAGGACAAGAGATATATAGAAATGAAAAACATGAGTACGATTCATATGCAGAGAGAGTTTTTGAAAAAGTACCAAAACAAATAATGATCATCTGAATAGTAGAGTCAGTATGATACGATTGACAGAGTCAGTACGATACGATTGACGGAGTCAATACGATACGATTGACAGAGTCAATACAATACGATTGACAGAGTCAGTACGATACAATTTGGTCGGTACGATCAACATCGTACGATACGATAAACATGATAAAAGACAATTGTAATTTACAAACATATGATAGTATACATTTGTGATTTCCAAAACATGATATAGAAGTAAAAAAGAAGACATTTGACTTAACAATCTCCCCCTTTTTGGAAAGCGCAACCCACAAAATAAATGTGACAAGAAATTCTTATCTCCCCGAGTTTTTTAAAACTCTTCTGAATAAGAAATTGAATACAACTAACTCCCCCTTAGGTATGGACTTTCCTAAGGATTGTATTCGTAGATTTTCCTTAAGAGCATTGTAAAGCATTCTCCCCCTTTATAAAACATTCTTCCCTTTGTAAACATTCTCCCCCTTTGTGATTTACAAAAAGAGAGTAATCTTGAATTGACTGAAAGAGTTAGCAATACAAGACAAAAATAAAAGAAAAGGATCATAAGAGTTATTACAAAACAAATACAAGTTCCAAAAGAAACAAATACAACAATCATTTGTTTTCTCTTTCCTTCTCCTTCTTTATAAGCTCATGAAGCACAACTTTAATCTTCTTGATCTCCTTATTGTCTTCAGAAATTGATTCACCCTGAGTTTTGAGAAGCTCTTGTTGATCCGCAAAAATCTGATCTTGATTTCTGATAGTCTCCTCCTGGACTCTGATTACCTCTTCAAGGGTATCAATTCTGTTTTCGCAGAGTCTTGTTATCCTTGGACAACACATTGTATTGATTCTTCAGTAAAACCATTTCATATTTGAAAGATGAAACCTTCGAGAATTCAGATTGGAAAACATTCATCCTCTCTTGCAAATCTTTCACTGAAGGAACATCGGCTCTTTGAGAAGAAAAAAGGATCAGCCTTTCAACCGTTTCTCTATCAAGCTTGTTGAAAGCAATTGCTAGCTCATTTGATAACCTCCTTATATCTTCAATAGCTATTTCATGATCATTGATTGAGCTCTCTGTTTTGTAGGACCACTTGGTCATCTTATTACAAGCCTTCTTATGAGCAACCGAGCTTTCTGAAAGAACTTTCAAATCGGCTTCTACAGAAAAAACTTTCTTCCTAAATTCTTTTACAGAGCCAAACTTCTTTCTCTGATTTTCAGTAATAAAATCAATCTTCCCTTCCAGCCTCGGGAAATAAGGAATGGTTTTCTCCATCCTTCTCAAAACATGAACAATGTAATCACTCTTCTTGAGAGAGATTGTATGCTCTGAATCGGTATCTTCATCGTACGATGCTAGTTCATACGATCTGCTTGAATCAACAACTGGCTGTTTCCCTTTCGCTTTTTCTTTATGTTTTCTTTCATCTTCTACTTTGTCACTAATGACAACTACTTTATCAGAATGAGAAGATTGAGCACCTTGCTTTTCTCGAGATGACATTCTGTCCGGAGATCTTTCCTGATCGGCATGAGGAGTTTGTTGAACACCTTCACTCAGCTTTTGAACCAATTCCTCTTTACTTTTCTTTGAACTTTGAAGAAATTCTAAAAGAAAGTCTCCTTCTTCTTCTTCTATTTCTTCCATTACTTGTTTCCCTTTTTCTTTCTCGGGAAGACTCTGTACGATGGGCTCTTGGTGCACTTCTACAGTTATTTGAGCACTAGCGTCTTCAACTGCTTTCAAGACTTTGGAGAGATCAAAATCCTGAGATTTTCTTTTCAAAAGAACCTTCTTCTTCTTTTTAGCCTGAAGGGTTTCTTCTACCCTTACTCTTTCTGCAAAGGCCTCAGCATGATCAAGACCAAACTTCGGATCACCATCCTTTCTCTGTTCTTTGTCCTTTCTCCATTTGGCTACAACTTCCTTACTGTACCTCGGCTTCTTCTTCGGCTTTGAACTAGTTTGAGGATCAGACTTTCGAGTAACACCGGTGGATTGATTGTCCTTGGCTGGCAAAGGTGCCGATTGATTCTGAGCCAATTCAGCTTCTACATCTCTGGCAAAAAGTTTTGAATTTGAATCAAAACAAACATTCAGCTTTTTCATCGTACTCTTATTAATCAAAGATGGCCTCAAATCCATAGGTTCTCCTTTCAAAGGAATGTTACAAAACTTCATACTCTCAAGAATGAATTTCGTAAGGATGGATGGATACATTATCATCTGGGACTTAATCCCTCCTGTCTTGACATTCTTGATGGTTTCAAAAACATATCCCATGAGATTTACTTTCCTCATATTCACAAGATAATCAAGCATAAAGATGTCAGAAACATTCATAGTTTCTCTATCCCCTTTCCTTGGAATAAGAAAACCTTTCATCCATAAGGTGACAAACCGATTGTCCGGTGAAAGATGAGATACTTTTCTCTTTTCCTCATTAATAAAAAACAAAGTTCTTTCAGCACTTTCTCTATTAAACGTACCAACTTCATATGGTAGTTTGTGAGATGGACAGAATGCATCGCCTTCTATAGAAACATTCAGAAAATGTGCCGCATGTTTCACAGACATAGATAATTTTCTATCGTACACAGCGAAGTTTATAGTCATATCCTTGTCGAAAGAAACGGTTTTGTAAAACTGAAAAACTTCATCAAAAAGAACTGGATCTTGAATATCAGGCTTTTCCACACACAGATGTTCCCATCCTTGAAACAAAATAATCCTCCTAATTGTAGAATCGTACGTATCAAAAAAGTCTCGGGATACTAACTTTTCTCTGTTAAAGTCTTTCTCTGTGAAAGTCTTTGAAGACATTTCGGCAGGAGTATTAGCAGAGGATTGAGACATAAAGGTTCTGCCGATGAGAAGATCGTACGATTGTTTATAGCCGGTGGAGCAGAGCTTCGCCTCAATTCCTGGAAAATCAATGTGGGTTTGGGGAGGGGAGGGGGGGTATTTATAGACGATAAAGAGATGACCGTTGATCTTCTACGGTCGAAAAAGGGGTGGCCGTTGATATTCTACGGTCAGGATTAGAGAAAACCAGATCAACGGTTAGAATTAAAACAAAAAGGAAAAAAAATGAAAAAGAATACCTGTCGAAAATCGTAAGGTGATTGTTGGTTTTGGTAAGAAAAAAAATCGTAAGGAAAAAAAATATGATGCTGATGGAAAACAAAGTCATTACTATGATTGGACCGTACGATAGAAAACAATTTTGTTATTATATACTGACAGTACGATGTAAAACAATCTCAATACCATCATCGGTCGATATAAAACTATTGAATGGTACGATGGAAAAGAATTTCAATACCATCATCGGTCGATTCAAAATTATTGAATGATACGATAGAAAAGAATTTCAATACTATCATCGGTCGATTCAAAAAATTATTGAATGATACGATGGAAAAGAATTTCAATACTATCATCGGTCGATTCAAAAAATTATTGAATGATATGATGGAAAATAATTTCAATACTATCATCGGTCGATTCAAAAAATTATTGAATGATACGATAAATCTGTCAATACGATAAATAGAAAACTAAAATTTTCAATATGATAAACAGAAAAAAAAATTGTCAATACGATAAATAGAAAACTAAAATTTTCAATACGATAAACAGAAAACAAAAAACTGTCAATACGATAAACAGAAAACAAAAATCCAAAGAGTAAATAGTTAAAGATCATAAGATAAAATAAACATAAAGACATAGAAAGAAATGTCCTCCCCCTTTCTACGAGGAGTTTTTTACTTTTAGGAAAGATTTAAAACAGGAAGTAGATATGAATGATTATTTTAATGTAATCATTCCTAGCTTCTGTTTTATAAATTCAAATCTATCGGAAGGTAAAGGTTTTGTAAAAATATCAGCAAGTTGTTCTTGCGTTCCGATGAATTGTAAAATAATATCTCCTTTCTGTGTGTGATCCCTAAGAAAGTGATGCCTAACATCTATGTGTTTTGCATGAGAGTGATGTGCTGGGTTTTTACTAAGAGCTATGGCACTTGTATTATCACAAAGAATTTGAGTTTTGGAGAAACTCAAACCATAGTCAGTGAGTGTGTGCTGCATCCACAATACTTGAGCACAGCAACTTCCAGCTGCTACATATTCAGCTTCAGCAGTGGAGAGTGCTACTGAGTGTTGTTTCTTGTAGGACCAAGAAACCAAAGAATCTCCTAAGAAATGACATGTTCCAGATGTACTTTTTCTATCCATTCTACAACCACCAAAGTCAGCATCTGAAAAGCTTTTTAAAACAAAATCATTTCCAGAAGAGTAAAACAGACCTAAATCCATAGTGTCTTTTAAATACCGAAAGATTCTCTTTACGGCTTTTAAGTGAGACTCTTTTGGATTAGATTGATATCTTGCACATAAGCATACAGAAAACATCAAGTCGGGTCGACTAGCTGTCAAGTATAGAAAACTTCCTATCATACCTCTAAAAATTGTTTGATCTACTGGTTTCCCAGTTTCATCAAGATCAAGAGTATTTGAGGTACCAATTGGGGTGCTAATACTTTTAGTTTTGTCAAATCCATACTTTTTGAGTAAGTCTTTAATATACTTATGTTGAGATATACAAGTACCTTCTGGTTTATGAGAAATTTGAAAACCTAGAAAGAATGTTAACTCACCCATCATACTCATTTCAAACTCAGATTTCATTAAGTTTGCAAAAGAATCGGTTAAAGATTTCTGAGTTGATCCAAATATGATGTCATCAACATAGATTTAGACAATCAAAACATTTTTGTTTTCCATTTTGATAAAAAGAGTTGGATCTGCTGTACCTTTTCTATAATTGTTTTGTAAAAGAAATCATGTAAGTCTATCATACCACGCTCTAGGAGCTTGTTTAAGACCATATAGAGCCTTGGTATGTTTAAAAACATGATCAGGATGTTTTGGGTCTTGAAAACCAGGAGGTTGTTCGACAAAAACTTCTTCTTGAACAAAACCATTTAAAAAAGCAGATTTGACATCCATTTGAAATAGTTTGAAATTGAAATAAGCTGCGAAGGCTAATAGAATATGAATAGATTCAAGTCTATCTACAGGAGCATATGTTTCTTCATAGTCTATTCCCTCTTGTTGATTATAGCCTTTAGCAACAAGTCTTGCTTTATTTCTTACAATGATTCCATTTTCATCACACTTGTTTCTGAAAACCCATTTTACACCAATCACAGTTGTTTCTTTAGGTCTTTCAACTAAAGTCCAGACTTGATTCCTTTCAAATTTATTTAGTTCATCCTGCATTGCTTTGATCTAATCATCATCACCTAAGGCCTCACTTGGACTTTTAGGTTCAAATTGGGAAAGAAAAGCAAGATGTTCTATTTCATTTATTAAGGAATTTCTGGTCCTTACAGGTTGATTTATGTCACCAATGATGTTATCACTGGGATGATTCCTAAGAAACAATTGATTTGGGTTTTGTAAAACCTGTTCATCAACATATGGTAGAAAATCTTCTGTGGTAAATGTTTCAGGAATACTTTCTTGAACATTTTCCTTATCAGAATGGTCTTCTAATAAAGATTGATAAACATTTTTGGAAAATACATCCGAGGATGTAGGATTGGGTTGGTTGAAAACAAAAGGGTTAGTTTCATCAAATTTTACATGTACTGTTTCTTCTACAATACAAGTGTTTTTATTGAAAACTCTATAAGCCTTAGAAGTTGTAGAATAGCCTAGAAAGATTCCTTCATCAGATTTTTGTGCAAATTTGTGAAGATTGTCTTTGTATTAAGAATGAATACTTTGCATCCAAAAACATTGAAGTATGAAACTTTAGGTTTTCGGCCAGTCCATAACTTATAAGGAGTTTTATTAAGAAATGGTCTAGTTAAAACACGATTTATAGTATAACAGGCAGTACTAACAGCTTCAGCCCAAAAGTGCTTAGCAATTGAGTATTCACTCAACATGGTTCGAGTCATTTCCTGAAGAATACGATTTCTTCTTTCAACAACACCATTTTGCTGAGGAGTTCTTGGAGCTGAGAAATTGTGAGTAATACCTTTCTTACTACAAAAAGTTTCAAAATCTGAGTTTTGAAATTCACCACCATGATCACTATGAATAGTTATCAATGGTAGGTTTTTCTCATTTTTAACTTGGGCTCTAAAAGTTTTGAAATAGGAAAAGGCTTCAGATTTCTTTGTGAGAAAGTAGACCCATGTAAATCTAGTAAAGTTATCAACTAAAACAAATACATAGTATTTGCCTCTGATGCTTCCAGATTGTGAAGGTCCAAACAGATCCATATGCACAAGCTGTAATGCATTAGAAGTTGAAACTTCATTAATTGATTTAAAGCTAGTTTTATGTTGCTTGCCAAATTGACAAGGATCACAGACTTTTGAAGAATCATATCTAAGGTCCGGTAGCCCTTTTACAAGTCCTTTCTTTGAGAGTTTTCTTAGGTTTCTCAAATTACAGTGTCCTAGTCTCCTATGCCATAGCCACGATTGGTCTTCTATAACACTTAAACAAGGTAAGTTTTGGTTCCTAAGGTCTTCTAAGTTAATAGTGTAAACATTCTCTTGCCTATGGGCAGATAGAATGAATTCATCCTTGGAATTGTGAACTAGACACTTATCATTTCTAAAATTCACAAGGTAACCTTCATCACATAATTGACTTATGCTGATGAGATTGTGCCTAAGACTTTTAACAAACAAAACAATTGAAATAAGAACTTTTCCAAGAAAAACGATATTACCTATACCAACAATCTTTCCTTGAGCATTATCTCCGAAGGTAACTTTTACACCTTTTGTTTTGATAACCTTTTCAAAGAAATCTTTGTTTCCAGTCATATGTCGAGAACAACCACTATCCATGTACCAAATGTTCTTATTGATACACTTCTCGTTTTCCTGAAAAAGAAACAATTAGATTTTTGGAATCCAAACTTGTTTGGATCCAGAAGGGTTAGATAATAGAATTTTAGGTATCCACATTTGTTTTGCAAAATGAGCTTTATGAAATCCTAAGGATTGAGTTTTGTTAAGAGAACAATCTCTTCTCCAATGTCCACCACATTGACACTTGGAACAGAAAATGGTTTTTTGAGGAACAAAATAGTTATTGCTAAAAACAGGTTTGGAATAAGTATAACCAAGACCAGAACGATTCTTCAAAGGTCTAATTTGAGAATACATCCTATCAAAGTTTTCTTTTCCATGAGTAAAGTTTGACAAACACTTTTTCAAGGATAAAATCTCTGACTTTAGTTTTAAAACAAAATTCTTATTTTCTAAAACATTTGAATTAGAACTAGAGTTAGACTCTAAAATATTTTTCTTTGAAATTACAGTTTCAAGATCCTTAGAAAGTTTATCCTTATCAGATTTGACTTTCTCAGGGGTTTTTAAAACACTTTCAAAATCAGAAGTTTTCTCATCAACATCTTTAGAAAGATCTGATACTTCTTTAGTCAAAATAGAAATTCTAGTATTTGCTTTTTCAAATCTCTCTTTGAGTTTAGAATTTTCATTTTCAAGTAATTTAGAAAATCTAGAGACTTCTTCAAAAGAAGGTAATGTATCATCTTCTGATGATGAGGGTTCATCATTTGAAGATTCATAATATCGATTATCAACATAATTTGCATTTAAAGAGAAATTTGTAATAGCTTCAGCATTATGTACCATAGCCATGAGACAATGATCTTCAATTGGTAGTCTGGCTAGAAGTCTAATATTTCTTTGTCCTGATGTCTCATATTCTGAGGAATCATCTGAGGAATCACTACCACTTGCACTCCACGTGTCATTTTCTTTCAAGACTTTCATTGTCTTATAAAACTTTTTCTTGTTTCTTTCAGAGTGTTTCTCTTTTCTATCTTTCCTTTTTAGTAAAGGATAATCAGGCCTTATATGTCCTGTTTTCTTGCATTCATAACAAGTTACCTCAGAATCTTTCCTATCTTTCCTGTATTTCTTTTTGAATCTATATTGAAAATTTTCTTTCCCACAATCTTGTTCATCCTCCGAGCAAGATTAGCTAACTCGTTGTTTGAAAGATTACAATCACTTGAATCAGATACAACAAATTTCTTGGATTTAGATCTTGTAAGCCTTTCAGGTGTTTTAGCTTTAGATGCAAAAGCTACACTTCCATTCCCATTTTTCTTCTTATTAAAATCAGCATCTCTCTTCATTCTTGTCTCATGCTGTAGAAGAGTTCCAAAGAGTTCATCAAGAGTAATCTGGGAAACTTTTCTATTTTCATCAATAGCTGTCCTTTTCGACTCCCATTCATTTGGCATAATATCTATAATCTTATCAACAATGGCTTCATCATCAAGTCCTTTTTCTCCCATAGATTGTAAGCTGTTGACAATTGTCATAAACCTTTGTTGCACTTTACATACAGGCTCTCCATAAGGAAAAACAAATCCATGATACTCTGCTCGAAGCATTGCTCTCCTTGTTTCTATAACCTTGGATGTACCAAAATGAGTGACTTCTAGTTTCTTCCAAATACAGTTGGCTGCTTCACATGAAGATATCTGACTATATATATTCCTGGTCATAGAGCATAATAAAGTATTGCGTACCTTGTAATTTAGTTGATATTCCTGCTTCTCTTGGTTAGTAAAAGTACTAACTTCTTTGTCAGGAATTTTGTAACCCCCAGTAAGCATAATAAAATTGTCTACACCAGTATTGATGACGAAAGTATTCATACGATATCTCCAATACTCATAATCATTCCCATCAAAGATCGGTGGTCTAGAAGGATTCAGATTATCTATTGATCCGATATTCATTCCTGCCATCTAATACAACAAAAACAAGTTTTCCACTCCACACGTTAGTGTAGTAAGTATTCATGATAGTAATAAGAAATAAGGCTAGTTAAAACAAATCAGTGGAAAACCTCCTCTGATACCAATTGTTGGATCGAATAGTAGATAAATTTGTCTATTAGATGGAGCAATACAAGAGTGGGGGTGAATTGTAGGTTTAAAAACTTTGAGTTTTAGCAACCAAGATATTAGTTTAAACGATCTTAAACTAATATAAATACAAACACCCACAATTGTACTGAAAGTAAAAGATATGATGTATTGTAATACTAATGTAAAGTAAAACAATTGTATTCAAGGTGAACACAATAATCAGAGTAATACAAAGATAGATGATTCTACCTAAAAGCGTATAGAATCAATCAATACAAAATGTAATAGAATGATTGTAATTGAAACAATTACAATTGAATATGTAAAGAAGAAAGGAAACAATACAAATCCCTTTCTAATACAACAGCGGAAATGTAAAAGTATTACAATTCTTTTGACCCAAAGAGAAGGGTTATCCTTTCACCTAGGATAAAAGGTCTGTCTCACCAATACCTTGGTGAGCCCTCGATACGATGATCGGCACGTCTGTCTGCCTATCCCCGGCAGCCCTCGATACGATGATCGACACGTCTGTCTGCCTATCCCCGACAGCCCTCGATACGATAATCGGCACGTCTGTCTGCCTATCTCCAGCAGCCCTCGATTTTGCAGGTAATCGGCACCTCTGTCTTTCAATTACTTGAAAGCCCTCGATACGATGATCGGACGCACAAAGCTGATGAGAGAAGTCACAATGTCTCTCTCTAGAATCTTGATAGTTCACAGAGTCTCTTCATTCGTTCTCTTTGTTCATCGTTGTACTCTCAGCTTCAAATGACCTCCTATTTATAGGCCTCGGGTTCCAACGGTCATATTGCCTCCAACGGTCATATTGAAATAGAAAGCACGACATCGTTTTGATTAGTTTGTAACTAACTCAACAACATCGTTTTGTTAGGACAAGAGATATATAGAAATGAAAAACATGAGTACGATTCATATGCAGAGAGAGTTTTTGAAAAAGTACCAAAACAAATAATGATCATCTGAATAGTAGAGTCAGTATGATACGATTGACAGAGTCAGTACGATACGATTGACATAGTCAATACGATACGATTGACAGAGTCAATACAATACGATTGACAGAGTCAGTACGATACAATTTGGTCGGTACGATCAATATCGTACGATACGATAAACATGATAAAAGACAATTGTAATTTACAAACATATGATAGAATACATTTGTGATTTCCAAAACATGATATAGAAGTCAAAAGAAGACTTTTGACATAACACATGTATGGTGGTGACTAATACATAGAATCACCACTATAATGAGATACCAAATAACATGGTTTTTAAAAGAAATAATACTAATTTAATGCGTGGTTCCCTGCACATTATGATGGTGATAAGTAAACAGAAATACTTCCCTAGATTATTAAATTCCTAGTCCAATTATAACTTCATTGCTAGATAATTAAATGGCCTCTATATACAATCTTAAAATTTTTCTTCTTTTGATAATTTGATACATCAAGAAAGTATTCTACCAATGTCACTTTTTTTTGAACATCACAGTTTGTATTTATTCGTCTTCTAGTTCTCCTATATAAAGAGTATAATAAAGGAAACATTTCCTCTCCAGAGTAGCAAAAAAATCACCCCTTTACATATATTCATCATTCATCCAAAAATAGTCTATCTGACTATTAACTTCATCATCAAGGATATAAATTTCTAAAATTTATATGTACAATACTATCTATCTGATATTCCTCATCTGATAATGTTCATTCAATGATAGTTCTTTAAATACTAGTTCATTTGATACATTATTCAACTCCAAGTACATTTTATTTTTCATATAAAGATATATTTCTTTTTTTAGTAGTTACAATCCATTTGATGCCCCATATTCCTTCTGGTACTTCTTCATCCAATATATTGACCCAAATGAGAATTATTATAATGATTCATGGCTAACACCTCCATGATGAAATAGATATTGTACCTATTCTTGAATATTGAACAATAACTTAAGAAACGTTGTATCAATACACCTTATCCCATTTATATAGGAAGATTTTCTCATAAAAATGAGTGGTAAAACCAAACTCAGATTTAAATTTCCCACATTCAAATATGAATAACCCTCTTGATACTTTCTTAATTTGAACACTTACAATCTTTCTAAAAGATATGAATCAATGATCTTCATTGGAACCCTACTTATATCTAGGAATCAACGACATTATACAACTATCCTTTAATATTAGCTAGAATTGTGATCATTCAATTCATCTTCATTGAATTTTTGAATGTCTAAATAAATATCATCATAATTAATATATTTATAAAATATATTTAAAGAACTTTGAACATTCAACTGGTACTTATTGATAGGAACTTATATGTCTCGTAATTATTTATTTGGTGTCTATTTATAATGATATTCTTCATCCAATGCCTCTATTATATATAACATTTAAATTTTATCATGTATACTTTCACATAAATTATACTCCATCAAACGGGTTCCCAGATGTTTTTCCATTTTTCTTTATTCAATATACTATTAGATATATATTTTATTCTTTAGTATGATAATGTTTTATAACTCCATCTGATAAATTTTTAATACTCTATATGATCCCATCATAAAAGTAATATTGATGATATCATTTAGATACTTCGTTCATATTCCATTTCATAAAAATGACACTTTAAAGAATGTACCTCAAAGAACACTATTTTATAACCTCATATTGAGACTTAGATATGATCGAATATCATACATAAAATCATGTTCATTATTTTCAGACTCTTATCTATCTAATGTCTCATAAAACTTAGTAATATTATTTTGAAATATCTATTTAATTTATTTTGATACCCTTGTATGATAATGATGAGTTTCTTTTCCTGATGGATTTCATAGAAATATGATTGATGTGATTTCAATGTTTTTTGTAAAAACATCATAATTGTTTTCCATTACATCCTCAAAAAAATCCAAAAAATATCTCACGTTTCTCTTTGTATAAGTCCTTTCAACAGAATTTCTACAAGTCTTCATCCAAAATAACTTAAACTAAACATTTCCTATTTTTCAAGAACTATAGTTCATCAAAATTCATCATTTTTCCAACATTATAAAGGAATATAGATCATTTAAAACTATCTTGTTTTTATTACATTGATGATCAACTAAACATCTCTTTATTTTTATCCTTTACCAAAAATATTTTATTTTTTCTCAAAATTAAGTGGAAATTACATCAATAAGTTTTTTTGGAATATAATAAAAGAATAATAAATTACTATGAAATTGATGATATATCTCCAGTGATCTATTTCAGATAGAACTAAGGATCTATTTGATCGATAAATTTTTTACATACTCTATTCGATCATCTCAATCCACTAGACTCAATTAGCTAAAATATTTCTTTTATCATATGTCTGCTAGCCTTAGTTTGAAAAACTATATTCAATTTCCTTTAACTATTTGAGTCATATTTCTTTATTCGATGAACTTATCCCAATATCATTCTTCTCATCTCGACACATTGTACCAAGAATCATTATAAGAAAAACTCATTATCTTGAAAAAAATGTGCTTCTGCAAGCATCAAGGAACCTTATATGAGACAAAAATAAAATCACAATAGTCATATTAAGTTAAAATCATGTCTTTAAATAATATTTTTACTTGAATTTGTCAATTAATCATATATTGAATATAATCCACATCTTAAAATGAAAAGAACACAACTTATCTTCTTCCAAGATAAAAGTACATGGGAACATCCACTTCTTCTTCAACGGTCATAGATACTTGTACTAACCTTATATCCATTAATCTTCATCTTTAAAAACTGCTTATCTATTGAGACCCTAGATTTTCAAACAAATATATTATATATTTTTCAAGGAATATTCAATATATTAGAAAAAAACTATTGAGGAACATAATAGTTTAATATATTTTTATAATATGTACATAATATATTAATTTGGTGAAAGATATTCAAGATGTCCCTTACTAAAATTCTTCTTTAGTACACTTCACAGACAAAACCTACATAAAACAGTTATACATAACCTAGGGAAATGAAAATTATGAAAGGGTGATCTCAAATGACAAGGATAATCAATGAAGATATGTAAGCATAACATGAACATAAGGGAATGAGAACATTATAATTACATGTAAAACCCATATCATTTATATAAATGATCATAATCATGATCCATGGTATAAATATTGGATTTTCACAAGAAATTAAACATAATAGAATTAATGAACTTTATCAATGAGTGTATAGTATTGTAATAAGACAAATATTTGTGGTATACACATAAGTACAAATATAATTTACATAGTAGTGAAGGATTGATATCAAGGAAATCATAATAGAATGGGTTTACTCCCTAAACCGTCATAGTAGTCAGAGTTTACTCTAAAGTTTTTCATAAGTAATTAAGTCCATTAATGATCTGAGTTCACTCCCCATACCAATCCTATCTATCTCATTAGATTTAGATCTCTAACTATTAAATTTGAGGGATATATATGTCCCACCCATCTCAGAATGAAAATAAAAAATATGTCATTAATTAGACCATAAAAAAAGAAAAACATCATAACTCATGAAATGGCATGATTTTTATAAAATTTCATCATATCGTAACCTCTCGAAAATATAAAGGTTTCATACTCATTTCATCATTTCATCAAATCATAAAACATCAAAAAAGAAGCAGGTTTCATAAAATTTCTATCATGGTAAACCCCATGGATGATAAATGGATTTCATAAACATCATTCCATCACAAACCATTTAGATAAATAATAATAATGGTATCCTTAGTTTATATCCCTAGAAAATAATATTTTACGTCAAAGGATGTCATCTTTGTTGGAGAATTATTCTGAAAGATAAATCACATGGAAGATTTCCTTTGGAATACAATTTTATTTTATAATATCATTTTTAACATAAAAATGAGTAAAATATTTTGGAAATAATTTTCTTTGAAATAAAAAAGGAAATTTATAATGGGATCCTTAAAAACCATTAAAAACGTTTCTTGAGGAAAAAATTCTTTCTGATTTGAAAAAAACATTTCAAAAATTTAAACATTTTCAAATCTTTTTTTTAAAATAACCAAAAAAATATAATGTAATATTTAGAAAAATTAATGGTCATGATGGTGGGATATTCGATTCTTGTTCTACATTTTAAAATAAATATTCCTTTTACATTTTTAGTAAAATACAAACAAAAATTGTTTGAAAAATTAAATAAATATTTCATTCAAAGTTATTCCAAAAATTCAGACATGGGTAAAAATTTATTGAATAATTTATTTGAATAATGTTAAAAATAGTTCTGATTTTTTTATAGAAGAAAAGGTTTATGATGAAAAAGGGTTCTCGAATGAAAAGATAAATAAAGATGATTTTTTATAAAAAACAATATTTTGAACTCTTCGGTATATAAAGATAGAAAAATGAATGAAAATTTTATTATCATTTAAAAACTAGAGGATTTAAAAATTTATTAGTTTATTTGTAGATAAACCATAATATTTAATAATTTAAAGAATAATCATAAACAATCATGATAAATGACGTGATTGTAACATAGAACTCTTACGATGTTGGCAACTTTGAATCATAATACTCATGAATTAATTATATTAAATGATACATTTATTATAATTAATGTATGTATATTCATGACATAACATGAAAAATGGGAAGCATATACCCAATTATGAAGAATATAGGGGAATAAAATACTTTATATCCCAAATAAAGTGATTTGATACAAAACAAATACATTACCGCTTTGGTAACATTTGAACGATGAACCCAATGAAAGAGTGAACCACAAATGGATATGTAAATAAAATTTTTTTTGGATAATATTCATAAAATAAATTAATTGGCATTATATAAAACATATAAATGAAACACATAGATAATATTGAATGTGTCTTATAAATAGATAAAAGTAATAATGAAATTCCTTTTAAATTTGGAGATATTCATAATAGTAAAACCCAGTAAAAAATGGAACAAAATGAAACATTAAATATAATTATAGTAATTATATTAATAATATATCATGTAAAATGGAAATCATTTACACTAGAAAAAATAATTTACTGGCAAAGTTCTATATGTCTCTCAAAAATAAATGAGAGACTAGAAATCCATTACTCTAAGCCTTGACTTCCTCTATACACATTAAAACCTAAAATATAATAAATACATATTTACAACAAATAAAATATACAAACAACTTATTTTTATCATACCATGTATAATATAATTATTTATTTTATTTCATTTTAATCAATATCTTCATATGAAAATATCGTTTTGAGTAATAACTACTTTGTTTTTTATGTTTTTTATTTCATATTTTTCAGCCAACTATGTTTTATCATGGTTGCATCATCTAAATTTTTTTAACCATGATATAAATATTATACATAATAAATATATATTTATTTATCATAATCCTTATTATGTATATATTCTAAATGGATTAACCCTTTAATGTAGACGGTAATACATACGTACACATAAACGCAATTTTCATTTTCTTGAGGTAATGAAAAAAGTGTAAATGATATATTCACATTAAAAAATAATTTTATTACATAAATATTAATTATTTTAATTTAATCCTATCATTTTTACTTTCCATGTAAAGCGTATGTGAAAATCAAATCACATCACTTCACGAGGCTGTAATCTGCAATATGCATGAATGGCATTATCTAATGTACCATTGATAGGTAAGTTAAAAAGAATATGTGATATATTAATTAAATTTTTATAATTATCTTATATATATCATATTTATTCACTTATTTTATCCTTATTATCATCCATGTAAAATAAAAAATAATAACACAAGACATCAGTTCATGAGGTGGTAGTCCACCATAAAAAATGTTTATTTTCTAATCCATTTGATAGACGAGGAGATGGTTTGAGGCCATTACCATAACATAAACACATAGAAGTATATTTAATATACTTTAGTTAATATATCATTATGTATTAATAATAATTCATACGATGTGGGGGAAGAAATAATATAAACACTTCATTATGGTCATTACATCTTCTTTAGACAACTTCTTTTTATTTTCACCAAAAAGATTATTTAGTTGTATTTATGAACAAAATAAGGATTATAGGATTATAAGAGGGAATTAATGAATTTATTTTTCCAGTTATTATATTAGAATGATTTTTGTTTGTATTAAGAGGAGAGGATAGGGGTATCCTTTTATAAGTTAAGTGCATAGCTATAAATATTGAAAAGAAAAAGGTGGACCCATATTTTTCACATGACTCAAGGTTCTAAAAAGATCCATTATCTAAAATATAATATATAAGGTCTAAATATATCAATATAATTTGTGTTGGATATTTTTTGGATCATTTAAAACTATTATTCTTTTAGATAACCTCTTGGTAAAACCATTTTTAACTAAACCCCAGAAAATAATTTTTATTATTTTTAATATTCATTATGGTAAAAAATTATGGTCAAAATAATAGAAAATATAAATTATTTTTATTCAAATTATGGAATCCATTTTTCTAAATTCTATTCATAGAATTGAAAATTTTTAGTTGAAAATTAATCTAGTATATGTGTCGAGAGAGCATGTTTTCAAAGAGAAAACAATCAAGAGTTGAAAAAATATTTTATATCAAAATTCAATATGAAAATGAATAAAATGACCGAAATTAGATTAATTGAGATATAATTTAACTAATTATTGAATTTAAAACCATACGATTTTTTTTGAAATCTTGAAAATAAATTTGAATTTATAATAAAAACCATAATTTTTCATTATTCATAAAAAAGGTACATTATTTATAAAAATCACAAAAATTAACCTTATGTTAATTGAAAAATAATGTTTTAAAAATATAATTTGATTTTATAATATTAATTTTATAGAAGGCTAGAAAATAAAATTTAAAACTATGATCATAAAAGGTGATAAAATTTATTTTTTATAAAAATACATTTTTAAGCATTAAATTGGGTTTTTCTTATATCCTGTATAGAAAAAAAATATCCTTGTTTAAATTTTTATTGAATATATAATATTTAAATATCATTAAAATAATTCACAAAAATATAATTTCTTAATTTATTTCAATAAAAATATTTTTTTGTATAAACAATAGTGTATCAGAAAAGGATATCCTTTATATTTGATTTTTTTTTGATTTATAATAAATTGGTTAGAATGGAATTAATTTTATATAAATGTGTAAAAAATATTTTTCCATAAATTACATAATTTTATTCATAAATTCCATTCTTAATTCTATGTAATAACCATCGTATTTATTAATAATTTTCTAATAGTAAGTTATATTTCATTTAAACATAGCATTTTATGTAATGAAATCTAAACTCTCTGTTTCACGAAACAGAAGATAAATTCAATGTTGTATGTAAATAAAAATATTGAAAACATTAATTTTTTTATAGAAAAAAAAGAATAATTCACAATTTACATGGGTGTTACATTCTGCCCCTAAAATGAATTTATCCTTGGAAATTAATCTAATTTATAAAAATAACTGAGGAAACTTGTTCATTATTATAGACTAAGGACCCACTTAGCTTTCACAAGATGGAGGGTTTTCCAATAAATCATTGACCATATGAGTATTATTGTTTTGTGGAATATTCTATATTTGATCCATAATCTCAACTAGTTGTTCCTCGTAAGAAATATCATGCTCAAACGATACGACCTATAACATCAGTATATGTGATGGATAAAGTATATACTTCCCCAAGAGAGATACATGGAACACATAATGAACATTATAGTGGTTCTTTGGAGTCATAAATTGATATGATACAATCATGATATGATCAAGAATTTCAATGGAAGCGTTATACATTGGGATTACTTCTCCTTTATATCATAAGAATAATTTCATCCTCTGGTTCTACCTAGAAATTTTTTCTCTTTTTATCTTACTCCAAAAAATTAAGAAAAAAATTTCCTGCATGAAGCACTAATAGTTCAAAAAAACAATAATATAATGATAATTCATTCCTTATATCATTAGTTATAAAAATGGTTTGAACTAGTTACCTCATATGGTTAAATCATTATATGGTGAAGTGATTTATTAATCTATAAAGCCTCATCCAAATTTCATCATAATACATTTTATAAATGGATAACATTATAACTCTTCCAAAAAATTAAAATACAAAGATATATAAATTTTCTCACTAAATTTAAAAATTAACTTATCATTATTCCCCAAAGAAATGAGAAATATATAACACTTATTACATAAAAAACATGCATACACCATTATAATGTATTCTATTGAAACATGTTAATAAATTGAAATATCATAAAATATTATTGAAAACATATATACTTTTTTATTATGAAATAAAATAAATATTAATTGATGAATTCATTAAATATAAAAAAGTTTTAGACTCCATAAATGATAGGATAAACCAATTTTCCAATAAATCATTAATCAGTTTCATGGTAATAAGAGCTATCCAATTTAATTTGTCAATGTCAATCATTTATTTATCCAAAAATCATTTTCTGAAAATTAGGAACATATTAAGGGGTTTATTTTGCTTAATCACTTTCCTTTAATGAATATCAAATTTCAGTTAAATATAATTTCTAGGTCCTCAGCACCATTCTATATATTATTGAAAATCCATAATGAAAAACGGATACTGAACAATCATTATATAGTTCATAATTCACTACTAGGAAACAACCCTATAGGCTCGATTTTTGGAAAACTATGGCAATAGGTCACTATTAATTAAATATATCCATGACTCTTACAATCATGGCTATAGAACATGCCTATATCCATGATTTCCTTGATCTATAGCTACAGGTTTCTCAGGGAATAAATAATTTGTGGAAGTTTGTTAGGAAACACTATAGCCCCATTTTTTCCAAAAACTATAGCTATAGGTCAACATTTATTATATATATCCATATTTCTATAGAACTGTAGTTGTAAGAAAAAAATATTGACACACTTAATTCAAAAGGGGGCTATAGGTTCAACTAGTATGTGTGGGAAAAAATCCATGTGAAGGGGTGGGAAAAACTGATGCCATCGTTTTACTCACACTACCAGATTTTACAAAAATATGAATAACAATATATATATATATATATATATATATAAACCAATAATTAATAATATAGTAGTTGTCATGCACTGAGGATTATGTGGAGTAGGTATGGGGTTTGATTTTAGCTGGTATGATTTTACATTAAATTTATATCCATGGTTTTTCTACTTTTGCAAAAGACTCTATAGACATAGTTTAAAACCATGGAAATAGACATATTACAATGGTAGAAACCCAAGAGGGATATTTCTATAATTTAAATAAATGTGGATAGAGACTCTATTTCTAGTATGGAAAAAAGTGAAAACAACCCTTACAACCATGGCTATAGGTTTTCTCTATAGCTAAACCAATAGGTTCCATGCCGTACTGAATCCTTGGCTACAAGCTATTGACATTGTTTTTATGCCTGTAGCTAAAAATTTTGATCATGTATATAGGTGAAATTTCCAGTTTCTATTATTTAATTCGAATAAATAAACACTTCAATGATTCTAATTCATTCTTAAACCTTTAATAGGGAATCATCATCTAATTCCTTAATACATATTTTCTTTTAAATGTCTTTTTGGGTCTCTTAATCATCTATGGTATAACCATTACTCATAAAAAATTTCAAATTATCTTAATGAGATATCCCTTTAAGAAATTTATTTCCAAAATTATCATACTTTCGATGTTTAAAATATTCAATAGTCGATGATACCTTAGGGATACCATTATTACCATTCACCATGTTTGCAGAAATATTTATTTTTCCTTTTCAATTGAATTATTTTTGTCATTCTTTTAGACACTAAAAAATCATCTTGTTCCTCTACGAAATCAACTTGGGTGATTCTTCCCACATTCTTGACATATTTAAATCCAAATAATCTTTCCTCTATGGACTCCACCACCAAAAAACTAAACAAACACTATTATTCTCTTCATAAGGGAGTCTGAGAGTTGTTTAGTATTCATGTTGTTAAATATATATCATGATAAATAATTTTGTAAAATCACAACTTTCTTTTCTCTAGTTTTCATCAAATTTGGTTTCTTATAAAAAAATTATCGATCACAATCAACATTGGTCTAGTTCCCTCTATTTACAACCATTGACTAAATACAAAAAAAACAGTGTGATTAATAATATTCATAGTGTGAAACCACATAGTAATAAAAAATAAATTATAGGATATATAAATCATGAAAAATTATTTTCTATATATTTCACCATAGTTTTATCCTAGATAATCTGTGATAATAATTCAAATCATTCATGATTGTTTGTAAAATTTTTTTGAATTTCCAAAACATATCCCCTCTGTCTGTCAAACCAGGTGTGTAGAAATACCCATTTTCATGCATGACATTATGATCATGTCCAACTCAATGTTCCATTTTCAGAGTTATTACATCTAAGTACATATTTTCAAGATTCACTTCCCCCTTTAGTGTTTTTACTGGTATTTAATTTCTTGCTAACTACCCTATCTATCCTTCTATAATATTCCAGGACATTTTCAAATAATTTGACTCATCATTATACTTATCATTAATCATATACCAAGACTTTTCCATA
Source organism: Viscum album (assembly GCA_963277665.1). Taxonomy (NCBI): domain Eukaryota; kingdom Viridiplantae; phylum Streptophyta; class Magnoliopsida; order Santalales; family Viscaceae; genus Viscum; species Viscum album. Next base: position 1,416,724,163 of record OY728164.1, read on the forward strand.
AAAATATCCATAGGGATATCACTAATGATTTGTTATTATAGTTAATGATTCTTAACAAGGCGTATCTTATGATACCAACTATAAGAAACCAATACTTTTATATAGAGATATTACATTTTTTATGAATATTCAATGCATTATACAAATAGATGCTTGTAGGCTTTAATAATACAGAGCCTTTGGATTATAGTAAGACAATATTCAAATTTTTGGAATTATCTTCAACACAACACTTAAAAATAATCCCTTTTAGTACTCTTGCAAAACAAATCCTAATTAAAATCATTTTTATACTCTAAAGAATAGAAACATATGAAAGAGTGAGATTAATTTCATTGTAAGGGTAATCAAGGGAGATAAAAAAGAATAACATGAACATATGGGTATTAGAATATGGTCATAACTTGGGAAATCAATATCCTTCATATCTAATATCATAATATTTATTTATAGAAAATATATTTGTAGTTCATAAGACATTAAAACATTCAGGAATCAATGAACATGATCTATGATATAATTAAATTGGCAGAAGGCATTATTTTTGAAAAACACATAATCATAGATAATCATTTCCATAACAGACAAAGGTCACTTATAAATAAATCATTGTGGAATGGTCTGACTCCCCAAATCATCATAGTATTTAGGGTTCAGTCCAAAGACCATCATAGTAGAGAAATACCCTTACTAAATTAGGATCATTCCTAGTTCCTATTCTATATATCTTACAATATATAAATCATTACATTATTAATTTGAGGGAGAAACAGGTACTAAAAATATCATAATGAAAATCATAAATTTTTGTGTCATAAGATCATAAAATATTAATTATATCATAACCTATGAAATGAATTGTGTTTTTAAACATCTCAACATATAATATCTTACAAAAAATAGATAGGGTTCTTAATAATTTTTAAATTTAATCATATCATAACTAGAGGAAAATGAACAGAGGATCATAATTATTTTATCATTACATAACCTATGTAAGATAAATCAATTTTTATATACATATTATCATCATAAAACATTCATAGGAAAAGTAATAATGTTATCCTTGGTTCATATTGCTATAAAATCTTAAATTACTTCAATGGATGTCATCAAAGATTAAGAATGATTTGTAAGGATTAATAACATGTAATGTTTCTTGGGGAAGATAATTTTTATTTTAAAATTATTTTTAAAACAAAAAATTCAAAAAAAATAGAAATTTTTTTCCTTTATAAACTTTAAAAATTATAAAGTAAGATTTAAAACCAATTTAAATATTTCATTATGAAAATATCGTTTGTGATTTGAAAAAAATTAAAACATAAAACATTTTAAAAATATTTTTACTTTAAAATAACTATGATAACATAACAAAAAATATTCATTTAAAATAATGGTCAATATATTGGGAAATTAGGTTACAGATGTCTATGTTAAAAATATATTTCATTCATATCTTTAGTAAAAGAAAAATGTGCATTGTTTTGAAAATGAAATTATGATCCATTTTTATTTATCTTTTGTTTGTAAAAATTAAAACATGTGTAAAATATTATTTAATAAATAATTTGTATATTTTTAAAACCATTTTTTAAAACATATTTATAAAACATAGTTTTGTAATAAAAACCGGTTTCGACTGGAGATAGGACAAAAATGCTATTTGTAAAAAATATTATTTTAAACTTTTGGGTATATAAAGAGGGGTAAATGTAGGTACAAAATGTATTTAAATTACATAAAATGTGTATAATTAAATAAATGAGTTTACTTAGAGGAAGATCATAATATTTCATCATTAGAAGAATAATTATAAATATTCTCGATAATCAATGAGAATATAATATAAAAATCATACCACATTGGTAAAATTGAATCATCATCCCTATGAAATAATAACACCAAATGAAATTTATTATACCACTAAAAGAAATATATTCATGATATAACATATCAAAGGAGTAGTATAAAAGACTAAGATAGTTTCACAACATAACTAATGTCCAAATGAAGGAAATTTGAGAAAAAAACAACCATTACCACATTAGTAAATTTTGAACCATAGACCTCATGAAATGGATAAACTAAAATAGATATGTAAATTTATAAAACATAAAGGATAATAATGCTAAAATACAAAAAGTTTCACTATATACACCATATAAATGAAATATGTGGTGAATATGGCACATGTCTCATAGAAGAATTCAAGTGAGATAGAAATTCCATACTGCTTCAGTAATATTATGAATCATAAGATGAAATGAAGAGTAACATAAAATTAAACATTAAATAAAAATAAAATATTGGTATTGATTATATATCTTCTAAAAGGGGAAGTATATACAACACAAAAAATAAATCAGTGGTGAATTTTCATATGTCTCCTATAAATAAAAGAGAGACTACAAATCCCTCATCTGATGTCTAGAATTCCATCATACAAATTGGATCCTTTTATATAATAAATATAATTTTATTATAAATATATTAAAATTAAAAATAATATGCATCATACCATATATTATTTACTTATGACCTTTTATTACCCATTTATCAATAATTCCTTATTAAAATAACATTTCGAGTAATAAATATGTTTTTGGGTCGGTTTTGATTTTTTACTTATTTCGACCTCATACATGAATCTTGGTTGCATTAGATAGAGAATTGTAATAATAATATAAGTATAATAATAATTAATTATAAATTTATTTATCATAATCCATAAAATTAAGATATGTAAAATGAAATACCATGTTTATGGAGATGGTAAGTCATATATACACATTAATGATATTTCTATTTTCATGAATTTATGAAAAGTGTAGTGTAACAAAATGTCTGTATATTGTTTTTATTATATGGAATTATTTCGAGACAGCGAAATCTTACGGTGCGCGATTCTGAGACCCGGTGTGCCCAGAATGATCTGTCGATGTTTTTTTACGGTTTAATTAGCGCGCATAAGCTGTTTTTCTGAAAAAGTGGAATAAATCTTAAACGGATGCCTAGATCAGAAATATGGGTGCACTGTTGCATTCATAAGGGCGTGTTTACCCTTGGCGTGACTTAGGTTTGGTTTGTATGAGCCTCCTGTGAGAAAAACCAAAAATGAAATAATCATAAATAAAATAATTAAAATAATTACTTTATTTTTAAAATAATTATAACTCATAAACAGTAGGTCGGATTAGAAATATGATACCACTTCTGAACTCATTGGTTCATTCTTTATTTAAGCAGATAATAACATTGGCCGACACGTGCCTCCAGTGAAATTTAGTTTTTTGCCGTAAAAAAAATAATTAAGTGACAATTATTTGATTATAAATCCCATAACTTTTAAATGGTAACTCGGATTGGAAATATGAGAGTACGGTTGGGTTCTTTGTGGTGTTTTTCACATAACCATAGCATAACCTCGATCGGTGCATGTCGAGGGTGACTGTTATAAATTTCCTGAAATTTTTTTCAGGTACGTTCACTAAACGCGCGATCAACATTTTGTAGCTTTTGAACTTATGATTGGAATTGAAATACAAGGGCACCATTTAATCCATAGCACTAGGATTCACTTAAGAAAGGGTTAACTTCATCCACAGTAGGTCTAGAGAAAAAGTTAGATTTTAAGACTTTTAAACAAATTTTGAAAATAACTTAGTTTATTTTTATTTTCTTTCTTTTCCTCCAATGGACAACCTAAAATGTGGGGACGATGACGTTTCAAGACAATTAATGGATTGAAATTTCTTTCTATTTAACTACAACATTGGGGAATTGGGAAGGTTCCTAACTAATGGGTCTCTATTAATTCCACGAACGTTGTACACCCTCCCCTTCTACTATTTATATGGAGTTTGGGGGGAGGTGTCGGCATTGCTTCACAAAGGAACGATGTCCTGACCAAGTGTAGTGATGCCAAACCCTTGGAGAATGGAGCCATGACCCATGGGAGGTGAAGAATGAGGAACCGACACCAGAGCCCAGAAGGGAAGAATCTTGCACGAGCGACGAGCATTGGCATTCCCTTCAATGACTTCGTAAACTTCTGTGCACCACCTCCAACAGAAATATCTAGGTAGGGATTGTTGTTTAATTATTCATTTCCCCATTCTTGATGTTCATCTTGATTTTGGGAATATTTATATTCCTCTTGATTCTTGAACAAATAAGCCTCTTGCTATCATTCTAACGCGGACGGTGCGGGCTGAACGAACACGGCCCGACCGCTCCCCAACAATTGTGGTTTTTGACATGTTCTTCATCTGTTATTCAATTCCAAATATTTTGTGGCCTTATAAATATAAAATTTTTCTGAGAAAAATATATGGAAATGAAGTCCATGATTCAAGGATCGCAAATATGCAATCGTTTAATTTTTCGGGCTTTAAACGAATCTGCAATGACTTGTGGAAGGAGGCAGCGGCTGACACCCAGCCGGCTGCGAGGAAAGAAGGGTGGCACAAGTCCGAGCCACCAGATGAAGAGAAGGCCATGGCCCATCGACCACGACGGAGTATAGGCAGTGACCGGAGCACGGCTGGTTGCATGAGGGAGAGGCGCCGACACGCGTCTGCGCTGTAGGAGTGCAAGAGCTATAACATAAGGTCACGATAGTGAAGGAGGGAGGCCGGCCGAGCCGGCCACCGGTGGGGGCGCGGTGTGAAACCGCACCTCGGAAGTGGGCCAACCGCTCTGCCCAGGCTTCCCAGTGGGCTATGCTAGGAGGTCAGGCTAGACCTAGAGCCGAACTCGGGTCGGGCCAGGTCGACCTAAACCAGGTCTAGTTGGCCCAGGCCAGGACTGGTCGGGTCGGTCGGACCAGACCCAGACTAACTTGGATCATTTTCGTTCTTTCATCCATATCCTGAGCTACGAGCGTTTTTTCGACGAATCGTAAATGGTTCCAAAAACCTTGGGTTGATACAAAACTTTTGGTATATCTCACTTGAGTTTTTTTTATGTTGGGGTATGGAGGGGTTGGATCAGACACGAATTCGACCGGGCCCTTAGGACTAAAAGGACAATAACATTCTTCCTGAGCACCAGATTGACACACCATTGGTTGAATTAAGAACCCTATTATGTGGTAGTCCTTTGGGATACTTCATCATTGGACTTAGTGGTTGTTAGAGTATCAACCCATGACTTGAGGAGTGGACCTTCCCAGAATCAAGAAAGCTTAGTGTGAGAATCCTATAGCTGGCTGAAATATGAGAAAGGGATCCTATGTGGGTATGATGATGTACTAGGATCTTGTGTTTGTATGATGATGTACTAGGATCTTGTATGGGTATCATTATGTACTAGGATCCAGTGTGGTTTTGATGATGTACTAGGATTAGGTGTGGGTCTGACGATGTACTAGGATCCTGTGTGGGTCTATTGATGTACTTGGATCTTGTGTGGGTCTGATGATGTACTTGGATCCTGTGTGGGTCTGATGATGTACTAGGATCCTGTGTGGGTCTGATGATTTAGGATTCTACATGGTTCTTCCATTTAATAGAGTAAGATGATTTAGTAGTTACATCTAATACTCTCTACTAATGTACATAAATTATAACTTTTGTGAGCTGAATCATTACCCTTGTGGTATTATATAGTGTGGCGTACCTTTTTGGTACTTACCTTCATGGTGATACATTTTTGGTATTCTTCTATGTGGAGTTTCATTGGTGGTACTTTCCTTTGTGGTGTAACCTTCATGGTATTCATTCCTTCGTGGAACTGTTGTACTTTGGATAAGGATTTGGGCCTTGAATTTTCTCATGAATGAGATGGGTATACTTGATAACATAGGTATATGTATGGGAATATACCTAAGTAGGTTTCTCAGACGTTTTCAGGTTTTGTGGTTATCCTTTTTGTGTTTTGTGAGACCATCAAGGGTCTTGGGGTCCCTACTGAGTATCGTTTTACTCATCCATAATCGGGCTACGCCCACACCTTGTTGTGTTTACTGCAGACGACGGATAGCACTGACTGAGGATTAGAGTACCAGGACTGGAGGTAGCTCGGATGTGGAAATTATATGAGGTATACCATAGAGACGATAGTTCTAGATCTTTACCTACCATTCTGGTAGGGTCCTTGGCGGGAGTTCATAGGAGCTTTTCAGTTTACTTGTACTTTTCAGTTTTCTTGTACTTTCCAGTTGGGCTTGAATTCTGGCCCCTTTTTTACTATACACACCTTTGTTACTAAACAGTTTACTTGTGTTCATATCTTGCTATGTGCTAGGTTGTGTGTGTTTAAAGGATATAAAGGCAATGCCTCTCTATTTTTGTGGAATACACCTTTTGGTTCCAGTCTCCAGCCCCTGACCTATAGAAGGTGGGATTGGGGTAGTCACAGCACAGGCCCCGGGAGACAGGTCATGACAAATTGGTATCCGAGAGTCTCTTCTACATAAGAATAGGGACTCTAATCTTTTCTCTATGGAGCAATAGTGTTAAGTGTTTTGAGTGTGGTTTTCAGTTCAGGGAGTCCAGCGTTGGTGCGGCGGCTGACGTATCCATACACCAGGACCCTAAATTCTGATTTTTGACTCTCTGCATGAAAACACCGATTGCATGTGTTTTGGAAATGATTTTCCTTGTTTTATTTGGAGTCATCTCATCAGGTATAACTTAATGTCCATAGAGCACCTATTACTTATTATGATGTCTCCACATAGAAAACTAGCTAGGATTCATGAGATAGTACATGATGGAGGCCCACTATGTGACGAGACTCCAGTGCAGGGCCCCCCTTTTGGCATTGGCACCTTCAGGTGGTGAACCAGCAACACCACTTCTCATTGAAAAACCGTTACCACCATTCCCACTAGTAGAGTGTGCATGCCGACTGAGCGAGTTGCATGAGTTCCAGCCACAGAGGCCACTGAGGTTTCGAGGCGAGACAAATTCCAACGTGGGTGAGGGAAGGCTGGAGGTGGTTGCTAGATTTTCCCACCATGTTGAGACACCAGTAGATAAGATTGTGATCTTAGCTACTAGTCTTTTCTAGTGAGTGACCATGAGGATGGTCTATATAGTGATGAGGCTTCGGTACGTGGACCATTTCCCGGGATGGTACCTTCAGGTAGTGTGCCATCTATATCACTGTCTGTTGGTCAGCAGATACAACCAATGGTACCGGTTGATGAAACATGCAGGCTTTGTGCCTTAAACATGTTTATGCATCAGATACCCCCAGGTTTTGAGGCGATCTCTACTCACAGAAATCTAAGAACTTTCTTTTGGAAGTGGATGAGAGTTCCCTAGAGCTTTTATAGCATCAGTAGCACGACATGTCTATAGCTGAGTATTCATCGTGGTGTACCGACCATTCTAGGTACTCGACGAATATGATACAATCAATGTTTAGGGCTCGATATTCCGAGTGAGGTGTGTTTAAAGAAATTCGATCCAACACATTTCATCTATTCATTCCTACTTATGTTAGGGTTCTAGATAGAACCTTGGTGGATGAATGTTCTTTGGGTGAGTGGATACAGCTAGTGAATGTTAGCAATGGGAAAGAGAGAAACCAACGCTAGTCTCAAAGACATGGGTGTGTAAAATGTTTTGGGATGAAGAATTGTTAGGGACAGATGAATCTACAGGGTGACAGACTTGTACGCATAGCTAGTAGAGAAGCATGAGGTGGTGTACTTTTCAACATGTCACAACCACCCCCATTTCTGAGGACCCCACTCGGATCAGGGATCTGGAGGATAGGGGAATGGAGTAGCTGCATGAGGTCATGGAGTGTGACCCAAGGGCTCTAGGAATGATTCAAGGTACGGTTTGTGTCTACAACTAGCTACCGTATAAACAGATAGAGGTACAAATCATTCCTTCTTTCCACGAATCCTGTTCAAGACCTAGAGTTTTTGGTTAAGCCATTAACATGACCCTCATGTCTGGAGATACCATTGGGAGGAGACTCGATAATCCCACTTATGCCGATGGTGTGTTTTGAGCCTTGAAGGAAGAGTTTCGATTTCAACCTCTAGGTGGCAGCATCGAGGCCTTACGACGTTAGTTTGGGTATGGACTGGCCATCTATAGTTCATACTCAGATTGACTATATTTGGAAGAAAAGTTGAGGTTTGTCTAAAATGTTGGAATGAGGTTTTCCTTGGTTGGAGAAAAAAGGATACCTGGGAAGCACATGCTAAACTCATTCATAGGAGGGTGCAACCAATCACCCTTGAATTGGCCAGACTTACCCTCCTAGCAGTAGGAGTTTGGAGTTATCAGTTCCAAACTACAGTGGAAGAGCATGGGGACATATTTTCAAAAGTTGTTTCTAGAATTACCTCCCTATAGGGAGAGGGACTTATGGATTGGATGGATACTACAAGAGTTTTAGACCAGACTTCTACAGGGTAGTAGAACCCTTGTCAGCTTTGACAAAGAAGGAGGAGCCTTTCCTATGGAGAGAGAAGTGTCAGCAGAGCAGTCAGAAGTTGAGACAATGATGATGGATAGAGTTCCTCTAGGACTATGACTTTCATATAATATTTAATACTGAGAAGGGGAATGTGATAACAGATGCACTCTGCAAGAGGTTTGGTCTGTAACTGTTGAGTGAGCCATTAGAGCCGATAGTAGCGTTGCAAATATCCTTTGTGGATAGAGATGTAGAATCTTACCTCCAGTCTATGGTTTTCACTCCCACAATCCATCAGTTAATTCGGGAGGTATGACTTGGGGGAATTGACTACGATACTTGACATGATCAGATGTAATTCCCTGACCCCAGTTACCCAGAGTCGGTGCATTATTTTAATACATTTGAATGATTACAAGGAATGAAGTCCTCAAGGACTAATCGGTTTAGTAGTCACAGAAATAGATTACACACATTAACATTACATTATAATTTCAATCATAAAACACAGTGTAAATAGTTCTTTGATAACGACATTATTCCCTTTAGCTTAAACCTGCATATCAATTATAATACACTTCTTCAAATCCTAGGAAAATGAAACATATGAAATGAGTGAGGTCAAACGCTCAGTAAGGGTATGTAACACTGTGGAAAATGACATAAATATTAATCATGGTGAATAATTGAAACCACATTCCTTTACAAATAATAAAAATGAACAGTTTTAGGGAACGAATATGAGTTGAGTAAATAATGCCATAATGAAACATAATCATGGGTATTCTACTAGTTGAATGACCACCTGAACCATCAATATTATTTCCATAATGAGGGTATGTATAATTTTGTACATTTTGAAACAATTTGTCAAGGCCTCAGTCAAGATGTCCAAAAATGATTAAGGCCTCGGCCAAAACCATATATTAAATTGTAAAAGGGCCTCAGCCAATTCCGCATCTAGTTGTCTCATGAGACCTACCGATGCATCGAGGAGATATAGCGGGCTCCACCTGTCACTTACTATGTCTAATACATTCCTCATATGAAATGTTCGAAACATAACATAACCATTCGTATAATAACTATGATAAAAAATGTCAATACTTTGATCATAAAACATGAATGGTATAAAAATAACACATCCACAATCAATCATATCACAAAACCTTCAATACAATATCAATGTTTTGTATCATAATAAATCAACATCAAAACAAGTTTAAAATCCATTAAATGATTTGACATAGATGGAAAGAATTTCTAAAACTTATTGATTGAAATATCCCTTTTCATGAAAACCTTTAAAAGTCCCACATTTTAGAAAGGAATACATTTAAAGAAATTTTTTAATCAAAGTGTCCCATACCACTATGAAACCTCTTAAATTAATTATCATTTTAAAACATTCATGACCATTTAAATAAATCCTTAAAAACCATTTTAAAGACATGGACATTAATGAGAAAGATTTAGAAGAATAAATATTTAAAACATTTGAAATGATGTTTTTGTAAAAAGTGACTTAGAGTAATCCCTTTGAAAACTCTTTCATGAAACATGGACATGGATAATAATTATTTCCCATTATATACTTACGTAAAAACAACCTTAGATAATAAATAGATTGTGAAATTAACCCATACCAATTTGGTAACTTATGAAACATACACCCCATGAAAGAGGTATCATACAATGAATATGTAAATATACATAAATTAAAGTGTATTAAACAAAGAATAAAATTATGGGTAGTACATACACCACACAAAAATAAATAGTGGCAATATGGCACGAATCCCATGGGAATAATGAGTGAGATGAAAGCCCCTTACCTTGCACTTTACTTTAGTTGAGGGTACATTTAACCTCTTGTATGAAGACCATTGTATGTTATTAAATTATACCATAACCATGTTAATATTTTTGATATCATACATTATTCATTTATTACTTTATACTACCCATTTAATAATATTTTTCCATGTTATATTAATATTTCAGGTAATAAATGTTTTCTTTATCATACTTGTTTTATCTTGTTACTCTTGATTCTATCACGTATATCATGATTTTAATACACCCAGAATATAAAACATGATTTACATATCATATATATTTAGAATATAAATATGTATAATAGACATATATTTGAAATGGAAAACACCATTTACGGAGACAGTAATCCGTACATACCCATAAACGTTGTTTCCGTTTTCATATAGTATTGAACGGAAGTAAGTGAATAAGATATATGTAAGTACATAAATACTTATATAATTATATATATATATATATATAGATCTCCAATAGAATTATTATGTCATATATTACATACTTACTAGTAATATATATTTTTATAATCTTCGACGAATAGTGAACTTAGAAGGGAATCTCATCGCGTCGTGGAGACGGTAATCCGTACGTACGCACGAGCGAAAATATCATTCTTTTGATATTAATTTAATATATAATTGGATGTTATATCATATATAAAGACTCCTTATCATGTTATATTTATTATTTAAATCATATACATGTCATTATTATACCTATCCAAATAATAACGTATTGAATAACAATTACACCATGACGTAGAGGCGATAAGCTGTACGTACGCATGTATGGTGACATGTCATTAAAAAGGTGGATATAATAATGGATTTGGTTGTACCATAATTATAATAACATCACATTATATATAATATACTAGATTTATTATTTTATAATGGAAACAACAATGAAAAAGGAAGTGGAAGAAGAAAGGAACTTGAAAGAGGGTGGTGAAATGATTACCTCTTCTTTGAGTTCTTTCTTTTGATTTAATCAAAAGGGCGCCTTAGGTTGACTTTCTGATCAAACTAAGACCTCTAGTTTGAAGTGAGGGAATTGGAGATGATATTTGAGTAGGGGTCGGCAAATTCAAAAGGCTTTGATGGTATGAAGAATAGTTATAAGTGGTGTCCTTTAATAAGGGGAAGGAGGGGCTCTTTAGAAAAAACTTAAAGTATTATTTTATAATAAATTCATATTGGGTTTATAATGGCACAAAACTGGATTATTTAAATTATAAGGTGGGTATGGGTCGAATACCACTCAACCAATAGGTTTTAGTCAATTTTGGGTTAATATTTGACCCTTATCTTTTAGATTTTACTCTTAGTTAAATAGTTTGACATTTACCATGTCTCTTTGTATTTTTATATTATTTTCTTAATAAACTTACTATAGACTATCAAAAGAACCCCAAGTGGTTAATTAATGACATACCTATCATCATATATGTTCTTTGGCCAATCCTTAGATTTTTAGGAATATTATATCAATTAATAATATAATTTTTATTTTAAAAATTCTTTTATGTCAATTTTGACACTATTTTATAATTGATTTTTTTAAAGTCTTCATAACTTTATTTATTCGAACCAAATTAATTTAATCAATACAAACATGACATATTTACCAATGAAATTCGTGGAATTCATTAAAAGTCTAAAATTATATTTATTTGGGTATTTATAATATCAATTAATTTAATATTTAACTAATAAGGTAATTACTACATTATCATTGTATTAAAAATAAAATACCATTTTGTAGAAAATATTTTTAGCTTTCTAATGAATATTTTTAATCAAATTTATCTTATGTAGAAACCTATATTAAAAATGTTCTAGTTATTAAACTTGGATTTTAACTCTTTTAATTCTTCTTTGAATTAAATAATAATAAATGTCCAAATCTAATACAATTAGACCAAAAAGGTTCATATTTTACTCCTATGTTTGTTTTTGGTCGAATTATACTTAGCCAATAGAATTAGGACATGTTTTAGGGGAATAATAATATCATTTTTACCCTTAATTACCCTATTTACTTTTTACTCTGGTAAATAAAAGTAAAAAGTTACGATTCACCAAGTATTATTTTTAACTTATTAAACCAAATTTTACTCCTTGATATTAATAGTGTCTCCCTGATTTTCGAAATTCCACTCACAGAAGCAGTAAAATTATGTTTTATGTGAATTTTTAAATTCTCCTAGTAGGTGGGTAAAAGACGATGAAAAGTTAAATAAAATTTTTATATATCGTCAATTATTATAAACTGACTCCAATGAATTACATTGAACTTATATAGGTATTATGTATCTATTTTGACCTAAATTTTTTTTACATAAAATAATAATTACTTAAATAGAAATTCGGTTTTTAACTATAACTCAATGTTTTTCACTATTCATCAAAAATTAAAAGTTTTTAGAAAAATACCAAAAATTCACCCAAAGGTAATTTTGATATTCTGAATTCAATAATTAAGTCTATTTTATGAAATTAAAAACATAGAACTTCCATTTATTAATTTAAAATTAATTTCTGCTGTCAAAACCAAAAGGCGTATTTTTAAGAAATAATAACTATCAAAAGTTTGACACTTGTTTTTGTCCAATATCAAGTGAAATTACATAAAATGACCATCATTGGATTAAATGGTAAAAATATTATCTATTTATAATTCCAAACCATTAAAATGTATAATTTAACACTATAAATTATTTTGATTAAAAAATTGTTTTTAGATAAAATATTGTATTTTTTACTATTCACCCAAATATGAATGTTATCAAAAAAAGAACAAACATTTATTGAAACTAAATTCATATGCCCTGATTCTAAATAAAAAATTTATTTTGTCAAATTGAATACATAAAAGTTTAAAATATTGGATTTAAAAAGGCTTCACCATTAAAAGGCGGTAAAATTGCATTTTTTGAAAAATACTTCTTTTATCTAAAAAAATGTATTTGTTCTTACATTATGTCTAAGAAACTCATAATATGGATTCTAAAATTATAAATATTATATAATGTTTAAAATTCGGTTAATACTATTCATAACAGCTTTTGAACGGCTAGTTTGGTAAGTCAAGGTGGGCTAGAACTCGGTATTGCGTGTAGTTCAAGTTATTGAATTACTTTGAAGAAATAACGTACTATGAAATCATAGGGTGTTACATTCTTCCCTCCATCAATAAATTGCGTCCTTACAATTTGAAAATTATTTTTCAAAAATAAAAGGTTGAAAATAGAAAATACCTTTGGGAAAACCCACATCCGAAATTAGGATAACAAAATTTAGTCTTAATAAGAGGAAAAGGGAAATGAAAGGGTAACCACCAAATTATGATATCTATTAGGAGAACATTGGTGAAAATTAGAGACATATAATTGGAGGAAAAATGTTAATATTTACAGGTACTGATTGGGGTCATCAATCAAAAACAAGTCTAAAACTAAGGTCCTTAAATTCATCAATCATTGATGATTTAAAATACCATCGGTTCAACAAAACATATGGAATTTTGATAACACATTTTTTGTTTTAAGATCCCTTCACTAAAGTATAAGAATTAATTTATTTATAGAATAATAGAATAAGAAAAATATATAATGGACAAGTAGAGTCACATCCTTTAACTAATTTCTACCACAAACTCATCTCTCACACTAAAAGATAACAGAACATAAAAATAATATTCTATTTATCCTATTTGTATAGGGTTCAAAAAATGAATTTATAATTCATCTACCAGTTTTTTTAAAAAAAGACTTTATTATTCAATTCAGGACATCACGTGGGCTAGTGGTTGGTGATACACCCTTGTCGCCCTTCGGTTGTGGGTTCAAGTCTCACAGCCTTGTCGGATGCAACGAGTTGCCACCCGACCTCCGGGTTGTCCTTTTATGGCAATCCAAAAATTATCTCAAACTATAATTATCCAAAATACTTCTGTCCAAACTCATAGTCCAAAATATATAAGGAAGGTAAACACAATGAAATTCCTTTTTTCCACATAATAACATGTGAACACCATCATCGTGTATTCATTCAAAACAGTGCAACATCCTGAATTACCATAAAACCTTATTGATTACATTCATGATCTCTTATTACTTATGGAATACTGGATTTACTCCTTCTATCCAAAAATGTAGTAAACTCTAACAACGACGGAATATACAAATCATTAATTACTTTCAAGGTAGTCAATATTATCCAATATAATTTATCCAAATCAATCATGTATTTTTCCAAAATCACTACCTCGGTATCAGAATCATATTATGGTTTATCTTTCTCTCAACCATATATTTTACAAAAATTTAACCTACTATTGAGACACTTTTCTTGGTTCCACACAATCTAAAGTCCTTATTGAAATAGTAATATAGTACAATCCTTATATACTCTATAATTATATAACCAGTACATTGTTGATACAACAATAAAATGACATAATTCTCTAATAACAACATAAGAAATCTAATAATTCATCCTCATATGTGGTAGTATCATAACATGATTATTATCCAATAGAATCATTTGGGGAATACTCTAATGATTTGGACATTGGTTCATGTAGTGTCCCAACTCCTTTCAGATGAAGCATTGTACATTTGAAACCTTTTTTTACCCTGGAAGTCACGTACATGATGTCCTTTTTCTCCATAGTTATAACAAACTCCCATTCCCTTCTGGCAAGTTCCAGGGTGTTTCTTCACATAGATATCACATATGGGAAAATTGTTCTTTTCCCACTTCCCTTTATCCATCTTTCTCTATTCCATCCTTTTCTTCTCTTACTTCCCTTCAAAGCTATAGGACTCATAGAATTCTTTACTTAACTTATTAACACATGATACTATTTCTTCATATGTTGAGAATACATGGGAGACTATTTCCCATCAAAATTATGGCCTAATACCATGAAATATATGATCCATATTACCCTTTAGATCATGCGTATTACTGGAGTTCACATTCCTTCAATTGGGCGCCATTTCTATAAAATAGCATAAACTAGGTCAGTTTATGAATTGCAATGAATAATTCCAAACTTGTAAAATACCTAAGAAAAATTGATTGGATTATGGATATAATCCATAATCATAAATATGTTTTCATTGAGGATGTATATACTCATGTTCCCTTCATAATGATTTGTAATGAAAATGAGAATTATCCTAAGCATATCCCACGGGAGTGTTGTGACCAAGAGTGCAGTAAGGCCCATTGTCATGCACCAGTATTCGTTCGAGTCTAGCTCAAAGCGGAGTTTTAGAGTTTTACCCCTAGGTATATCTGTGCTATAGCAACCTTTGACTACTCATATCCAGATAGAGACGTATTTTCTTGGAAAACTCACAAAATCTCTAATTACCAAAATTCCTGGAATTTCATCTATACTAATCCTCAAAATCAATCATAGGTCTATGTGCTCTAATCATAGTTTATCTAAATCTAGCTTCCAAGGTTATTTCTAAATTTCTTATGATACAAAATGTTACACCCCGACCCCAGTTTCAAAGAGTCAGTGCATTATTTTTATACATTGGCATGATTACAAGGAATCAAGTCCTGAAGGACCGATTGGTTTGGAAGTCTTGGAAATAGATTACATACATTAACATTACATTACAATTTCAAACATAAAAAACAGCGTAAATAGTTCTTTGAGAACGCCATTATTTCCATTAACTTAACCTTTCTTATCAATCATAATACACTTCTTGGAATCCTGAAAAAATGTAACATAAGAAAGGGGTGATATCAAAATCTGAATAAGGGTATGTAATACAGTGTAAAATGACATAAATATTAAGCATGGTGAATAATTGAAACCACAAGCCATTACTTATAATAAACATGAATTCTTTTATGGAAAGAATATGAGCTGAGTAAATAATTCCATAATAAAACATAAATATGGGTATTCCACTGGCCGAATGACCACATGAACCATCAATATTATTTCCATAATGAGGGTGTATTTAATGTCGAACATCCTGAAATAATTTTTCAAGGCCTCATCCAAGACGTCTAAAAATGATTAAGGCCTCGGCCAAAACCATGTATCAAATTGGGAAATAGCTTTGGCCAATTCCACCTCTAGTTGTCTCATGAGACCTACCAGTGCATCGAGCAGCTATAGCGTGCTCTACCCATCACTTACTATGTCCAATACATTCCTCATATGAAAAGGTTGAATCATAACATAAACATTCATATAATAACTAGGATATGAACTGTCAATACTTTGACTATAAACAATGAATGGTATAAAAATAACACATCCATAGTCAAACATATCACAAAACCTTCAATACAATATATAAATTTGTATCATAATAAATCAACTTCAAAACAAGTTTAAAATCCATTAAATGATTTCACATAGATGGAAATGATTTGTAAAACTCTTTGATTTAAATATCCATCTTCATGAAAACATTTAAAGGCCACATAATTTAGAAAGGAATACATTTATAGAAATTTTTTAATTAAATTATCCCATACCACTTTGAAACTTTTTAAATTAATTAACATTTTAAAACATTCATGTCCATTTAAATAAATCCTTAAAAACCATTTTGAAAACATGGACATTAATGAGAAAGATTTTGAAGAATAAATATTTAAAACATTTAAAATGATGTTTTTGTAAGAGTAACCCTAAAATAATCCCTTTGAAAACACTTTCATGAAACATGGGCATGGATAATAATTATGTCCCATTAGATACGTACGTAAAAACAATCTCAGATAATAAAGAGATTGTGAAATTAACCCTTTCCAATTTGGTAACTTACGAAACATACACCCCATGAAAGAGGAATCATACAATGAATATGTAAATTCACATAAATTAAAGTTTATTACAATGATAATATAATTATGGGCAGTATATACACCACACAAAAGGTAAGAGTGTCAATATGACACAAATCTCATGGGAATAAGGAGTGAGATGAAAACCACTTACCTTACACTTTTGTTTAGTTGATGGTACGTTGAACCTCCTGTATGAAGACAATAGTATGTCATTAAATTACAAAATAACCATATTAATATTTATGATATCATACATTATTCATTTATGACTTCATACTACCCATTTAATAATAATTTCCATGTTATATTAATATTTCTGGTAATAATCTCTTTCTTTATCGTACGTGTTTTAACTTGTTACTCATGATTGTATCACTTATATCATGATTTAAATACTTCCAGAATAAAAAACATGATTTATATATAATATATATTTATAATATAAATATTTATAATATATATATATATGAAATGGAAAACACCGTTTATGGAGACGGTTGTCCGTATGTACGCATAAACGATGTTTCTGTTTTCATATAGTATTGAACATGAAGTAAGTGAATATGATATATGTAAGTACATAAATACTTATATATATAAATATATATATATATATCCATTAGAATTATTATGTCATATATTACATACTAATTATTAATATATATTTTTATAATCATCTATGAATAGTGAACTTGGAAATGAATCTCATCGCATCGTGGAGACGATAATCCGTACGTACGCACGAGTGAAAATATCATTCATTTGATATTAAAATAATATATAATTGGATGGTATATCATATATACATAATCCTTGTCATGTTATTTTTATTATTTATATCATGTACACATCATTATTATACCCACCCAAATAATAATGTTTTGAATAACAATTACACCACGACGTGGAGATGGTAAGTCGTACGGACACACATATGGTGAAATGTCATTCAAAGGGGGGATTGAATAATGAATTTGGTTGTACCATAATTATAAGAACATCACAGTATATTGATGATACTGGATTTATTATTTTAGAATAGAAACAACAAAGAAAAAGGATGTGGAAGAAGAAAGGAACTTGAAAGAGGGTGGTGAAATCATTACTTGTTCTTCGGGTTCTTCCTTTTTATTTGATAAAAAGGGCTCCATAGGAGGGCTCTATGATCGAACTAAGGCCTCTTGGTTTAAGTGAGGTATGTTTAGAGGTTATTTGGGTATGGGTTGGCTAAACCAAGAGGCTTTGAAGGTATGAATAATTGGTTAGAAGTGGTGTCCTTTTATAAAGAGAATGAGGGGCTCTTTAGGAAAAACATAAAGTATTATTTTATAAAAAATTCATATTCGGTTTCTAATGGCTCAAAACTAGATTATTTAATGTATAAGGTGGGGATGGGTCTAAAATCACTCCACTAATAGGTTTTAGACAATTTTGGGTCATTATTATACCCTTATCTTTTAGATTTAACTCTTAGTTTAATAGTTTGACATTTACAATGTCTCTTTGTATTTTTATATTATTTGGTTAATAAACATACTATAAACAGCCAAAAGAACCCCAAGTGGTTCATTAATGACATACATATCATCATATAAGTTCTTTGGCCAAACCTTAGATTTATAGGAATATTATACCAATTAATAATATAATATTTGTTTTAAAAACACCTTTTTGTCGATTTTGACACTATTTAATAATAGATTTTTGTTAAAGTCTTAATAACTTTATTAATTTAAACCAAATTCATTTAATCAATCCTAACATGTCCTATTAACCAATAAAATTCATGGAATTCGTTAAAAGTATCAAATTATATTTATTTGGGTATTTATAATATCAATTATTTTAATATTTCACTAATAAAGTGATTACTGCATCATCATTGTATTAAAAATATAATACCATTATGAAGGAAATATTT
The DNA here is from genome assembly GCA_963277665.1 of Viscum album. Lineage (NCBI taxonomy): Eukaryota > Viridiplantae > Streptophyta > Magnoliopsida > Santalales > Viscaceae > Viscum > Viscum album. The sequence continues at coordinate 1,416,743,144 of OY728164.1, forward strand.
TTAGCTTTCTAATGAATATTTATAATCAAATTTATCTTATGTAGAAACCTATATTAAAAATGTTCTAGTTATTAAACTTTGATTTTAATTCTTTTAACTCTTCTTTGAATTAAATAATAATAAATGTCCTAATCTAATAACAGTGGACCAAAAAGGTTCACATTTTATTCCTAAGGTTTTTTTGGTAGAATTATACTTAGCCAATAGAATTTAGGATATGTGTTAGGATAATAATAATATCATTTTTACCTTTAATTACCCTATTTACTTTTTACCGTGGTAAATAAAAGTAAAAAGTTATTATTCACCTAAAAGTATTTTTATCTTGTTGAACCAAATTTTACTCCTTGATATTAACCATGTCTCTCAGATTTTTGAAATTCCACTCACAGAATCTGTAGAATTAAATTTTATGTGAATTTTCAAATTCTCATAGGAGGTGGGTAAATGACGGTGAAAAATTCAATAAAATTTTTATATATCTAAAATTTTTATAAACTGACTCCAATTAATTACATCGAACTTATATAGGGATTATGTATCTATTTTGACCTAAAATAAATTTAGAATAAATAAATAATTATTTAAATTAAAATTCGGTTTTAAACTATAACTCAGTGTTTTTCACTATTCACCAAAAATTAAAAGTTTTCAGAAAAATTCAAAAAATTCACCCAAAGGTAATATTGATGTTAATAATTGAATAATGAAGTCTATTTTACAATATTCAAAACATAGAAGTTGCATTAATTAATTTATAATTAATTCCCGTTGTCAAAACCAAAATGCATATTTTTAAGAAATAATAACTATCAAAAGTTTGACACTTGTTTATGTCCAATTTCAAGTGAAATTATATACAATGACCAATATTGGATTAAATGATAAAAATATAATCTATTTATCCTTACAAACCATTAAAATGTATAATTTTACACTATAAATTATTATGATTAAAAAAGTTGTTTTTAGTTAAAATATCGTATTTTTCACTATTCACCCAAATATGAAATTTATCTGAAAAACAACAAACCGTTATTGAAAGTAAATTCTTATGTCCCGATTCTAAATAAAAATTTTTATTTTGTCAAATTGAATATATTAAAGGTTCAAATAATTGATTTTAAAATGCTTCACTATTAAAAGGCGGTAAAATTGAAATTTTTGAAAAATACTTCTTTTATATAAAAAATGTACTTGTTCTTACATTATGTCAAAGAAACTCATAATATGGATTCTAAAATTATAAGGATTATATAATGTTCAAAATTCAGTTAATACTATTCAAAACCGATTTTGAACGGCTAGTTTGGTAAGTCATGGTGGGCTAGAACTCGGTGTTGCGTGTAGTGAAATTTATTGAGTTAATTTGATGAAATAACATACTATGAAATATTGGGTTGTTACATTCTTCCCTCCTTCAATAAATTGCATCCTCACAATTTGAAAATTAATTTTCAAAAATAAAAGGTTGAAAATAGAAAATACCTTTGGGAAAACCCACATCAGAAATTAGGATAACAAAATTTAGTCCTAATAAGAGGAAAAGGGAAATGAAAGGGTCACCACCAAATTATGATCTCAATTTGGATAACATTAGTGTAAATTAGAGACATATAATTGGAGGGAAAAAATAAATATTTATAGGTACTGATTGAGGTCATCAATCACAAACAAGTCTAAAATTGAGGGCCTTAAATTCATCAATCTATGATGATTTAAAATACCATCGGTTCAACAAAACATATGGTATTAGGGTAACACATTTTTTTAAGATCCCTTTACTAAAGTATAATAATTAATTTCTTCATAGAATAAGAGAAGAAGAAAAATATTTACTTGACAAGTAGAGTCCCATCCTTTAACTAATTTCTACCACAAACTCATCTTTTTTTCTAAAATATAATAGAACATAAAAATAATATTCTATTTATCTTATTTGTATAGGGTTCAAAAAAATGAATTTATAATTCATCTACAAGAATTTTTTTTAAAAAAGACTTTATTATTCAATCCAGGACATCATGTGTGAAAGTGGTTGGTGATACACCCTTTTTCCCCTTCGGTTGTGGGTTCAAGTCTCGCGGCCTTGCTGGACACGACGGGTTGCCGCCCGACCTCCGGGTAGTCCTTTTATGGAAATCCCAAAATAATCTCAAACTAGAATTATCCAAAATACTTCGGTCCAAACTCATAGTCCAAAATATATAAGGAAGGTAAACACAATGAAGATCCTTTTTTCTACATAATAACATGTGAACACCTTCATCATGTATTCATTCAAAATAGTGGAACATCCTGAATTACCATAAAACCTTATTGATTACCTTCATGATCTCTTATTACTTATGGAATACTGGATATACTCCTTCTATCCAAAATTGTTGTAAACTCAAACAATGATGGAATATACAAATCATTAATTAGTTTCTAGGTAGTCAAGATTATCCAATATAATTTATCCAAATCAGTCATGTATAATTCCAAAATCACTACCTCGGTATCAGAACCATATTATGGTTTATCTTTCTCTCAACCATATATTTTTCAAAAATTTAACCTGTTATTGAGCAACTTTTCTTGGTTCCACACAATCTCAAGTCCTTAATGAAATAGTTTTACAGTACAATCCTTATATACTCTATAATTATTATAACCAGTATATTGTTGATACAACACTAAAATGACATAATTCTCTAATAATAAAATAAGAACTCTAATCATTCCTCCTCACCTGTGGTAGTATCATAACTTGATTATTATCCAATAACATCATTTGGGGAATACTCTGATGATTTGGACATTGGTTCACGTAGTGTCCAAACTCCTTTTAGATGAAACATTGTACATTTGAAACCTTTTTTTACCCTTGTATTCACGTACATGGTGTCCTTTTTCTCCACACTTATAACAAACTCACATTCCCTTCTGGCAATTTCCAGGGTGTTTCTTCCCATATTTATCACATATGGGAAAATTATTCTTTTCCCTTTAACCTTTATCCATCTTTCTCTCTTCCATCATTTTCTTCTCTTACATCCCTTCAAATCTATAGGATTCAAATAATTCTTTAATTATATTATTAACACATGATACTATTTCTTCATATGTTGAAAATACATGGGAGACAGTTTCCCTTCTAAATTCTAGATTAATACCATGAAATATATGATTCATCTTACTATTTAGATCAAAATTATTGCTGGAGTTCACATTCCTTCTATTGGCTGCCATTTCTATAAAATAGCATAATCATGGTTAGTTTATGAATTGCAATGAATAATTCCAAACTTGTAAAATACCTAACGTAAATTGAATGGTTTATGGGTATAACCATAATCATAACGATTTTTTCATTAAGAAAGTATATACTCATATACCCTTCATAAAGATTTGTAAAGAAAATGAGAATTATCCTAAGCATATCCCCTGGGAGTGTCGTGACCAAGAGTGCAGCAAGACCCATTATTGTGCACTAGTTTCCGTTCGAGTCTAGCTCAAAGTGGTATTGTCGAGTTTTACCCCTAGGTACATCTATGCTAGAGCCACCTCTACCTGCTCTTATCCAGACTAGGACGTATTTTCTTGGAAAACTCACAAAATCTCTAATTACCAAAATTATAGGAATTTCATCTATACTAATCCTCAAAGTATATCTTAGGTCTATGTTCTCTAATCATAGTTTATCTAAATCTATCTTCCAAGGTTATTAATAAATTATCTTTGATACCAACTATAATGCCCCGACCCTAGTTACCCAGAGTCGGTGCATTATTTTAATACATTGGCATGATTACAAGGAATCAAGTCTCGAAGGACAGATCAATTTAGCAGTCTTGGAAATAGATTACATACATTAACATTACATTACAATTTCAAACATAAAACACATCGTAAATAGTTCTTTGAGAAAACCATTATTCCCTTTATCTTAACCCTGCATATCAATCATAATACACTTCTTGGAATCCTGGGAAAATGATACATAAGAAAGGGGTGAGCTCAAAATCTGAATAAGGGTATGTAATACAGCGGAAAATGACATAAATATTAAGAATGGTGAATAATTGAAACCACATGCCTTTACCAGTAATAAACATGAATACTTTTATGGAAAGAATATGAGTTGAATAATAATTCTATAATAAAACATAAATATGAATATTCTACTAGTCGAATGACCACATGAACCATTAATATTATTTCCATAATGAGGGTATCTTTAATGCCGGACATTCTAAAACAATTTTTCAAGGCCTCATCCAAGACGTCTAAAAATGAAAAAGGCCTCGGCCAAAACCATATATCAAATTAGGAAACTGCTTCAGCCAATTCCACGTCTAGTTGTCTTATGAGACTTACCGATGCATCGAGGAGCTATTGCGGGATCCACCTGTCACTTACTATGTCCAATACATTCCTCATATGAAAAGGTTGAAACATAACATAAACATTAGTATAATAACTTGGATACAAAATGTCAATACTTTGACCATAAACCATGAATGGTTTAAAAATAATACATCCACTGTCAAACATATCACAAAACCATCAATACAATATGGAAGTTTTGTATCATAATAAATCAACTTCAAAACTAGTTTAAAATCCAATAAATTATTTTACATAGATGGAAATGATTTGTAAAACTCTTTGATTGAAATATCCCTTTTCATGAAAACATTTAAAAGTCACACAATTTAAAAAGGAAGACATTTAAAGAAATGTTTGAAACAAAGTATCCCATACCACTTTGAAACTTTTTAAATTAATTAACATTTTTAAACATTAATTTCCATTTAAATAAATTATTAAAAACCATTTTGAAGACATGGACATTAAAGAGAATAATTTAGAAGAATAAATATTTAAAACATTTTAAATGATGTTTTTGTAAAAGGTGCCTTAAAATAATCCATTTTAAAACTCTTTAATGAAACTTGGACATGGATAACAATTACGTCCCGTTATATACTTACGTAAATACAACCTAGGATAATAAAGAGATTGTGAAATTAACCCTTACCAATTTGGTAACTTACGAAACATACACCCCATGAAAGTGGAATCATAAAATGAATATGTAAATTCACATAAATTTAAGTGTATTACAAATAGATTATAATTATGGGCAGTACATACACCACACAAAAGGTAATAGTGGCAATATGGCATGAATCTCACGGGAATAAGGAGAGTGATGAAAACCCCCTACCTTGCACTTTCCTTTAGTCAAGGGTACGTTTAACCTCCTATATGAAGACTATAGTATGTTATTAAATTATAACAATAACTTATTAATATTTATGATATCATAGATTATTCATTTATGACTTTATACTACCCATTTAATAATAATTTCCATGTTAAATATTTCGGGTAATAATATCTTTCTTTATCGTACGTGTTTTAACTTGTTACTCATGATTGTATCACTTATATCATGATTTAAATACTTACAGAATATAAAACATTGTTTATATATCATATATATTTTGAATATAAATATTTATAATAGACATATATATGAAATGGAAAACACCATTTATGGAGACGGTAGTCCGTACCAACGCATAAACGCTGTTTCTGTTTTCATACAGTATTGAACGGAAGTATGTGAATAAGATATATGTAAGTACATAAATACTTATATATATAAATATATATAAATATATATATATCTAGTAGCATTATTATGTCATATATTACATACTTAATATTAATATATTTTTTTATAATCGTCTATGAAGGGTGAACTTGGAAATGAATCTCATGGCGTCGTGGAGACGGTAATCCGTACGTACACATGAGCAAAAATATAATTCTGTTGATATTAAAATGACATATAATTTGATGGTATATCATATATAAATAATCCTTATCATGTTATATTTATTATTTACATCAAGTACACATCATTATTATACCCATCCAAATAATAATGTATTGAATAACAATTACACCACGACCTGGAGACGGTAAGCCGTACGTATGCACGTATGGTGACATGTCATTAAAAGGGTGGATAGAATAATGAATTTTATTGTAACATTATTATAATAACATCACACTATAGAGAATATACTGGAGTTATTATTTTAGAATGGAAACAACAATGAAAAAGGAAGTGGAAGAAGAAAAGAACTTGAAAGAGGGTGGTGAAATCATTACCTCTACTTCGGGTTCTTCCTTTTGATTTGATCAAAAGGGATCATTAGGATAGATTTTTGAAAAAGATAAGGCCTCTAGGTTGAATAGAGGGAGGTTTATAGGATATTTGGGTAGGGATTGGCTGATCCAAAATTCTTTGAAGGTATGAAGAAATGGTTAGAAGTGGTGTCATTTTATAAGGGGACGGAGGGGATCTTTAGGAAAAACATAAAGTATTATTTTATAATAAATTCATATTCGGTTTCTAATTTCCCGAAACTAGATTATTTAAAGTATTAGGAGGGGATGGGTCGAAGACCACTCAACCAATAGGTTTTAGACAATTTTGGGTCACTATTTTACCCTAATCTTTTAGATTTAACTCATAGTTAAATAGTTTTACATGTACCATGTCTCTGTGTATTTTTATATAATTTGGTTAATAAACATACTATAAAATTTCAAACGAACCCAAAGAGGTTAATTAATGACATACCTACCATCATATATGTTCTTTGGCCGGACCATAGATTTTTAGGAATATTATATCAATTAATAATATAATATTGTTTTAAAAACTCCATTTTGTCAATTTTGACACTATTTAATAATATATTTTTATTAAAGTGTTAATAACATTATAAATTTGAACCAAATTCATTTAATCAATCCTAACATGTCATATTAACTAATAAAATTCGTGGAATTAATTACAAGTCTCAAATTATATTTATTTGGGTATTTATAATATCAATTAATTTAATATTTCACTAAGGTAATTACTGCATCATCATTGTATTAAAAATAAAATACCATTATATAGGAAATATTTTTATCTTTCTAATGAATATTTATAATCGAATTTATCTTATGTTTAAACCTATATTAAAAATGTTTTAGTTATTGAACATTGATTTTAACTCTTTTAACTATTCGTTGAATTAAACAATAATAAATGTCCTAATCAAATACAAGTGGACCAAAGAGGTTCATTTTTTATTTCTAAGGTTATTTTTAGTTGAATTTTTTTTATCCAATAGAATTAAGACATGTTTTGGGGTAATAATAATATCATTTTTACACTTAATAACCCTATTTACTTTTTACAGTGGTAAATAAATGTAAAAAATACTATTCACCAAAAATTATTTTTATCTTATTGAACCACATTTTACTCCTTGATATTAACCGTTTCTCTCAGATATTCAAAATTCCACTCACAGAAGCAGTAAAATTTAGTTTTATGTGAATGTTCAAATTCTCATAGAAGGTGGGAAAAAGACGGTGAAAAGTTAAATAAAATATTTATATATCTAAAATTAGTATAAAGTGAATCTAATGAAATAAAATGAACTTATATAGGTATTATGTATCTATTTTGACCTAAAATAAATTTAAATAAAATAAACAATTATTTAAATAAATATTTGGTTTTAAACTATAACTCGGTGTTTTTCACTATTCATCAAAAATTAAAGGTTTTCAGAAAAATACCAAAAAAGTTACTGTAAGGTAATTTTGATATTCTAAATTCAATAATTAATTCTATTTTACCAAATTAAAAACATATAAGTTTCATTTATTAATTTAAAATTAATTCCCACTATCAAAACCAAAAGGCGTATTTTTAAGAAATAATAACTATGAAAAGTTTGACACATGTTTATGTCCAATTTCAAAGTAAAATTAAATAAAATGACCATAATTGGATTAAATGCTAAAAATATAATCTATTTATACATCCAAACCATTTAAATGTATATTTTAACACTATAAATCGTTTTGATTAAAAAAAATTAGTTAAAATATAGTATTTTTCACAATTCACCCAAATATGAAAGTTATCAGAAAAACAACATAACTTTATTGAAACTAAATTCTTATGTCTCAATTCTAAATAAGAAGTTTAGTTTGTCAAATTGAATATATAAAAGTTTCAAATATTGGATATAAAAAGGCATCACCATTAAAAGGTGGTAAAATTTCATTTTTTGAAAAATAATTCTGTTATCTGAAAAAATGTATTTTTTCTTAAATTATGTCTAAGAAACTCATAATATGGATTCTAAATTTATAAGGATTATATAAAGATCAAAATTTAGTTAATAATATTCATAACCTCTTTTGAACAGCTAGTTTGGTATGTTATGGTGGGCTAGAACTCGGTGTTGCGTGTAGTGCAATTAATTGAATTATTTTAAAGAAATAACATACTATGAAATCTTGGGGTGTTACATCAGATATCCTCAAGGCAGACACCTGATGGATTTTCTGAAGGTGGGGAGCACAACATTCTCGTCAGACAACGTACCTTGGTACCGGTGATTCAACTGGAGGATGTGTTGAGGGAATTTCATACTCCCCCTCTGGTGGTACATCCTGGTGTGGTGAAGATGTACGAGGACATATAGGGTCAGTATTGGTGGCTCGAGATTAAGAATGAAGTGGTAGTGTTTGTATCATTATGTATAACTTTTCAGCAAGTGAAGACTGCACAAAGTTGGCAAAAGTCTTATGCCGACAAGATACAGAGACCCTGGGAGTTCCAAGAGGGGTTCCACGTTTTCTTGTGAGTCTCTCCTCAACAGGGACTATAGAGTTTTGACCAAGGGGGAAAGTTATCACTAAAGTTTATCTGTCCTTTTCAAACCCTTCGAAGGATAGGCGAGGTCGTGTATGGCTTGTCTCTTCAACCACAGTTGGAGAGGGTGTGTGGCATCTTCCACGTATCCTAGTTGATGGGGTACATGCATGACCCATCTCACATCATCGACCACGTCGAGATGGACTTAGATGATGGGGCATCGTTTACACAGGATTCAGTGGAGATTGAGGATCAACAAAAGAGGGTCATTTGTGGGTGGTTGATACCTCTAGTGCACGTACGATGGCTACACAGGAACCTCCAGGAGAGCACATGGGAGTAAGAGGCTCAAATTCGTGCTCAGTAACCTCTTTTGGTTGTTTTTCCTTTGTTTTGGATTTCTAAGACTTAAATCACTATGGTGGGGAGAATGTAATGTCCTAGAATTTATATATAATTTTTTTAAATTATATTGAATTATTTCAAGACCACTAAATCTAACAGTGTGCAATTCCGAGTCCCGGAGTGCCCCAAATGATCCGGTGAAGTTTTGTTATGCTTTAATTAACACGCGTAAGCAGTTTTCCTGAAAAAGTGGAATAAATATTAAACTGTTGCCTGAATCTGAAATCTGAGGGCACTATTGTGTTTAGAATGGCGGGGTTACCCTAGGCACGACTTATGTTTGCTCATCGAAGGCCTCGTGTGAGAAAACCCAAAAATGGCATAATCATAAATAAAATAATTACATAAATAATTTTATTTTACAAATGCTTATAAATAAAAAATGGTATCTCATATTGAAAATATGATACCACCACTAAACTTATGAGGGAATGCTTTATTTACGAAGATACAAAGATTGGTCGGCACATGCCACCTGTGATATTTGGCTTGTCGCCATAAATAAAATAATCAATTGAAAATTATTTTATTGTAAAAATCATAACATTTAAATGGTAACTAAGATTGGAAATCTGAGAGTACCATTGGGGTCATTGGGGCGTGTTTAACTTAAGAGGAGCCTAACTTTGACCTGTGCGAGTCGAGGGTGACTGTTATAAATTTTCCAAACTTTTTTTCAGGTATGTTCAGTAAATGCGAGGGAAGTGTTTTATAACTTTTAAACCGGTGCTCGGAATTGAAATATGAGGGCACTGCTGAATCCAAAGTGCCAGTATTCACTTAAGAAAGTCATCACTTCGACCTCATATGGTCCGGATAAAAAGTTAGATTCTAAGAGTTTTAAAAGTATAAAAAAAATAACTTAGTTTATTTTTATTTTCTTTCGTTTCATCCAACGGACAAGCGGCAATGTGGGACCGATGAAGTGTGAAGCCAATTAATGGCATGGACTTTTTTTAAGTAACATTAACATTGGGGAATTTGGAAGGTTCCTAATTAATGAGCCTCTATTTATTCAATGAACATTTCACACCCTCCCCCTCTCCTATTTATATAGAGTTTGGGGACAGGTGTCGACATTGTTTCTCCATGCAATGAAATGCTTACAAAGTGCAGTGATGCCAAAACCTTGGAGGAGAGAGCCGGTACCAACGGGAGGTGATGAATGAAGAACCGAAACCCGAGCCCAGAACGGAAGCGTCTTGCGGGAGCGATGAACGTCGGTGTTCCCTTCAATGACTTCGTCAACTTCATCGTGCCACCTCCAATAGAAAAATGGAGGCAGGGATTGTTGTTTAATTATTTGTTTCCCCATTCATGACGTTCATCAAGATTTTGGGAATATTTATATTCTTCTAGATTCATTAACAAATAATTCGTTTGCTACCGTTCTAACGTGGAGGGTGCGGTACGAATGAACACGGCCCGAACTCTCCACATCCTTTGTGGTTTTTTACGCTTTCTTCATCCATTCTTCAATGCCAACTATTTATTGGCACTGTAAATAAAATGTTTTTCTATACATGATATATGGACGTGAAGCTCACAACGTAGGGATCACAAATATATGATCGTTTATTATTTTGGGGTTTGAATGAATCCGCCATGGATTGCAGAAGGAGGCGGCGACTGGCACCCTACTGGCCACGAAGAAGGAAGGGTAGCGCACGTCCGTGCCTCTAGATGATGAGAAGTTCGCGGCCCATTGGCCGCGGTGGAGCAGAGGCAGCGACCGATGCACGACCAGCTGTGCCAAAGGGGAGGTGGCAGCGCGTGTCCGCAACACCAGTGTGTAGGAGCAGTGACATGAGGCCACGTCGGGGAAGGAGGGCGGCTAGCAGAGCCGACCGCTGGTGGTGGCGAGGCCCGCGACCGGGCCGTAGAATAGGGCTGGCCATCCCGTGAGCCGCGGGCCGCGCACCGCTGACCATCCAGGAGGCCGCTCAACGCAGGCAGCGCCGGTAGGCCGGGCCGGTCCAATCGGGCTTGGCCAGACCCGGGGCCAGACCCGGTTCGGGCCAGGTCGACCCAAACAGGGTCGGGTTGGCCCAGGCCGGGTCGGGCCTGGTCGGATCAGACCCAGACCATCATCGACCATTTTCGTTCTTTTGGCCACATCTAGCGCTAAGAGCATCCAATTTACGAACCGTCAGTGGTACCAGAAACGTTGGGTCAAAGCAGACCATTGGTATACCCCAAATGAGTTTTTGATTAAGTTGGAGTATGACTGGGTTGGATCAGACCTGAATCCAACTGGGCCCTCGAGACTAAAAGGCCAATAACTTACATCTCGTGCGTCCGATTAACGTACCATATGTTCTGTTGATACCCCTATTAAGTGGAGATACATTGATAAACCTCTTCATGGGACTTTGTGGAGGATGGAGTATCGACCTGTGACTTGAGAAGTGGACCCTCCCATAATCCAACAAGCTTAGTGTAGGAAACCTGTAGCAGGCTGAAATATGAGAAAGGGGTCTTGTGTGGGTCTGATGATGTACTAGGATCCTGTCTGGGTCTGATGATGTAATAGGATCCTATGTGGTCTGATGATGTACTAGGATCTGATGTGGGTATGATGATGTACTAGGATTTAGTGTGGGTCTGATGATTTACTAGGATCCTGTGTATGTCTGTTGATGTATTAGGATCATGCGTGGGTCTGATGATTTAGGATCCTACGTGGGTATGCCTCTTAATAGATTTATTTTATTCAGTAGTTACGTCTAATCATCTCTACTACTATACCTAAATTATACGTGGTGTCATCTGAGTCTTTACCTTTTGGTAATCTTCTGTGTGGTGTACCTTTGTGGTGCATGCCTTCATGGTGATACCTTTGTGATATTCTTCTATGTGGAATACCTTTGTTGTACTTACCTTCGTGGTGATAACTTTGTGGTATTATTCTGTGTGGCATTAACCTGTGGTACATACCTTTGTGGTATTCATTCTTTCGTGGAACTGCTGTACTTTGGCTAAGGATATGGGCCTTGAATTTCCTAATGAATGAGATGGGTATACTTGATAACTTATGTATATGTTTGTGTTGGGAAAATATCCCTCAAGTTAACATTGAAGTATTTGTGGGTTGATTGTGTTTGTTGAAAAAGTAGGTTTCCATGGATAATTTTTGAGTTCCTGAGAATTTGTTGACAATCCTTGTTGACAAAGAACGATGACAAAGGAAAGGATGATCTGGAGGCGGTACAAAAGAGCAGTACAAGGTGGCGCCATTTCCCAGTGTTTGCCAAATTTTTGGGGACCAAAATTTGGAATTTGGTGAGAATCGTGAAAAGTGGATTTCCATGAAGATCATAATTTAATATCGCAAAGTCATGAATTTCGCGAAGATAGGATGCACGGTTTGGATTTCACGAAGACCAGAAAAATGGAGGCGGTGATGCTTCGTGATTACGTAAAAAGCTTCACGAATGTCATAGTTGAAGCGCATCGCGGTGGTGAAGGGTTTTACGAGGGACCTTCGCAGCGAAGGCACGATAGAATGTTGATGGTAATGCTCCGCAATTACGATGAGCTCCGCGAATGGAAAATTTCCGTGGTGGTTCGGGATTTGGATAGAATTTCGGCAGAAACTTCGAAGGTTCGAGATTTGAGATGACGTGGCATTGACTTCACGTGAAAAGTTCGAGGGTCGGTGGAATTGCCTATAAATAGAGGCTGACCCCCTCGAGAGAAATAGAGAGATTTTTCAGAGAAGATCATTTGCTCTTGATTTGCGAAGGTGGTTCGTGGAGCCAGTGTGCTTCGAGAAAGAGGAGCTTCGCGGCAGCTATTGTAGCTCCGCGAATCCTGCGAGCTCCGCGTTGGCTCCGTGAGCTTCACGAGGGAATTTGCACTGCAACGACATGAGCTTCACGAGAGTTCTTGGCAATGTTTCATCGTGAGAGAGCGTCGCAAAAAGGTAGGAGTTTCGCAAAGGCTTGTTTGAGCGTTGCGAAATTGGGATCCTAGCGAAGTAGGGAGCTTCGCGAAGGTGCTTCCAAAGTGAATCGCCCAGTGGTTAAGAGGAAAAGTAGTATTCATCAGTGGATGAAAGTTGGACTTCAAAAGAGAATCTATCAATAGTTGATGATGCATTATTTAATGCAAATGAAGAGACCTATAGGTCTATAAACTGTGAGTGCATTCCCTTCTATAGAAGTGAGCTTAGGAAGAGGAAGAAGGTGATCCTCTCCACCGGCAGTGAGCTAGAGAGAGAGAAACAGGGAGTGAACCGTGGGAAAGCAGTGAGCTGACCATAAACATTGTAAATGTAGTGAGCCTGGGCATAGAAGTGATCTAGCCCGGAATTTGTATCCACATCTAGTGAAGTTTAGTGGAATTTGGTACGACCGGCAACCTGTCGGTGTATACTCCTTGGATGTAGCCCAGTGAGGGTGAACCAAGTAAAAATCTATGCGTCTGCCTGCTAATTTGACTGCATTGCATTTAAATCATCATCATCAGATAAAGAAGAGATTTAGTGATCATAACATACACACAAGTGAAAATAAACTAACCCTTGTAACAAAGAGGTCAAGATCCAGTGTGGTAGGAAGAACATTGAAAAAGAATATCCATACCCTGATTCACCCCCCTCTCAGGGTATATAGGCCCCTATTTGTCCTAACAGTTTGGGAATATACCTATGTAGGGTTGTTGGATGTTTTCATTATTTGTGGTTATCCTTTGTGGGTTTTTTGAGACCACCGCGGGTCTCGGGGTCCCTACTGAGTATTGTTATACTCACCCCTGCACGGGAAACACACGCACCATGTTGTGTTTGGTACAGACGACGGATAGCACTGACTGTGGATGAGAGTACCAGGACTAGAGGTAACTCGAAGGTGAACATTAGACGAGACGCACCGCGAAGACGACCGTTCGAGAGCTATACCTACCCTTCTGGTAGCGTCCTTGGTGAGAGTTCAGAAGTTCTATTTAATTGACTTATACTTTCCATTTTTCTTGTACTTTCTAGTTGGGCTTGTATTCTGGCCCCATTTTCCTACTGTACACACTCTTTTTTACTATGCAGTTTACTTATGTCTGTATATTTCTATGTGCTTGGTCATGTGTTTTTGCAGGATATAAAGGCAATGAATTCTTGGTTTTTTGGGAAAACTTCCTTTGGTGTCAGTCGCTAGTTCCTTCCCTATAGAAGGCGGGCTTGGGGAAGTCACGACACGGGCCCCAAGGGACATGCCGTGACAAGAAGAGTTGGTAAAATGATATATTATCCTTAAATAATAATTTTAATTTAATATATATCAAATATTATTATTTAACACTTTCTTAAATACCCTCCTTATTAATAAAATGTGAGAAACTAATCATATCACTTGAAGAGATGATAGTCTACCGTATGCATGAACAACACTGATGTATCACCAAAAGAATTAAATGTCAAAATATATATTTGATGTAATAATTTATAAAGTATAATTATATTATAAATACCCTTTTTATAGATATTCACTATCATTATTAACATCCTTGTAAAATAAAAATGAAGAAAAGCCTCAAATCAGGTCGTGAGGTGGTAGTCCTACTTACACATGAATGATGATTTCTGAACTCATTTGATGGAAGAATATATGGATGAATAGAATTACATATTTGTAAAAAATTAAAATATATGTAATAAACTATGTTTAATATATTATATATTTTTAATAATAATTTAATGATGTGAGGGAAGAAATAATATAAAACTCTTCAATAGGGAGGTAAAATGTTCTTTAGAATACTTCATATAGTTTGCATGAAAAGGCTTCATTGGTTAGATTTATGACCAAAATAAGGATTAAAGGATGATATTAGGGATGTAAGAAATTTATCTGGATAGGTATTGGTGGAAGGAATTTTTTTTGTACTGTAAAGAGGAGAGGATATTGGTGGCCTTCAATAAGTTGGGTGAGTGTCATTCTTGTCATTTTTGAAAAGAAAAATTTATACCACCATTTTTCACATGACACGAAACTAAAAAAAATCAATGATATATAAATAGATGACAAAAGTTAAAAATATCCCTAGAAAATTGTAATTTTTTCATGTTTTTTTATTTTAATAACTTATAATTTTAGTTTAACTCTTGGTTAATTGATTTTTACCTTAACTGCAATAAATGATTTTTTGTGTTTTTACTCTTTATTTTGTTGAAAAAATAATTTTAACATACTAGATAATATAAATTATTAGGATACTTAATTTATAAATATTTCTTTTTTTAATTGAATTCATAGAAGTGGAGATAGATAATTTAAATTTTATCTCATTGATGTTTCATGAAAAATGGTTTGAAAAATAAAATTTTCAAGAGTTTAAAATAATATTATATCAAGATTTAAAAAATATGATTGCAAGGACTAATTTTCATTAATAAATATATAATTGATCATTTTTTTCATTTAAAGGAACCTATTTATTAGGGTTATAAATTATTTAAAATAAATGAAAATGCCTAATAAAAACCATTAATTTTCAGTAATCATACATAAAATAATAATTTCTAAAAAATTAAAAAAAATATACTCTAAGATAATTTTAATATTATAATTTAAAATTTTAATATTCTAAAATTTTCAAAATTTAATTTTGAAACTATGTGAGTAAAAGAAGAAAAAACAAAAAAAATAATGTTTTTAACTATAAATTTAATTTATTTTAATCGATTTCCAAGAAAAAAAAGATGAATTCTAAAAATTTGATTGAATATATATTATATATATTTCATTAAAAAAATTAAACAATTTATGTTGATCAATTTATTGACTTAAAACATGCTTGTGCCCCTACAAATGGGTTTTTTAAGAAAAAGATTTTGTTTATTTTGAAATAATTGTTATTTTATTTTATAATTAATTGGTAACCAAAGAATTAAAATTATATACAAGTGTAAGACATATCATTTCTTAATTTAGTGATTCCTCTTCATAAAATCCATTCAAATAGCTAGATGATAAATATCATATTAAATTTTTATTTGTTAATAGAAATTAATTTTTCTTTTAAACTCGGTATTGCATTTATTGAAATCTAAACTCAATGTTTTGGGTAACAAAATATCACATTGGTGTTGCATGTAATAAAAAATATCAAAAATATTTAATAAATTTGAAAAAAAATTCACAAAATCCCGATGTGTTACACTATAATTATTGACATCAATATAACAATTATAATTCATTGAATGTTGTTTACCTCCATATAAATTAAATACAATACACACATTTTAGGATCTTCAATCACCCCTTTTGTATTTTTTTTAATACCTCCAATAAAAGAATATTTCAATATTTTAATTTTTATGTTATTTCATCTTCCTTTCCTTTCCAAACATCCAATATTTTATTTAACTTTCTATCCCCATTATTGAATAGAAATGAAATGTTCTTCATAAAAAGGGTATCAATTAATTTTTATGAAATTTTTCATTAATAATTTCACTCTATGACTACATGATACATAACCTGTGTAGAAAATAAGATGATTAAATTTTGAAAATAGTTATATTCAGACAATTTATTTTTATTCCATTTGATGTGAGAAATGAAAATATTTTCATAAATCATTTTATACATGTACTGTAATATAAAGATATAAATTGTGATATAAAACAATTTTACAATAAATAAACCTGAAACAATTGAAATAAATTTAACATAAAAAATTAAATTCTTTCAAATAAAAATAGTTGGATAACCATTAATAGAACACATTGTATTTTTTTCACTTTTCTCATTTAGTTTATTATTTCAATGTCCTCCACATTTTAAAAAAATATTTATTACAGTAACATATGATGATAGGTTAAGAATGATGTACCATTTTTAATTTATTTTTTTAAATACATTCTGAAATAGACTATTGTTTTATGAAATAACAATTCCTAATTAATTCTTTCATAATATGAATTTGTACCCCATAAAGGAGAAATTCATTGTGATCTTTAGAGAGGTTTATATCTTTAAAGGATTTATCCCCCAATTGTTCATGTTGAGAAGAAATAAAAATAAATATTTTTTATGTGGCTATACATATCTGAAAATTTACACATCATAAAAAATAATGAACTTTTTTAATATATTATTTTATAATTACCTTAATATTTTTATCAAAATAAGGTGTTTAATTGTAAAATTTTCAATCAATATTTTTCATTTACTAGTTCCTTCAGTTTTCTTCATATTTGATCCTTTAATAATATTTTTGTTATTTAAATTTCCGAATCATTCAAGGATGAAAAATTCATTTTATAATTCCATCTAATGTTGGTATCCACTTTTCATACATAGGTTCTCCCCTTTTGTTCATTCTAGACCTTTTATTACATACATTGTGTGAATAAATTCAATATATAAATCGTAATGAAAATAAGGTGGATCTTCCTTGATTATCAATTTGAATAATATGGTTGATATGGGGTTTTAAACCAAGATTCTATATTTTATACACTTTTAATTCTTTCATATTGAAATCTCAATTCTTATAAGGGAAGTGATGATAATTTATCAATTATTTAATTTCATTTTGGGTAAACTTTCTCTTCTGATGATACTTTAAGGAACTTGTATGACATGGTAGAACGTTTATTATTTTAAAAAACTATTGTTGTGTTGGAATTATTGTAGAATAATATCTTTGAGAGTGTACTTCCATATTATACCTCACATAAAAAGTTTCATTAAAAATGGTTTTATTTTTTTTTTGAAAATCTTTCATGAACATCATCTTATTCCCATAAAATATTTTATTTTCCTTCTACAAAATTATTTTGCTATGATTATATCACTTTCACTAATTTTTTTAATCTTATTTGTAGATTAAAAAAATATAATTAGGTACACTAAAAGAATGTTTTGGTTTTCCACATGGATTATTTTCAGTTCCATTATTTCGTCAGTTCTTTTAGATGATGCCCGATTATTTATCTTATTGGATATGTAATCGATTGAGTTTTTACATTTCATTCACGATTTATTCATGGGATAATTTTATTTAAACATCATTCTTCTTATATACCAAGGTTTCTTATTCTTTATTGACCACCTTATGTTTTTTTATTTTATAAACTTACATTGAAACATTTCAAGATAATAATATAAAACTATTAGGGCCACCATTATTACATCCTTCAAAAATATTTTATTTCATTCCAAATCTTTCGACGTATATAGATTTTTCATAATATGTGGATATTTCTTCTTCATCTCTGGCTTGATATCCCTTGACATCAGATTCCATTGTGCTTCTTCATTTCGAATAATGTACCAAAAATATAATTCAAAACTCAAAAATATGTTTCAGCCCCAACATTGACCCAAAACTGATTATTTTTATATATTTAATAATTTATATTTTTGGGTATTCTCCACAAATTTTTAGGGACATTTTTTGGATTCTACTTCCAATATTATTATTATTTAAACCAAGGACATGGTGTTAATCTTCTTATCACTATAATTTATCCATATTTTTAAATTTTTTATTAACCTTCAATTTTTATGAATAATGATTTGGAATAATTAAAATGAGATGATATATATTGTATCTTTAAATTCCTAGATACTTGAGATAGATCATTAAATGAGTTCATGATCTTCTTTATCATATGTTTTCATTATTTTTGCGACATAATTTATATTAGTAATTTTGTAGAAACATAAACGTTATCCTTATTTGTTGGAGACATAATATGAGTCCTCTCAAGATTGTACAAGTTATCTTCAAGTTATAGATATATAATATTAAGGTTTTATATATAATATTCAATAAAAAAAATCTTCCATTCACAATTATTCTTCATTCTGTCAATATCCATGTAATTTCTATTAATTTTATTATAACAATGAGCTATGTTCTATGATCTTCTTGGAATTTACGTCCAATATAAAACCATTAGTGATTATCTTGTTTTTATACATTATTTTTAGTGTATCGATATTATCTTTAACAATCATATTGACATTATATTTATATTAAATTTATTTGATATATTTCTTTTCTATCATTTATGAACTTATTCCAAGATCTAATTTTTGGGATTCAAATGTTCTAACATGATTATATAACCTTATAAAATTAATAAACCTTTTTTTCGAAGATTTTACATATTATTCATTTCTTCTTCAAGATGGGTTATTTCCGGCAATATAATTTCAAATACTCTATATTAAATAGTTATTATTTATCTAAGAGTACAATTCATAATATCTTTCAAAATAATAAATGATATATATTCATAAGTTAATGTTAGATCACCATCAATGATTATTCTTGGTACTTCTTCTTGGAGACTATTTTTAAATGAATTTTCACATACCTCATGATAACTTTATCTTGATCCGCTTAATATATAAATTTTCTCCTTCCCCTTGGTGTTAACTTGAAGCAAAAACTATTTACTTTCAAACCTCATTTTTTCTTCTTTTTCATGATGACATGAATAAAATAAAATTACTTCCTCATCTTGAAATAAGAGGTATGAATTATTCAACTTTATTTTCTATTTCATTCTACTATTAATAATATTGTTAGTGGAAATATTATTCTTCTATAATATAATAAAATATTCACCAAAACATCACATAATTAATAATATAAGATAAAACTAAAATATTCAAAAGAGAATAACTACAATATATGTAATCTAATAGAGGTGAAAAATTCATTGTATACTACTAATGTGTGTCACTTCGAGATATGTTGAACACTAAGGGGGTCAGAGTAGAATTATTGTTGGGTGATTTATTAAAACCAATTACAACTTTTTATCCCCTACCTCTTAGATATATTTGGAATATTATTTTCTTATTCTAATATAATTATCATATGGAAGTAGATGAATGAAAGAAATGGATGGAACTTGATGTTTTTAAAAAGTTTAATTCTTTATAAGAGTAGCTAGTCATTTCCATGTATGTTGATAATCGGTTCACAGATTCCCCTCTATAATTAGGTACCAAATATAGTAGTTTTGATAGAAATAATATTATCCCCAATTGTGGTTCCATATAGTTTAAGAGGTGGGAAAAGGAAAAAAACCAATAACTCTAGAATGCTGAAATCATAGTCCAACTACATCTCCTTGGTAGATATTTATACTTTTATTAATTTTCTTCAACATCAATTTATTTAGATTCTTTTCAACATTAAAAAATTCTTCCACTAATGTGACTTTTGTTAAATTCCATAGTATATCTTTTTTATTCTGCTAATTCTCTTACATACATAGTAACATGAAATAAACTATTCTCTATATTCGTAGAAATAATTATAATGATTGCATTTACTTTACTTCTTCATTCTTCCAGAATATGCCCATCTGAATCTTCAAATCTCTATCTTGTACCTTTTTTTCCAAATATTATCCATCCAGTATTGTATGTCTAATATTTCTAATTTTATAGTGTTATTCTAAATTCATTTCATCCAATCCATTCTTATAATCCATTTACCATCTCATTTTGATTTGAAATTTTAATGTTTCATATGTTGCTTATTCTCCATATAATAACCCCTTTGTTGTCCAATACTTGTTTACTATATACATAGAACCATATATTAATTACTCTAAGAATTCATTTCTGGAACCTCCATGCGAAAATTATCATATAAATATTCATAAATATTAATTAGAAATGTGAGAAAAAAAATTCTCAATGCACAATCTACCCTTTATAGAGGAGTCATTTTCCTCAAATCTCATTGATACGTGTGAACATAATTTGGAATTTCATACATCTAAATTTGAATATACAATTATATTATATCTTTATTTGACCACATTAAAAAAACCTATAAATATGGAGTTAAATATATTCATTTGATATCTCCATATATCTTGGTATTAACTATCTACTTCAGCCTTATTGTATTTTTGTAAAAAATCAATATACATCCCTTCCTTAATATAAAATCATTGAATTTCTATTTCAAAAAAATCATAATGAAAATATTTATAAAATATTTTTAAAGATATTATAAGCATTATATAGTACTTCTTCATAGGAACTTACCCATATTTTAATTCTTTTTTCATTGTCCCTTTCTAATAACCTTATGCATCTGAATAATCTATTCAATATACATTCTAAAGTCTATATGTTAAGCATTTTTAAGTCTATTCATATATCTAATGAGTTCATATATACTTGACTATTTTCTCTATCTGATGAACCCTTGAAGATCAAGTTTATTTCCTTTGTCAAATTAGTTCATTGACCTCTATCAGATAACATTCTAATAATCCATCCAAACTCTTCACGGAAACCTTTGTAACAAAATAAATCAACTAATTTTAACCAATGAATTTACTATGAAACATATATTCATTTAAAATAACTTTAAGTAATATATTTTATATCTTTATATAGAGAATATTTTTATAAACATAATTTGGATATGCATGTGTGTTGTATACATAGACTCTTCTCTATATGATGACTCGAAAACTATGCACCAAACATTCAAAAACATTTATTGAGTTCATTCATAAATCATTAAAAAAACAATGAGTTTATAATTATGATAAAAATCTTAAATAACTAAATGGTGGACCTGAAATGTTCAATAAATAGTCCTCATATATATTTTTTCCATTATATCCTTTAAAATAACATCCAAAAAACATCCCATATTTATCTTTTTACAAGAATATACAACATACTTTTTACAACTAATCACAAAACCCAACTACAACAACACATATTTCAGTTCTGGAATAATAGTTATACTAGGTTCCACCAACTTAATCATTCAATCAAATTTATTAGGGATCATGAATTATTTAGATAGGCTATGATGTTTGGTTCTTTGAAGACCAAAAAATCATCACCTAATTGTCCTTCTTTTCATAAAGGCATTTCTTTTTTCAATCCTCATCATGATTCACTACCACAAGGAATTGTAAAATTTAATAAATGAGAAATAAATCAATGAGTAATGGGTTATATACCATGAGTTATAGTTGTTGGTAATAACTTGTAATATATTTAAGATATCATTTTTCCCATCATCCATTCAATCAACTTGGTCCACAAAACATAGTCTTATAGCGTGTGTCTACTTAGCCTTAGTCTAATGGATTTTATCTTCTAGAATCTATCTTGTAGACTCTGTCCATTTGAATATGATTTATTCCTTAATTCAACTCATTCCACAAGAAACATTTTTATTTTCTGAAGACATTCAACATTAACACTTTTAATGGATGAATCATTATGTTAATAAGAAATGTTCTTCAACAAACATCATGTTATATTGTATGATACATTAAAATGACCTAAGAAGTTTTCTTAAGTAAATATCAAATAATAAAATAATATTTCTCCTTATTGTTGGAAATATAGGATTTAATGAATTTACTTTAAGATTTTAAAATACATGAAAAAAACTTATATTCTTCCATGATAATAATACATGGTAACATACTATTATTTTTCTATAGTTATTGCTACTTCAACCAACCATAACTCTATAAATCATCTTCTTTGAAACATCTTAATGATATTTACATCAATGAAAAATATATAATTCTTTGAAAAATATATTCATCATCAAATAATTAATATAATAAAAATAAGGTGGGATCATCATAAGTGTTTCCTTACATTATAGTCATTAAAGTTGAAAACTATTTTAGCTCATGATGTCACTACATTAACCTGATATGTTCACTTTCTACAAAAAAAAACTTATTTGAATTCCATTAAATCAATTGGAATGATACTTGTAATTGAGTTACTACTACATCTCGAAAATCATATACATAAACTATTCATAAGAAAATACCACTCATTCACTAAAATAATCTCTATAAATGATTATAAAATTAATTGTAGATTTGTCTGTCCTAAGTTCCTTCTTCATCTAACTGATTAGGATCACATGAACTAAAATCAAAATGATGGAAAAATTCTTCTTTTTCATTCAAAATTTATATATATCTACATTTACCATAAACTCATTATTAAATCCTTGCTCCTCTAATTATTTAGGGGTCCAATTTTTTTTCACACAGAACAAAACAGGTGACTCACTATTGTTGAAAACATTAATTATTTTTCTGCCATTTCATTTTATATATATGTCACCAAGAAATAATATTTTCTATGTATGTAATATATAATATACTATAAAATATTCAATCACACATGACCTTCTATTGTTTATACTTTTCCCACATGTGGGTGTTGCCATTATCCCAATATTTTTATTCCCTCCCAATGGAATTCCCCAATTAATTTATAGGAATCACCTATATCTTAGTTTATTTATTATTTCTATTGACTAGAAAAAATTCTTGAGTCTTCTTCTTTAAAAAAACTCAAGATACCCTATTTCTTCTCAATTAATTTCTCATTAAATCTACTCTACCACAACATCTCCAACATTTTACATGAGGAAATTGTTTTAGAACAACACTCAAATACTTATTCTATATTACTGTTTGAATAATATATCTACACCTTATTACTAAAAAACACATATCATATAGCTTTAGAGCTCTGATAGAAACTATATAGTAATAAAAACTATCCATAGTTTTCGATAAAATCATTACCATATCTTAGAATCATTCAATTTAGATTGAATTACATTCTTCATTATGAAATTTAATACACTTTATAATAGTTAAATTATTTTCATATTAATATATTGATGTGAATATAATGGTTAGAGTAGGACTCCAACAAGGGACTAGTGTCTTCCCATGGATCACCACTACTCTAGAAACATGATTTATTCATGGTTTATCAATTTATTTATTATATATATGATAAAATTATGTATTGTTATTTAATTAATTTTATTTCCCTAAAAAATAATTTTATATAATAATTTAGAAATATTTTTAATTATTATTATATTAAATCCATGTATTATATATAAATATAAATATATATAATTATTCAATGATGTAAAATTTGGTTATACAACATGTAAGTAGTTATTTAATTAGACAACTAAATACTAATATATATAGTGGATTTTTTTTTGAAAGGGGGTGGTTTGGTTTCCTGTTTATCCTCAATAATTGAAATAAATGATTTACAATGGGTCTTAATAAAATCGAAAATGTAATTCAGTTCCCATATAAAAACTTTTTCACACTCCCATACAATGTAAAATAATACATTGTATTTATCAAATGGGGTAAATAAGTAGAAATGAGAAGAAACTGAATTTTGTCCCAAAGAGAGGTGTTTTGTATTATATTAATAAATTATGGTATATATAGGTCATTAAACACATCTATCTTTCAATGGAAATAATCCTTAAATAAGGATTCAACTTTTCAAAGATAGTCAGATTCATCGCTAGTCCATCGATCCTCATAATTTTATAGAATATATATTTATAAACATGAATGAAATTTTTATATTATTCATAAAAGTAATAATAAATTTTTTATATTATATTTTTATTAAGATATAAATAAAATAGAAATTGGAAAAGAAAAAACGAAGGAGGATGATGGAAGAAATATTTTCAAGGTGAAAAACATTAGTAATGAACTTGTCAGATTTAAATATATGAGATTTTAGAAAAAAAACATACATTAAATAACTAATTTGATAAAAATTAAAATTAAATATTGATAATATACATAATGTTCATATAAAAAACACTCTATACACTAAATGAAACCCTAGAAAGAATGCCAAAATTCGAAATCTCTATCTTGAAACAGGAAATTTTTTACATTTTATATGATTTAATATAGTATTTGGAAGACCCTAGATACTCTCTGAAGATGTTTTTTGGATTAAGTTGTGAGTTTTTAATAATTTTTAATGAACCAAAAGTGGGTTGGTTTTAATGGGGTATATGTAATTAAAGAAGGGAATAAACTATATTTTATTATAAAAAATTTGGTTTTTAGATATTTAGATGAATTTTATTATTTCAAGTTCACTACATGATATTTTAAATTCATTTTTATTATAAATAAATTTTGGTTTTAGGTATTTTGTTTCTTGGGATTAATCAAAATCATAGTTACCCCCCAATACTTGATATCTTTGCAAGTAGAAAAAATCATTTCCATAATAATAACATAGACATGTTTCTACTCTAATACATGGTATGTGAGGTTCTAAATAAAATAATTTTATCAGTTTTTGTGAAATAAAATGATTTTTCCAAATAAAAAAAATATTAACCATGCACTCAAAATATTAATATGATCAATTAGAAATAAATGGAATTTTATTCACTTAAATAAAATAAAAGAATTAAAATCAAAATAAGATTATGATATAATTTAATTATGTCTTTTAAAACCCAAAATAAAAAACTAATAGATTAATTTTTTTTAAAACTCCCTTGATAACTTTGTAACAATATTTCATTGATTTCCCAATATTTAACCTTCCACTAAGAGGTGGGGAAGACTCATATTGGATTTAAATTTCATTTAAGTATTCCCTATGATAATAATAAGTCATATAACCTCCAAAGGGATTATGAAAACCCTAAAAAAACCCAAAATGGTATATTTTTTCCCCAAATGTTACTTTAAAATGATCTACTCATGGTGCTTAATCATTAGAAACACATATGGTGGTTTTCTACACACTATTTTTATAATGAAATTTGTGGATTAGATTGGGATATATAAAATGAATTATATACAATTTTAAAAAGTACTCAATTTATTTCATGACCCCTTGAATTTATCTCTATAAAATTTGGTTTCCATTATTCTTATATAATTATAGATATTTCAAAAATACGAAGTTATACTTTTAAATTTGCGAAGATTTGATTTCCTAGATAAATTACATCATTCATGATAGATTAAAGAATAAGTTTTCATGGTTACCCTCTCAACATTTTAATCACACAGTCATGGTTATCCACCCATAAAATATTATCCAATTTTTTAAAGACATTTTTTGAAATATAATTATTAGAGGAAACATGTTTTTGGAATTAAATAAATATTAACCAATTTTCTACCACCTCATCCTGGTTTATATGAATATCCTCTTCAATAATGGAAATTTTAAAAACAAATTAAATTTATCTTTTAATTATTGTGTGAAATTAATTAATACAATAAAATGATAATTGAAAGTGATTATAAATTTAGATTTTATAATATAAAGTTATTTTAAAATAGTGGTATGTTTTTGTAATAAAATTGTTAATGGGATCATTTAGTGGGGTTTATATTTTCTCTATTGAGAATTTGTAGCTCCTTTAAGAGTTTGTAAATGGTATGAAAGGTTATAATAATCCTTATTTTTTCCCCAATTTCTAGGATTTATTTCATTGGGCGTCAATGAAATTCAGTGGATAATCACACTTGGGTTATGATCTATTAGTTGAAATGTTTGAGGAACTTTGTATTAAATGAGTAAGGGGTAACAATTTTGGATCATTACAATGTATCATCCATTAATCAAAGAAAGGGTATCTTTGTGAATTTTTATATGCGATCAACCACAAAATCTATTTTATTTTGATATGACTGGTGTGATAGGAGAGGTATATATGGTTTAATGATGTTATGACTGAGGGGACTTGGGATTTTCTATTATTTTTTCATGTAAAAACATATAATAGATAACCTATGAATTATTTTTTTTGCTATGGGTCATGATGAGCATTTTTTCTTGAAAACTTTTGATGTGATCAGTGGATTGCTGATACTGATAGGAAACTAGGTGAGTGACTCAACTATGGTGAAATGGAGACCATTGAGACAGTGAATTTGTTACATGACAATGAGGAGTCTAAAATGGGTGTGAATGTGGGTGTTTCATGATATTGACTTATTCAATATGTAATTTTAATGAATTGGTTCATTAATGGATGATGAAATAATGTCTCATAGCACTGTGTTGTTATAGACCATAATGTTGGGTTTTTGGTTTGGTCCACCAAGAAGTATGGAGTAGACCTCATTTGTGTCAAACCTTAGATAATATAAAATTTTGGACAGGTTAATTCCTTTTTCGAGAAAAAAGAGAAATTTTTTATTATGGATTACACATCGGTTGATTGAGTATATGAATCTCATTTCAGGAAAATTTGGTAAACATCAAAGGTGATATGTTGGTATAAGAACCCCAAGGCTAGTTCTTATTTTGAATTAACACATTTACTAAAGTTACCATATTATACATGGTTAAAGGAAAATACCCAAATGTTGGTGTATTTTAATGATAAATAGGTAATTTTAGTACATTTTTTTACTGATGGGATTTCATTTGATGCTACAACCCCATGATATTCTTAGATAAATTTTTTTTAGAAAGAGATGAATTGGAGAGACTGATACTATGTTGTTTTGGTACTCACATAAGAGTATTATTACTTAAATTATGGAGTTTTTGTTCATGATATTAGTGATTTTTTGGGATGTGACTCTGAGTTTTTATGAGATTGGTTAAGTGACACTCAATTATGGAATTGAGTAGGTGATAATATTCTATAGGCCAATGACATCAACCATTTATATATGTTTTTGGTCGATAGTAAATTCATGAATCCCATGTGGATTAAGGAAATATCATATAGTTATTGGTGTTAGCCAAAATGAATGTGCATTTGTATTTTTGTTTTCGATGTAGCTGATATGGCAGGGTAAAAAATAGTTCTTTTTTATATAATATTTAGAGAAATGATTTGGATATACATATATTCACATCATTCTAGGAATTATTAATGGGTGTGATGAACATTACCATGGTGTGTCTAGTGTATTGTGTTATTATATTGGTTGGAGTATGATAACATAATGATCATTTATTGCATGAGATGTGGATTCAGATAATGCATCATTTTTTTGTGACTGATGTATTTTGTGAGAGATGTTGTAGAGTCTTCATTATGATGAAAAATGTATGGAGATGATTTCGTAATTACCCACAATTGTTTTGTTTGATGGACTTAAATAAAATATGGTTTTAATTAGTTTATAGACATATATGATTTTATTTTTTATTTGGATTCATTTAAAAAATTTATAGGAATGTTTAAAATGATTTAATTGATGTTTTAAATGTGATGGTATTGGGTTTATAACGATTGATCATGTGTTAGGATTTCAGAATTACTAGAAGTTTAGTTAAGTGGCCATAGTGTTCCATTGGGTACTCGGCTGGGGGGAACTAGGTATTATATAGTGGGCCCAAGGGGGTTTTCTCTTTTCCTAGGGAAACTAGGTGACTGATTCATTTCACAATGTATATGATTTCCAAGGGTCAATTTTATTACAACAAGGGTGAAAATTTCATTCCACTACACTTCTTTAATATATCCCATCTAGGTTACTTCTTTGGTGGTAGCTAACAATAAAGGGAGTGATTCTCATGGATCCCATCTTCTCACTTTTTATGTCACCTAATCCTTGGTGGAAGAAATAAATGTTTCGTCAATTAATTAAGTTTAATTTATCCCTTCTACAAAATGTTTAATTCTTCTCCCTTCACTAATAATTTATGTTATTTGTGTTAGGTATTCAAATAAAATTCCACTATTTCATGTTGAAATTGGTCCTGAATAATGGGGCTTTGGTTCTTCTTAGCTCTAGGAGGTCCTGGGAGGGTGAATACATAAATATGTAGTCATATTACTTAAATAATGTCACTCCATTAAATTTTTTAATTTATTAAATTTATATCAAATTTATAGGAGAATTGAAATAATAAATTATGTTATATATATGTAATGGTTTTTATTGGTTGTCAAGGGGTGGTGCACACCTTTATTCTTGCCGTTTTGGCATAGTAACATCACCTTATGAGTTTCTGTTTATATATTCAAATGGAATCAAATATGGAAATAATTATTTCAAGTAATTAAAATTGTATTATAATTTATTAATTTGTCTTTTAGTTTAATCTATAGAATTTTGTTAATGGGAAATGGATGGTTGAGTTTATAACTTGATAAGGAAAAGAGATAATTCTATTTGAGGCATGCAGTTCCCAAAGACCTCCAAATTTGTTGTACATGGTTCAATATGAGTACCCTTTATGGTTGAAATGAAATTAAATGGATTTATTTCAATTTCGTGTATGATATAGAAAAAAATATATTGGTCCATGATATCTATTTTATTATTAATATTTTTTTCCATAGTCATTGATGGTCATGAGAACGACCTATATTTTGAGTCATTTGATGTGTGGAACCCATATGAATATGAATTTGGTGAATTAATACATAGTGGAAATTTGATATGTTCCCTTAACTTCCTCTGAGTTGGGGATGTGATTTATAAATGGTGCATGACTTAAATATTATCATGTGTAGTACCATCATGTCCCCTAAATGTTATTCTAATTTAATGTTATATGGGTTATGAGTTCCTACATTATAATAATGTATGATTTGGGTGGGAATATCTTGGTTTTTTATTGATATTTTTTTGGTTAGTGATAAATGACCTAGATTTGGAATATGTGTGTATTGGATGTATTCCAATCCATAAATGAGATTCTTAACCCATGTTTTTTCAATTGTCATTATATTACAGAATAATAGTGTTGTAGCATGTGATAAAATGAAAATATGTTTATATAATGTCATAAGGCCTAGTAAACCATGGAATGTACCGAAGTTTATTGTTTTATTTTGATGGGATTATAATATATTGATAACATACTTGTATCCTTATAGGAATGGTAAATAGGTATAGTTTTTGTGATTGGAAGACCAATAAAAGGTAATTATATTTTTTTGTTTCTAGAATTTTTATAATAGGTGACCATTGTGATATATATGTTTTTATTTGCATGTTTTATTAATTTTCTGAGTTAATAGTAAATTGATTTTAATTTTATTACTACATTTTAGTATTTTAAATGGTAATGGATTTGTGGTTTTAGGTTTAGTGTAATGACAATCACTAACGTATTTTTTAAGGAGGGTTAAATTCCAACTGAGGATGACTTTGTGAGTATTGTGTATTAGGTTGGGTGTAATGCTAATTGTGTACAGGTTTTGTGATATGGTGATAGTCCCAGATTCTTTGGATCACTAAGAGGGAGAGGGTGTGAATCCTTAATAAATTTACTTTTACAAGTTATTCTAATTTTTACCCAACCACTTGAAACTGTAACAGTTCTGAATCTATTCAATGATTTCACACATCATCACCTTAATTTATATTAATAAATAAAAAAGAGATATGCATTTAGTATTTACAGGTTTTGGGTAAAAGGCATAATTCATTCCAGGTGGGTGATTACCCTAACATGAATTCACTATTATCTCTAATTAGTTTTCACTAAAGATACCATTATGATCTCTACACACCAACTATAACCACCGATTGGTTATATCCCCAAACCTCATTTGGTTATTCGCCCAATCACCCATTATTAGCATTAATAGTGTTGACCCATAGTTATAAAGACATACTTTCTCTTTGGCTACTTTTTTGCCATTCCCATAGTCATATATCTCTATATATCCATGCGTAATCATGTATGATCATGTACTACCTTATTAAATAAAATTGTACTACTAGCCTTAGGAATCCTTCTAAACTAAGAGTGATTTGGATCTTCCTCTACTTATTGTGTACTTATGTTCACAATATATATCTTTTTTCAATCCTGTCTAGCTTTTTCAACTTATTTCTCTATAATATTTATGGGTATTAGGTTATTATAAATCTCTTGTAAAGTGTATACATGTTTTATAAATCCTCATTCTCTATATTTTTTTTCATTTACCTAGATGATTATGCATATAAAATTCGATCATAAATATATTTCATTTTCATTTGGAAACTCTTTGATCTTAAAACATATTTTGATATCTTCCTGAAGATATATGGATAATTACCAATCAAGGTGTCCTTTTTAATCTCTATATGAATTAGGTATTTACATAATCAAAATCCTTTAAATTATATTGTTCTAAAAACTAATTAAAAATCTATACATGCATGGGAGAATAATTATTTTTCATGTAGATATTTTTTTTCATAATTAAACTCATCTCATTGAAATATAAAATTTCTCCTAGTATTGAATACTTAAATGGATTGTTTATGCTAATGAAGGTTATGATTCATAAATATTAATGTAATATCTTGAAGTATTATACTTAAGACATATTTTTATTTAATTTTTTATGCTCAATTATCCAACATATTATGCCCATTACTATTTAATATTTCCACTTTAGTGAGGCCTTTTCCCTTATATATGAAGTATTATTAATAGTAAAAATGTATTACAATAAAGATTCATGTTCAACATTGAGTTATTATGATCAGAAAACTGAATACTTCATTCACAATACAACTAGGATTATCTAAAGAAAATACATCCCCTCTCAAACAACTAAAAAAATCATCCAAAATATATTTGGACACTGTTCCTTCATTCTCTAACAAATTCTTTTTGTTTCCTAGAATATCATAATAATAGTAATCTAGTTTATGTCCGTATTATGTCCATAACAAGTCTCAATGAATTTCCTCCACCACCAGAAAACTATTTTCATCTTGAAGACAATTAAAACTAAGAAATTTAGGGTGAATAATCTCCCATTTCTGTATTTTGTTAATACCTTTGAATACTTATATTATTATGTGATTTTATATTTCTTCCATTTATTTACAATCAAATAAAAGGGTAAATAATCTTATACTGAAAACCCATTATTCTCTTTTTAGGAACATATTGAGACACTCTCGATGGAAGGATAAAGTCAAAATCTTTTCCTTAGAAAATAGCCTTTAGTTAGATGAAACTAAGACTAGTTGGCCTGATTTAGAGTAGAAGAAAGATGGATTTAGAAAGTCTTCCAATACAAATCATAAACAACAAGACATGTTAAACCATTCCCAAAATATAAATTCAATGGATGACCATATATATTTATTAATATATTCATTATATAATTCAAACATATTAATAAAAAAAATCAGAAAGTCCATGTTCTGTGAATGAAACTCCCCTATTTCATTTCATATAATAAAATAAATTCCCCTTCACGAAATATTTAATACAATAAATTAAGGGATATAATAGTGTTTCAATTACCTACAACTTTAGGTTTTGAAAGAAACCTATATGTTAGAAATTTATTAAAAATCATAAAATGGCATCATCCTTCCTAATATTAAACCCCTCTAAGGATTTTCTATTTTCATTCATTATATAGACTTAATTTATGTAGTAGTCCATGAAAATATCATATTATTCTTTATATAGTTTTAAAAACCAAAATATTTACATTTATTTCCCCATATTTAGTTTCAAACATATCAAATACTAGTAAATAAGGAGGGAAATATTTGTGTTTCATAGTCATAATTCATGTTTATATTTATTTCCCAACATAGTATATTAATTTATTTCTATATCAACATGGAATGATTTATTTAGGTTATTTTTATAATGATTATTATAAATTTAATTATCTTCATTATTTCTTTGAGCTTGTTACTATTGTGGAATATCCCTTTCCACACCATTCTTCTGAATCTTAAAGTTTCTTTTTATTATTGACTTTTCATGAAATTTCATCTCATATTATGAATCCATTTTATTTCCTTTATCCTAATCAATTTCCATAATCATGGCTATCTCTAAACAATATGGATAGATTGTTATACACTCCATCTCAACATTCCTTTTCTTCTCTAAAACATCAAATTATTTATCGACATTTTTCTATTAAATTCTCTTCCCGGTTAAAACATAGAGAACCCATATTTGAAAAATTTACATGCATAAATCATCCTCACTACCTTCTAAACTAAATCATACATAAAATTATTCAAAAACTAGAAATATTAATTCTGTAAAAAAGTTGGTGTATATTTTTTAGAGGTTGTCTCTTTTGAATTTTTTTCATCATATTCTCACTAAAACTACCCATTTTTACTTCCCTGTTCTTAATAAAGACATAAGAAACTATGAAGAATATAGTTTGTTTCAATTCTTACCACAACACTAGAAAATCCATTGAAACATTTTCCTTCATCATTTTTTTTGCATTTTTTACTTTTTTACAATAAGACATCTTTTTTCTTACGACCAATTTTCCTCTTATTTGACCTCTTTGTTCCATTTGTTGGGATATTTTCACTAATTATTCATTATTTTTGAATATTTAGTTTTACTTTTACTTCCTACATTGTTAGATGAAACTGATTTATTTTCAATAGACATAAATTTATCTTATTTTAATGAATTTTTCTACTCATAATTTTGAGATAAATATCCTTTGATCTAAACTAATTTTTTGAATCCTTATCTAACATTTATTATATTCTATAGATCATAAATTAAAAAATATTATCTTTTTTTCTAAGGATGTCATTTTTTAATAAAACTATTTGGAAAAATTCTCATTATTTATTCAAAAAAGATGAAATCCTATAAATTCTAATCCAACCCTCCAATATTTCTTATGAACGTATTTTCCCAAGTGAAATAGACATCAATATCTACATGAACAATCATATTAATGTCTTAATAATTGATCTAAAATAATTAGAGTTTGGAATCTTTGAATTTTAAATGATCTTCATAGATACGTCAGAATGTAAAATAAATAACCTTTTTATCTTTGATACATAATATAGTTTTGTATTATTTTTCATACAAGGAACTCAAAATGAAATATTGAGCATTTCCATATAACTTCAAATTTATATTGTTAGATTAGGCCATAATCTTCTACTGTAATGGGTGATAATCCCAATGTTGAATTATCACTTACTTTAATCTTGAGTGATAGGAGATACAGTAGGATTATATTTCTATATATTCTATAATTCATCCCATAAAATGTGGGATCACATGGACTATTTAAAAAAGTTATAGTTTATATAAGTCAAAATTTCTTCTTGTATTGTTAAATATAACCTCACTCTGATGCCAATTTATTTTCCTAGATCCATTATTTACTGATAGGTGGTGGTGGTAAATGAGAAATATCAATTCATTTATATTTTATTCACTTTTATACTGGTCTCTTTAACATTATAATGTTCTTGATCCACTCATTGGTTTCTCACAGACTAACCTTTCTATGCATTAATAAAAAATAGAGTATCACTCAATATTTTTAGGGTTCAGTTGATAGGATTATTCTATTCCATGTTGGTTATTCCCTCAAAACATAGATTCTCCACTATCTCCAATAATATTACACAATAGAGTACGATGTGATCTCTGTACACCCACTATAATAATTAGTTGGTTATACCCCTACCATGATTGGTCATTCCCCCAATCTATACATATCCCCTTCAATGGTGTTCATGCATAGTTAGAAAGATATACTTCTTATCCATGGTTTCTTATTCACCACTCGAGAGTATGATATCCATTTATGAGCCAATATGTTCAGTTTTTTTCATGTACTCCCTCGCATACATTACAAAAAATACTATTTTCAAGGCTCATAAATCATGAGTGATATAGATATTCCTCATCATAATGAATAATCATTGTAACTATAGATATCATTATTTTTCATTACCTCTCTATATTTTGTCCTTCATTATACAAAATATAGATGTGGATTAGATTCTCATAACTATTTTTCATATTGTATGAAATTTATATAAATATTTATTATCTATATATTATTCTATGCGGACATTCTTATTTATTTACAATAATGTTGTTCATATGTAGTTTTCAATCATATTTGAAACACCATTATATTATTAATAGCTTCAATTTTTCCTGAGATCTGATTATAACTACTAGTAAAATTATCCCTTTTAATCTCTATATGATTTGGATAATTATTTTCAATAAATACTCCACAAAATACACTTCTTTAAACTCATTCAAAAATATCAATGTGTATGAAATATTGATTCTATTTCATCTAGTTCATTTGGTTTTTAACATGAAACTCATATCAGAACATCTAAAATTTTCTCTATTCCATGAGTACTTATGAAAAATGTTTATTCTCATAAGGCTTATGTTTCATAAAGACTTACACTCCATATTGAAGTCCAATGCTTAAGACACACTATTCTTAGAATTATTAATTTGAGTTATCTAAAGGAATACACTCATAATATTATTGTTTTCTACCTCAATGAAGTCTTATACTCAAAAATGAAGTCTTACACTCAAAAAAAATCCATACAATGATGATTTACCTTTAAAATTAGTGTCTTAGGATTTGGATATTATATATATCCTTCATAATAATTTAAGGATTCAAAGAGTAACTCCAACCCCTATTATACAACTCAAAAAATCATTCAACATATTGTAGAAATTTTTATGTTATTGACCAAAACATGCCTGTAGTTTTCTTAAAGATGTACACTAAAATCGTCACATTTATGTCCTATGTGTATATGTAACAATCCTCAAAGATTAACTTAAATAACCAGTAACATATTGAAAACAAATAACCATAAAATTATGGGTAAGGTGCATTTCTAGTTGTTAATGATTTTTGGGGATTTTCTTAGGCGTAATGAAAACTAAGGATTTTTAAATAATGTTACTTATTATGTGTTTTGATTGGGTCTAAATAAAACTGTAAATGGGACATCGGTGGATATGTGATTCCTGTTTGTTGGATTGATAATTGTGGAAGATACTAGAGGGGAATATGATTTAGGTTACATGAAATTCCATGTAGGGGTGAGTGTATAGTGGATATATTTGGTTTATTATGTGGGGAGATTTTATGGGTTAGATGTTATGGATCCTGAGGGATTTTTTATTCATGTTGGTCATGATTCATCCAAGGATAGTGGTTAATTGAATTATGATGGTAATCTATGTGTTAATAATTGGGATACTATTTCAAATATAAAATATTTTGAAATGTTCAGAGATACCCCAATAATAGACATAGAATGTATTGTTACTCTATAGTGCATGTGACTACTCTAAGGGTTATGAAATATATATTTTTCATAACTTTTTATTTATTTATTTCATCTAATAATATCATGTTGTTTTTGTAATATCTTTTTTGTACATGTTTGGGTTATCATTGGAAATGGAATAGAAAGCTGTACTCACACTCTACCCAGGTCCCAGGAAAAAATGATGCCTGAGAAAAAACATGATCGCATTCATATATACGTTATTAAGGTTGTATTATTGAGAATAAAAACATGTCTGATGATTGGGATTGAATTGGTAGGATCATTTGTGTTTAATGGTATTCCTCTCTTAATTATTTTATTTAGACATAATGAACATTGTTAACCTATATTGGGTAATCTTTTATTGGTATATCTCCTCGTATAATGATGTAAAATTTCATTTTGGATAGTCAGATTCATCATTTTTACATTTATATAGTTATGTGATGACATCATTTGTTTATATTCTCTATTTCGATATACTTTGATATAAGTTTATCATCTCTCCAAAATGTCAACATAGAACATCACTACTAGTCAGCAGACTCAGGTATACTAGGATGCATGACTATGGTAATGTGATGTGCCTAGTATGGTAATGGATTGTATCGGCTGAGCCGAGGGCATTAAGGAAAATATTAGCCATTAAATTAATATATAATCATTTAAACCAATAAATATCAAATATAAATGTATTAATGGAAAATGAATAGAGTCTTTTAAATCTTTAGATGAACCAAAAACAAATAAAAATTGAATAAAACTATAATTAAGGAAAAATAAATTTTATTTGAGAATCCAAATATTAGGTTAATAGGCCTATATATAAAATACATATCTATTTTTTTAAGGTTGTTTTTTGGGTACCAAAATAAACCATCATAGGTAACCATCAAAATATTTTCATTATAAAACATTTTTATTACATATGTTCGTACATGTAATAAGTGTTTATAAAGTTAAACATATACTATATATTATATAATATATATTTTATTCAAATAAACTATTCATTATGATCCATATATTAATTATAGAAGTATTAAAAAAAGAAATATAATCATATGAAGAAAATTTTCTTATAAATGTAGTTTTTCAATGTATTATGCTTTTTATTTTTTAAAAACATAATCCTTCACTATCATACAATATTGTTTTTGATGATTCTTATAAATATTTAAAAAATGAATCAACATGAATGGAATTATTCTTAATTTTTAATAAATAAGAATAAAATAATTTTATAATCAAAGCTATTTTTTAATTTAACAGGTTATATTTTCTGTTTTTTATTTTAAAATTGATTTGAATCAATTTTCAAGTATACATTTGGAAAAAGTTTTTCTAAATTTGTAATCAAAAAGTTTAAATTTTGTAAGAGGGTACATATTTTATTTTTGGAAAAAAATGTTTATCATGATAAGTTGTTAATATTTTAAAAAAGGAAGTAAAAAACGGTCTAAATGACTTTGAAAGAATTTTGAATATGTATATTGATATATAGAAATTATAGAAGTCCTTTATTTTGTTTGATAGAAAATATTATAATTGTATCCAATGTTTACTCTTGAAACTTACCATACTATAATGTGATTCTATGTTTACCCTTTATCCTACTCATGTTTTCAATGAAATGTCCCATATTCTCACTTATAAGAGGACCGCCCCTTGACCAAATCCAAAAAACGTATATACATTATTTCCCTCTTGAATCCTTACCCAAATTTCCTCTTTCATTGTCCTTTTTTATGTCTTGATAAATTTTTTTCATCGAGTCCTATCTCTATGATTAAAAAAGTTGCTGTTACGAGGAGTGATTCCAACTATGTAATGAGTTTTTATTCATTTATTTCATTTATATTGTCATATTAACTCTTCTTAAATCATATCCACCCCTCTAATTATGTTTTATTAATATCATTATACCTCTATAAATAGGATATTATCACTATATCAATTTATAATCATACTCATTCACGAGTTAAAAATTATTCATCTCTCTATTGGTATCACCATATACATGAATGTTTCTATAAAATATCTACAATATAAAAATTTAAATTCCCACAAAATGTGGTAATATATTTGACTTTTTTATTTTTTTTAATTATGTAATAGAAAAAAAATATAATTATATTTATTAATAAAATAAACCGTTTTATATTGGATTAAAGTCCTGAAAAAGTTGAATTTATAATCATTCATTAAAAACCATCACTATAATATGAATGAAACAATCATGATATTATTTATTACTGTAAAAAATATATGAACTCAATGAACATTTTTAGGTGATAAACACCTGATTATGTAGCATGTAATTTAACCATTTAACTAAAGAAAACATGAAAAAATGGAACAATTAAAAATTGATTATTAATTTTAAATATTGGTGATTAATTAATGTGCAATAACAAAATATAAATAATTTATATTAAATTAAAAAAATAAAAATACTGTTTAGAAGTAGATAAATAATAAACCAAAATTTAGGATATATAATTCTAGAGCACATCCGACCAAACGAGAATCCAAGGTAAAGGGTGTCACTCAATATTTTTTATTCATATTCTCTATTTATTTAAAAAAAATTAACATTAATTACATAAAAATAACTTAATATTTATCTTATCTTAGTTTTTCAATATAAATTTTTTTTTAAATTTCACACACAATTGATTTATAATTCACCTAAGATTGACATTTATAAGGGTTTTATCCACTGATTATATCTCTCTCCAGGTTTAATTATACTGTTGATTCCTAATATTATTTTAAATATATTGTTCTTCCCTAGGAGTGTATGTTATTATATTTTATATTTTTTTATATTATTTTCATTTAATCTTTATATTCAATCTTTGATTAATCCATCATACATAAATTACATTTTTTATAATGGGTTTTTAGGTGAATTTATTTCGTAAGAGGTATGTTTCTCATTATGCATCAATTTAATTTTATATGGTGTATATATTTTCTCAATGAATTATTTATAACAATTTAACATTTCATTCCTAGTATTCTCAATTTGATTTCATGTTTTTTCTTCCATTATCTATTGAATCATGTATTATTATATCCAAAATTTTTTCTTGACATGATATCAATTTCATTGGGAAATACTATTTGTCCTTTGACTATATTCTCCCAGGTTTTTATGTTCTTTAATTTCTCTATCTCATGTTTAATTTTATATTTCATTATAGTTTTAATACATTTCATTACTGAAACACCATTTTTGATTTAATCTTACTTCATTAATAAAATTAAATTTAGAGGAAAACATCAACTTTATACATTGGGTATTTTCTTGTGATATCCATGCTATTTCTAACAATTATCAGTTTTTTTTATTTTAAAATCTAAATATTAATTCTCATATTTGAATTTAATGATTTTTCTCATATACAAAATTAAATCTTACAACTCTTATAGCCATTTGACTTTCATGAAACTATTATAATATCTTAAAAATATTTTTTTCCACTTTCATACATACAGTTTCATAAATTGTAGATTTATCTAATTTCACATTATTTATTTTAAAGGTACCATTATTGTTATATATATTAGTTTTAAAATATTTTAATATTTCTCAACTTTTTAAATTTATTTTTAATGTAGATTTAAAATATTTTTATAGAAACACCCAAAATGTTAAGAAATCAATTTTCATGTTTTCTCTTCCATTTTCATATATTTCTATTCATGGTTCATTTAACGCACAAACCCCAGTTACCCAGAGTCGGTGCATTATTACATAACATTGGCATGATACAAAGAAATCATGTCCCAAAATACCGATCAGTTTAGTAACCTTATAAATACTAGATATATTCATAAGTTTTACATTACATTATAAAATGAAAAAGTACAACAACCTTGTTTCCATAGACCACACTAATATCCCCTCAGACTATCCTTAAATTCCAGTCGTAAAATACTTCTTCACATCCTGGGAAAAATAAAACAATGAAAGGGCTGAACTGAGATGCTCAGTAAGGATAACAATATAGAGAAATCTTTCATAAATAAGCATAAAAATTTTAAGA
Organism: Viscum album; assembly: GCA_963277665.1. Classification (NCBI taxonomy): domain Eukaryota; kingdom Viridiplantae; phylum Streptophyta; class Magnoliopsida; order Santalales; family Viscaceae; genus Viscum; species Viscum album. The sequence goes on from OY728164.1 coordinate 1,416,783,183, forward strand.
AATTTATAAGACTAAAAAAAAGACTTTTAAACTTGAACTTCATCATAATATGGAAATTATAAAATTATATACTTACATTTACTTTCTTAGTGGGATATTCAACTAGTCAAATAATCACACGAAATAGCAATAGCCACTTTCATAATGATGTAATGCATAATTCCAGACATTATAATTACATATTCAAGGCCTTGTGTCATGACTAAAAATAATATTTTATCAAGGCCTTATGCCAAAACACTAGTTTTTCTCATGAGACCTACCGATGCATCGAGGAGCTATAGCGGGATGCACCCGTCACATACTAAGTCCAATGCATTCCCTGTAACACTCCAGGTAAATAAAGAATATGACATTTTCGCATTTATCTATATTTTTGAATAAAATATTAATATAACTTTAAAGGGGACGCTATTCTCGATGGCGTACCCAATACACAACAACGAGTTTCTTGGGAATCTTACGTTGCACTCTAATAATAAAATAATATTATTTTAAATTGTAGTTAATTCCTAGTCATTGTAATGACGGAAATGAACAGAAATAACTACAAAATGATTATATATGTTTGTCAAAAAAAATTTCTTTTTGCAATAAATGTTAGAGGATTAAAAATGCGAATGAATCCAATTTTAAGTGTAAACATTCTAATATTCTTTGAAAGGTCGATTAACTGCATTTTGATGAAGAACCTCTTTTAAATCAACATTTTGACAATTTTATGTGTTATATTTGACAAAATAAAATTCTTCTTTAGAATCGGGACATCAAAATTTACTTTGTGTAAATTTTTGGTATTTTTCCAATAATGTTCATTTTTTAATGAATAGTGAAAAATGTTGTATTTTAATCCAAAACCTCTTTTTAATATAATTTATTTATATGATTAGATTATCTTTTTAATTTTTTTAAATGTGAAATTAGAATATATTTTTACCATTTAATCCAATAGTGGTCGTTGGAATTAATTTATCTTGAAATTGGACTTAAACTAGTGTCAATCTTTTGATAATTATTGTTTCATAAAAACGGACTATTTGCTCTGACAGTGGGAATTAATTATTAAATTAATTAATGTAACATATATGTTTTGAATTTTGTAAAAGAGTCATCATTTTTGAATTTGGAATATCAAATATTGCCTAGGGTGATGTTTTGGTAATTTTCTGAAAATCTTCAATTTTTGATTAATAGTGAAACCACTATGTGGTAGTTAAAGAAACTGATTATTAATTTAAATGAATCTTTACCACTTATGTGATTTGAATTTCAAAACTCCGACATAAATGGTTTTCATTAAGAAGTAAAATGTGGTTCAATGGGATTAAAATATTTTTTTTGGTGAATATTAACTTTTAAGTTTATTAATCGCGATTAAAGGTAATTAGTGTAATTTAAGATAAAATAATGTTTTAATAATGTGAAATGACCCAGACACATGTCTTATGCTCATTGGATGTGTCATGTCCGACCAATAAAATCCATGGGTCAACTTGGAGACCCCATAGAGCCACTTTGTTTGGAAAATGACATTAATACCTTTTGATTTAATGTTAAAATTAAAATGTCACAAACATATGTTGTTTTACTAAAAAAACATTATATGGGGTTATAAAAGTCATATTTTTTACTGTAAATATTCATTAGAAATATAAAACGATTTACTACATCGTGAATTTTTTTTATAATTTTTAGGCACTAAATAAATTAAATTATTTATGACACCATGATGATGCAGCGATTACCTCATTATTTAACGATTTAAATAAAATGAAAATATAATGTAAACTCTAAGACCTACACTTGTAAAAAACCTATTGGATCAGTGTATTTCTAAACCTTATCACCTTATCCTCAAAATATATCCTTTGGGGACCTTTAAAATCCGAAAATCATTTTATAATAAAGTAATATTTTATAACTTTCCATGAGTGCCCCTCCTTTTCTCTTATAAAAGGCCCCACCTCTACCACCTTTCCCACACCTTTCAAGCCTTTGGCTCGGCCAACCCCTGACCATTTCATCTCTCCACATCCCTCTCTTCATCATTGAATCAACACCTTTGGTCAGAATCCTTTCCAAGAAAGCCTTTGAGCTCAAATCAAGAAGAGTTACCCGATTTTAAGGTAATGTCTTCACTTGTGTTCATTTGTTTTATTTTACTTCTCCAACCCTCTAAGCTATTTTTATTCCTTTATTTTGAAACAAAACCAGTATCTTAAATATACTAGGATGTTGTTATTTGAAGGATTCGAGCTACACTTACACACACCTTCGTCTAATGGTTAAAGAACATATTGTTTCTGTGGTTGGAGAATTTCTGCCTCACGATACGATGATTGTTCAATCTTCTTTTAACACTTTTAATGGTGCCCATTATGATGTCACTATACTTTATATATGATATATATGGTATTTATGTTTTATATATTCTTATAAATTTTATATTTAAAACATGCCTTTATGCTTTTCATGTTGTGCAAATGCAATAATTTAATACAAGGAAGTGTGGACTACCCTCCCCTCAAGTGATGTGACTCGTTCATACAATACATGGAATGGGTAAAGAATGAAATTAATGAATATATTTGACCTATATAACATATATATTATACTTGAATTATAATATATATATCCCAATTATTTTTAATTCCATTAATATGACAAAGAAATGAAAGTAGCGTTCATGCATACGTACGGCCTACCGTCTCCATGAAGGGTGAATTTCATTTCTTATTATCTCCAAATGTTATGGAGTAGTATAAAATGAATATGTACTGGATATATATGATATTTAATTCATTAATACTATTCTGGAGATGATTTACCCATAACTACATGGACAATAATTTTCAAACAAGTTTATTTTTGACTCATGTACCAAACATCGACAAAAACGTCTGATATTTACTCACATTATTAACCAATTATTATAAAATTATAATATATGATATAAACTGAATAATAATCTTTAAAATAGGTCCTTATGAAATTATAAATTGACCAAAGTTTATTATTCAGGAATATAAAGAAACGAACCAGACAAGTCAGACTTGAGGTAAGGGAACCTACCCCTCTCTTTCTTTTTAAGTAAACTCTTTTATGTCATTCCTTTTAAGCTTATCTTTCTTATGATTGGGATGTTATTTTATATTAAACTTACTGTACGTTTTATGTTCATATGATGAGAGACCCTATTTTCTCTCATCAATCCATTTTGGAAGTTTTGATTGGTGCCGTTAGGCTGTTAAATTTTCGTAAGAGATCCAACCACTCTCTTTCTTTATAAGTACTCTCTTTTATGTCATTTCTTTTAAGCTCATCTTTCTTATGTTTGGGGATGCTATTTTATATTCCTCATACTGAACTTTTTATGTTCATATTATGGCAGACCCTATTTGATCTCATAAATCCAATTTTGGATGTTTTAAGTGGCATCGTTAGGCTGCTGAGTTTTCATAATGGATTTTTCATCTCACTTTTATTCCCATGACATTTATGCTACGTTTTCCACTATTTCCTTTGATTGTGTATGTACTACCCATTATTATACTATTTGTGTAATATAATTTAATTTATGAGTATTTGCATCTTCATTGTATGACCCATCTTCCATGGGGTGTACGTTTCGAAAGTAACCCAACTCGGTAAGGGGACCTTTCACCCTCCTATTTTTAAGACTTCTTTTGTTATGTAATTTAATTCACATACTATTATGTTGGGATATGTTCATCTATATCCTTATTTATGTAAATTTTATTTCCAAGTGATGAGATACCATTTTATCTCTCATCAACTCATTTTCTGAATTTTAAAGTGACGTCGTTAGGCTGTCAGATTTCTATAAGGGAACTTCTTAACCAACTTTCAATTAGTTGGTTTAAACCTCTACTTATTAATTTTATTATGCCAAGATTATGTGTGGAATCTCTATGTTGTAATTTCCACAAACCTTTGTGTAGATATACTATTTATACACATAATCATGTCATTGATAAATTCTTACGAACTTGTATGTGAAATAATAACCCAATCTAATTTCATTGAGTTAAGTACCTATGTCATTGGTTTTGTTTTTCCATGATTATGTGTGATTGACCTCTGATTGTTTCACACTAAATATCCACTTATATTGGGTGTATTTATATTTCTCACAAATAATTATGTGATAGATTTATCCTTAATTTAAGGATTCCATATTTATAATGGATTTCATCTCAATTTAAATTTCCAATGAGACTTCATTGTTGTTATGCACCAATTGACTCTTATATGGTGTGAATACTGTCCTTTGACATATTATATCATGAATCCATTTATTCTCATGATATTATAAATCTTGGATTAAATGTTATTCCGCAATTATTTGTATTCAAGTGTCTCTTATTTTGATAAAAACTCTTTAACAAAAATATCGTTTTAAATGTTTTAAAGATTCATTATTCTAAATCTTTATCTTTAATGTCCATGTTTTCAAAATGGTTTTCAGTATTTATTTATATGGACATTAGTTTTTTAAAATTATAATTCCATTAAAATATTCAAAGTGTTATGGGACACTTTGATTCAAAAATCTCTTTTAAATGGTTTTTGAAAATGGATTGATTAATTCAATATCTTGGAATTACTTATTGTGATTGCAAATGAATTGTTTTTATTAAAATGTTTATATTTTCAATATTTTATGTGTAATGATGGTACTTAGACATTTTACGGGTGGTTAAGTGATAAACCATATGACGGGTGGTGCCATGAATACCAGGACGGGTGGTTACGTTATAACCTCCAATGAATTGGGTAGGGAAGTTGGCCATGTGGCTATTCCATTAAGTATGTGTGGAAATTGACCGTATGGTTATTCCATTTAAGTATGTTTATGTCCCAAGATAACTTTATATGTTATGTGTTCTTTATATGGGTTTTATGGTAATCTTTTGGTTATAGAAGGGTAAGTAATTGGCTTTTATTCCATGAATAGTTTTTACTAATTCATAAAGGTGAAAAGTATTACTTTGGTAAAGTATTCATTGTTTACCTATTATTTTGAAAAAATTAACAGTTTTCCTTCTTTGTGTATCCTTTACTGGCCTTTTTATGCTCATATCATGTTTTTGAAAAGTTTTCCACATGACTTAAAGATGAATAGGGTCAAGGATGGGATCAAGGAAAGACATGCTATCTAAAACATGGAACTAGACCTGTTTCTACTTAAGTGTTTTTTTTATTTTATGGAAACTTAGTAGAAGAGTCTACTATGTAATCTTTTGAGATGTAATAGTTATCACCTAATTCTCTAAAACTCTAAACCTGAAAAGATCCTCAATGTGAATTATTCATTTAATTCAACATTAAGTAAGGTTTATGTCTGGGGCCTTATAGTTGGTATCAGAGGTCGGTTTAGATAACTTTAGAGGTTAGGGTATTCTCTAAGCGTAAGTGACATTACCATAATGGTAAGGATTTCAAAAAGAGTCCTAGTTTTGATAAAGTGAATGAGTAAGTATATCTTAGTGTTTATCAACCTCAATAGTACATGATGGTATTGTTTATATACTCACATTGACATTTCAATTTTTAATGAATGGATGGATCTAGCAGGAACCAAAGTGAAAATAGGTTTGAAGGAAACTATGGTGGTTCTCTGATTAAGAGACTGTATGAAATGGGGGATTCAATAAGGTAACTCGTGGTTGTTCTAACCCAACATTCAAGGAGTCATGATCAACCACTTGTACCTTGGTATGTTCTGTAACGCATCATGTATGAGATGACCAATCGATGTGGAAGTTCAGGTAATAATTATAAAGGTAACCATTAGGGTTTATATGATCCATACAGTTGAGGTAATTATGGGTTATTATATGTTATGATGGAATATGAAAGGCATGAGATAAACTTGATGTTAAAATATGTTATGATTATTTTTGAATATTTTATCTCATTTTGGGGAATGTTTTAAGAATAATGTAGTTTGGGAAAAAGGACAACACGCAGACCGTGTGACAACCCGTCGCGTCGGACAAACCTGTGGGAATCAAACCCACAACCAAAGTGCGACTGGTATTTATCACCTACCACTGGACTACGTGAAGTCCCTGTTTAGTTTCACTAATTCTTTTTAGTTAGATGATTTTAGGAATCAAGAGTATGTTTATTTGGGTTATCTATGAAAATTATTAACCTATCATCGAGGATATGTGATTAGGATAATTACTTTTCAATATTCAAATTTAGGAGCAACTGATGTTATTTGGAGATAAAAGTTAATTTGTACCTTGGAAGACTATGTGATTAAAACCATCAAATATTTGGGTTTCAATATTAGTTTGGTTTTCTTTGAAGAAATTAATGGACAATTGTTTATCGAATGGTCTTCATTGAACTTTGGGTTTTTTTGGACAAATTTTGGAGATTAAGAATTGATTTTCTTTTTTATAAATGATTATTCATTTGTGGATCTGGTTCTATAAATTTTTGGTTTTGGATTTTATCTAAAGGCATGGGAAATATATAGTTCTCTTTTGTGGATTAGGTGATTCTCATGAAGTTGATTATAGTACTCTTAATGTGAACAAGTCTTCCTAAATACCCATCCTTTGGAGAAAATATGAGTCTGATTAAAGAATCTAGTAAAAGTTGAAAGTATACATGACAAGTAAGTATTTTTCATTATGATTTAGTTAAGATCAAAAATAAATTCCTCAATGAAGAGTAACTTAAAACAAAAATGCTGTCTGTTAACTTTTCCTACTGGGGAATCGAATACCATTTAATCGATCACAAGTTTGTGAATTTCTTATGGTTAACTTTCTCCTAGACATGTTTATTATCACTCTCCCTCAGAATATGACCCTTTGTTTTTTCCTCCATATCCATGTTTTCCTACATGGAATCCTAGCATGAGTTAACTCGGGTGACCTTTGTACTTCTCTTTATTTATTTAAAAGTGATTTTTTTACCGACTCTTATTCAGATGTGGGATTTTCAATGAAGTTTCCAAGCCCAATTTTAAAATTCCGTGGACGCAATTCCCAAAAGGGGGGAAGGATGTAACACCCCAGGTAAATAAAGAATATGAAATTTTCACATTTCTCTATATTTTTGAATAAAATATTAATATAACTTTAAAAGGGACGCTATGCTCGATGGCATACCCAATACGCAACAACGAGTTTCTTGGGAATCTTACATTGCACTATAATAATAAAATAATATTATTTTAAATTGTAGTTAATTCCTAGCCGTTGTAATGACAGGAATGAACAGAACTAACTAAAAAATGATTATATATGTTTGTCAAATATTTTTACTTTTTACAATAATGTTTAGAGGATTAAAAATGAGAATGAATCCAATTTTAAACGTAAACATTCTAATATTCTTTAAATGGTCGATTAACCGCATTTTGATGAAGAACCTCTTTTAAATCCACTTTTTGACAATTTTATGTGTTCTATTTGTCAGAATAAAATTCTTTATTAGAATCGGGACATCAAAATTTACTTTGTGTAAATTTTTGGTATTTTTCCGATAATGTTCATTTTTTAATCAATAGTGAAAAATGTTGTATTTTAATTCAAAACCTCTTTTTAATCTAATTTATTTATATGATTAGATTATATTTTTAATTGGTTTCAAAGTGAAATTAGAATATATTTTTACTATTTAATCTAATAGTGGTCATTGGAATTAATTTCATCTTGAAATTGGACTTAAACTAGTGTCAATCTTTTGATACGTAATGTTTCATAAAAACACACTATTTTCTCTGACAGCGGGAATTAATTATTAAATTAATTAATGTAACTTATATGTTTTGAATTTTGTAAAATATACATTATTTTGGAATTCATAATATCAAATATAGCCTAGGGTGAATTTTTGGTAATTTTCTGATAAACATCAATTTTTGATGAATAGTGAAAGCACTAAGTGGTAGTTAAAGAAACTGAATTCTCGTTTAAAGGAAACATTACAACTTCTGTGATTTGAATTTCAAAAAACTGACATAAATGGTTTTCATTAAGAAGTAAAATGTGATTCAATGGGATTAGAATAATTTTTTGGTGAATAGTAACTTTTATGTTTATTAATCGCGATTAAAGGTAATTAGTGTAATTTAATGTAAAAATAATGTTTTAATAATGTGAAATGACCTAGACACATGTCCTACCATCATTTTATGTGTCATGGCCGACCAAGAAAATCCATGGGTCAACTTGGGGACCCCGTGGAGCCACTTTGGTTGGAAAATGACATTAATACCTTTTTATTTAATGTTAAAATTAAAATGTCACAAACATGTGTTATTTTACTAAAACAATTTTTATATGGGGTTATAAAAGTCAAAATTTTACTATAAATATTCATTATAAATCTAAAGCGATTTAATACATCATGATAATTTTTTTATAATTTTTAGGAACTAAATAAATTAAATTATTTATGACACCATGATGATGCAGTGATTACATCATTATTTAACGATTTAAATAAAATGAAATGATAATGTAAACTGTAAGACCTAAACTTGTAAAAAACCTATTGGATGGGTTGATTTCGAAACCTTATCACCTTATCCTCGAAATATATCCTTTTGGGACCTTTAAAATCCGAAAATCATTTTATAATAAAGTAATATTTTATAACATTCCAAGAGTGCCCCTCCTTTTCTATTATCAAAGTCCCCCACCTCTACCACCTTACCCACACCTCTCAAGCCTTTGGCTCGGCCAACCCCTGACCATATCATCTCTCAACAGCCTTCTCTTCATCATTGAAGCATCAGATTTGGGCAGAATCCTTTCCAAGGAAGCTTTTGAGCTCAAATCAAGAAGAGTTACCCGATTTTAAGGCAATGTCTTCACTTGTGTTCTTTTGTTTTATTTTGATTCTCTAACCATCTAAACTCTTTTAATTCATTTATTTTGTAACAAAAAAGTATCTTAAATATACTAGGATGTTTTTATGTGAATTATTCGAGCTACACTTACACACACCTTCGTCTAATGGTTAAAGAACATACTGTTTCTGTGGTTGGCGAATTTCCGCCTCACGAAACGATGATTGCTCAATCTTCTTTTAACACCTTTAATGGTGGCCATTATGATGTCACTATACTTTATATATGATATATATGGTATTTATGTTTTATATATTCTTCTTAATTTTATATTTAAACCATTCCTTTATGCTTTTCATGTTGTGCAAATGCGATAATTTCATACGAGGAAGTGTGGACTACCGCCCTCGCAAGTGATGTGACTCGTTCATACAATACATGGAATGTGTAAAGAATGACATTAAGGAATATATATGACCTATATAACATATATATTATACTGGAATTATAATATATATATCCCAATTATTTTTAATTCAATTAATATGACAAAAAATGAAAGTATCGTTCATGCGTACGTACGGCCTACCGTCTCCATGAAGGGTGCATTTCATTTCTTTTTGTCTCCAAATGTTATGGAGTAGTATAAAATGAATATGTAATGGATATATATGATATTTAAATAATCAATACTATTCTGGAGATGATTCACTCATAACTATATAGACAATCATTTTCAAACAAGTTCATTTTTGACTCATGTACCAAACATCGACAAAAACGTCTGATATTTACTCACATTATTAACCAATTATTATAACATTATAATATGTGATATAAACTGAATAATAATATTTAAAAAAGGTAATTATGAAATTATAAATTGAACAAAGTTTATTATTCAGGAATATAAAGAAACGAACAAAACAAGTCAGACTTGATGTAAGGGAACCTACCCCTCTCTTTCTTTTTAAGTACACTCTTTTTTGTCATTACTTTTAAGATTATCTTTCTTATTATTGGTATGTTCATTTATATTACACTTACTATAATAATTATGTTCATACGATGAGATACCCTATTTTCTCTCATCAATCCATTTTGGAAGTTTTGATTGGCGTCGTTAGGCTGTCGAATTTTCGTAAGAGATCCAACCTCTCTCTTTCTTTTTTAGTACTCTCTTTTATGTCATTTATTTTAAGCTCATATTTATTTTGTTTTGGGATGTTATTTTATATTCATAATACTATAATTTTTATGTTAATATTATGAGAGACCCTATTGGATCTCATAAATCCATTTTTGGAAGTTTTAAGTGGCGTCGTTAGGCTGCCGAGTTTTCGTAATGGAATTTTCATCTCACTTTTATTCCCGTGACATTTATGCTATGTTTGCCACTATTTCCTTTGATGGTGTATGTAATACCCATTATTATACTATTTGTGTAATATAATTTCATTTATTAGTATTTACATCTTTATTGTATGACCCATCTTCCATGGGGTGTACGTTTCGAAAGTTACCCAACTCGGTAAGGGGACCTTTCACCCTCCTCTTTTTAAAAGACTTATTTTGTTATGTCTTTTAATTCACATACTATTATGTTGGGATATGTTCTTATATATCCTTATTTATGTAAATTTTATGTCAAGGTGATGAGGTACCATTTCCTCTCTCATCAACTCATTTTCTGAATTTTAAAGTGACGTAGTTAGGCTATCGGATTTCTATAAGGGAACTTCTTAACCAACTTTCAATTCTTTGGTTTAAACCTCTACTTATTGATTTTATTATGCCAAGATTATGTGTGGAATCTCTATGTTGTAATTTCCACAAACCTTTGTGTAGATATACTATTTCTACATATAATCATCTCATTGATAAATTCTTACGAACTTGTATGGGAAATAATAACCCAATCTCATTTAATTGAGTTAAATACCTATGTCATTGGTTTTGTTTTTCCATGATTATGTGTGACTGACCTCTGATTGTTTCACACATAATATCCACTTATATTGGGTGTATTTATATTTCTCACACATAATTATGTGATAGATTTATCCTTAATTTAAGGATTCCATCTTTATAATGGATTTCATCTCAATATACATATCTATTGAGACTTTATTGTTGTTATGCACCAATTGACTCTTATATGGTGTGTATACTGTCCTTTGACATATTATATCATGAATCCCTTTATTATCATGATATTATAAATCTCGGATTAAATGTTATTCCGCAATTATTTGTATTCAAGTGTCTCCTATTTTGTTAGAAACTCTTTAACAAAAATAACATTTTAATTGTTTTAAAGATTCATTAGTCTAAATCTTTATCTTTAATGTCCTGGTTTTCAAAATTATTTTAAGTATTTATTTATATTGACATTAATGTTTCAAAATTATAATTCCATTAAAATCTTCAAAGTGGTATGGGACACTTTGATTCAAAAATCCCTTTTAAATGGTTTTTGAAAATGGATTTATTAATTCAATATCTTGGAAATACATATTGTGATTGCAAATGAAATGTTGTTATTAAAATGTTTATATTTTCAATATTTTATGTGTAATGATGGTACTTGGACATTTCACAGTTGGTTATGTGATAAACCATAAGACGAGTGGTGCCTTGACTACCAGGACGGGTGGTTACGTTATAACCTCCAATGCATTGGTTATGGAAGTTGGCCGTATGGATATTCCATTATGTATGTGTGGAAATTTATTGTATGGTTATTCCATTTAAGTATTTTTATGTCCCAAGTTACCTTTATATGTTATGTGTTCTTTATATGGGTTATATGGTAATATTTTGGTTACAAAAGGGTATGTAATGGTCTTTTATTCCATGAATAGTTTTTACAACTTCATAAAGGTGAAAATTATTACTTTGGTAAAGTATTCATGGTTTACCTATTTTTTTGAAAAAAATAACAGTTTTCCTTCTTTGTGTATCATTTACTGGGCTTTTTATGCTCATACCAAGTTTTTGAAATGTTCTCCACAGGACATAAAGATGAATAGGGTCAAGGATGGGATCAAGGAAAGAAATGTTATCTAATACATGGAAATAGACATGTTTCTTTTTAAGTGTTTTTTTATTTTATGGAAACTTAGTAGAAGTGTCTACTATGTAATCTTTTGAGATGTAATAGTTATGAACTAATTCTCTAAAACTCTAAACCTAAAAAGATCCTCAATGTGAATTATTCATTAAATTCAATATTAAGTAAGGTTTAAGGCTGGGGCCTTATATTCCCCATATAAAATGGTTTAAAAATAACATAAACATTTGTATTAAAAATAGCATACAAAATTCCAATACATTATCCATAAACCATGAATGGTGTAAAAATAACACATCCACAGTCAAACATATCACAAAACCTTCAATATATTATGTAATTTTGGTATCATAATAAATCAACTTCAAATAAGCTTAAAATCCATCAAAGGATGTTGACATAGATGAAATCAAAACCTTTTTTTAGAGAAATATTTCATTCTTTTTGAAATCATATAAAATTCATATAATTATAAATGAAAACATTTATTTTGGAAAAATTATTATATGATTGTAATAAAAGCTTTGATGATATTATAATGGTGTAAAATAGCCGCACCCACTGTATATGTTAAAAAAACATTCGTACGTTAATTTTTTCGAAAAGGTCATAAAGTACCTTGTTTGGAAAATGATGGAAAGATTACTTTCAGAACATATAAATTCAAATAATGCTATAAATGACTTTAACCCATTGCCTAGTAAATAGTAAATTTTTTTTGAAATACATTTTTACGAAGCATGGTTGTTGATGATAAAGAAATCCCAGTAGATATTTACATATAAACAACCTCAGATAATGAAGAGATTGTGAAATTAACCCATAAATTATTCATTTCCTTGGTCGAGGGTAGGTTAGACTCTTTTATAATGGTGAGATAATTGTTATTATATTATACAATAACCTTATACATTAACATTATATCATATATTATCTTCTTATATTGCTTTGTTAATGGTATTTCAGTAGTATCATCGTTTCGGGTGTTAACTGATCATTTTTCCTTTATATGCTTTGTTACATAAGTAATGTTGTTTGTGTATATTATGTATCCTTGATGTTATTAATATTTTCATGACTTATAATATACTCCCTTTACTTATTTTATATGAAATGTGAATAATATTTGTGAAATATTAATGTTTTAATACAAAGTTTAATTTTTGAGCATTTTTAGAAGTAGTCCAATTGATTCATTTTACTATTTTATTTATAAATCTCACCCTAATGATTGAAATTGTGCGGTTGTGGTTTTTTAGGATTCCTAATTCAATATAAAACATTTCATTAGAAGGTATCATGGGACAATTCTGCCATTTGAAGGATCACATTTACCAAACAAGATGACCCAAAGAATTTGTGAAGAAACTGGACCAGCCAAGATGATTGAGTTTCTGGTCTCACTCTTGAAGCACATATTTTGTGAAACTCCTCCATATGTTATTTATTATAAAAAACAATCATGGGTAAAAATTTCAAGGCCCAAATCTAATAACAAGGGTCCCAAATGAAGCTTTGAATTCTAGCCCCCCATTCTGGCCGAGAAATAAAATCATTATAGTATTGATGACATACCTCATGATGTAAGAATACAATAGATATGAGAATTCTCAGTGTGAAATAGGAGATATAGGTGGACAAAATTATTGAATATATAATTTGTATTTGAAGGCATATTCCTATTCAAAACCCCTTTCACATTTTAGACATCAAAAAGACTTGACTGAAATGGATAGATTAAAATTGTTTAATCAGATTTCCATAACATTGGATAAATATGTCCCAATTCCTCCCAATTTTGAGAGTAGTCGTAAAAATTTATTATCTAAAAGTTTTAAGAAGAAGATATCTCGATATTCGTATATATGAATAGCCAAATTGGCGATGTAAGTGGAGGGACAGATTTGGAATGCAAACAGTCCACTCCATGGAATATAAATACTCTCCCCTTCTCTCCTTGAGAGGGGTTGGCATTTCAGAAGAGAGGAGAACATATTGTCATGAAGAAAGAATTTACTAAGGCTTGAGAGGACCTTCCATATTCATGTTTTCAACTGAGATACCATTCCTCAACTCTTTCTTTTCACTTACTTTCGTGTTCTTCGTTTTTGTAATCTTGTAAGTCTCTTTCTTTGTAAATTTGTTTTAATTCAAATTTATTATTAAATATCTCTTATTCTCATCCACCTTATGTAGTTTAATATTAATGTTCTTAAAATAGTTTAAATTCTGTGGAATCCCCTTCCCTTCTTTTGCTTCCTCATTCAATCGAAAATTCATTTTTAATTATCATCATTGTTCTTGTGTGTGTGTGTTCGACGTACCACTCTTTTCTAATCCATTTCTTTTTCAGGTATTCTTAATTAATCATCATAATTATTATAACAAGACTATAAAACACCCAAATGTCTGAGTAAATATCTCATTGGGGTGATTCAAAATTTAGGGATGTTAAGTGATTGAAAGTATTTCCTCGATGAGTATTCGTTAATTTAACATTATGTATGTTGGACTTAATATGTCATGGATTAATGACATCTTTTGTTTAGAATGTGGTTTCCATGGATTATTAGAACCATAAATACACTACCATTAACAATTACTTATTGAGATTATAATACTAGTATGTTAAATCTTGGATTAAAGCTTTAACACTTAGGAATTCTAATCGACGTCAACTTGTGAAGTGGGTGGTAATTTAAATGGAATATAAAGAAAACCTCAAGGATATCACAAGATTAACTCCCTAGTAATGAACTCACCCCAATATTTATCAATTTTTAAATCAATTATAGCCAACCAATCATTTCAAATAATCTCTACAAACAAACCACTCTAATAAAAATACAATCAACTAAAAAAAACGCCAATTACAAAGTATCATCACCGAGGATTCTCGAGTGACGCTATACACACTAGAAGAGCACCCGGGCATTGACTGGTCAATAGGTGACAATCGACCATTTGTTTCAAATGGCTATGTTTTTGGGGATGGTTCTTTAAGTTGTTATTAGTTTCTGGTCATTATAACAATAAAACAAATAAAAAAATATGAATAAAAAAACACAAAGAAATACCCGTCTTCCTCATTCATCCAACATTTCTCTGAATGCCCCGTAGCCTCCCAAAAAATCCCTCAGATTTTTTTGACCCTGAAATTGAGTGAACACTTCACCAACTTAAGAGGAACATAAGAGATATTCAAATAATTCAAGAACCAGTCCTTGTCCAACCAATTGAATTAGATATGGCCAATCCTAGGGAACAAACACTTAAAGAACTTGTTGCCCCTGATATGAATTACCAATATCTTGGTATTCAATATCGAAACATAGAAGCTAACATAGAACTAAAATTGGGTTTGATTCATCTTCTCACTCATTTCCTCGGGCTAGCTAGCGAGGATCCACATCTCCACCTTAAAGAGTTTCAAGTAGTGTTCTCTACCATGAAGCCTCAAGGGGTTTCTGAGGAACAAATAAAACTTCGAGCATTCCCTTTATCCCTATCTGACACTGCCAAGCCATGTATTTACTACCTATCTACTAGTTCCATAACCACATGGAATGACATGAAGCATCTTTTCATAGAAAAATTCTTTCCTGCTTCTCGTACTGCTTCTATGTAAAAAAAAATAAGTGGTATCAGTCAGTTCCCAAGTGAATCACTCCATGAGTACTGGGAGAGGTTCAAAAATCTTGTTGTAACCTATCCACACCATCAAATCCTTGACCAAATCTTGATCCAATACTTCTAGGAGGGGTTATTGGCTATGGAGAGAACTCTCATTGATGTTGTAAGTTGTGGTTCTCTTGTTGATAATACTGCTGCAACAGAAAGAGATCTCATAAGTAACACGGTTGGAAACACACAAAAATTCCATACTCGAGCACATGATCAAGTCAATCAAGCACAAGATAATCAATAAATTGATCCGAACAGGATGACCGAGTGGATCAATGAACTTACAGGTCTTGTGGGGCAACTAGCTATGGTTACCAAATCCCCAACCACATCTTCTCCACAATCAATGTATCCTGGACCTGTCAAAAACTGTGGAATCTGCAACTCTCCATCTCATCCAACTAACACTTGTCCACAACTTTATGAGGATCAATCCGATTAATCTGGAACAATGGAGCTCAATGCATCATATGCTCTGCATAACACCAATCCTCAACTATCAGGTCAGTTTGTAAGAAATTACAACCAACCTCACTCTAAGCCCTTCTCTTCTTCCTATAACAAAGGCCATTAGTATGATAATACCATATCTCATCCTACTCAATTCTCTCCTCAAAACCCAAAGCAGTTTCAATATGGTCAAGGTGTTGGTAACTTCCAACATCCTTAACCTTTTATACCTCAACATCAAAGGAACAATCCTCCTCCAGGATTCCATTATCCTAGTGAGCCTTCCCAATTCCAAAACCAATACAATTGCTTTCCCAAGAACCAAAATCTAGGTAATCCCAATCTGAGACAAGCCTCTTCTTGCAAGAAACCATGGGAATGTGAAGTGGAAGTTCTTGCCTCCTTCACCCATTTCAGCCTCAAGAATATTGAAACCCAAATTGGTCAACTTTCATCCCACCATTGTCAGCAATAACCATCCAATTCTTCCCAACACTCAACTAAACCATTACCCAACCCCAAGTGTAATCTAAGTGTAGTTGCACTTAGATCGGGAAAGAAAATTTCTATGCCTCAAGATAAGTCCTCCAACCCCCTTCAAATTTTTACATAGAAAATGAAAGTAAAAAGAAACTGGGAAAGGAACCTAAAACAATTCCATCATCTCCTTCAATTCCACTTAGGAACCCAATTCATTTTCCTCAAGCCGTTTCTATGACAAAGAAGTCCTTTGAACCTGATCCTGAAATGCTTGACATGTTTAGACGTGTTTAAGTCAACATTCCACTCTTATATTCCATAAAAAAAATTCCTAAGTATGCCATGTTTTTCATGTAGTTGTGTACCCACAAAATGAAACTTAGGACCTTCGAAAATGTTTCAACTCAAGAGTCCATACCCATTAAGTACAAATATCAAAGGACCTTTATGGTTCGATGCAAAATTGGATGTTAAAACATTGATGATGCACTCATAGACCTAGGAACCTAAATTAATGTAATGCCCTAATCCATATTATCCAACCTTGGTCTAGGTCGCTTAAATCCAAAAAGTGTTGTCATTCAATTGGCCAATCGAAGCACAGCCGGTCCTGAGGGAATAATTGAGGATGTCCTTGTCCGAGTAAATGATCTTATCTTCCCTGCTGATTTCTATGTCCTTGACATGGAAGGTGAGACTAACTCTTCTCTATCTCCCCTAATTCTAGGAAGACCAATCCTCATGACTACGAGAACTAATATTGATGTCCATTCAGGCATCTTAACCATGGAATTCAGTGACAAACAAGTCAAATTCAACATTTTACAAGCCATGTGATACCCATATGAGGATCACTTTGCATTCTCAATCCATGCTTCTAAGGACACATCTAAGAGACAATCGAACACCAATCCACCATGTTCATCATGTTCTAATTACAACAGATCTTCTAAAATATGCACCATTACTAACGAAGTAATAAATGGTGAAGTTGATTTGGACCTTTCATTCATATACTATATCAATCAAGAGGATCTTTAAAGCTCTCTTGAATCGCACATCAATTCTGATATCTACTTCTCCACCTTGGATAGTATTAAGGAGGATAAATCTGAAGCAACTGAAGTCCCTTCCACCATTCCTGAGTTTTCTAACCCACAAATAAAAGATGAGACTAGTCTGAAACCTCCTCCTAAACAACTGAAATATGCATTCCTTTTCCATGATCACTCTTATCCTGTCATTATCTCATCTTAACTTACCGAGACTGACGAGACCAAACTTGTTCATGTGCTAGAGGAAAAAAAGGCCTTAGGGTGGACCCTAGATGACATACCAGGAATCAACCCTTCCCTTTTCATGCATCACATCCATCTTGAGTAATAATCCAAACCAATTAGACAACCACAAAGAAGACTCAATCCACTCATACATGAGGTAGTTAGGTAAGAGATCCCCAAGATTCTTCAAGTTGGTATTATCTAACCAATTTTTGATAGTGAATGGGTTAGTCCATTTCAAGTTTTACCTAAGAAGGGTGGGATAAATTTTTCCCAAATGAACATGGTGAGGTAGTCACAAATCGAGTGGAAAACAAATGGCGTGTGCACATCGACTATAGGAAGTTGAATGTTGAAAAAAGAAAAGATCACTACCCTCTTCTATTCCTTGATAAAATTATGGAACTATTAGCCAGAAAGTCACTCTATTGCTTTCTTGATGGATACACCAACTAATTACAAATCCCAATCGGACCTCAGGACCAAGAAAAGACTACTTTCACATGCCCCTTTGGAACATATGAATATAGAAGAATGCCTTTTGGCCTTTGTAATGCTTCTGCAACATTCCAGAGGTGTATGATGAGTATCTTTTCCGAATTCATTGAACACTGCATGGATGTCTTCATGGATGACATTACCATTTATGTTGAGTCATTTGAATCTTGTTTGAATTCACTCTCTCTAGTCCATCAAAAGTGTTTCAAGTGTAACCTTATGTTAAATTTTTAAAAATGTCACTTCATGGTTGCAAATGGGATTTTTCTAGGCAACATAGTCTCTAAAGCTGGTATTGATTTCAATCCTGTCAAAATTGAAGTGATCTAATCACTTCCTCAACCTACTTCTGTTCGAGACATCCATTCATTTCTCAGTCATGCTGGTTTCTATCGGAGATTCATCCAAAACTTCAGTAAAATTTCCCTCCCACTCGCTCGGTTTCTCAAAAATGTTGTCACCTTCCATTTCGATGAGGTTTTCAAGAGAGAATTCATTGAACTCAAAACTGCTCATACATCTGCCCCGATAATCCAACCCCCAGATTGGTCCTTACCCATTGAGTTTATGTGTGATTCTTCTGATAGAGTTGTTGGGGTTTTTCCTGGTCAAAGAAGAGAAAATAATCCCCATGTCATCTATTATACCTCAAAAACATGTGATGAAACTCAATCTCACTAGAATGCCACTGAAAAAGAACTATTAGCATTTGTTTTTTCCGTAGATAAATTTTTGCCCTATCTCTTAGGTGCCAAAATCATCATCTTCACAGACCATTCTTCTATAATGTTTTTACTCAAGAAAAGTGATTCCAAACCGAGGCTAATAAGATGGATCCTAATGCTCCAAGAGTTTGACCTTGAAATAAAAGATAGACCAGGAAAAAGAAAACTTTGTGTATAAGGCCCCGGCCTTAAACCAAACTTAATATTGAATTAAATGAATAATTCACATTGTGGATATTTTTAGGTTTAGAGTTTTCGAGAATTAGGCCATAACTATTACATCTCAAAAGATTACAAAGTATAAACTTTTACTAAGATTCCATAAAATAAAAACTCTTAAAAGATACATGTCCAGTTCCATGTTTTAGGTTGCATGACTTTCCCGTGATCTCATCCTTGACCCTATTCCAAGTTAAGTCCTGTGAAAAACATTTCAAAAACATGGGATGAGCATAAAAAGCTCAGTAAGGGATACACAAATAATGAAAACTGTAAGTTTTTCAAAACAACAAGTAAACCATGTATACTTTATCAAAGTAATACTTTTCTCCTTTTCGAAGTATTAAAAACTCTTCACTGAATAAAAGTTCATTACTTACCCTTATGTAACCAAAAGATTACCATAAAACCCATATAAAGATCACATAACATATAAAGGTATCTTGGCACATAAAAATACTTAAGTGGAATAACCATAAGGTCGACTTCCACACATATCACATAATGGAATAGCCATTCGGCCAACTTCTATACATAATTAATGGAATAGCCATACGGCCGACTTCCATACCCAATGCATTGGAGGATATAACGTAACCACCTGTCCCGGTATTCACGGCACCACCCTTCATATGGTTTATCACATAACCACCCGTAAAATTTCCAAGTACCATTACAAAATTATAACACATAAAACCAATATAAATGAATGATAACATTTCCACATTTCAATCACAATATATCATTTATATATATTGACAAAATATAATCCTTTATAAAATCCATTTTCAATACCAAAATACATAAAAGTGTATATGGTATTTATTTAATTTTAAAAACATTACGGCTTGTTGAGGAAGCCAAAGATCAAATAATACTCACGGCGGTGGAAAAGGTCTTTGTCACTGCATACGTTAAAAGAAACATTCCTTTTTGTTGTTTAGTAAAATGCTTCATAGAAAAAGATTACTTTTGTATAAAAGTAAAATTCAAAGGGGTTTATACACCGTATAAAAGAAAGTTGTGTAAAAATGAAATATGCCTCAATGAAAGGAGATTGAGACGAAGTCCCTTACAAAGATGGTATCCTTGGTTTAAGGATAAATCAATTACAAAATTATGTGTGACAAACGAATACACAAAATATAAGGGGATATTAAGTGTAAAACAATTAGAGGTTATTCACACATATTCATAGAATGACATATTCAATGAGTATAAGTTTATCCCAAAGAATCAAATTTGTATTAAAAATTTCCCTTGCAAAATTTTGACAGCCAAATGGCGTCACTAAAAAATTTAGAAAATTAGTTGATGAGAGATAAAAAGGGTATCTCATCACATAGAAATAAAATTTAAATCAATAAGGATATAGAAGAACATATCCCAAAATAATAGTATGTGAATTAAGAGACATAAAAAAATATATCTTTTAAAAAGAGGAGGGTGAAAGGTTCCCTTACCGACATGGGTATCATTCGAAACATACACCTCATAAAAGAAGGACAATACAACATTGATGTAAATACTCATAAATGAAAGTATATTACACAATGAGTAAAATAATGTGTAGTACATACACCACTCAAAGGAAATTGTGGCAAATGTAGCATAAATCTCACAAGAATAAAAGTGAGATGAAAAATCCCTTACGAAAACTAGGCAGCCTAACAACGCCCCATAAAACATACAAAAATGGATTGATGAGATCAAATAGGGTATCTCATCCTATTATAATAATGTTTATAGAAATAGGTATATAAAATAACATCCCCCAACATAAAAAAGATGAGCTTAAAAGAAGTGACACAAAGGAGAGTACATAAAAAGAAAGAGAAAGGTTATATCTCTTAAGAAAATTCGGCAGCCTAACGGCGCCACTCAAAACTTCCAAAATGGATTGATGAGAGAGAATAGGGTCTCTCATCATATGAACATATAAATTATTGTAAGATTAATATAAAATTACATCCCAATAAAAATATATATGATCTTTAAAAGGAATTACATAAAAGAGCGCACTTAAAAAGAAAGAGAGGAGTTGGATCCCTTACCTCGGGTCCGACTTGACTCGATCATTCTTTAACATCCTGAATAATAAACTTTAGTTAATTTCTACTTGCTTAAGAACCTTTTTCAAGTTTATTATTCCTTTTATATCAATTATTTACATGTTATAAACATTATGTAATCATTTAAGTTTATAATGTTTGTTTTGTCGATATTTGGTTCTTAAGTCAAAAGTGGACTTCTTACAATTACATGTTGTTCGTGTGGTCAAAGGTTATTTATATCCAGAATGAAATTACTGATTTGGATATCGTATATATCATATATATCCATAATATACATGTATTTATAATATTAAATAATCATTTAGAGGTAAGTAATGAAATGCACCGTTCATGGAGACGGTAAGCCGTACGTACGCATGAACGCTACTTTCATTTCTATGTCATATTAATGGAATTAAAACTAAATGAGAGATGTGTATATTTTTAATTCCAGAATTATATTCATCATTTATATGTATCATAAATCATATATATCAATTATATGTACTTATAATAGTACATTACATTTGAGGATAAGAAATGAAATGCACCGTTCATGGAGACGGTAAGCCGTACGTACGCAAGAACGCTACTTTCATTTCTATCTCATACTTTAATGGAAAAAACAATAATGATATAAAGGTATATTATAATTCCAGTATAACATCATATATAATAACTTTAAATTCATCCTTTATACATCCCACATATGGCATTAACGAATCAAATCACTTTGAGGGGGCGGTAGTCTGCACTTCCTAAAATGAAGATATCGCGTATACCCATAATGGAATCCATGAAGGTATTCCACAAATGAAAAATCAAGAAGATTAAGTAAAACATAAAAATATTATATATCATATATAAACATAGTGACATCTTAATTTCCACATTTTAAGGTGTTATATGAGTGTTGAACAATCATCGTTTTGTGAGGCATAAATTCACCATCCACAGAAATTGTATGTTCTTTAACAATTAGATGAAGGTGTGTGTAAGTGTAGCTAGAATACTTTTTATAAAAACATTCTAGTATATTTAATATACTTTAGTTGTTACAAAAGAAATGAATAAAAATATTTTAAGGGTTTGGAGAAGAAAAATAAAACAAAAGAGCACAAGTGAAGACGTTACCATAAAATTGGGTAACTCCCTTTGGTTTGAACCAAAAAGGTTTCTTAGAGAGCTTAATGCCTATGTTAAGGCTTCTAGGATGTGGATAGGGATGTTTAGATACAAAAGGATCATATCTTGGCAGGACCAATGGTTTGAGAGGTGCAGGTAAGGTGGTAGAGGTGGGGGCCTTTTATAAGAGGAGAGGAGGGGCACTCTTGGAAAAGTATAAAATGATACATTATTTTCAAATGGTTTTCGGATTTTAATGGTCCCACATTGATGTGTTTCTAGGATAAAGTGATAAGGGTTCAAAATCCACCCATCCAATAGTTTTTTGACATGTTGAGGTCCTAGATTTTTCATTATCATTCCATTTTATTTAAATAGTTAAATAACGAGGTCATCACTTCACCATCTTAATGTCATAATGAATTTAATTTATTTAATGTCTAAAAATTATAAAACAAATACTATGATGTAAGAAATAATTTTATATTTCCAATGACTAATTATAGTCAAAATTCGGAGTTGTAAAACCACATTTAAAAATTGTTTTAGTAAAACGAATCATGTTTGTGACATTTTATTTTAACTTTAAATAAAAGGCATAATTGTCATTATCAAACCCAAGTGGATCCATGGGGTACGAAAAATTGTCCCATGGGTTTTCTTGGTCTGCCATAACTGATCCAATAGGGTTAGGATAGGTTTCAATATATTTTCATTTTATTATAATATCATTTTTACCTTAAATCACACAAATTACCTTTAATCGCGATTAATAAAACTTAAAAGTTACTTTTCATCAAAAATTATTTTCATCCCATTGAACCACATTTTACTTAACAATTAAAATCATTTAAATTGGATTTTGGAAATTCAAGTCACAGAAGTGGTAAAGTCCCATTTAAACGAAAAATCAAATTTTGTAACCACCACTTTGTGGTTTCACCATTCATCAAAAATTGGAGATTTTCAGAAAAATACCAAAAATTCACCCTAAGCTATATTTGATATTCTGAATTCAAAAATGATGTGTATTCTACCAAATTCAAAACATCGACGTTGCATTAATTAATTTTATAATTAATTCACGCAGTCAGAGCAAATAGCGTGTTTTTATGAAACAATAAGTATCAAAAGATTGACACTAGTTTAAGTCCAATTTAAAAGTGAAATTAAATCCAATGACCACTATTGGATTAAATGGTAAAAATATATTCTAATTTTACTAAAAAAACAATCCAAAAGACAATATAATCATATAAATAAACTATATTAAAAAGTGGTTTTGAATTAAAATACAACATTTTTCACTATTCATTAAAAATGAACTTCATCAGAAAGTTACCAAAAATTAAAACAAAGTAAATTTTGATGTCCCGATTCTAAATAAGAATTATATTTTATAAAATATAACACATAAAATTTTCAAAAAGTGAATTTAAAAGAGGTTCTCCTTCAAAAGGCGGTTAATCGACCTTTTAAAGAATATTAGAATGTCTACGCTTAAAATTTGATTCATTCGAATTTTTAATCCTCTAACATTTATTGTAAAGAGTAAAAATATTAGACAAACATATATTATAATTTTGTAGGTAGTTATGTTCATTCCCGCCATTACAACGGCTAGGCGTTAACTACTATTTAAAATAATATTATTTTATTATCAGAGTGCAACGTAAGATTCCCAAGAAACTCGTTGTTGCGTATTGGGTACGCCATCGAGCATAGAATCCCCTTTAATGTAATATTAATAACTTATTCACAAATATGGATAAATATAAAAATGGCATATTCTTTATTTACCTGGGGTGTTACATCCTTCCCCCCTTTTGGGAATTGCGTCCTCGCAATTTTAAAATTGGGCTTGGAAATATCCATGAAAGTCCCACATCGAAACAAGAGTCGGTAAAAAAATCATTTTAAAATAAAGAAAGATAAGTACAGAGGTCACCCAAGTTAACCCATAATAGGATTCCTTGTAGGAAAAGATGGACATGGAGGAGAAAAAATAGGGTCATGTTCTGATGGAGAGTGATTGAAAACATGTTTAGGAGAAAGTTAACCATAAGAAAATCACAAACTTGTGATGGGTTAGA
Source organism: Viscum album (assembly GCA_963277665.1). NCBI lineage: Eukaryota > Viridiplantae > Streptophyta > Magnoliopsida > Santalales > Viscaceae > Viscum > Viscum album. Next base: position 1,416,807,706 of record OY728164.1, read on the forward strand.
CGGTATTCGATTCCCCAGTAGGAAAAGTTAACAGACAACATTTTTGTTTTAAGTTACTCTTCATTGAGGAATGTATGTTTGAGCCTAACTAAATAATAATGAAACATACTTACTTGTCACGTAGACTTCCAACTTTTAATTGATTCCTTAATCAAACTCATATTTTCTCCAAAAGATGAGTATTTAGGAAGACTTATTCACATTAAGAGTACTATAATCAACCTATAGAGTACCACCTAATCCAAAAAACATAACTATATACTTCCCATGTCTTTAGACTCGAACCAAAACAAAAACCAAAAAGGTTAGTACAAGATCAGATATCAAGAAAAGGATAACCCTTTATAAAAAGAAAATCTATTCTAAATGTCCAAAATTTTCCCAACAAAACCCAAAGTTCAACGGGGACCATTCGATAAACAATTTTTCCATAAAATTCTTCAAATTAAACCAAACTAAGATTGAATCCCAAATATTTTAAGGATTTAGTCACATAGTCTTCAAAGTTAAGTCGTAACATTTATCTCTAAAAAAACAACAGTTGCTCCTAAAGTCTCGCATTGAAAAGTAATTAACCTAATCACATATCCTCCATGATAGGTTAATAAATTTCTATAGATAACCCAAAATCAACATACTCTTAATTCATAAAATCACCTAACTAAAAACAATCATTCAAACTAACCAGGGACTTCACGTAGTCCAGTGGTAGGAGATAAATACCAGTCGCACTTTGGTTGTGGGTTCCATTCCCGCAGCTTTGTCTGACACGACGGGTTGTCACACGGTCTGCGTGTTGTCCTTTTTATAAAACTCCAAAAATTACCCTAACATGTTTTAACCTTAATAGTTTCCTTATAACTCTCATTTTCATACAAATTCGTTACGGTCTCAGCATCTTAATTCTTGAAGTCTTATTTCACCACCATAAGATAAAATAAAACCATTCCCAAGATGAATAACAACATACCTTGATCATGGCGTCCACTCGGTTTCATCGTCATCTTTCTCACATAGGTAGAATTCCCATGCATTACAACAATGATTTAGAGATCCTTCAAAATAATTTGCTTCCTCCATCCAAATACACCATGTACAACATGGGTCATATGGGTGTTCACAGAAACACAGTTTTGGAATATAATCATGTATGACATACAATTCCAAAACATCTGATAAAACATGATTTCTATAAAATAGCCAGACGGAATTTGAGTTTAAACTTTATATTATTGGTCCTTTTAAAATACCAAAAGTATGTGGTGAGATACTATATTTTAAAATCAAATATAAATTTGTTTCTCAAGGGTCTCATTCCTCAACACCATCTTTAAAATCATAATATGCTTCAAATTCTTATGATAAGGTAAAATATTTTAAAATACCTTGATAATATTTACATTTCTTGAAAATATGAGAATATTGTGAAAATAATATTTTTCTAAAAACAACCCATGATCCATGATGATAATGAGGTATAATGGAGGTGTTTGATATCTCAAACAACTGCTTGCAAATGAGTTTTATGCTAGAAAAAGTTTAACAATCATCCGAACATGACTTTGCAATAATATTTTCAAGCATGTCATCGGGAAGAGATAGGAATGTCGTTTGAGATCCTTCTCCTTCCATTCATAACCGACTTTACTTGACCTGAAAAAAGTTATAAAACAATGATTTAACTGAAATAATAGATATAGGGACTAATCATGAGTCTAAAAAAACACATAATCCCTATAGTTGTCTAAACCGACCTCTGATACCAACTATAAAGCCCCGTCCTTAAACCATACTTAATATTGAATTAAATGAATAATTCACATTGTGGATCTTTTTAGGTTTAGTGTTTTTGAGAATTATGACATAACTATTACATCTCTAAAAGATTACAAAGTAGAAACTTTTACTAATTTTCCATAAAATAAAAACTCTTAAAAAGAAACATGTCCAGTTCCATGTTTTAGGTTGCATGACATTCCCTTGATCCCATCCATGACCCTATTCCATGTTAAGTCCTGTGAAAAACATTTCAAAAACTTGGGATGAGCATAAAAAGATCAGTAAGGGATACACAAAGAATGAAAACTGTTAGATTTTTAAAACGACTAGTAAACCATGTATACTTTATCAATGTAATACTTTTCTCCTTTTCGAAGTATTAAAAACACTTAACTAAATAAAAGTTCATTACTTACCCTTCTGTAACCAAAATATTACCATAAAACCCATATAAAGATCACATAACATATAAAGGTAACTTGGGACATAAAGATACTTAAGTGGAATAACCATAAGGTCGACTTCCACACATATCATTTAATGGAATAACCATTCGGCCAACTTCCATACATACTTAATGGAATATCCATACGAACGACTTCCATACCCAATGCATTAGAGGTTATAACGTAACCACCCATCCTAGTATTCATGGAACCACCCGTTATATGGTTTATCACGTAACCACCCGTAAAATGTCCAAGTACCATTATAAAATTATAACACATAAAACCAATATAAATGAATGATAAAATTTCCACATTTCAATCACAATATATCATTTAAATATATTGAAAAAATATAATCCTTTATCAGAACCGTTTTCAATACAAAAATATATAAAATAGTATATGGTATTTATTTTATTTTAAAAACATTACGGCTTGTTGAGGAAGCCAAAGATCAAATAATACTCACGGCGGCGGAAAAGGTCATTGTCCCCGCGTACGTTAAAAGAAACATTCGTTTTTATCATTTAGTAAAATGCTTCGTTGAAAAATATTACTTTTTTATAAAGGTAAAATTCAAAGGGGTTTATACACCGTATAAAAGAAAGTTGTGTAATAAATGAAATATGCCTCAATGAAAGGAGATTGAGACAAAGTCCCTTACAAAGATGATATCCTTGGTTTAAGGATAAATCAATCACAAAAGTATATGTGACAAATGAATACGCCAAATATAAGGGCATATTATGTATAACATAATCATAGGTTATTCACAAATATTCATAGAATGACATATTCAAGGAGTATAATTTTATCCCAAAGAATAAAATTTGGGTTAAGAATTTCTCTAGCAAAAATTTGACAGCCTAATGGCGTCACTACAAAATTCAGAAAATGAGTTGATGAGAGATAAAAATGGTATCTCATCACATGGAAATAAAATTTAAATCAATAAGGATATAGAAGAACATATCCCAACATAATAGTATGTGAATTTAAAGACATAACAGAACAAGTCTTTTAAAAAGAGGAGGGTGAAAGGTTCCCTTACCGACATGGGTATCTTTCGAAACATACACCTTGTGAAAGAAGAACAATACAACATTGATGTAAATTCTCATAAATGAAAGTATATTAAACAATGAGTAAAATAATTGGCAGTACATACACAACTCAAAGGAAATTTTGGCAAATGTAGCATAAATCTCACAAGAATAAAAGTGAGATGAAAAATCCCTTACGAAAACTCGGCAGCCTAACAGCGCCACATAAAACATAAAAAAATGGATTGATGAGATCAAATAGGGTATCTAATCATATTAACATAAAGTTTATATAAAGGGTTATATAAAATAACAACCCCCAACATAACAAATAGGAGCTTAAAAGAAGTGACATAAAGGAGAGTACTTAAAAATAAAGAGAGATGTTAGATCTCTTACGAAAATTCGGCAGCCTAACGGCGCCACTCAAGACTTCCAAAATGGATTGATGAGAGAGAATAAGGTCTCTCATCATATGAACATAAAAATTATAGTAAGAGTAATATAAAATAACATCCCAATAACAAGAATGATTATCTTTAAAAGGAATGACATAAAAGAGCGTACTTAAAAAGAAAGAGAGGAGTATGATCCCTTACCTCGGGTCCGACATGACTCGATCGTTCTTTAACATCCTAAATAATAATCTTGAGTTAATTTCTACTTGCTTAAGAACCTTTTTCAAGTTCATTATTCCTTATATATCAATTATTGACATGTTATAAACATTATTTAATCATTTAAGTTAATAATGTTTGTTTTGTCGATATTTGGTTCTTAAGTCAAAAGTGGACTTCTTACAATTACATGTTGTTCATGTGGTCAAAGGTTCATTATATCCAGAATGACATTCCTGATTTGGATATCATATATATCATATATATCCAAAATATACATGTATTTATAATATTAAATAATCATTTAGAAGTATGAAATGAAATGCACCGTTCATGGAGACGGTAAGCCGTACGTACGCATGAACGCTACTTTCATTTCTATGTCATATTAATGGAATTAAAACTAAATGAGAGATGTGTATATTTTTAATTCCAGAATTATATTCATCGTTTATATGTATCATACATCATATATATCCATTATATGTACTTATAATAGTACATTATATTTGAGGATAAGAAATGAAATGCACCATTCATGGAGACGGTAAGTCGTACGTACGCATGAACGCTACTTTCATTTCTATCTCATAATTTAATGGAAAGAAAACAATAATGATATAAAGTTATATTATAATTCCAGTATAACATCATATATAATAACTTTAAATCCATCCTTTATACACCCCACATATGGAATTAACGAATCAAATCACTTTGAGGGGGCGGTAGTCCGCACTTTCTAAAATGAAGATATCGATTATACCCATAATGGTAGACATAATGGTATGACACAAATGAAAAATACAGAAGCTTAAGTAAAACATAAAAATATTATATATCATATATAAACATAGAGACATCTTAATGTCCGCATTTTAAGGTGTTATATGAGTGTTGAACAATCATCGTTTCGTGAGGCAGAAATTCGCCATCAACAGAAACTGTATGTTCTTTAACCATTAGATGAAGGTGTGTGTAAGTGTAGATCTAATACATATTATAACAACTTCCTAGTATATTTAAGATACTAGAGTTGTTACAAAATAAATGTATAAAAAGAGTTTAGGGGGTTGGAGAAGCAAAATAAAACAAAAGAGCACAAGTGAAGATATTACCTTAAAATTGGGTAACTACCTTTGGTTTGAACCAAAAGGGTTTCTTGAAGAGATTAATGCCTAAGTTAAGGCATCTAGGATGAGGAGAGGGATGTGGAGAGACAAAAGGATCAGAGCTTGGCCGAACCAATGGTTTGAGAGGTGTGGGTAAGGTGGTAGAAGTGGGGGCCTTTTATAAGAGGAGAGGAGGGGCACTCTTGGAAAAGTATAAAATGATACTTTATTTTCAAATGGTTTTCGGATTTTAATGGTCCCACATTGATGTTTTTCGAGGATAAGGTGATAAGGGTTAGAAATCCCCCCATCCAATAGGTTTCTGACATGTGTAGGTCCTAGATTTTTCATTATCTTTCCATTTTATTTAAATCGTTAAATAATGAGGTCATCGCTGCATCATCATGATGTCACAAAGAATTTAATTTATTTAATGTCTAAAAATTATAAAAAAAACAATTATTTAGGAAATTTTTTTAGATTTGAAATGACTATTTATAGTCAAAATTCGGAGTTGTATAACCACATGTAAAATTTTTTTAGAAAAACAAATCATGATTGTGACATTTTATTTTAACGTTAAATAAAAGGCATAAATGTAATTATCAATCCCAAGTGGTTCTATGGGGTACCAAAAATCGTCACATGGGTTTTCTTGGTCGTCCATAACTCATCAAATAGGGTTAGAATAAGTGTCAATATATTTTCATTTTATTATAATATCATTTTTACCTTAAATCACACTAATTATCTTTAATCGCGATTAATAAAACTTAAAAGTTACTTTTCATCAAAAATTATTTTCATCCCATTGAATCAAATTTTACTTAACAATTAAAATCATTTAAATTGGATTTTTGAAATTCAAATCACAGAAGTTGTAAAGTCCCATTTAAACGAAAAATCAAATTTTGTAACCACCACATTGTGGTTTCACTATTCATAAAAAATTGGAGGTTTTCAGAAAAATACCAAAAATTCACCCTAAGCTATATTTGATATTCCAAATTCAAAAATGATGTCTATTTTACCAAATTCATAACATAGAAGTTTCATTAATTAATTTTATAATTAATTCCCGCAGTCAGAGCAAATAGCATGTTTTTATGAAATAATAAGTATCAAAAGATTAACACTAGTTTAAGTCCAATTTCAAAGTGAAATTAATTCCAATGACCACTATTGGATTAAATGGTAAAAATATATTCTAATTTTACTAAAAACCAATCCAAAATATAATCTAATCATATAAATAAAGTAGATTAAAAAGTGGTTTTGAATTAAAATACACCATTTTCACTATTCATTAAAAAATGACCTTTATCAGAATGATACAAAAAATTTAAACAAAGTAAATTTTGATGACCCGATTCTAAATAAGAATTATATTTTTTCATATATAACACATAAAAATGTCAAAAGTTAATTTAAAAGAGGTTCACCTTCAAAAGGCGGTTAATCGGCCTTTTAAAGAATATTAGAATGTCTACGCTTAAAATTGGATTCATTCGCATTTTTAATCCACTAACATTTATTGTAAAGAGTAAAAATATTAGACAAACATATATAATCATTTTGAAGGTAGTTCTGTTCATTCCTGCCATTACAATGTCAAGACATTAACTAATATTTAAAATCATATTATTTTATTATTAGAGTGCAACATAAGATTCCCAAGAAACACGTTGTTGCATATTAGGTACGCCATCGAGCATTGAATCCCCTTTAAAGTAATATTAATATTTTATTCACAAATATGGCTAAATATAAAAATGTCATAATATTTATTTAGATGGGGTGTTACATCCTTCCCCCCTTTTGGGAATTACGTCCTCGCAATTTTAAAATTGGGCTTGGAAATATCCTTGAAAGTCCCACATCAGAACAAGAGTCAGTAAAAAAATCACTTTAAAATAATGAAAGATAAGTACAGAGGTCACCCGATTTAACCCATACTAGGATTCCATGTAGGAAAACATGGACATGGAGGAGAAATCAAAGGGTCATGTTCTGATGGAGAGTGATAGAAAACATGTATAGGAGAATGTCAACCACAATAAAATCACAAACTTGTGATGGGTTAAACGGTATTCGATTCCCCAGTAGGAAAAGTTAATAGACAACATTTTTGTTTTAAGTTACTCTTCATTGAGTAATTTATTTTTTAGCATAACTAAATCATAATGAAACATACTTACTTGTCACGTAGACTTCCATCTTTTACTAAATTCCTTAATCAAACTCATATTTTCTCTAAAAGACGAGTATTTAGGAAGACTTGTTCACATTAAGAGTACTATAATCAACTTATATAGAACTGCCTAATCCAAAAAAGATAACTATATACTTTCCATGTCTTTAGACTCGAACCAAACCAAAACCAAAAAGGTTAGTACAAGATCAGATAATCCAGAAAAGGATAACCCTTCATAAAAAGAAAATCTATTCTAAATCTCCAAAATTTGCCCAACAAAACCCAAAGTTCAACGAGGAACATTCGATAAAAAATTTGTCCATAAAATTCTTCAAAGTAAACCAAACTAAGACTGAATCCCAAATATTTCAAGGATTTAGTCACATAGTCTTCCAAGTTAATTCGTAACATTTATCTCCAAAAAAACATCAGTTCCTCCTAAAGTCTCACATTGAAAATTAATTAACCTAATCAGATATCCTCCATGATAGGTTAATAAATTTCCATAGATAACCCAAAATCAACTTACTCTTTATTCATAAAATCATCTAACTAAAAAGAATCATTCAAACTAACCAGGGACTTCACATAGTCCAGTGGTAGGCGATAAATATCAGTCGCACTTTGGTTGTGGGTTCGATTCCCGCAGCTTTGTCTGACGTGATGGGTTGTCACACGGTCTGCGTGTTGTCCTTTTTATAAAACTCTAAAAATAACCCTAAAATGTTTTAACCTTAATAGTTTCCTTATAACTCTCATTTTCATCCAAATTCGTTACGGCCTCAACATCTTATTTCTTGAAGTCTTATTTCACCACCATAAGATAAAATAAAACGATTCCCAAAATGAATAACATCATACCTTGATCATGGCGTCCACTCGGTTTCATCTTCATCTTGCTCACATAGGAAGAAGTCCCATGCATTACTACAATGATTTAGAGATCCTTCAAAATCATTTTCTTCCACCATCAAAATACACCTTGTACAACATGGGACATATGGGTGTTCAAAGAAAAACAGTTTTGGAAAATAATCATGTATGACATACAATTCAAAAACATCTGATAAAACTTGATTTCTATAAAATAGCCAGACGGAATTTGAGTTTAAAATTTCTATTATTGGTCCTTTTAAAATACCATAAGTATGTGGTGAGAGATTATATTTTAAAATCAAATATAAATAGGTTTCGCAAGGGTCTCATTCCTCAGCACCATCTTTAAAATCATAATATGCTTCAAATTATTATGATAAGGTAAAATATTTTAAAATACCTTGATAATATTTACCTTTCTTGAAAATATGAGAATATTGTAAAAATAGTATTTTTCTAAAAACAACCCATGATCCATGATGATAATGAGGTATAATGGAGGTGTTTGATATCTCAAACAACTGCTTGCAAATGAGTTGTATGCTAGAAAAAGTTAAACAATCATCCGAACATGACTTTGAAATAACTTTTTCTAGCATGTCATCAGGATGAGATAGGAATGTCGTTTGAGATCCTTCTCCTTCCATTCATAATCGACTTTACTTGACCTGAAAAATGTTATAAAACAAGGATTTAACTGAAATAATATATATAGGGACTAATCATGAGTCTAACAAAAACTCATAATCCCTATAGTTGTCTAAAACGACCTCTGATACCAAATATAAAGCCCCGGCCTTAAACCATACTTAATATTGAATTAAATGAATAATTCCCATTGTGGATCTTTTTAGGATTAGTGTTTTTGAGAATTATGACATAACTATAACATCTCTAAAAGATTACAAAGTAGGAACTTTTACAAATTTTCCATAAAATAAAAACTCTTAAAAAGAAACATGTCCAGTTCCATGTTTTAGGTTGCATGACTTTCCCTTGATCCCATCCATGACCCTATTCCATGTTAAGTCCTGTGAAAAACATTTCAAAAACATGGGATGAGCATAAAAAGATCAGTAAGGGATACAAAAAGAATGAAAACTGTTAGATTTTTAAAACGACTAGTAAACCATATATACTTTATCAATGTAATACTTTTCTCCTTTTCGAAGTATTAAAAACTCTTCACTGAATAAAAGTTCATTACTTACCCTTCTGTAACCAAAATATTACCATAAAACCCATATAAAGATCACATAACATATAAAGGTAACTTGGGACATAAAGATACTTAAGTGGAATAACCATAAGGTCGACTTCCACACATATCACTTAATGGAATAGCCATTCGGCCAACTTCCATACATACTTAATGGAATAGCCATACGACCGACTTCCATACCCAATGCATTAGAGGTTATAACGTAACCACCCATCCTAGTATTCATGGAACCACCCGTCATATGGTTTATCATGAAACCACCCGTGAAATGTCCAAGTACCATTATAAAATTATAACACATAAAACCAATATAAATGAATGATAAAATTTCCACATTTCAATCACAATATATCATTTAAATATATTGAAAAAATATAATCCTTTATCAAAACCGTTTTAAATACCAAAATATATAAAATAGTATATGGTATTTATTTTATTTTAAAAACATTACGGCTTGTTTAGGAAGCCAAAGATCAAATAATACTCACGTCGGCGGAAAAGGTCGTTGTCCCCGCGTACGTTAAATGAAACATTCGTTTTTGTCGTTTAGTAAAACGCTTCGTAGAAAAATATTACTTTTTTATAAAGGTAAAATTCAAAGGGGTTTATACACCGTATAAAATAAAGTTGTGTAAAAAACGAAATATGCCTCAATGAAAGGAGATTGAGACAAAGTCCCTTACAAAGATGATATCCTTGGTTTAAGGATAAATCAATCACAAAAGTATATGTGATAAACGAATACGCCAAATATAAGGGGATATTATGTATAATATAATCAGAGGTTATTCACAAATATTCATAGAATGACATATTCATGGAGTATAAGTTTATCCCAAAGAATGAAATTTGGGTTAAGAATTTCCCTAGAAAAAATTTGACAGCATAATGGTGTCACTACAAAATTCAGAAAATGAGTTGATGAGAGATAAAAATGGTATCTCATCACATGGAAATTAAATTTAAATCAATAAGGATATAGAAGAACATATCCCAACATAATAGTATGTGAATTTAAAGACATAACAAAATAAGTATTTTAAAAAGAGGAGGGTGAAAGGTTCCCTTACCGACTTGGGTATCTTTCGAAACATACACCTTGTGAAAGAAGAACAATAAAAAATTGATGTAAATACTCATAAATGAAAGTATATTAAACAATGAGTAAAATAATTGGCAGTACATACACCACTCAACGGAAATTTTGGCAAATGTAGCATAAATCTCACGAGAATAAAAGTGAGATGAAAAATCCCTTACGAAAACTCGGCAGCCTAACAGCGCCACATAAAACATACAAAAATGGATTGATGAGATCAAATAGGGTATATCATCATATTAACATAAAGTTTATATAAAGGGTTATATAAAAGAAAAACCCCCAACTTAACAAATAGGAGCTTAAAAGAAGTGACATAAAGGAGAGTACTTAAAAATAAAGAGAGATGTTAGATCTCTTACGAAAATTCGGCAGCCTAACGGCGCCACTCAAAACATTCAAAATGGATTGATGAGAGAGAATAAGGTCTCTCATCATATGAACATAAAAATTATAGTAAGAGTAATATAAAATAACATCCCAATAACAAGAATGATTATCTTTAAAAGGAATGACATAAAAGAGCGTACTTAAAAAGAAAGAGAGGAGTAAGATCCCTTACCTCGGGTCCGACATGACTCGATCGTTCTTTAACATCCTGAATAATAATCTTGAGTTAATTTCTACTTGCTTAAGAACCTTTTTCAAGTTCATTATTCCTTCTATATCAATTATTGACATGTTATAAACATTATTTAATCATTTAAGTTAATAATGTTTGTTTTGTCGATATTTGGTTCTTAAGTCAAAAGTGGACTTCTTACAATTACATGTTGTTCGTGTGGTCAAAGGTTCTTTATATCCAGAATTACATTCCTGATTTGTAAATCATATATATCATATATATCCAGCATATACATGTATTTATAATATTAAATAATCATTTATAGGTAAGAAATGAAATGCACCATTCCTGGAGACGGTAAGCCGTACGTACGCATTAACGCTACTTTCATTTCTATGTCATATTAATGGAATTAAAACTAAATGAGAGATGTGTATATTTTTTATTCCAGAATTATATTCATCCTTTATATCTTTCAAACATCATATATATCCATTATATGTACTTATAATATTACATTACATTTGAGGATAAGAAATGAAATGCACCGTTCATGGGGACGGTAAGCCGTACGTACGCATGAACGCTAGTTTCATTTCTATATCATACTTTAATGGAAAGAAAACAATATTTATATAAAGGTATATAATAATTACAGTATAAAATAATATATAATAGCTTTAAATACATCCTTTATACATACCACATATGGCATTAACGAATCAAATCACTTTGAGGGGGCGGTAGTTCGCACTTCCTAAAATGAAGATATCGCGTATACCCATAACGGAAGCCATAAAGGTATGCCAAAAATGAAAAATACATAAGTTTAAGTAAAACATAAAAATATTATATATCATATATAAACATAGTGACATCTTAATGTACACCTTTGAAGGTGTTATATGAGTGTTGAACAATCATCGTTTGGTGAGGCAGAAATTCCCCATCCACAGAAACTGTATGTTCTTTAACCATTAGATGAAGGTGTGTGTAAGTGTAGCTCGAATACATATTATAAAAACATAATAGTATATTGAAGATACTGGGGATGTTACAAAAGAAATGGATAAAAAGAGTTTAGGGGGTTGGAGAAGCAAAATAAAACAAAAGAGCACAAGTGAAGACGTTACCTTAAAATTGGGTAACTCCCATTGGTTTGAACCAAAACGGTTTCTTGAAGAGCTTAATGCCTAAGTTAATGCTTCTAGGATGAGTAGAGTGATGTGTCGAGACAAAATGATCAGAGCTTGGCCGAACCAAAGGTTTGATAGGTGTGGGTAAGGTGGTAGAGGTGGGGGCCTTTTATAAGAGGAGAGGAGGGGCACTCTTGTAAAAGTATAAAATGTTACTTTATTTTCAAATGGTTTTAGGATTTTAATGGTATCACATTGATTTGTTTCGAGGATAAGGTGATAAGGGTTCGAAATCCAGCCATAAAATATGTTTTTGACATGTTTAGGTCCTAGATGTTTCATTATCTTTCCATTTTATTTAAATCGTTAAATAATGAGGTCATCGCTGCATCATCATGATGTCATAAAGAATTTAATTTATTTAATGTCTAAAAAGTATAAAACAAATACTATGATGTATTAAATCTTTTTATATTTCCAATGACTATTTATTGTCAAAATTCTGAGTTGTATAACCACATGTAAAAATAGTTTTAGTAAAACAAATCATGTTTGTGACATTTTATTTTATCTTTTAATAAAAGGCATAAATGTCATTATCAAACCCAAGTGGCTACATGGGGTACCAAAAATCGTCCCATGGGTTGTCTTGGTCGGCCATAACTCATCCAATAGGGTTAGGACAAGTGTCAATATATTTTCATTTTATTATAATATCATTTTTACCTTAAATCACAGTCTTTACCTTTAATCGCGATTAATAAAACATAAAAATTACTTTTCATCAAAAATTATTTTCAACCCATTGAACCACATTGTACTTAACAATTAAAATCATTTAAATTGGATTTTTGAAATTCAAATCACAGAAGTGGTAAAGTCCCATTTAAACGAAAAATTAAATTTTGTAACCACCACTTTGTGGTTTCACTATTCATCAAAAATTGGAGATTTTCAGAAAAATACCAAAAATTCACCCTAATCTATATTTGATATTCCGAATTAAAAAATGATTTCTATTTTACCAAATTCATAACATAGATTTTTCATTAATTAATTTTATAATTAATTCCCATATTCATAGCAAATAGCGTGTTTTTATGAAACAATAAGTATCAAAAGATTGACACTAGTTTAAGTCCAACATCAAAGTGAAATTAATTCCAATGACCACTATTGGATTAAATGGTAAAAATATATTCTATTTTTAATAAAAAAACAATCCAAAATATTATCTAATAATATAAATAAACTAGATTTAAAAGAGGTTTTGATTTAAAATACAACATTTTTCACTATTCATTAAAAAATGATCTTTATCAGAAAGATACCAAAAATTTAAACAAAGTAAATTTTGATGTCCTGATTATAAATAAGAATTATATTTTTTCAAATATAACACATAAAATTGTCAAAAAGTGAATTTAAAAGAGGTTCACCTTCAAAAGGTGATTAATCAACCTTTTAAAGAATATTAGAATGTCTACGCTTAAAATTGGATTCATTCGCATTTTTAATCCTCTAACATTTATTGTAAAGAGTAAAAATATTAGACAAACATATATAATCATTTTTTATGTAGTTCTGTTCATTCCTGCCATTACAACGACTAGGCGTTAACTACTCTTTAAAATAATATTATTTTATTATTAGAGTGCAACGTAAGATTCCCAAGAAACTCGTTGTTAAATATTGGGTATGCCATCGAGCATAGCATCCCCCTTAAAGTAATTTTAATATTTTATTCACAAATATGGATAAATATAAAAATGTCATAATCTTTATTTACCTGGGGTGTTACATTGTGGCTGATCACTTGAGTAGAATTTCTAATTCTTATCATTCAGAAATCATCAATCCGGAATTCCTCACTGATCACCTTTCATCTCTCACTCCAAAGTTACCATGGTATGACCCAATTGTAAATTACTTGGTTTCTGGTGTTTTTCCTAAATATTTTTCAAAAGAACAGAAAATGAAGTTGAAAAGTGATTCAAAACACAATTTTTAGAAAGAAAATAAACTTTGGAAAACTGGTGAAGACATGGTAATAAAAAGATGTGTCAAAGAAAATAAACATTCTTCCATATTAGAATTTTGTCACTCAATGCATAGTGGTGGCCACATTGGACCACAACGGACCTCCCAAAAGGTCCTTGACTCTGGATTCTTCTAGCCTTCACTCTTCAAGGACTCACATGGGTTCTGTCAATCATGTCCCACTTGCCAAAATATTGGCACAATTTCCAAGTGAAATGAAATTCCCCAAAATCCTTTAAATTTTTATGAGATCTTTGATGTTTGGGGCATCGATTTCATGGGACCTTTTCCCACTTCTTATAGATTCTCATACATCCTTGTTGATGTAGATTATGTTTCTAGGTGGGTTGAGGCCAAACCCACTAGAAAGGATGATTCACATACTGTAAGTGAGTTCTTAAAGACACAAATCTTCCACCGATTCAGCACACCACGTGCCTGGATCAGTGACTTAGAAGCTATTTTGAAAAAAATGGAGTTATACATAAAACATCAACTGCATATCACCCCCAAACAAATGTCATGGCTGAACTTTCTAATAGAGAATTGAAAAGAGTGCTTGAGAAAATTGCAAAACCCACCAGAAAAGACTTGCCTGAATGATTTGTTGAAGCACTTTGGGCTTATCGAACTGCCTATAAAACACCCATTGAGATGTCTCCATTTAGGCTAGTTTATGGTAAAGCATGTCATCTACGAGTTGAAATCCAACATTAGACTTTTTGGGAAGTGAAAACATGTAATTTTGATTGTGAAAAATTTGGTGAAGATAGACTGTTGCTGTTGAATGAAATAGAGGATCTTCAACTTGATTCCTATGAGAATTCCATTCTCTACAAAGCAAAGGCTAAGGTACTCCATGACAAACACATCTTGAGAAATGTATTCCATGAAGGTGAAAAAGTATTTCTTTTCAAATCTTGATTTCGTCTTCACCCAGGTAAGCATAATTCTCATTGGGAAGGTCCTTTTGTTATTACTAATGTTTACCCATTTGATGCAGTGCAAGTCCACGACCCCTCTTCCAAAAGGACATTCATAGTTAATGGAAATTGGTTAAAGCATCACCTTTAGAGAACACACAATCCTGGATCATCATGGAATTCCACTGGATCCCCACCTTCTCCAGCCGACCAACCACTAGATGGAGATGGAAACCCGCCAAATCCAAACCCGGGGGCACCTCTTTCCATTCAAATATCTCTCTCTCTCTACCTCTACCTATTATTTCTTCTTCCTCTCTCTTTCATTTTACCACTTTCTTTATCAAATCCTTTATTCTTCACATTATCTTTTGTGTCGGTGTATCTTTATTAAAAACTAAAAAAAACCTAAACAAAAACAAAACGAAAAAAGAATCATAAGAAAAAAATATATACAAAAAAATCAAGAGTCATGATTACTCACCTTCCAATTTTCAAATTTTGTCCAACCTTTTTGGGGAGTCAACATGAATTTTTTCATCTCAAATTTTTTTTATTTTCATCATGACTTTGGATAAAGTATTTTTTTTCTAAACCACCATATTATGAATGTTCATTTTTTGATTTGAAAAATGAGTTTCCCCACCCGTGAGGAACGACATTTGTTTTCATTCCAAGGCCACCTATGGCCATCTTTTCAAAATATATGTTTTCACCCACATTTTTGAGTCTTGAGTTTGTGGAACATCAAGCATAATTTCCTACTTTAGTGTGAATTAATATAATAGATGAATTTTTTGATCCACATGAGAATGAAAACAGCCAAATAGCCTCCCATTAACCATACATTAATCCTCCTTTTGAAAGCCCCTTCGAGCAAATGGAAAATTTTTCTTTGATAGCCACATTACAAGCCCAATACCTTTTACCACCCAATATCAACATGGATTTTCATTGCCTATGTATTTGAAATTTATGTGTGGGGGGAATGGATTTCATTGTTTGGGAACACTTTTATTGATTTTCAACATGTTATCATCTTCTTGAGGGTAAGCATCAATTTCAGTGTGCGGGAGAGGCTGCCATTCAATGTGTTTTGGGGAATTTAATGTACTTCCATTTATGTGATTTTGTAAATGTTATTGACAAGTGTTCAAAAAAATGAAGAAAAAAAATCAGAAAAAAAATTGAAAAATGGGTTGTGTCATGGGTAGGTAAAAAATAACTCTTTTTCAACCTTTGATCTTGTTATAACTATTACAATTAGTGTTTTGAGGAGATCAAACATGGGTTGGGATATGAGTGTGAGATCTGTTTCAAGGTCAACATTCAAAAGAAAAAAGAAAAAAAAGAACACTTGTATTATATTCTTATTGGGAAAAGTATTGTGTTTTGTAAATATTCCATCTTCTCATTACCTTCATATTTTCTTCCTCTATTGTGTCTTTCTTCACACAATAATTCCCTTGTAAATATGTGTTTTCATTTCCTTCTGTGTTTTATTTCAAAAAAAAGGTGCATTGCTTTTTCTATGTTGGTGTTTTAACCCTCTTATTCTCTCTCTTGGACATTATACTCCTACCATCCCATAGCCACAAGAAAAACCCCTTAAAAATACCTCTTGATTATTGTGAACTTTGTATAGGTATTAGAAGCTGAGAGCTCTTTCAAACTCTAAAATTTTCACTTTTGTTTGGTGGAAGAGTGAACCGCCACAAATGAATTTTATCATCTTGAGAGGTGTGAGTTTTGAGTGTCCACATTTCCCATTTATAAATTTGAGTATGAAAAAAATGAATTAGTTTTGGAAAAATGTTTCTGTAGCATCTTGTGGTGGAATTCAGAAAGGATGAGTGAAATATTTTAAACCTCCCCTGATTGAAGAAAACAAAATTTTAATATTTGTTGGTGAGTGAAAATGATTTTGTCATATCATTATATTTGTTACACATGAGGACATGAAAAAAATTAAGTGTGAGGGAGTTGATGTTATTAATATTTTCATTACTTATTAAATACTCCCATTACTTATTTTATATGAAATTTGCATAATATTTTTGAAATATTAATGTTTTAATACAAAGTATAATTTTTGAGCATTTTTAGAAGTAGTCCAATTGAGTCATTTTACTATTTTATTTATAAATATCACCCTACTAATTCAAATTGTGTTGTTATTGTTTCTTCGGATTCCTAATTCAATATAAAACATTTAATTAGAAGGTATCATGGGCCAATTCTTCCATTTGAAGGATCACATTTACTACACAAGATGACCCAAAGAATTTGTGAAGAAACTGGACCAGCCAAGATGATTGGGTTACTGGTATCACTCTAAACACCCATATTTTTTGGAACTGCACCATTTGTTCTTGATTATTCAAAATATTCATGGGTAAAAATTTCAGGGCCCAAATCTAAGAAAAAAGGGCCCAAATGAAGCTTTTAAGTCCAGACCACCATTCTGGCCAAGAAATAAAATTAGTATAGTATTGATGAAATATCTAATGATGAAAGGATAAAATCGATCTAAAATTTTTCAGAGTGAAAGAAGAGATATAGGTGGATGACTTTGTTGAAGAAATCATTCGGCTTTGAAGGCATATTACAATTCACAAACCCTTTCACATTTTGGACATCAAAAAGACTGGATTGAAATGGACAGACTAAAATTGTTTAATCATCCGACCATTCCTTTGGGTAAATAGGTCCAAATTCCTCCAGATTTTGAGAGTAGTCGGCCAACATTATTATCTACAACGTTGAATAAGGAGATATCTCGAGATTTGGCTGTCTGTATAGCCAAATTGGCGATGCAAATGGAGGTACAGATTGGGAATGCAAACAGTCCACTCCTTGGGCTATAAATACTCTCCCCTTCTCTCCTTGAGAGAGGTTGGAATTTCAGAAGAGAGGAGAACATATTGTCACAAAAACATCCTTTCCAAAAGTATTGGTAGGACCTTAAATACTCAAGTTTTCACTTGAGAGACCATTCCTCCACTCTTTGTTTTCACTTACTTTCGTGTTCTTCGTTTTTGTAATCTCGTAAGACTCTTTCTTTGTAATTATGTTTTAATGAAAATTTCTTCGTCAATATATCTTATCCTCATCCAAATTTTGTAGTTTAATATTAATGTTCTTAAAATAGTTTAAATTCAGTTTAATCTTCTTCCATTATATTTCTTCCCCATTCAATCGAAAATCCGTTTTTAATTATCATCATTGTTCGGGTGTGTGTGTTTGACGTACCACTCTTTTCTAATACCTTTCTCTTTCTTCTATTATTAATTTACCATCATAATTATTATAACCAAACTATTAAACAACAAAATGGATGAGTAAATATCTCATTGGGGTGAGTCGAAATTTAGGTATGTTAAGTGATTGAGAGTATTTTCTAGATGAGTATTCGTTAATTTAACATTGTGTATGTTGGACTTAATATGTCATGGATTAATGACATATTTTGTTTAGAATGTGGTTTCCATGGATTATTGGAACCATAAATACACAACCATAAACAAGTACTAATTGATATTATAATCCTACTTATGTATGGCTTGGATTAAATCTGTAACACTTAGGAATTCTAATCGACATCAACTTGTGAAGTGGGTGTTAATTTAAATGAAATATAAAGCAAAGCTCAAGGATATCACAAGGTTAACTCCCTAATAATGAACTCACCCCAATCTTTATCAATTTTTTAAATAAATTATATCCAATAAATCTTTTCAATTAATCTCTTCAAAAAAACCCACTAATCAAAATACAATCAACTAAAAACAAACGACTATTAGAAAGTATCATCGCTGAGGATTCGACCCGAGTGTGGCTATACACATTTGCAGAGCACTAGAACATTGACCGGTCGATAGGAGACAATCGGTCATTCATTTCAATATTATTCATATTCTGAATTATATTAAATCTTAAAACATTATTTTTAATCATCAAATAAAAATTATTCCTGAATGGATACGATGAGGAATGAATCTTATCGCATTCGTGGAGACGGTAATCCGTATGTACACATGAGAGACAATACCATTCTTTTGATATAAAATAATATATAATTGGAAGGTATATCATATATACCGAATAATTATAATATTATATTTATTATTTAAATCCATTATACATCATTATTATACCCATCCAAAAAATAATGTATTGAATAACAACTACACCACGACGTGGAGACGGTAAGCTGTACGTACGCATGTATGGTGACATGTTATTCAAAGGATAGATCGAATAATGAATATTGTTATACCATATTTATAATAACATTATAGAATTTAGAATATAATGGAGGAATTATTCTAGAATGGAAACAACAATGAAAGAGGATGTGGAAGAAGAAAGGAACTTGAAAGAGGTGATGAAATATTTACCTCTTCTCCGGGTTCATCATTTTGATTTGATCAAAAGGGCTCCTTAAGATGGCTTTCAGAATAAAGTAATTACTCTAGGATGAATTTAGGACAGTTGAGAGGATATTTGGGAAGGGGTTGGCCAAGCCAAATGCCTTTTATGGTGTGAATTTGAGAGAAATGGAAGTGTCATTTTATAAGAGGGTTGAGGGGAACCTTAGGAAAAGATTGAAATATTATTTCATAATAAAATAAATTTCGTTTTCTAATGGATCAAAATGATTTATTTGGTGATAAGTTTGTGATGGGTCGAAAACCACCCAACCAATAGGTTTTAGACAGGCTTTGGTCACTATACTAACCTTATCTTCTAGATCTAACTCATAGTTAATTAATTTGACATTTACCAAGTCTCTTTGTATTTTTATATTATATAGTTACCAAACATACTATAAAGTTCCATGAAAACCAGAAGAGGTTAATTAATGACATATATATTATTATTCAAGACCTTTGAATGAACCTTATATCTTCATGAATAGAATATCAATTAATAATATAATATTTGGTTTAAAAACGCTTTTATGTCAATTTTGACACTATTTTATGTTTTTTTGTTAAATTTCTAACAACATTATTACTTAGAAAAAAATTAATTAAATCAATAATAATATGTAGCATTAACCAAGAAAATTTGTGGATGGAATGAAAAATTTCAAATTATATTTATTTCAACATCAATAATATCATTTATTTGATTCTTTCATTAATAAGGAAAATATTGCATCATCATTCTATTATAAATAAATTTAATTATAAAATGTCTAAAAATTAAAAATAAAATACCATTATGTAGGGAATATTTTTATATTTCTATTTAATATTTATAGTCAAAGCGATAATATATATTGCTATGTAAAAATTTCTTTACTAAAAGATATATGCTTATGTCATTTTTGTATTTAATTTAACTTAATTAATATAAAGTGTCATTATCACTTACAAGTGGCTCCATGGGGTCCCAAAATCAACCCAAGGATTCTCATGGTTGGAAAATTATAATGCAATAGAATTATAACACATTTTAGTGTAATTTAATATTATTATAATATTATTTTCTTACCCTTATTTACCAGATATAACTTTTAAGAATGTTAAATAAAATATTTACCGAAGTACTTGTTCAAAATGTCTAAAAATAAGAGTTATCTATTTTCACAATATGGAACTCATGATTCTAAATATGGAATCCATTTTTATAAATTCAAAACACATAAGTGTCAGAAATTAATTTAAAATTAATTCACATTTTCAAAAAAAGCATGTTTTTATGAAATAATAACTATCAAAATATTGACACATGCTTATCTCCAGTTTAAATGTGAAATTATGTAAAATGACCAACATTGGATTAAATGGTAAAAATATAATCTAATTATACATAAAAAACACTCAATAGTAAAATTTATCACTATAAATTATTTTGATAAAAAATGTTGTTTTTAATTAAAATTTAGTAACTTTTACTATTCATCAAAAACTAAATGTTTTCAGAAAAATACCAAAACATCACCCGAAGCTAATTTCGATATTCTAAACCCAAAAATTAAGTCCATTTTGTAAGATAAAATCAATAATATTTCAAAAAGTAGGTATTAATATTCATAACGGCTAGTTTGATTGGTCGTGGTGTGTTAGAATCTCGAAGTTGCATACAATGCAAGATTTTGCATTAATCAAAGGGAAACATGTCGTAAAAGTTTGGGGTGTTACATTATACCCTATTTAAAATAATTTATCCCTTGAAATTTCTAGAATATTACTACATAAAAAGATTTGGGTGGTTCTTCATCATAATTTCCTCGGGTTCCCTCATTGCCTCTTTCATCTTATGGTTTATCCATAGAACTTTTTCCAGATGGGTCGTTCGATTTCTCAACACTTGTCCTCTTGTATCAAGAACCTTGACAAGATCATTGCAATAAGACATATCAGGTTCGAGTTATAATTCTTCATAAGTTAGTACATGCATTGGTTCAACCATGTATTTTCTCAACAGTGATACGTGGAACACATCATGAACTTTGGAGAGAGTTGGCGGCATTTCAAAATGGTAATCTACAACCCCAATTTGATCAATAATTTAGAAAGGAACGATGTACCTGGTACTCAATTTACCCTTCTTACCAAAACGTATGACACCCTTCCATTGAAATACCTTCAAGAAAACATGATCTCCTACCTGATATTACAAATCCTTCCTTCAGTTATCGACATAGCTCTTCTGCCTATTTTGAGCTACTTTAATGTGGTTTTGGATTACCTTCACCTTTTCCATCATTTAATCAACAAGTTCTGGGCCTACCAGTTTTCTTTCACCAACATCATCCCAATAGGTTGGTGTGAAACATCTCTTTTTTGATAACGCTTCATATCGTTCCATCCGAATACTTGAATGGAATCTATTATTATAGGAAAGTTATAACAGAGGTAAATATTGATACCACATACATTGAAAGTGTAGTGAGCAGGATCACATCATGTCTTCTAAGGTTTTAATAGTCCATTCTGACTGTCCATCAGTTTGAGGGTGGAAGTCAGTGCTCAAATAAAGTTCAGTATCCTGGGCTTTTTGAATACTTTTCCATAATCTTGTTGTAATACGGGGATCACGATCAGAAACAATCGATATGGGTAATCCATGAATTCTTACAACTTCATTAATATATAGTCCTACTAAACTTTCTAGTGGTAAATCTTCTCTTATAGAATGAAAATGTGCTGAATTGTTAAGACAATCAATAATGACCCATATTGCATCATTTCTTCTAGTAATATTTGGAAGTCCCATGACAAAGTCCATCATAATATTATCCCATTTCCACTCAGGTATGGAAAGAGGATGCATGACTCCACTAGGCTATTGCCTTCCAGCATTCACTTGTAGACAAACCATACATCTTGAAACAAAATCAGTAATCTCCCTCTTCAGGTTGTCACACCAAAAATGATCCTTCAAATCACTATACATTATTGTGCTCCCAGGATGTATAAAGAAATTGGAGCTATGAGCATCATCAAAACATTCCCTTTGTATATTAGGTATATCAGGAACATAGATTATCTTCCAAAATTTCAAAATGCAATCCTCATATATGGAGTCACTCAATCTACCATTATTCATAGTTTTAATCTTTTTGTGAAACTTCTCATCATCAGCCTAAGATCTTTTTATCCTTTCTAGTAAAGTTGGTTTAGCAACCATTTGAAAAAGAATTTATATTTCACCTTCAATGGTTATTACTATATCCATATTTACTAGATCCATGTATATAGGATCCTTTTAAACTCTCATCTTGTTCAAAACTCCATGATCCTTTCTAATCAAAGCATCTGCCACCTTATTTGCCTTATCTAGGTGGTAGTGTATAGTGCAATCATAATCCTTGAGTAGTTCAAGCCATCGCCTTTTCCTGATGTAGAGTTTTGTTGTGATAAAAAATACTTCAAACTCTTGTGATCAGTATAAATGTCAACTTTTTTACTATATCGATAGTGTCTCTATATCTTAAAATAAAAGATTACAGCTGCTAACTCAAGATCATGTGTAGGATAGTTTTGTTCGAGAATTTTTATCTTTTGTGATTCATAGACAATAACCCTACTAATCATCATAAGGACACAACCAAGTCCTTTATTTGAAGCATCACTGTATATTACAAACCCGTCATTCCCTGATGGTAGAGTCAACATATGAGCATTGATTATATTCTCTTTAATTCTTTAAAACATTATTCATACTCTTTGGTCCAAACAAATTTAACCCCTTTACATGGGAGATTGTTTAATGGGTTAGGAAATCGGGAAAAATTCTGGACGAAACGTCGATAATAACATGTTAAACCAATAAAACTGCGTACCTCAGTTATACTCATCGGTGCTGGCCATTCTTGGATTTCCTTGGTCTTTTAAGGATCAAAAAATATTCTATCCTTAGAGACAATATGGGCAAGAAAAAAAATCCCATGAAGCCAAAATTCACAATTGCTAAAATTCCCATATAATTAATTTCTTTTAAGGGTCTTCAAGATAATGTGCAAGTGATTTTCATGATCTTCGTTGCTTTTGGAGTATACCAAGATATTATCAGTAAATACCACTAAAAAGTCATCAATATATTCTTTGAACACCCTATTAATTAGATCCATGAATACATGGGGTGCATTAGTCAATCCAAAAGGCATTACAGTAAACTCTTAATGCCTATACCTATTTTGAAATACTGTCTTCAGAAGGTCAACCTTCTTCACCAACAACTGATGGTATACAGATCGAAGGTCAATCTTTGAAAAATATTGAGCTCAATTAAGTTGGTCAAATAAATCATCAATTGGATTTATGGGATACTTGTTCTTTATTGTTATATCATTAATCTCCATGTAGTCAATTCACAACTTCATAGATCCATGTTTCTTCTTAACGAAAAGGATAAGGGCTCCCCATCAAGAAACACAAGTGTGAATAAATCCCTTATTACTCAATTCCTCTAGTTGTTTATTTAGTTACACTAATTCCACAATGGCCATTCTATAAGAGTTCTTAAATATGGGCCTCGAACCAAGAATTAAATCAACGGAAAAATAAATTTATCATTATGGATGAATTATAGGTAAATCTTCTGAAAACAAATCAATATATTCTTTCAAAATATGTACATATTCTATTTCAACATTCTTTTCCTCACCCACAATTATTTCATTATCTTCGTCCCCAATAATTAAATTTTGTTCAGCTATTGTGGGTTGATCTAGATTAGAATCAGTTGGTGACGATTCCGCTCTAAAGATAAGGTGTTCTATATAATAAACATCAAAAATAGTAATCTCATTCTTCTTATAATAAATTTTTCATCATGGTCCAAAATCCAATCCATACTGAGGATTATATCAAATTCAATCATGGGTATGACGATGAGATCAGCAGATAATGAACATTTATTTTTCCTAATGGGGACTGATTCACAAAACATTGTTACAATGATAATTCCCTTAGATGTATTGACTAAAAAAATACCTTGTTAAATCAAATTGGAAATATCTAATTTTCTTAGAAAACTAGGAAATTTTGAAATAATGCGATGATCCAGAATCAAATAAATCATTTTCTAAACATGAGGAAACAATTAAATTACATGCCACCACATCTTTCAGAGCTTCAACCTCAACAGTAGTGATAGCATAAGCTAAGACTTGATCCCTTGGTATTTTCTAATGTAATATTCCTTTGCGCTTAGGACATTCATTTGCATAATTTTCCCTTTCCCTACAATTGTAGCATTCAACATTGACAGCCTATTTCTTCCCCTTGCAATCACAAGCTTGGTGGTCCCTTTTACCACACTTGTAATAGACTCCCATTCCCTTCAAGAAAGTACCAGGGTGTTTCTTCCCACATTTACTACAGGATGGATACTAAAATTTTACCTTCTTACCCTTATTTTCATTTCTAGAGTGTTCAGTATATCTCTTATTCTGTTGCTTTGATTTAATGTTGTAAGACATATAGATTTTTTTTCTGTATTGATAGCATATGAGACAATATCTTCATACAACGAGAAGAATTTATAGAATAATGCTCGAGGGATAAATGGTTTTATCTCATCAAAGAAATGACCAATCTTACTTTCTGGGTTACGTATATAATCTGCAGCATGCCTCACAAACCTTATAAAGTTAGCTTCATACTTTGTGACATACTCATCCTCCATTTGCCTCAGAATTAGAAATTGTCTTTCCATATCCGCTCGATGGTCATGAGGAAAGTATTTTTCTAAGAAAATCTCTTTGGACTCCCTCCATTTCATATTAGATACTTCCACATATTCTTTTGTGTTTTGAATCAATGACCAGCATTGATCAGCATCTCCAGTGAGGCGATAAACTGCCATGAAAACTTGTTCCCATTCGCTACTCTCAAAGGTGTGGAATATTTTGTCTACAGAATTTATCCATTTATCAGCTACTAATGGATTTGTACTCCAATTTAATGTTGGTTTCTTTCCTCATTAATCAATCTAACATTAATCCTCCAAGCTTTGGATCCGGGTGCTCCATACGTGTAAGGTTATTATTCATAACCTGAGTGAGTTTTCCTAGTATGGGGATAAGCTAATAAGCACAAGTTACTTCACCTGCTCTAATATAATTATCTTGAGTATGAGGGAAATCCCTACATGGAATATGTGAGTTGATAAGGTTCCCATTCCTTCCACTAGTTTACATTTCTAAAAAATGTCATAAATTTGATTAGTTTGTGAATCGAGATACATATTTCCAATCTTTTAAAAAACTTAACATAAACTGAAAATATTATGGATATAATCCATAATAATAATAAAAATTCTTTGAGAATGTATATACTCATAAACAATTCATAATGGTTTGTAAAAAAATGAGAATTATCCTAAGAATATCCCCTGGGAGTGTCATAACCAAAAGTGCAGCAAGGCCCGTTGTCGTGCCCCAGTTCTTGTTTGAGTTTAGGTCAAAGTGGTGCTTTCAGGTTTTACCCCTAGGTACATCTATTCCAGAGCCACCTCTACCAGCTCGTATCTAGGCAGGGATGTATTTCATGGAAAATACACAAAATCTCTACAATACCAAAATTTTAGAAAGTTCTTCTATACTAATTATCAAAGTATATCTTAGGGTATTGTGCTCTAATCAGAGTATATTTAAATATAGATTCCAAGGATTGTACTAAACATCCTTTGATACCAACTATAATGCCCCGACCCTAGTTACCCAAATTCAGTGCATTATTAAATAATATTTCCATGATATAAGGAAATAATGTCCTAAAAGTCCAATCAGTTTAGTATCCTTGGAAATAATATATAAATAAATAAGTTTTACATTACATTATAAAATTAAAAATGACAACAAATTTTTTTCCATAAACGACACTCATATACCCAAAGACTATCCATGCAGGTCAGTCATAAAATACTTCTTCGCATCCTTGGAAAATAAAACATAGAATGGGGTGAGCTCAGATGCTAAGTAAGGATTAAAATATAGCAGAAACATTCATAAATAAGAATAAACATTTAAGGAAATATATAAGACTAAAACAAAATCCTTTTAAACTTAAACATCAGCATAATATGGTCAAGATAAAATCTCATAATTCCAATTACTTATTCACATGGATATTCTGCTAGTCGAATAGTCACATGAAATATCAGTAGCCACTTTCATAATGATTGAATGTGTTGGTCGGAGTTGAAACTCAAGAGGGGATGTTAATTGAGTTCCAATTAAAATTTCTGTTTAAAATATTTATATTAAAAATCGCCCAAATTAAATAACAAGATAAACTGTCATGAATTTTTAATATAGTATAGGTTCAGTTAGGTTTTCAAGAGATTGATTAATTCTCAGTTAATTTAATCTGAAGATTAGATTAGCTTTTGAAACTAACCTAATTCTTTACAATAAATACAAACACTTGGTAGTTAAACTATTAGAGTAACATTGAAATATATTTTTATTTCAAAGTACTTAGCAGCAGAATATTCAATATATTTTTAATAAAAATAAACAAGCACAGAAGTTTTAACCAAGAGGTTCAGTCTCAAGCTGAGACTTAGTCCTCTCAAATAGTTTATTTAAACTTTGATCCATACCCTGGATCGAGGTTAGCAACAGTACGAAGACTGTACAAGTACTAAGTATTCTACCACAGTTCTTCATGGGAAAGGCAAAACAATAGCACACAGGCTATCCAGGTCACACTAGACCTCTATGACTGTCCACAGCGGGATATAAGAGTATAAGGGAACGATTGAGTGAGGATTTATAAATCCTCCAGTTCAGCACAGGAGATAGTGTGTGTCTAAAAATACAGAGCACTCACACTGCTCAAAATGTAAATAAATGAAACACAATAGATCTAAGCCGATAGAGATGAGTTTAAAATGATCTATGTGTTTTGAGTGAAGCTGTATACTTCATCGATTGATTTAGATGAGGCTTTGAGTCCTTTTCTGGTTTTTTGTCAAGAAACAGAGTGTCATTTTAGTATTTGACTTCTATGTCTAGGTTGATCAGTCTGATCATCTTGAGTTCATGTGTAATCATTGAATCACTTTTCTCCTTGAATGTTCAGGTTTTATCGATTCAGTATGTATTCTTACTTCTTCTTATATACATTTAAGTCCTTGATTATCTCCAGATGATTGTCTCATATGTGCATGAATGACTGACCGACCACCACACGCCTTTAGTAGTTCGAGGATCACTTATATAGCTTTAGATCCGACAATAGGAACGATTACCTTTTAGAGGTATAAGGTACTGTTCATAAAATGCCAACTAATATCATTAATTAATATAAAGTGCATTAAAAACATAAAAAATGACCATTTCTAAATAAACAAATAGAAATAGAGTTTAGAGAAACTGCGACTGATTTCCAACGGTAGCTCTTAATATTAGTGAGCTTATACCGGTAGCTCTTAGTATCAGTGAGCTTGTATCGGTAGCTCTTCTGTATCAGTAGCTGTTATACATTATAATGGTAGATCACAGGAATCGATAGCTTCTCCTATCAGTAGTTGTTACTCTTTATAATAGTAGCTCTATGTATCGACAACTCTTTCTATCGGTAGATGTTATTCATATCAGTGACCTTTGTTTATCAGTGATTGTATATATCAGTGACCCATACAAGTGAACATATAATGGTGGACTTCATAATATTAGTGGTTATTCTGTATCAGTTGACTTGTGCATACCGGTAGAATTATTCTATCAGTAGCTCAGGTGTAACGGTAACTGTTTGTATACCGGTGAACTTATCCATATCAGTAGACTTCTATACCAGTGTACTTAGTCTTATCGATAGCTGTGTACGTGAGACCTTTGTATTAGTAGCTGTTTGTATCTGTGGATCTTTTAGTCTTCATTGGTAGGTGTTTCTATCTATATCAGTAACTATTGTGCATACCGGTGGACTTATGCATACCAGTGGAATTACTCTATCAGAAGGTCTGTATCAGTGACCCGAATACTGATCTGTTCAATGAAAAACATATCCAGATTGAGTTAGTATTATTTCAAACCATTTATAACCATATATTAACATTGACTAACATATTCCAATGATTATTTTGATATTTATTTCAACAAATTTTAACATATATATTGGATTATAAACACATATTAAAACAAAATTGATATTATCAAAACATATTGAAGAATAATTTGGATTATCAAAATGGGTGAGGTCAAAAATCTCCCCCATTTCAATAATCACAAATTATGATATTATGATTCCAAAATAAGCAGTAATGTATCAATGTAAAATACATTGGGTCTCATGACATGTTCAAATGTATCAGAGAATAGATTATTACATGCAATTGTATCAGAGTTAGAATTATAATGTAAATGTACCATAGTTATGAAACAACTGTATTAGAGGTAGAATATATTATTCTCATATATTTATCCCCCTTATATAAAGTATTCTTATATTATTCTCATATTTATTATATTTCGTCCCCTTATATAACGTATTCTTATATTAGGCTCATATTTCTCATATTTCTCTCCCTTTGTGATTAACAAAAAGTAGTAAATAAAGGATGAGAGAAGTAAAAGAATCTAAAAGAAAGTGATATCATATATATTTCATGGGGAAAATGATATAGAGAAATAAAAAATTGAGACAAACAGATAACAAGTGATTCCTATCAAATGTCCTAGCCGCTATTCAATCCACCTCCCCAGCATTTGATTTGACCTAGGGATCAGAAGAGAATTCAGATTTGGTGGATGTAGGTGGAGGCTTAGGAACACCAGAGATGATCAATGGAGGTTGTGCTACTAATACAGTGCATGGCCTATACTTTGTAGCTCGCTGGGTGATCATAGGAGTGAGGCTCTGGATAGCTTGAGTTGGTGTCATCTGAGGAATGGAGGCAGACTGAGCAGAGGGAGGCAGAGCTGGAGGTACAATGATTGGATTATTTTCTACATGCAAAAATGGAAGGAATAGATTCCTAAAGTCCATTATGATCCCTCCTCATCTTTCCATTGCAGAAATGAAGTCATCCTTTTTCTCTATAAATTTATCTAGAGCATGAGTCAACTTCCTCAGCTTGTTTACTTGTTCTCTGAACGCCTGATTGACTGGAGGATGTTTCAGATTTTCTTACAGAAGCATGAAATGATTATTCAACTAATGCTTAGAGTAGATCATATAGAAATAGAAATACAATTTGTATTTGACCACTTTTTGAGAAGCAATGGCATCTTTCATAAAAATATGAACAATTTTCACTATATCCCTAGTGGTAGTCCCAACATGGGTCAAAGTAGTAAAGAATACAAAGCCACTGGTAGAAGACTTCTAATATATTCTCTCATTATAGCTCGAATCTAATCAATATCCAAAGAAGGCCTGGTAGTACTCATAGGTGAAGTAATAAAGGAAAATGTTTCCTTAAAGGATTTAGTAAGGACACTTATTAGATTTTTCACAAGAGAGTGTTGGGTGCTAACATGCTGTTCCATGGTAGTCTTAAATTCCTCAAAAACTGATACCATTTGGCCAACTACACTCTATACAAAAGCAAAGTCTTTGTCTTCTTGAGATTCAGAGCTCATATAAGACTCCATAGATACAATTGATCTCTTTAAAGATTTATGCCAATCTTGAAACATGATTCTAGTAGGTATTGAATTCATCCAAAACACCAGATGTCGATTCATTCATCACAGAATGAATAGAAGATATTAAAGTGGTTTCTATTCTTTTCATTTCTTCCACAAAACTAGCCTGGATATTAGACTTCAACTGGTTTAAATCAGATTTTCTTACTATGTAATTAGGTAATGTTTCAGAAAGGATATTGTAAGTGACATGAGGTCTATTTATGGGTGTCTCATCTTCTGAATCAGGATAGTCCATCCCAAACACTACAAAACCTGGTTCGTCAGCCCAGTCATCAATATCATGAGAAACTAAAATAGTACCATGTTTGGTAGGATGATCCCCCTCAATCTATGAATTATCTTCTATATGTACATTTATAGCAGCCTCAGTAGGTAGGTCTTCCTCAGAATAATCATCCACAACCATTTCCAATACAACAACAGGAGGCTCCTCAGGAATAGGTGCATGTCTATATACTTCAACAACATCCTCAGTAGGAATTTAAGAGTGACCAATTAGTGGACTGAGACTCAAGAAGGCAAAAACAATTGCTTCAGTTTCAGATTCTTTTTCTTCCTCCATCTTTGTAGCAGGCTGGTCTTCCTCATCAATTGGGACTTCTTCATTCCTTATTCCCAACACTGTTTCCATTCCAGATGATACAACTTCTGAAACTGGACTTTGAGGCATGTCGGGATCCCTTCCATTAGCTACAGAGGTATCATCTTCATTAGTATCATCACTATATTGAGGTTCCTCTTCATCATGTCCTAGATCAAGATCCCTCACATCCTTTGGCCAATAAGGATGACCCACAAGATTAATCATATCATACAACATCTCATCATCACTGACCCATTCTCTTCTAAACGGATTTCAATTGATCTTTATGTATTTACAGATTGTTTTGGTAATTAAAAGTTGTCTTTCATGACCATTGTCTCATCCTGAGACATAGCCACAGCACATACATATATCATCATAGAGATCAGTTTTGAAAATGAATAGAACATTAGTTTTTGATTTTTGCATGGTCATATCTTCAATTTGAATGGTTAATAGTCAACACTGATTTACCTTGACACCATGCCTCAACAAATGCAACAAATAAATATATTGGTATTTCAAATTTGCAAAGTCTCCTCTTCTTGGACTTAGCACATGTTGGATGAACATGAATAGTAACCAGTTCTATCCATCCATTCCTACAACAACTACTTTTCTTGGTGTACCATATCCTATTAATTCTTCCAATGAAGCTTAATATTCATAGATGACACTGGTAGGAGGTACTGATTTCAAGAAATACCCAAAATCTCCTACATGTGGAACTTTCAGGCACTCAGCCCACTCAACAGAGGAAAAAGATATTGTTCTTCTATTCACTACTGATACCATCATATTCTCAACTATTGATTTATCAAAATGAACAAAATAATATAATTCTTTTACCATCTTTGGATAATAAGGACCATTGTTATTTGAGAACCACTCTACCCATTTCTAATCCTTCAGTACTTCTAGAACTAAAGACTTACTGGTCATCAACCCATCCGTGCATAGCTCTTTCCCAACTACTATATATCTTTGAATGAGATGTGGATTTGTAGTATTCTTCACATAACTTCCACCACAAGAATCCCCTTTGAGTCTCTTGGCATTCATCTCATCATCATTTTCACTGACTGATGGTCTCTTCACTCTTGTCATTCTACGAATCGAGAGGCTTAGGGTTCGAAAGAAATGAAGGCTTGGGAGCTAAGGCTTGAAGGTAAAGGGTTTGTGGTGGATTGATATGAGATCAAGACTTATGTTTTATCATTTAGGAATTATAAAATAAATAAATAAAACATAATATGTAAAATATACATTATACAGGTTCTGGCGGCTAAAGATGCCGATTTTTTTTAAAAAACAGTGCAACCTAACGGTAATACATACCAGAGAGGATTCCTAATGGGGAGGTATTTTTATTGTTGAGGTCCACTAATAGTGAGGTATAGTAGTGTGGTTTATAACAGTGAGGTATAACAGTGAGGTTCATACCAGTGAGGTATCAAAGGGAGGTTTTGGATGGCAGTGAGGTTTGGCTAACTGTGAGGTTTGGCGAACGATGAGGTTTTTATAACTGTGAGGTTTGGATAACGGTGAGGACTGGATAATGGTATGGTTTTGGATAATGGTGAGGTTTGGCTAATGTTGAGGTTTTGGCTAATGGGGAGGTTTAGGATAATGGTGAGGTTGGGCTAATGGTGATGTTTTGTCTAACAAAGTCTATCAATCCTAACTCAAGTCTAATGTAACTTAATCTATCCTAACATAAAGGTTTGGTGAATATGTCATCTAATTAGTGTTAAAGACCTATAAAATCAAGAGTAATATCACCCTTTTGGCAATGATCTCTCAGAAAGTGGTTCCTTAGATCAATGTTCATGGTCCTAGAGTGAGACACGAGATTCTTAGAGATATTAATCACACTAGTGTTATCACAGTTTATATATACATGTCTAAACTGATATCCAAAGTCAAATAATGTATGTTTCATCCACATAATTTGTGCACACCAACTACCATCAGCAATATACTCTGCTTCAAAAGTAGAGAATGCAACAGAATTCTGATTTTTACTACACCATGATACTAAGGACTTGCCTAGAATATGAAATGTTCCAGAAGTGCTCTTTCTATCTAACTCGCAACCAGCAAAGTCAGTATCTGAATAACTTATCAAATCGAATGATTATCCTTTTTGATAAAATAATCCTAATTTAGTAGTATGTTTATGATATTAAAAAATGATTTTAATAGAAATCAAGTATGAATCTTTTGAATTAGCTTGAAATCTTGCACACATACACACACTAAACATAATATCTGTTTGACTAGTAGTAAGGTAAAACAGACTCCCTATCATACCTCTGTAGTTGGTATGAGACACAGGTTTTCCAGTTTCATCAGCATCCAACTTACAACTATTACTCATAGGTGTATCCCTTTCCATAATACTATCTAATCAAAAACTTTTTAAAAGTTCCTTTGTATATTTAGTTTGATTTAAAATAATACCATTTTCATTTTGAAAAACTTGAAATCCAAGAAAATATTTGAGTTCACCCATTAAAATTATTTCAAATTCATTTTGCATACTCTATGAAAAACTAATACACAAATTATATTTTAAATGATCCAAAAATAATATCATCAACATAGATTTTCACTATCATAAAATCTTTGGAAATTCTTTTAATAAAGAGAGCTGGATTCACAATCCCTATAGAAAAACCTTTTGAAATAAAAAACATACTATGTTTATCATACCAAGATCATGGAGCTTGTTTTAAACCATATAAATCGTTATAGAGATTAAAAACACAATTTGAAAAATGATGATTAGTAAATCCAGGTGGTTGTTCAACAAAAACATCTTCAATTATAAAACCATTTAGAAATTCACTTTTAGCATCTATCTGATATAACATGAAATTAAGATGAGTAACATAGGCAAGTAGAATCCTAATATCTTATAATCTAGATACATGTGAAAATGTTTCCTGATAGTCTATTCTTTACTCTTGACTATACACATGTGAAAATAGCCTTTCTTTGTTTCTAACTATATTTCTAGACTCATGAACTTTATTTCTAAAAACCCATTTAGTGCCTCTGGTCAAAGTTTCCTTAGGTCTGTCAAGTAATTCCCAGACATTGTTTCTTGCAAATTCATTTAATTTTTCTTACGTAGCCATTACCCAAAATTCATCATTGATATTTTTAGGTTTTATCTGTGAAATCTAGGCTTGATGTTCAACGTAGTTTTGTAGAGAATCTCTAGTCTATGTCCCTGTATCAAGATTACCAACAACTGTATCTAAAGGATGGTTCTTTAGAATCCTAGTTGATCTGGTAGTGGTCGGACTAGAAATTTCATGTTATTCTATAGGTTCGGATTCACCAGGAACATATTCTGGAATATTTCCAAAACACGTTGTCTTTACAACAGGTTCATTGATTTTATCATCAAGGTCTAGAATAGACAGATCTTCTTCATGATTTTCAAGAGATGACATAGGTTCATATGGATCAGTTTCATCAAATTTGATGTGAACAATTTTATCCACACATTTTGTTCTTTTATTAAAGTCTCTATTTGACTTACTGGTTATATCGTAACCTAGAAAGATTCCCTCATCACTTTTAGAAGAAAACTTGTCCATATTATCCTTATTATTGAGAATAAAGACTTTTCAACCAAAAACTCTGAAATAAATAACATTAGGCTTCATATTATTCCATAGTTCATAAGGGGTCTTTTTGATAACTGGTCTAATCAAGACTCTATTTATAATATAACAACCTGTATTTACAGCTTCTCCCCACAAATAAACAGGTAGGTCATACTCATTAAGCACAGTTCTTGCAATTTCCTGAAGGGTCCTATTCTTTATTTCTACTACACCATTCTGTTTAGGTGTCCTAGGGGTAGAAATATTGTTATTGTAGCCATTTTCTGAGAAGTAGGATTCAAACTCATGATTTTCAAACTCCTGACCATGGTCACTTCTCATGGTCTTAATCTTAATTCCACTTAGGTTCTCTACAGACATGGAGTACTTAATGAAATAGGAACAAGCTTCACTTTTGTGAGCAAGAAAGTATACCCATGTGTATCTAGAAAAGTCATCTACTAGGATACAGACATAGTGCTTCCCATTTAAACTAGAAAATCTAGAAGGTCCAAATAAATCCATGTGAACCAAATCAAGAGGTTGAGACGTTGAAATTTTTTTTCTTTAATTTGAATTAAAATTTATGTTGCTTTCTCTTTTGATAGGGAGTACAATCTTTGTCTCATGGGAATTTTAGTTGATGTAGAACTCTAACTAAAATTTTCTTAGTCATTTTCTTAAGTGAGTGAATGTTGTAGTTTACTAATATTCTATACCATATCCATCACTCTTTTTGAAAATCATTTAAACAAGTAACATTTTTTTGGATAAAGAATTTAAATATATAGCATAACCATTTTTATTTCTTATGGAAAAAAAATACCGAAACATTTTTAGAATTAAAAACATTACAAGCATCATTTTTAAATTTAACATTGAAACAATAATCACACAACTGGGAAACACTTAATAGGTTGTATTTTAATCCATCTACAAATAATACATTCGAAATTAAAACTGAATCAGTGATACCAATTTGGTCCAAGCTGATGTTTTTTCTTTTGAATCATCACTAAATGTGACATTCCATCCATCAACCTTGATTAAAATCTTGAAACATGAAAAGTATCCCGTCACATGCCTTGAACATCCACTGTCCAAGTACCATATCTTTTTATGGTAACTCTTCAAGAAATTATCCTACAAAATAGATTTAAACAGAAAATGATTTTGGTACCAGATTTTCTTAGGTCTAGACAGGTTAGAAAACAAAACTTCTGGTACCCATATTTGCCTAATGGGTTTCATATAATCAATAGATTCAATAGATTTTGAAAGATAAACTTTGTTTTATCTATAACTATGTGAATAGTTAGTTGAGGCATAGAAATTTTCATAGTTGGATCTAGTATCATACTGTCTAGATTTAGGAATAAATATATTCTTAACAAGCTATTTATGTTCAAGTTGATATACAAAACTAGTAGTGTACATTGGTTCCACTTGTTTTCCAAGAATTTGAGTTAGTATATTCTTTTCATTTGTGAACTTCTATAAATCTATTCTAATTTTCTAATTGGACAATTTAATTTGAGTATTCTCCTTTAATAGTTGAGAATTATCTTCCGTTTCTTTACTAAGATCAGATTTAACAGTACTGGACAAGGCGTACTATTTCATTAAGGATTTATACTTATCTTTCTGCTCTTTAAAAGTTTCCTATAGCATGTTACAGTATTCAAATAATTATTCAATAGTCTTGTTTTCAGAATGATAATCATCTCCAGAGTAATAATAATTTTAAGCAGGACTATCCAATGTTACCTTAGATGTGTTTTTCCAGAAACACAAATTATCTTCTTGATATTTTTCATCCTGAGTGGAGTCAAAATTACTTGAACTATCTTCTGAAGCACTTCAGGTTTCTTTCATTGCATTCTTATATTTTTTCATTATAATCATATTTCTTCTTAAACTTCAATTTTGGAAAGTCAGCCATAATGTGACCTTTCCTTTTGCATTTGTAGCAGACTATGTCATCACTTTTATCAGTCCATTTCCAATATTTCTTCTAATGACCTTTTTGTCATACTTTCCTTTGTAATGGGATTTTTGTAAGAACTTCTTCGTTCTATAAAATTTCTTAAATCTCCTGGCTATTTGAGCCATTTTAGAATCACTATCAGATGCACTTTCTTCACTGCTTGAACTATCACTTTATCATTGTATTTTTCCTTTGTCCTTGGTTTTTGAAGTAGAGGTACTAACTGCTACTAATTTCTTTCTTGGTTCATCATCTTCTTCCTTTTTTACCTTCAGCTCCTCTACATACATCATTAACATTGCAATCAGATCTTTAATACGTAGCGATCTTATGTCACATGATTCTCTTATTGAGACTGATGTGCCTATCCATCTTTCTGGTAGACATATTTATATCCTCATGATTTTCTCTTTTGCAGGAACAACTTTTCCAAGTGAGCTCATTGTATTTAAAATTTCGTTGAACCTGAGATACATGTCAGAAATAGGTTCATCAGACATCATTTTAAAATTATCTTACATAATAGTATAGGTATTAAATATCGTTTCTTTAATATTTTTTGGTCACTCATTAGAAATAGCCAAAGTATCCCAGATTTCATAAGAAGTTTTACAAGAAGATATTCGATTAAATTCTTCATCTCTTAAAGCACAATATAGGACATTCATTTCATTACAATTATTATTGTAAGCTGTTCTAGTAGGTTCATCCCAACTAGTTTTTCTAGTTTCTGGAATCTTATACTGAGTCTCTATAGCAGTCCAGATGTCAAATCCCATACTTTCTAAATGAATTTTCATTTTCAGTTTCCATTGGGAATAATCAACACCATTAAATAAAGGTAGCATATTGGTAGAAGCACCTTCTAGTCTATTATTCATTGTTAGATTTTATCAAATATATTTAATGAGATAAAATTTAGTACTAATAGAAATTTATGATCTTTAAGATATAACTAAAATCAAAGTTGAAAAAAAGTACTTGGAAATCTATTATTAATAACAACCTCTAATACAAAATGTTGGTCGGAGTGGACACTAAAGAGTGGGGTGAATTTAGTTCTAATTAAAAATTCTTGTTTAAAAGATTTATATTAAAAATCCCCCTAATTAAATAACAGGCTAAATAGTAGTGAATTTTTAATATTGTAAAGGTTCAGTTAGGTTCTCAAGAGATTGATTTGTTCTCAGTTAATCTAATATAATGATTAGATTAGCTTTTGAAACTAACCTAATGCTTTACTGTAACACCCCGAGATTTTATGAAAAATATTCATTTTAATTTCTTTAATGTCTTGTGTTGTACGCTACACCAAAAGGATCTTGCACAACATGCATCCCTGACATGGCTTGCATTACACGCAATAAAGACCTTCCTCGATAGCGTGTGTAGTATGCAATACTGAGTTTCACTAAAGGAGATATTATTATAATATTATTATGAACTAGACATTATGAATAGTAACACCCACTTTTTGAATTTTTTTAAATTTT
Source organism: Viscum album (assembly GCA_963277665.1). Classification (NCBI taxonomy): domain Eukaryota; kingdom Viridiplantae; phylum Streptophyta; class Magnoliopsida; order Santalales; family Viscaceae; genus Viscum; species Viscum album. The sequence goes on from OY728164.1 coordinate 1,416,845,568, forward strand.
ATCATTCAAAATTGACTTCATTTTTGGATTCAAAATATTGAAATTAGCTTAGGGTGAAATTTTGGTACTTTTCAGATAACTTTCATATTCTGATGAATAGTTAAAATTACTAAATTTTAATTAAAAACAACTTTTTTAATTGAAATAATTAATAGTGATAAATTATTAATTTGAGTGGTTTTAAAGTATATTTATAATATATTTTTACCATTTAATACTATGTTGGACATTGGATGTAATTTCACATTTAAACCAGACATAAACAAGTGTCAATCTGTTGATAGTTATTATCTCTTAAAAACACACATTATTTTGATGACGAGCATTAATTTTTAAATTAATTAATGAAAATGATTTGTTTTGAATTTGGTAAAATAGACATCATTTTTGAATTCATAATATCAAATATATCTTAGGCATAATTTTTGGTATTTTTATGGAAACTATCATTTTTTGATGAATAGTGAAACCACTAAGTGGTAGTTAAAAAACAGAATTTTTCATAAAACATAATTTTACCTCTTCTGTGAGTGAATTTCAAAAATCCGAGAGACACGGTTAATATCAAGGACTAAAATGTGGTTTAATGAGATTAAAATATTTTTTTGGTGAATAGTAACTTTTTACTTTTATTTACCATGGTTAAAAGTAAATAGGATAATTAAAGGTAAAAATGATATTATTATTAACCTAACACATGTCCTAATTCTATTGGATACGTGTAATTAGACCAAAACTACCTTAGGAATAAAATATGACAATTTAGGCCCACTTGGATTAGATTAGGACATTTAATATTACTTTATTTAATGAAGGGTTAAAATAGTTAACATCAATGTTTAATAAGTAAATAAATTTTAATATAGGGTTATACATAAGATAAATTCAACTATAAATATTAATTAGAAACCTAAAATCATTTCCTACATAATGGTAGTTTATTTATAATTTTTAGACATTAAATAATGTAATTTATTTATGACACAAAGATGATGCAGTAATTATCTTATTAATGAAATATTGACATAATTGATGTTATAGAGAACCAAATAAATGAAATTTGAGACTTTTTATGAATTTCACTAATTTTATAGGTTAATATGACATGTCATTTTTTATTTAATTAACTTTCTTTGAACTAATAATTCTGTTATGATTTTCACAAAAATCAATTACCAAATAGTGTCAAAATTGACATAAAATAGTTTTTAAAACAAATATTATATTATTAATTTTTATTTTATTCATAAAAATCTATGGTTCGGCCAAATGACTTTGATAAGGTTATATATATTAATAATAAACATCTTGGGGTTCTTTTGGCTTGTTATAGTTAGTTTATTAACCTTATAGTGTCAGAAAACAATAAGACACGGTAAAAGTAAAATTATTTAACTTAAGGTTAAATCTAAATGATAAGGTTAATATAGAAACCTAAACTTGTATAAATTCTATTTTATGAGATTATTTGGACCCATACACACCTTATCTTCGAAATAAATCAATTTGGAGCTATTAAAAACCGAATATGACTTTATAATAAAATAATATTTTTAGTTCTTACAAAGGTGCCCCTCTCCTCCCTTATAAAAGGGCACCTCCTCCCTCTCTTCCTCACACCACTTTGAGCCTTCAAGCTCGAACAAACCCTGAAAAATTCTCTTCTCCACTTCCCTTGAAACATCCTAGAGGTTCTTTTCTTCTTCAAAGACAAATTTTAGTTCCCTAAGAGGAGGTCTCAAAGAGGCGTTTCAAAGAAGAGCTAATATTCATTACTGATTCTTTCAACTTTATTTCTTCTTCCACTTCTTATTCTTTAGTTTTTTAATTATGAAGTAATAACATCAGTATAAATAATATACTTATATGTTATTATATGTATTAAACAACCCTATTTCACCATCTATCCATCCTATGGAAAACAAAATCACCACGCGTGCGTACGTACGGAATACCGTCTCCACGCCGTGGTGAAATATGTTTTTCCGCCAACACCTTACATGGATGGGTATAATGGTGTAATGAATAAATATATATGGTTATTATAACATCATACTGATTCTGATATATTATACCATCCACTCCAATTCTATTCAATAATTATGGAAATGATAACATCGCTCGTGCGTACGTACGGACTACCATCTCCACGACGCGATAGGATTCATTCTCCATGATAAACATACATGAATGATCATAAAGTTTATATAATGAATAATAATGAAATATATGAAATAATAATTCTACTTAATTTATGTATATATATATATGTATTTCATCTATTTATATTCATTCAATTCAATAAGGAAACAAAAACAGCGTTCATGCGTACGTATGACCTACCGTCTCCATGAATGGTGTATTTCATTCCTTTTATCGATATATAATATATATATATATATATATATATATGTATATGCTGAATATATATTACATATAAATCATGTTTTACATTCTTTAATTATGTAAATCAGGATATAAGTTATAATATTAAGAACAACAAGTTGAAACACGTACGATAAATGAAACGATTTTACCCAGAACGCTGGTTTTACATCAAATTAACAAAAGAACGGGTAATATAAAGTCATAAGTGAACTATATATGATACAATAACAAAGAATATTATTCTGTAATAAGTAAATGACATTATTTAAATCATTATATAGGAGGTTCAGATACGTATGAAGCATACCGGACCTAAGGTGAGGGATAATTGTGAAAATCTTATTTTTATCTGAGATTGCTTATTCGTTAGTATTTACTGGGGTTATTTCTATCATCCATGTCCATGTTTTATAAAAGGGTATTCATGTATGTTTAAATTCCTTTTTACCCATTTGACTTTTACCCCATGGTATGGAAGGAATCTTTATTTTATTTACCCTATAAGGTACTTTTTTACTTTTCCGACGAACGTACGAGAAGAATGTTTTTTTAACATATACAGAATGAAAGGATTTTTACAGTTTTATAAGGCCTTATTTTCAAGAAGCTTCCTCCAAAATATTTCATGACTATTTTCAGCAAAATCCTTTTCTTTTAAAATTGCATGACATTTTGTGAAAAGAAAATGATTTTGATGAAAAAAAGATATTTTCCTAAAGAATTCATTTCAAGTGTTTTATCAAAACCATTTTCATCTAAGATGATATTATTTCACATGTGTAGTTTCAAGTATAATGTCTGTATGATTTACATGGTTTCACTTTTCTAATGATGAAATGATATCCAATTTTTTTTGTATGGATTACGTTATCATGGAATGATGTTTATGAAACCCATTTTATTCTTGGGTTATGATGAATGATTTATGATTATGTTGTGGCACAAGTAAGAATGATTTAATTATGAGATGGATGGGACCTATATATCCCTCCAATGCATTGGGTAACGATTTATATCTCATTAGATAGACATGGATAGAATGGTAAGTTAACCCGATTCAGCATTACTGGACTGGAACGAGGAGTGAACTCGATTCAAAAAGGGACTTTGTCCACTAATATGGTCTTTGTAGCAATGCCTTAGCTACTATAGAAATCATTACATGTGCTTAATTGATGCCACAATTACATGTTTTATTCCCATGCTATTTTATCTTGATTTATGTTCCATTATGATCTATGCCTTATGTGCATCCATGTTTTATGTCGTTGCTGAAGATTTTGATGTTTAAAAATTATGTTCATGTTTTTAATTTCAAATGTTTATGGTATTATTTATTTCATCCATGCTTGCCCTTACTGATCAATTGAGCTCACCCTTTTTATGTTTTAATTTTTCCCAGCATTAAAAGAACGTTTTAGGGTAAGGAAACAAAAAGTCGAAGATCTTTATGGGAGTTGTTGAAGATCTTTCCCCAAGATTAGAAGATTACGTTCTGAGTTTCCAAAGCCAATAAACTATTATGGTCCTTTGGTGTCTGTTTTTGTTATGTATTAAGTATTCCGAAAAAGTAATGTAATTTCCATGTACGTCAAGCTTCGGGTCTCTAAAGTTGGTATGAGAGAAAAGGTTTTTGTCAACCTTTGGAAACTAGGATGTGAAAACGTTAGTGAGATCCCTAGAGATATTTCTATGGTATGTCTAGGGATGTCCCTACGGATAAGTATACTTATAGTATATAGTCCTAGAACTACGGTAAAGATCTTAGAATTTAACCGATGATTTTAGATATTGATGGTACTCCCCCTTTACTATGTTGTTTTCCCTAACATGATTTTTTCCTCTCACTCTATTCTTTTTGGGTTTTAGAAAATGGTTGGAAACAGGAAGATTCATGATAATGGAGGATATGATGGACAATGGAATGATATTCTTCATGAGAAACCAAATGAAATGGTATTTGGATGTCCAAACATCATTATTATGCCGAATCAGCAATCTCATAATGTGATCAATAAACTCAAATTTGGTAAGTTTCCTGACTCATCTAATAAGAGAAAGATGGAGTTTCATGATGATCATAGAGGAAAGAAAGTTCAATTTCCCCTATGTAAATCATGTGGGAAGAGGCATCAAGGAGAATATTTTGAAGGAATAGGAAGATGATTTGGGTGTGGAAAAGAAGGACACAATGCCAGTAAGTGAAATAGAAAAGGTTCAGTTAACACCATGGATGAGGATAATGGTATTGCTACAACATCAACAATGGTTAAATGTTTTAAATGTGGAATGTACGAGCATTATGCAAACCAATTACCTAAGGGAAAGTCTCATGAAGAGAATCAGTATTTCCGTATGGGTAATATTAATGTTGATGATGATGAAGAGACTAAAAATGATATGTGAGATGAAAGAATTGTTGAAGCTCGGTCAATGGTTTAAGAAGGTAGTGGAATGATTAAATGTTTATCAAGTGTAATGTTGTATAAGTAATCTCATGGTACTATGGAATAAAGAGACATCTAAGGATTGTTGCAATGTTTTCTTTCCTTATGTTTTGAAAGTGTGTGATGAATGGTACCAATATTTTTGGAAAGTAGATGATATGCGCATAATGATGGGATAAGGAGAAAATTAAATGTTTGATAGTAATCATGAGCTCATGACTGATGTAAGGAGAATGTTATATCATGGTTTGAGTATATAGAGTTTTTGGATTTTGGTATGTGGAAAGAGTTAAATTTTGACAACATTAATGTTTTTACTAAGGTTTAATGGGTATTCATTTTTCAAGAAAATACATGATTAAGGTATTCACATGATTGTAATGTGACCAAAAATATATATGGGGGATAAATGATGGTATTCACATGCTTGGTTGATGATATTTCAAGTAATCATTTTCTTTATACTATGAGCTTGGACCGAAGTATTTTAGATAAAGATTGGAATGGATTATGTTGGACATAAGATAGTATTGTTCAAGGATAGACCATTTTTTTATATTATTGATGGGATGTTATAGTAATGTAGTTTTAGAAAAAGGACAACCAGCAGGACGAGCGACAACCCATCGCGTCGAACAAGGCTGTGGGAATCGAACCCACAACCGAAGTGCGACTGGCCTTTATCGCCTACCACTGGCCTACAGGAAGTCCCTGTTTAGTAGAAACTAGTATTATTATATTTAGAAGTATGATATATGAAGTATAAGTCTATTTTAGGAACCATATATGATTAATCTCACTATAGATCGACTTATGTATATTTTATAACTTTTTCCAACTTTTTGTTTGAGACAGATGGAATGACCCATCATTCTATCACATGATCTACTAACAATTCACGAATAACAAATTCAACTTAATTTCTTTAAGAGATGAAGTGGAAATTGTTCAAGGCACGAACAACAGTGGGATTATACCAAAATAAAGTAAGTATTTATTCTAATTCAAAATCTTCAACTTTAGGGAAATGATCTTGAAAAACAAAAAAGTTGTCCTAGTGCCCTTATATCCGATGAATCAGATGGTACCCTAGATCATCACAAATATATGGCTTTGTGATTGTTGGCTTTTTCATAGCCATGTTCTCTACCACTCTCCATTAGAACATGATGGTCATATTTTTCTTCCATATCCATATTTTCACATATGTTCTCCTACGTGAAAACTCAGTGATGAGTTAATTTGGGTAATCATTACGTTTCATAAATTAGTTTATAAAGACATGTTTTGGTATTCCTATTTATGATGTGGATTTCTATTAAAGAAACTTTTTAGTAGTAAACCATTTATTACCCGATGAATTTCGAGGGCGAAATTCATTTTAACGGGGGTAGAATGTAACACCCCGAGATTTTATGAAAATTATTCTTTTTAATTTCATTAATATCTTGTGTTGTACGCGAAACCAAAAGGAGCTTGCACAACACGCATCCCTGACTTGGCTTGCATTACACGTAAAAAAGACCTTCCTCGATAGCGTGTGTAGTTTGCAATACCGAGTTTCACTAAACGAGATATTATTATAATATTATTATGAACTAGCCGTTATGAATAGTAATACCCACTTTTGAAATTTTGTAAATATTATCATTCAAAATGGACTTCATTTTTGGATTCAGAATATTGAAATTATCTTAGGGTGAAATTTTGGTACTTTTCGGATAACTTTCATATTCTGATGAATAGTGAAAATTACTAAATTTTAATTAAAAACAAATTTTTTTTGTCAAAATAATTAATAGTGAGAAATTATTAATTTGAGTGGTTTTAAAGTATATTTAGAATATATTTTTACCATTTAATACAATGTTGGTTATTGGATTCAATTTCACATTTAAACCAGACATAAACAAGTGTCAATCTTTTGATAGTTATTATCTCTTAAAAATACGCTATTTTCTGAGGACGAGGAGAAATTTTTAAATTAATTAATGCAACTGATATGTTTAGAATTTGGTAAAATAGACATAATTTTTGAATTCAAAATTTGAAATATATCTTAGGCCTAATTTTTGGTATTTTTCTGGAAATATTCATTTTTTGATGAATAGTGAAACCACTAAGTGGTAGTTAAGAAACTGAATTTTTCATTAAAATTTATTTTACCACTTCTTTGAGTGGAATGTCTAAAATCCAAGAGACATGGTTAATATCAAGGTCTGAAATGTGGTTCAATGAGATGAAAATATTTTTTGGTGAATAGTAACTTTTTACTTTTATTTACCAAGGTTAAAAGTAAATTGCATAATTAAGGGTAAAAATGATATTATTATTACCCCAACACATGTCCTAATTCTATTAGAAAAGTGTAATTTGACGAAAAACATCCTTAGGAATAAAATATGACCATTTAGTCCCACTTGGATTAGATTAGGACATTTAATATTAATTTATTTAAAGAAGGGTTAAAATAGATAAAATCAAAGTTTAATAAGTAAATAATTTTTAATATAGGGTTATACATTAGATAAATTTGAATATAAATATTCATTAGAAATATAAAATACTTTCCTACATAATGGTACTTTATGTATTATTTTTAGACATTAAATATTATAATTTATTTATGACACAATGATGATGCAGTAATTATATTATTAATGAAATATTGACATAATTGATGTTATAAATACCCAAATAAATGTAATTTGAGACTTTTTATGAATTTCACTAATTTTCTAGGTTAATATGACATTATATTTTTGATTTATTTGCTTTTTTTGAACTCATAATTCTATTATGATTTTCACAAAAATCAATTACAAAATAGTGTCAAAATTGACATTAAATATTGTTTAAAACAAATATTATATTATTAATTGTTATTTTATTCCTAAAAAACTAAGGTTCGTCCAAATGTCTTATATAAGGTTATATATATTAATAATAGACAACTTCGGGTTTGTTTTGCTTGTTATAGTAAGTTTATTAACCTTATAGTGTAAGAAAACCAGAAGACACGGTAAAAGTAAAATTATTTAACTTAAGGTTAAATCTAAATGATAAGGTTAAAATAGATACCTAAACTTGTATAAATTATATTGGAAGAGATTATTTCGACCAATACCTACCTTAGCTTCAAAATAACTCAATTTGGATATATTAAAAACCGAATATGACTTTATAATAAAATAATATTTTTAGTTTTTCCAAAGGTGCCCCTCTCCTCCCTTATAAAAAGGCACCTCCTCCCTCTCTTCCTCACACCAGTTTGAGCATTCATGCTCATCCAACCTCTACTAGATTCTCTTATCCACTTCCCTAGAAACATCCTGGAGGTTCTGTTCTTCTTCAAAGACCAATTTTAGTGCCCTAAGAGGAGGTCTCAAAGAGGCGCTTCAAAGAAGAGGTAATGTTCGTTACCGATTCCTTCAACTGTATTTTTTCTTCCACTTCTTCTTCTTTAGTTGTTTAATTATAAACTAATAACATCAGTATAAATCATATACTTATATGTTTTTATAAGTATGAAACAACCCTATTTCACCATCTATCCATCATACAGAAAACAAAATCCCCACGCGTGCGTACATACGAAATACCGTCTCCACGCCATGGTGAAATCTGTTTTTCCACCAACACCATACATGGATGGGTATAATGGTGTAAAGAATAAATATATATGGTTATTATAACATCATACAGATTCTGATATATTATACCATCCGCTCCAATTCTATTCAATAATTATGGGGATGATATCATCGCTCGTGCGTAGGTACGGACTACCATCTCCACGACGCGATGAGATTCATTATCCATGTTAACCATATATGAATGATCATAAAGTTTATATAATGAATAATAATGAAATATATGAAATAATAATTCTACTGGATTTATTTATATATATATATTTATGTCATCTATTTAGTTTCATTCAACTCAATAAGGAAACGAAAACAGCGTTCATGCGTACGTACGGCCTACCGTCTCCATGAATGGTGTATTTCATTCCTTTTATCGATCTATAATATATATATGTATATGATGAATATATATTACATATAAATCATGTTTTACATTCTGGAATTAAGTAAATTAGTATATATGTAATAATATTAAGAACAACAAGTCGAAACATGTACGATAAATGAAACGATTTTACCCAAAACGCTGCTTTTACATCAAATTTACAAAAGAACGGGTAATATAATGTCATCAGTGAACTATATATGATATCATAACATTGAATATTATTCTGTAATAATTCAATGACATTATTTAAATAATTATATAGGAGGTTCAGATACGTACGAAGCATATTGGACCTAAGGTAAGGGATAATTTTGCAAATCTCATTTTTATCCGAGATTGCTTATTCGTAAGTATTTACTGGGGTTATTTCTATCATTCATGTCCATGTTTTATAAAAGTGTATTCATGTATGTTTAAATTACTTTTTACCCATTTGACTATTACCCCATGGTATGGAAGGAATCTTTCTTTTATTTACCCTACAAGGTGCTTTTTGACTTTTCCGACGAAAGTATGAGAAGAATGTTTTTTTAATGTATACGGCATGAAATAATTTTTACAGTTTTATAAAGCCTTATTTTTATGAAGCTTCCTACAAAATATTTTATGACTATTTTCAACAAAATACTTTTCTTTTAAAATTCCATGACATTTTGTGAAAAGCAAATGATTTTTACGAAAAAAGGATATTTTCCTTAAGAATTCATTTCAAGTGTTTTATCAAAACCATCTTCATCTAAGATGACATTATTTCACATGTGTATGTTTCAATTATAATGTCTCTATGATTTTCATGGTTTCACTTTTCTAATGATGAAATGATATCCAATTTTTTTGTATGGATTACGTTATGATGGAATGATATTTATGAAACCCATTTTATTCTTGGGTTATGATGAATGATTTATGTTTATCTTGTGGAAAAAGTAAGAATTATTTTATTATGTGATAGGTGGAACCTATATATCCCTCCAATGCATTTGTAAATGATTTATATCTCACGAGATAGACATGTATGGAATGGTATGTTAATCCGGTTCAGTATTACAGGACTGGAACGAGGAGTGAACTCGATTCAGAAAGGGACTTTCTCCACTAAGATGGTCTTGGCAGTAATGACTTGGCTACTATGGAAATCATTACATGTGCTTAATGGATGCCACAATTAAATGTTTTATTCCCATTCTATTTTATCATTATTTAGGTTCCATTATGATCTATGCCTTATGTACTTCCATGTTTTATGTCGTTGCTCACAATTTTTATGTTTAAACATTATGTTCATGTTTTTAAGTTCAAATGTATATGGTATTATCCATGCTTACCCTTACTGAGAATTTAAGCTCACCATTGTTATGTTTTACATTCCCCCAGGATTAAAAGAAAATTTTAGGGTAAGGAAACAAAATGTCGAAGATATTTATTGGTGATGTTGAGGATCTTTCACAAAGATTAAATGATTACGTTTCGAGTTTCCAAAGGAACTAAACTATTATGGTCCTCTGGTGTCTGTTTTTTTATGTATTATGTATTCCGTAAAAGTAATGTAATGTCCATGTATGTCAAGATTCGGGTCTCTACATTTACAATAATTACAAACACTTTCTAGTTTAACTATCAGAGTAACATTAAAATAGATTTTTATTTCAAAGTACTAAGTAGTGGAATATTCAATATAGTTTTAAGGAAAATAAACAAGCACAACAGTTTTAACCAAGAGGTTCAATCTCAAGATGAGAATTTGTCCTCTAAAATATTTTATATAAACTATGGTCCACACCCTGGATCAGGGTTTACAATATTATGCAGACGGTCCAGGTACTAAGACCTCTAACACAATTCTTCATGGTAAAAAACAATAGCACATAGGCTATCCAGGTCACACTTGACCTCTACCACTATCCACAGTGTGATATAAGAGTATAAGGGAAAGATAGAGTGAGGATATATAAATCCTCCAGTTCAGCATAGGTTACAGTGTGTGTCTAAAAATATAGAGCACACACACTTCTCAAAATGTAAATAGATTAAACACAATAGAGATAAACAGATAGAGATGAGTTTAGAATGATCTATGTGTTTTGAGTGAAGCTATGGACTCCTTGGATTGATGCAAGTGAGGCTTTAAGTCCTTCTCTAGTTTTTTTCAAGTATTAGAGTTTCATTTTTGTATTTGTCTTCCAGGTCTAGGTTGATCATTCTGATTAGCTTGAGTGCAAGTGAAATTTTTGAAGCTCTGTTCTCCTTGAATGTTCAGGTTTTATGGATTCGGTATGTATTTTTCCTTCTTCTTCTATGCATGTATGTCCTTGAGTATCTCCAAAAGATTGTATCATATGTACATGCAATGACTGGCCGACCACCACACGCCTTCAGTAGTTCGAGGTTCCCTTATATAGCTTTAGATCCGGCAATAAGATTGATTTCCTTTTTACAGGTACGATGTATGGCTCCTGAAATTCCAACCACTATAATTAATTAACTATAGGTGCATTAAAAACATCAAATATAACAGTCGAAAAATAAACAAATAGAAATAGGGTTTAGTGAAACTGTGACTGATTTCCATCGATAGCTCTTAGTATCAGTGATCTTATATCGGTAGCTCTTAGTATCAGTGAGCTTGTATCAGTAGCTCTTCTGTATCAGTAGCTATTATCCTTTATAACCGTAGCTCATAGGAATTAGTAGTTTCTCCTAAATATATATGTTACACTTTATAACAGTTGATCTATGTATCAACAACTCTTTCTATTGATAACTGTTATGCATATCGGTGAATTTTCTGTATCGGTGATCGTATGTATCAATGACCCATACCAGTGAGCTTATAATGGTGGACTTCATAATAGTAGCGGTTATTCTTTATTAGTAGACTTGTGCATACCGATAGGCTTATTCTATCAGTAGCCCAGGTGTAACAGTAACTGTGTGTATACCGGTGAACTTATCCATATCGGTAGACTTTGGTAGTGATGTACTTAGCCTTATCGGTAGCTGTGTACATGAGACCTTTGTATCAGTAGATTTTTGTATCAGTGGCTCTTGTAGACTTCATTGGTAGGTCTGTCTGTTTGTTTCAGAAACTATTGTGCATACTGGTGGACTTATGCATTCTAGTGGACATACTCTATCTATTGTACTGTATCAGTGACTCTAATACTGATCTGTTCTATGAAAAACATATCCAGATTGAGTTAGTATTATTTAAAACCATGTATAACCATAGATAAACATTGAATAACATATTCCAATGATTATTTTGATATTTATTTAAACATAATTTAACATATTGATAGGATTATAAACACATATTAAAACATATTTGAGATTATCAAAACATATTTAAGCGTAATTGGGATTATCAGAACAGGTGAGGTCAACAGAATGCATAATGCCAGACTTCATAACCACATAGTCCAGGCCTTGTTCCAAGAATATGGATAAGATTTTGTCAAGTCATTGTGCCAATACAATCGTTTATCTCATGAGACCTATGGATGCATCAAAGAGCTATAGCGGGCTCCACCTGTCACATAATAAGTCCAATGCATTCATCATAAGAAAAGAAATAAACATAACATAAACACTCATATTAAAACTAGCATACGAAATGTCAATACATTATCCATAAACCATGAATGGTTTAAAAATAACACATCCATAGTCAAACATATAACAAACATTCAATACAATATGAAAGTTTTGTATCATAACAAATCAACTTCGTATAAGCTTAAAATCAATCAAAGGATGTTGACATAGATGAAATCAAAACCTTTTTTGAGAAATACATCTTTATATGTTTAAATCATTTAATATTAATATAATTATAAAAGAAAACATTTATTTTTGAAATATTCTTATAATCTTGAAATTAATGCTTTGATGATGTTATAACGGTGGAAAATAGCCGTACCCACAATATAAGTTAAAAAAAACATTCTTACCTTAATTTTTTTCGAAAAGGTCATAAAATACCTTGTTTGGAAAAGGAAGGAAAGATTCATTTCTGAAAATATAAGGTCAAATAATGGTATAAATGACTTTAACCCATTGTCTAGTAAATAGTAATTTTTTTGAAATAAATTTTTAAGAAGAATGGATGTGGATGACAAAGAAATCCCAGTAAATAATTACGTATAAACAACCTCAGATAATGAAGAGATAGTGAAATTAACCGTAACCTTGTTATTTTCAATGGTAAACGGTAGGTTAACCTCATATATAATGATGAAATCATTGTTATTAAATTTTAGAATAACAATAAACATTAATATGATATCATATATGATCTTCTTATATTGCTTTGTCAATGATATTTCAGAAGTATCATCATTTTAGGTGTTAACTGATTCGTTTTCATTTATATGATTTGTTACATAAGTAATTTTTTCTATGCATATGATTTATCTTATTAATATTCATAATGATATTATGTCTTTAAACATTACTTTTTATCATCAAATGAAAATTATTCTTAAATGGATATGATGAGGAATTAATCTCATCGCATTTGTGGAGATGGTAATCCGTACGTTTGCCCGACCGACAATATCATTATTTTGATATTACAATAATATATAATTGGATGTTATATCTTATATTATGAATCATTATCATGTTATATTTATTATTAAATCAATTATTCATCCTTATAATACCCATCCAAATAATAAAGTATTGAATAACAACTACACCATGACGTGGAGACGGTAAACCGTGCGTACGCACATGTCATTCATATGATGGATAGAATAATGAATATGGTTGTACCAGATTTATAATAACATCATAGTATTTATAATATACTAGAGTTATTATTTTATAATGGAAAAAACAATTAAAGAGGAAGTGGAAGAAGGAAGGAACTTGAAAGAGGTGATGAAATATTTACCACTTCTTCGAGTTCTTCCTTTTGATTTTATCAAAAGGGCTCCATAGGATGGCTTTCTGACTAAAGGAAGGACTCTATAATGAAGGGAAGACAGTTGAGAGGATATCTGGGTAGGGTTTGGCTGAGTCAAATGGCTTTGATGGTGTGAATTTTTGAGAAGGGGAAGTGCCCTTTTATAAAAGGGGTGAGGGGCACCTTAGGAAATTGTTGAAATATTATTTTATAGTAAATTATATTTCAGTTTATAATGGATATAGAATGATTTATTTGGATGATAAGGTGGTTAAAGATCAAAAACCACTAAACCTATAGGTTTTAGACAGGTTTGGGCGACTATATTAACCTTATCTTCTGGATATAACTCTTAGTTAAATAGTTTGACATTTACCAAGTCTCTTTATATTTTGATATTATATGGTTAATGAACATACTATAAAATTATAAAAGAACATCAATTGGTTAATTAATGACATATATAATATTATTTAATAACTTTGGCCGAAACATAGATTTTTAGGAATACAATATCAATTAATAATATAATATTTGTTTTAAAAACTCTTTTCTGTCAATTTTGACACAATTTGTTATTTGTTATTTTTTAAATTCCTAACAGCATTATTAATTCAATAAAAATTATTTAATAAATCCTAATATGTCACATTAACATAGGAAATTAGTGTATGGAATCGAAACTTTGTTATTATATTTATGTTAACATCTATAATACCATTTATTTTATTCTTTAATTAATAAGGAAAATATTTCATCATCATTGTGTCATAAATAATTTTAATTATCATTTTTTGAAAATTATAAATAAAATAAAATTATTTAGGGAATATTTTTATCTTTGTAATGAATATTTATAGTAAATGAGATAACATATATAACACAATGTAAAATATTTTGTACTAAAAGATATATGCTTATGTCATTTTTGTATTAACTTTAACTTAACTAATATAAGGCATCATTATCACTTACAAGTGGTTCCATGGTGTCCCAGAATCGACCAAAAGATGCCCATGGTCTGAAATGTATCATAAAATAGGGATAGAACACATGTTATAATAATTTAATATTATTATAATATTGTTTTTTTACCCTTATTTACCGGATTTACCCTTTAACCATGGTAAATAAAATATTTTCTGAAGTAATTATTCAAAATGTCTAAAAATAAAAGTTACCTATTTACAAAATTTGGAAATCTTGATTCTAAATATGGAATGATTTTTTCTAAATTAAAAAAAAAGAAGTGGCAGAAATTAAATTAATATTAATTTCCGTTGTCAAAACAAAAAGCGTGTTTTTAAGAAATAACAACTATCAAAAGATTGACATTTGCTTATGTCCAGTTTAAATGTGAAATTACATACAATGACCAATATTAGATTAAATTTAAAAAATATAATGTAATTATACTTAAAAACAAATAAATATTGTAATTTATCACTACAAATTATTTTAATTAAAAAAGTTTTTTTATTAATTTTTTTCTATTTTTCACGATTCATAAAAAATTGAATGTTTTGAGAAAAATAAAAAAATTCACTCTTTGCTAATTTCGATACTCGGAACCAATAAATGAAGTCCATTTTGAAAGAGAAATTTTATAAAAAATTAAAAAGAGGGTATTACTATTCATAACAGCTAGTTTGATGGGTCGCGATGTGTTAGAATCTTGAAACTACGTACAATGCAAGGTATTGCATTATTCAAAGAGAAATGTACCATGGAATCTTGGGGTGTTATAGTTCATTTATAATTGAATAAATATGTTTTATGACAAGTTTAAAAATATTTTTATAGAAATATTTTAATATTTATGTCGTTTCATGAAAATTTTAATTTTAGTCGTTCATTTTCAAATTTGTAAGCATTTCAATATTGTGGAAATTATATAAAATAACATTATAAAATATTTTATAGCATCTTAAATCCTAATAAATTATTTTATGCTATGGGAAGAATATTTTATCTTCCATCCTTTTAATGTTACATGTACTATATTTACTCAAATTATGCATTTTTCACACGTAGGACTTGTTCTAAAATAATACTTCAGTTCATTAATAATATTTTATAGTGTTAATAATTTTGATTAATTCGAATCAGTATGAAGGGAATGTTCCAAAAATGTATTTGAGTTACCTTAGCCACATTTATGTATAGACATATTTTTTATTATGCATTTCCATTGTGAGTATGTTACACTTATTTATTTTGATTAATGCATATTCATATAAATAATAACACCTTTCTATTGGAATTTTAAGACTGTTGATATGAAACGATTTTTTTATTCTATAACAAACTTTGTTTTTTAAACGAAAACACAATTTTTAATATGGTACATGATAGACCACATCAAGCTTAAGTGAAAAACTGTATATAAATATTTGAATCTTACCATTATAACCAATATATTTGAATGGAGGGTATGAACATGATTAACTAAATTATGGAAATATAGTTTATATAATAAATTATTAGGTGACTAATTAATTCAAAATTAAAATAAAAACAATTACAAAATACAAAAAAGATGCTTTATGAAGAAAAAATTTTAATGCAAACTATTATGTTTATAAAATAATTGAATAATAGTTGTTGTATTATATTAATAAAATATACACTAAATATAATGTTTAATATTAATATTATGTGTGTTATAGACATTATATAAGATTAAATACAATTTTACACTGAAAATAAGTATTGTTTGAAAAATGCTATTTTACCACAATTTGATGATGCACTAAATTTAAATCTAGTTTTGAAACATTTATTAATTATATTTTGACAAATAATCTTATTCTTTGGAATATTAATATCAGGATTTAATTTGGTTTTATTTTCGGTAATTTTTTGGTATGTTTCAATTTTTTATGAATAGTTAAAAATAGTGCATTTTAATTGAAAAATGTCTTTTCATCTAAAGGATTTATATTATTAAATTCTATTTTTAATTGGTTATAAAGTAAATTTTTTTAATTTTTATATAATTTATTCTTATTTTGGTCATTTTAATCAATTTTACATTGATTTTTTATATAAAAAAATTTCAACCTTGTAAACGTTTTTATTTTAATAACATATTTTCTCACCTCATAAATGATATTAATTATGAAATAATTTTAGAAAATTATTTGTTTTTAATTTTGAAAAATGGATTCCCTATTTTCAATAATAATTTTCAAATTACGTAAATAGTTCTAAAGTTCCCAGATTATTGTGAATCACTGATAGGGGAGGGGTGAATGGGAGGTCTCTTTAAATATTATCACTAATTGATTATTTTTAGTTTAACCACAATGGCTGGTTATAGCTTCAATCAACTCTTCTTTTTTATCACAACCTTACCTTGAATGATGCTGTAAATGTAAACACTACTGGAAAACAGGCCTATACCCACGTTTTTCCAAAAAACCGTGGGTATAGGGTTAATATGGGGACCTATACCCACGGTTCTCAAAAACCGTGGGTATAGGTCCCCTATACCCACGGTTTTGGACAAAACCGTGGGTATAGATTATATTTGAAGACCAATACCCACGGTTCTGCAGAACCGTAGGTATAGGTGATTTTTTTTGAAGACCTATACCCACGGTTTGTCCAAACCGTGGGTATAGAGTTTTTTCGGATGACCTATACCCACGGTTCTTCAAAACCGTGGGTATTGCGGTTTTTTCTTGGAAGACCTATACCCACGGTTTTAGAGAACCGTGGGTATAGCTTTGCCGCCATAAGGCGGGAACCAAAATTACGTGGGACAACGAAAAAAACATTGGCGGGAACATGGCTATGATTAATATATATAGATTTATAGGAATAAAAATATTCAAAGTTTCGGTAGCTCGGTTGGTTAGATGCAGCACTGTCGTCGGGGTTCTGTAGTTAAGTGCGGGTTCGATTCTCGCCAGCTTCTTTTTAAAATTAAATACTCAATATTAATATATATACGATGATATGTGTATAAATAACAAATATAAAATATAGCTCAGTTGGTTCGATGCAGCGGTGCGCTACATGGTCTCCAGTACAGCGCGGGTTCGAATCACCGCGCCTGCATTTTTAAATAAAATAATCTATATTAATATATATACGCTGATATATGTATAAATAACGAATTGAATTCATGGCTCGGGTGGTATGAGGGTGTTGTGATTTCGGATGGCGCTGTGCGAGGCCTGGGTTCAACACCCAGCGGGCTCAATTTTTTGAAAATTAAATCCCCACGGTTCTCAAACCGTGGGGTCAATGCATTGCCAGCGTGGCCACCCACTTGCCACGCTGCCAAAAACCTATCCCCACGGTTTCTCCAAACCGTGGGTATAGGGTGACCCCCCTATCCCGACGCCATTCCAGCCCGCGGTTCCCAAAACCGTGGGTATAGCCTATACCCACGGTTTTGGGGGCTATACCCACAGTTTTGAACCGTGGGTATAGGGCAATTTTCCAGTAGTGAAAGGAACTGAACATAAGGAATTAAAAGGTTCAGTTTAAAGACCAACTCCTTGATGTGTTGGTTATTCTCCCCATCACATATTCTATACTATAATCAGATGAGTAATTACAATGGTCTATATAGAGTCACCCTATATCTCTCATGAGTCCCACGTGAGGTTCTTTATACTGCTTCACATAATGTTACCAGAGTCCCACTAAAGACTTATTCCTCATAAATTTCACAAGATATGCTTCTTTATTCACTGTGGATGGATTTTTTGATCTTCCCTCATGAGCTTAATGAATCAAACTTTCTCATGAATCTCTTAAAGAATCTTTAACAGACATTGGTAATGTCTGTTTTCCTTACTCAATAAATCTGATCACATTTGCTGATCAGTCCTCTGTTTAACAAAGCTCAGGAAATCCTTTGTTTTTATGATGAAGACCTAGACTCACTATGATGTGTGATATAGTTCACACAACCCCTTGAAAAATATTAATATTAAAGAGTGATATTTCACAATATCATCACTGTATCTCTTCATGGATTCTCAAATACTGTCAACTCATATAAAAGATCGTTATCTCTTTCTGACTTTAGTCTCAATTATCATTTTCATCATGTATAGATTTCATGGGATCCAATACCTCTTGTATTTGGATATCTAAATCAACTATGATTCATTCATGAGTTGCATGGAATTGCTTCTTTCTTTTTACACATGTGCACAAACAATATTTTTTATTCTTTTAGGTGTCTTCATGTGTGCATGTTCATGAATGAATGCACAATCTTCTTCTTATCTATTACTCATGTGAAAAGGCCAATGGGTATAACCTTTTGAGTACACACACTTCCTCTTTCTTTTTGTCACTTAATATCACACAAACATTTTGTGTTTGGTTTTTTCCTAACACACACTTATTATTTATTTTAGGTTCAATATAAGTGTGAGTTTATTCAAAACCGAATGGGTGATATTATTTATGTGTGTTCTTTATTCCTTTTTCATCCTCCTTCACAGGTGCACACACTTTTAGTTCTTTTGTTTTCTTTGCAATAATATGGTATCAACTCATGCATGTGTATTCATGTGTATCATACATTCCCTTATTCCTATTATCCAAACACCCAAAATATTTCGTTTTTTTATTCTATAAGGGCCATAGTTTTCTTCTTCTTTAAATAAAGCACACACAACATGAATGGGTATGGGACCAGTGTTTGTGTGGGTTATTCTTCTTTGTGAAACAAGGAAGGAATACATGGCTTGGGTACCTTCACAGAGTTTCACTAGGGTTCATGCACCTATTGTGTACTTGAAATATATTACTTATAAATGCACAACGAGGGTTCAAAAGAACCTGTCGCAAGCTCGTGGTCTCTCTTCGCACAGAGGGTGAAAGTTCTTTCACTAACCAAGGGGTTCACAGTTCTTCTCTTCACGAACCAAAAGAGGTGCATGGATCTCCTTCTCACAAGGCCTATATGAGATTACTTCACTCAAGGGATGCATGAGTTGACTTCTTCATGCAAGAGATGTGCAACTCTTCTCCTTCGCATAGCAAGGCTGCGGGGAACTCTGCCTTTTAAGAACCAGTGGTGTTCACGTTTTCTCTATTTATTTAGAGAAATAAGATATTATTTCTATAATAATGGTAGTATCCTATTCTATACATGGGATTCTCCTTTTATAAGTTATGAGTTCATTGAAAACAGTGGGGTTTGAATAATTGAATGCCTGAGATATTTAGATTTGAATATTTTCAAAAGTGGATTAAGATTTGTGAAAATATAGGTTATCTTCTTTTCAACAGTGGGATCCTTCTTTTCAGGTAGGATATCACGTGCATGTGTTTTGAAACACATGCAATTCATCATACTCAAGCTTCATCCATGCATGATGAGACCTTGCAACTTCATTTTCTTTGCGCTCTTTCAAACTCTTCATCTCGATGCATGCATGAAACTTTTAATTCATGCATGATATCGTGGTGCTCATATGATAATCATACAGTAGAATTCATCACCAATAGTGATCGGGGGCTCTATCAAGGTGTATTGGCTATTGCGACGATGAAAAGTGGTGCCTGGTGGCTCTTCATGCGGCCGGAGGTTTAAGATGACACCATCGCTATTGAATCAGCTCAGATCGATCACATATATGGTCCTAATTAGAATGTGTAGTGTAGATGCAATGAGAAAATGGGATTAGTTGTGATATCAGATTGACGACACGGATAACGTTTTGGGACGTGTGATATGATTCACGGTTGAGATCTTGCACACGATCACATGGACAGTAGAGATTTCATCCACATTTTTAAATCTTGTCCCACATCAAAATAGAGACATGTGATCACTTTGGTTTATCAATCAAATCTTTCCACCCTGATTCCAGATTACTCTTCTCCCCCTATGGTGTCTTCCCACAATGGTTCTCTACGGGAACGCTCTTAAATTTCACTCTACTTCCTCTGGGCGCACTCCTAGTGCCCACTATCCACTCGTTGAACGGGTTCTCCACCGAACGTCCACATGTGGTCCTAAAATAGAATGCATGCAATGTGCCTCTTGTAGGGAAATCTTTGAGGCTTCCCATAGGTGTGGTTGACCCTCAGGTCTTACATGTGGCTGAGGTTGAGGTCCTCAGCTGGCCGCCTAGGTTGGCCTATATTTTTAATGTGAGGCCTTACCAGGTTAAAAACCAGGTATATAAGAGTTCATGTCCACCTTTTTCATATTAAGCCCATTCATGGAAAATTCACCTTGTAGATTCTATAACAATCCCTTCCTCTACTCTTATTAATCATTAAACATCATCCTTCATTTCTTTTTGTAATAACAAATCCATGATCTTCAACATTCATTTAATATAATCATGGATGATGCATGGATCGTTTCTTCATTCCTCATGAATTAAAGAATAATGCATGGCCTTCTTGTTGGGAGGGATGTGTTATCCATTGACACATATCATAAATTTTGAAGAAAATATCTTCAATTGTCAGATTTTTTTACCAAATTCATCCAATTTGAAGCTATTGTATGGATATTCTAAACTCATCATGCAATCAAGTATTTCATGGGCTTCTTCAAATGGTGTGACAAAGTGTCATCCAGTGACACATATCTTGGATCTTAAGACTATCTCAACAATCATCTAGATCAAAATAGAGAATGTTCAAGCATGAAATCAAATGTAAAATAGTTATTCCCCAAATATCAATGGAATTTTCATTGGAACAACTTCCCTTCTTCAATAATCATCAACCACACTTTTCCATGAACATACTGAAACCTAAAACCTTATTGACAACAAAATTTACACCATGCTCAACAATCGCCCCCATTTATTTCTTTGATCAACATACCTTAATCAATCTTTGTACAGGTAAATATGTGTGCCAATATTTTATACACCTTATTGGAAACCAAATGCAAATGTGTAGTGAGGTATGTTAAAAAATCATCTCCTCTATTAAAATAATATCTTCTTGAATATTTATGAGAGAAAGTTGATGTCCCGTGGTTCAAATAGAAAATTGAATTTGTTAAATCCACTATAACTCTAATTTGGGATAACCCAATGTATAAAACAAGAGAGATAGGACAAAGGTTTTCAATACTATCCCTAAACAACCATACATGTGAAATCATGCTCAGAATGTATCAACTCTTATCTCAGGGGTTGGAAATGGTAGGATTTAACCATGAAATTATAAATACTACACATACTTCACCAAAGATATTGAAAATTTATTGGTCAAAGATAATAATCCCCCTTTCATCCCATCTTTTCATCAATAAATCACTCCCACATAATTGACATGATAAATACAATTAAGCACAAGGGATGAAAGTGTGATTGGATTCCTCATGTTTCAACTTTTTAAGATAATATAAATTTCAAAGTTTGTCATGACATAATCCATGATATCATCTCCTTCATGTTTGATCACCTTAAATGGGTGAACTCCCTTTGATTTACTCTGGTGGATAATTTCATTAGATAATATTAAAGATATGCATGTTGATAATCTTCCACTGTGGATCACTTAATGTAATTTTCAAATCGTGCATGATTTGTCCAAATTGTTGTTCTACACTTTGATCATCAAATTATCATATAGAGAATGACTTTCACATTAAATTCCCTACTATTTAAGTACCTAGATACAGAAAAAATATTAGGTAATAATATGGAACACTTGTGTGCTTCTTAATAGAAGTACTGGGGCTAATAATTTTCTCTCAACCCAAGAAATTCTTTCCATGAATCTCTAATGTGTCTGGTACTCTTCATATTAGTGTTTCCACCCCATTTTACATTTTGATATTTAATTGTTATCATAAACCCTTTAAATCCATTTCCCTTCAACTTGTGTTAATTATTTTTCTTTACTTCTTCCAGTAGTGAAGTAGCTTCAACTGGTGCATGTTCTTTAATTTTAAACATATCCATTTGGAATTGTAAAATAGTTATAAATTTGTTTTCATGATGTATACCATTCTTCCACCCTCCAAACATTAGTTGTGAGACACCTAGGTTTTAATTTTCTGAAAACCTCTCATGAAATTTGAAATTTACTTCATGTAGAGTGAAATGTTTCCCTTTTTTCCAATACTTTAGCCAGTACTTCATCATATGGTCTATGCAGTTCTACAGAAATTTTTAATTTATAAAGCCAGATAACTATACCTTCCTTCTTAACATATTTTGATTTGGATCATCCACATGGATTCTTCATTGTTCTCAGGTTACCTTTATTAGGCATCCTATTAAGATTATCTTGAGGAATGTCTTCATTCAATCTCATCATCTTCTGGATTGATTATCCTTTTAGATTCATATTGCTTATATTCATTTCCATGGATTGTTTGTAGTAATCCATGGTATTTCGTTATTTCCATAATATAATTAGGTTTTTTTGTTGGTATCACATACCTGGAATCTAGATTTTACTTCTTCTTGGTAATAATTTCATTCAGTTTTTTCTTAACTTCATTTTATTTAATATTCCTAAGGGAAGACTTTTAAACTACATTTTCTTCTTCTTACATTGTTTTAGTATATTATTCTTATCCACGTATTCTTGATTTATGGTAGGAATAAACTAGAACACATCATAACTATGACCACTTTTGCTAAAATTATCAAAGACCACTTCAAGATACTCAAATCTGTTCTTGATAGGAAGAATCATCTTCATCTGTGTTTTATTCCATTGCTTTGCAGGATGCTTCATTTATTCACATATAAATTCCCATAATGCAAGACTTTCATAATTTTTATATGCTGATGGATTATTCTAACAATCATTGGCCTAATGCCCAAACATCCAGCAACACAAACAGCAGCCAAAAAATCTATTTCTTTTTCTTGTAGTATTTTTCTAGCTAGATTCAGTACTTTTTTGTTTCTAGAATTTTATTCCATTATTTGGAGTATCTATTTGAGAGTTTTTCTCATTAATCATCCAATTATACATACATGAAATGTTTTGGATATATTTCCAATTTTATCAATTCACATCTTCCTAGCATTTAGCTTTAAACCTGTACTAGCAGATGCAACTGCATTTGTAGAAACATAAATAACTAGGTTATGGGGTACCTTATTCTTAGAGGATGTTTCCATTTGATTAGAGGATGATATGATGTTCCTTTTGGAATCATATTCCTCAATGAAAACATGAGTGGCAGAATCTCTTATTTTAACTATTAGGGAAGTTCCAGCATGGGGTGATTGATAATTATTCAATTTCACCTCCAACTCTAAACACTTTATATATAGGGAGTTCTTCTCATCCTCAAATGATCTGAGATTTCGTTCCCAATTATCCTTCATCTTTATCATTTTTTCTTCATGCATATTTTTTAATTGTTGCAATGAGATGCCATTCCCCTTTACCTTTTTATCTATGTCTTCTAGTTTAACAGCGTTGAAAACCATACAGACTTTGGGAAACTTTTCAAATGAATGGAAATCTTCTAAAAATAAAATCATAGAAAATTATTTCTCATAAATTCTTCCTTGAATTTAATTCATTACGAAGGGAAATTTTTTCTTCATTTTCTTTCACTAGTTTTGTGAGAGTATTGTATATTCCAACCCTTTTAGACAATGCTTCTTCCATGTCATCAGCTTCTTCATACAGATATAATTTTTCATCTTGAATAGATATAATTCTTGAAGAAATATGATTTTCCACTTCTCTTGGTAATTTATTCAAATGATATTTGAGTACATTCAGAAGATCTCTAATTTATCTATTTTCATCACATCATGATCAAGATTCATCAGAAGATTAATAAGAATTATCACATGTTGTACCATTGAAATTACCTGTAGTAGAAGGTGTCTCCCCATTAGTTGTAAGCTTTTTCTTCATCATCTTCGAATGTTTTTTATTTCTATATTTTCTAGTCTTTAATGACATATCTATTTGACTTTTATCACTAATATACTAAAATATTTACTACATGAATATTCTCTAGGATCATTTAGAGGTAACCTTCGCTCTGATACCAAATAATGTTCCTAGATCAGTGTGAATCACCGAGAGGGGGAGGGTTAAATCAGGTATCCCTTTAAATATTTTTACCAATAAATTATTTCAAATTAAACCTCTATGGATAGTTATCGCCTCGATCCACTACTCTCATTTCCTTTAGCTTTACCTCGAATGATGCTTTAAATTTAAAGAAATTAAACAAAATCATTTAGAGGGTTTGGTTCAAAGACCTACTACATGATGTGTTGGTTATTATCCCCATCATAGATTCTTTACTAGAATCATATGAGTAATTAAAATGGTCGATACAGAGTCACACTGTATCTCTCCCAAGTTTCACAGGAGGTTCTTTATATTAATTTACATAGTGTTACCAGATTCCCACTGGCCTCTTTCAGAGTCCCACTAAAGAATTATTCCTCATAGCATTCATAAGATATTTTTCATGATTCACTGTGGATGGATCTTCTGATCTTCCCCCACAAGCTTGCTGAATCACACATTCTTGTGAATCTCGTCAAGTATCTTCATCATCCTTTGAAAAGGTCTGTTGGCCTTACTCAATAACTCTGATTAAATTTGATGATTAGTAATCAATTAAAAATCCTCAGGCAATTAATTATTCTACTAATGAAGACATTTCCTCACTAAGATGTGTGCCAATGGTGCACACAACCTCTTCAAGAATATTAATACGAAACAATGATCTTTTACAATAGAAGCACTATCTCTCTTCTTGAATTCTCATTCACTATCAACTCATTTAGTTGATATTCTTTAACACTTTATGGATTTAGTTTCAATTATCATTTTCTTCCTGTATGGATTCAATGGGATCTAATACCTCTAGTATTTTTATATATCAATCAATTATTCTTCATGCATGTTTTTCATGATATTGCTTCTTGTTTACACACATGCACTAAGAATATTGATTCTTATTTCGAGTTTCTTCATGTGTGCATGTGAATGCATTCATGTACAATCTCTTTCTTCCCTATTTATTGGGTAAAAACCCCAGTGGTTATAAACTTTTTAGCACACACACTTCAACTTTATTTTTCTCACATAATATAACACACTTTTTTTTGTCTTTGGTTATTTTCACACAAACTACTTATTATTTATTTTACGGTCAATATAGTTGTGTGTTTATTAAAACCTGAATGGATGATCTTCTTTATGTGTCTCATTATTTATTCTTCCTCATCCTTCACATGTGTGAACAATTTTCCTCTTATGCACACACCCGGAAGACTGGGTTCTTTTTCTTCTCTAAGGGCTTGAGGTTTCTTCTTCTTCAAATAAAGCACACACAACCCGAATGGTTATGTGAGTAGTGTATGTGTGTGTTATTAATATTTGTTAAACCGGGGAGGAATCCTTGGCTCAAGTACCTTTGCAGAGTATCACAAGGGTTCATTCACCTATTGTGTACTTGTGGTATACTATGTACAAAGGCTCATCAAGGGTTCGAAGGAACTTGTCATGTGTTTGTGGTTTCTCTTCACACAGAGGGTGAGTGTTCTTTCGAAAACCAAGGGGTTAATGGTTCTTATCTTCAAAAAACAAGATAGCTGTGTGTCTCTCCTTCATGCATGGGCTACACGGGACTCCATTATGCAAGGGATGCACGAGATGCCTTCTTAGTACAAGAGATGCACGACTCTTTTTCTTTGCGTAGCTAGGCCATGTGGAACTCTACCTTTCACGAACTTGAGGGGTTTTCATTTTCTCTATTTATATAGATAAACAAGAGATCCTTTCTTGGAGAATGAAAGCAACCTCTTCATAGTTTGGTCTCCACCTTTTATAGGAGTGGAGCATGTTCAAAACAGCGGGGTTCAAATATTTGAACGCCAAAGATATTTTTCTTTGAATGTTTTAATACGCTAATTAACATATGTTCAAATCTCGGTTTTTTACATTTCAACCGCATACTCCTTATTTTAAGGGATTAAATCACGTGAATTTTTTTTCGAACACATATGAGCCATCTAACCTGAGCTTCATCTATACAAGACAAGGCCTTGAAAAATTATTTTGTTCAACCCATTCTAACTCTTCATCTCAATTCATGCAAGAAAATTTTAAAGCATGAATGATATCGTGGTGATCAAATGATCATCATGCAGTAGACATCATTATAAATACTGATTGGGAGCTCGATCAAGGTAGATCGGTAGTGGAGACGGTGAGTAGTGGCAACGACGCGCATTAACATCGGGTGGCTCTCCATGGAGTCAGAGGATTAGGAAGACACCACGACCATTAGATCACATTAAATAAATCTTAAAAGACCCTTATTTGATGGTGAAGAGTGGATGTGATGAGAATCCAAGATCATGCATGGGATCAGATGGATGACATGGATCATGTCGCGAGACAAAGGATGCGACGTTCGGTTGAGATCTCACGCACGATTAGATGGATGGTCGATATTGCATCTAAATTTTTAAATCCAATCCCAAATCAAATAGATACAATAGATCCCTTTAGTTTATCAATAAAATAATACTGCCATAATGCCAGATTAGTCCTCTCCCCCCTTCGGTGCCACCCCACACCTGTATTATGCAGGTGTGCCCTTAGTGCCCACTCTACCTCCTCTAGGCGCGCTCCTAGCACCCACCATACACTCGTCGCACAGGTTCACCACGGTGCACACACCTACGAGTTTACAGATAGCCCGAATTCCCTATGCATATTGAGTAACTGGCCATGAGGGTTCCCTTAGGTGCAGTTTACCCTGGAGTATAACATGTACATGAGGTTGAGGTCCTCGGCTGGCCATCTAGGTTGGCCTATATTTTTTATTCAAGGCCCTACTTGGTTAAAAACCCAGTGTATAAGAGTTTATGGACATCTTCTTCCTACTAAGCCCATGCATGGGTAATTCACTTAGTATATTCTATACTAAGACCCTCATCCTCTATTCTTAAACTTCCAATATTATCCTTCTTTTCTTTTTCGGTATAACAAATCCAAGATCTTCAACACTCCTTTAATATAATTGCAGATGATGAATAGAACATTTCTTAATTCCACATGAATTAAAGCATAATTTATGGCTTTATAGTTGTGAGGGATGTCTTCTCTATTAACACATATATTAAAGATTGAGGAACAACTCTTCAATCATCATATTTTGTTTACCAACTTCATTCAATTAGAAGCTATTGGATGGATCTTATAATGTCATCATGCAATAAAGTATTGCATTGACTTCTTCAAATGGTGTAACAATGTGTCATCTAGTGACACAAGTCTTGGAGCATAGAAACAGTTCATCAATCATCTGAATGTATATGGATAATATCCAAGCAAGAAATCCAATGTCAAATAGTTATTCTCTAAATATTAGGGGAATTTTCTTGGGAACAACTTCCCTTCTTCAATCATTATCACCACTACTTTTCCATACACATATTGAAACATGGGACATTATTGAAATAATATTGACAAAAAATGCAACACCATCCTAAACAAGTTTCATTTTATTTTTTTATTATGAATAGTAACATTAGTAATTTATGTTACCATAGTTAAGGGTAAATCATGTAATTAAGGGTAAAACTATTATTATAAATACATGAAAATGACCTTAAGAATTTCCCCATTTTTATTTTATGAGTATTTTAAGTTTTTAAGAATCAAATTAGAAGTTATGTGACTATTTATGGCATTTTAAAGATATTATAACTTTTATATTATTTTATTCAATGAAGAGCGAAAATTGTCATTCTCCTATTTTTAACAAGGGAAACATTTTTAATATGGGGTTAACTTTCATATATGTTATACTATAGATTGTATTTTGAAATTTATATTTTTTATCTTTATCATGATAATTTATTTTTAATTTTTAGAAAATAAATAATTACCTTAAAGACTTTCACAATGAGGATACATTAATTGTTTTATTAATTGAAATATCAAATAAAAGACATAAAAAATATTTAAATAAATATAATTTGATATAATTAATATCATACAAGAATATTTTATATGGACTGTTTATATTATTGATGTGTTAAAATGGTTTTTTAATATATCAAGTTGTTATGATATTTATAAAAAGTCATGTAAGAAATATTTTGAAAATTTAGATTGATGAAATTTTAAAATAAATAATATTTTATGAAATGATATAAAATTCATAAATAAAAAAAATTAACCCAAATTAAATTTCATCCCAAATTTATTTATGTTATGATTTTCATTTTATTTTACTTATATTAACCCATAAAGAGTAAATATAAATTTTTTCATTGTATGTGTTAAAGGGGCTAAATAATGATGAAAGCCAATAGATAAGAATTTAAAATTTTTAAAACATGTATAAATTTTATTTTATGAATTAATATCAATAAATAATAATCCTATAATAAAAAGAAAATATTTTTTATCCTTTAAAAAAAGTTAATTAATTTATATTAATTTAATATGTTGAACAATTCCAAGAATGTCAGTCTCATTTCTTATAAAAAGAAAACCTCTTATTCTCTTTTCTTGACACATAAAAACCTATCTGTCTCAACCATGTTCTACCCATATCCTTCTTATAATCTCTCTTCAAATTATATATATCTTATTTTATGTATAATACATTCTTTAATGGTATTAATGTGTTAAGCAAAATGGATTGTCCGAAGAAAAGGTATTTTATTTAATTTAGTGATTCTATTTTGTTTCTTCTTCAAAATCCATAAAATAACATAAAACCCTAATTTGATAATAAATTAACCGAAAAAATATTTTTTGATGTTATTATGTTAATATTATCACCTAAATCTATCTACAATTCCATCAAATTGGAAACAAATTTGTCGTCTGTGTATACTGTGGAGTACCACCTCACGAACCGATGTAATTCATTTTACATCACCATCACTCAATAATGGTTATTATGATGTAATTAATGTTTTTATATGATCATAATTACATATTTTACATTATGAAAATTTTATATTTCATTTTCATTGTTACATTTCCTTGAATAGAACAATGATATTGTCGTTTTTACGTACGCGTGAACTTCCACCTCCATGAAGGATATGATTCATTTTTCATCACCACATCACATTTATGATATATATAAATATATTTAAATCATTAAAACGATATTCATTATATTATTTTAATTTTTTAAGGATTAATTTTTACTCACCATTTTTCTATAATGAACCTTGAAAAGTGAAAACATTACACACACATATGTACAACCTACCGTCTGTATGAATATATCGTAGTTCATTATTTAATAAAAATACATAATGATTTGATTTAATAGTATAATTAATGTAAAAAATTATTATAATTTATTGAATTTTAACATATTTATGAATAAATAATGAACACTTTGACTTTTTTACATAATACCAAATTCAATTTTGGACTCATGTATCAAATATCATTCAAACATCAGACATAGACATAAATAATTAAGTAATTTTTATAACATGAAAATAGGTTATGCAAAATAAATATTTAACATAAAAAAGGTCCTAGGTTAATTATTAAGGATGATAAAGATCATACATGATGATTTAGACTCAATTTAAGAGACTTTCTTTTAAATACCTCTTTTAATTTTGTTATTTAAAATATTTTTTAAAAATACAAAAAGAATTCATTTTAACAAATTTCTCATGAATTAAATTTATATAATTCAGGATGATTTAATGTTATAATGTTTCATTTACATGTTTAAAATTTTATTTTCAAATAAAATTTATTCATTTAAGAGAGAACATCATTATACAAATGAAAAGTGGTTTCAATATTGAAAAATTGTTTTCCTCAAGAATGTTTATTTAATGAAAGTTTTATTTGTTATGATTATGTTATGTTTTATGGAAATTTTTAGGACAGTGGGTGTTTCTTTGATATATTGACTGTAGGTGAGCCCTTTATAGATCTCAAATTATTTGGTTAAGGGGATAGAGTTAACATGAATGGTTTATCCTAATAGATTTTAGGGAATATAGTATGATGGTTATTACAAATGCAACTATGATGGTTACACCATGTGTTGATGAGAGAGATACATTATATGTATAAGTGATATAGAAAATTTATTTCCCATTTTACATACTTATAAATTATATTCTTTCATATGAGTTTATTGAAATTATCATGAATTTTAAAATGTAAGAAAATGATATTTTTGAAAATATAATTCCCTTTTCAAGGAAAAAATTTATTTTTTTAAGAAAATGTTTATATGAGTATTAAATGGAATAATTGTTTTCATTATCTTATGTATCTTATTGATAATATTTTTCTCATCCCCTATTTAAATTTTTTAACAGGTATTATGTATTTGTAAGGAAAAACAACATTCCATTTTTAAAGGGTTAAAGATGTTTCAGGAAAAGAAATCATGTTTTATTTTATAAGGGTATCATTTGGTAAACAAAATGGATACTGAGTATATGTTTACAATTTTAATGAATGATTTTACTTTTTAATAGATTTTCATAATTCTCTACAAATCTAAACTAAAAATATTTTTAAATTTTAATTATATTTCAAAAACAATAATCTATGTAATGTTTAGGGTCTGAACCATATAGTTGGCATCAGAAGATGGTTTAGATAACTTTAGAGGTTCAGATATTTTTTAACAATAAGTTACAAGTAATATATAACTGAAATTGTTATCATAGTAGGGAGAGACATATTTATTTAATATAAATTAATTGAGTTTTATATAACATGAATAGAGATATCATAGTGTATATCTATTACATTGGATGGTATATGATGATTTTATTGATATGATCATCGTAATATTTTAGATTTTATTAAATGGGTGGATCAAAAAAAAACTAAAATAACAATGGATCTAAATGAATATGTGGTGCTCTTTGTAATATGAAAAAGAATGAAATTTTTGAAGTAATGAGAAATCTTGTGTTTATTCAAAACAATCTATAATGAGTAATGATTAACAAATTGAAAATTGGTGAGTTTTATGATGAATCTTGAATGATATAAATAAATCCCTATGGAAGATTATTTAATAATGATTGTAAAGGAAAATATTTTAAATGATATTAGTGTCATGTTATTTGAATGAAAAAACATGGAAATGTCTTAAATATATATGAATATGTTTTAAATTTATTAATGGAGGTCCTTAAGAAATAATATTCTAAGGACATAGGAAGGGTTAAGTTGACTATATAAAAGGGATGAAATTTATTCCTAATTTATCAATTAAGATTTTTAAATGTAGGGAGTATGGTCAATATGAAAATCTTTTCCTTAGGAAGAAGGATATTATAAGGGATCAGTAGGACCATACAAATATTTGTTTAAAAATTCCAAATGCAATTAAAATTAAAGATGAGTAAACTGTAAATGACATATGAAAGGTATATATTATGTCTTGGCTCGTGTTTTTACACTATTGAATCTTAGTCATGATTCATGTTTTTTTGTAAGAAATATGTATTATGTAGGAATTAGAAAACCATGGTTAATGTATTATTGACATGATGAAGGATTTATATGTCCTCATATAATGGATTCATGAGTTATAATAGATTTAAAGATAATGAAATGCTTAAAATTGTTAATAATATTTTAATTATGGGAGTACTTTGGATTAATTTTTTATTTTTTGTTATATGTCACCATTATGTTTTTAATGTCAAAATTTTATTTGAGAATGAATTCTATTTTATTTTTGTGGACATCATTTTAAATGTATGAGATAATATTTAAGGTTAAAAAATTTAAAGTTATTTAAGAGGACGTTTCAAACATGTTTTGAATTTTTATAAGTAATATATTAATATAATGTTTTATAAAATGTAAAACCCATATTATTGGTGAAAAACCATCATTTCTAGAATGGCGTTAGGAATTTGACTGATAACCAAAGTTCCATAAGGGCGAAACACCTACCACTAGCCTATATGAAGTACTTTACAACATTACAATTTTTTAGTTAAAATATATAATGGATAAAAGTTATGTTGATTTTATGGATATATGTATTATCAAATATATAACCATTGTATTGGAAACTGATATGTTGATTAAGAGATTAAAATTATTTCAACAATATGTTGGTAACATTATATGATCAAGGTAAACACAATACTATGTGATTTTATTTTCGAAATAGAAGTTTAATTTTCTCTTAGTTTCAAATATGATTTTATATTGTATTTATGGTGATTCAGGTTATTTATGAAAATAATTATCATATTATAAATATTACTAGAAAAATTAATTGTTTTTGGAGACTAAATAGAGTAATTGATGTTGTTTTGAGATAATTCATATAATTTGTCTTCAGAGAATGTGTTATCAAATCCTTCTTATAATTGGGTACTAATATTATTCTAGAGTTATTTTATGGATTGGTATTCGATTAATGTTCTATGCTTAACTTTGGGTATTACTATTAAATTTTGGAGACTAATTTATTTTTTCATCATATAATAGTTTAATATTTTTGTATATTTATATTATATTATCCTAGAAATTTTCATTTTTGTTAACTTCTAATGATATGAGGAATAAAATTTCATCCTTTTTTGGAGTTTTTGACCTGTATATGTTGATTCTTATACTTCAGGCATAAAAAATTTCGATCTCATCATTTAGAGAAAATGATTAGTTTGTGAAATAAATAGATTAAATGATGAAACTCTAATAGTCTAGAAAGTGTATTTCATTTTTTTCATTTTCAATATAGTAAAATAATTCCATAACTCTATGAAATGGATATTAAGAAACAAATGTTGTCTATTTAAGTTTATTTCTATGGAATATATAACCTTTTAACCCAACATACATTTATATATTCATGATTATAATGACCATGTTATCCATCACTCTTTATCAAATATTGAGAGTTATTTTTCTCTTCCATGTCAATGTTTTCCAATAAGGAATCATATTATGTGTCATCTCAAGGGACCTTAGAAATTCCCGTTATTTTAAAGTGGAATTATTATGAATAATTTCCTAATGATGCATTTCAATAAAATTAATTTTCATAGTCAAAAACTTGTTACCATTCTTGAGTTCAAATTTTTATGAATAAATTTAATAATGGGTGGGGGAGGGTAGAATGTAACATCATGAGTTTTTAATAGAAAACCCTATGATTGATGGCACACATGATACACCACATGATTCATAAGAAAATAATTGAACATTATTATTTAAACTTTACCTATATAATCTATCCTTTTGAATGGTTTTATTGAGAAATATTAACTAAATTATGAAAATATGTTCTATATAATGAATTCTTGGGTGGCCTATAAATTATAAATGAAAATAAAACCCATTTGAAAATAAAAGGAAATATTTTTCTAAAAAACTATTTAAATAAGAACAATTATGTTTTTAAAATAATAAAATCTATATTTTATAATTATTTTAATGAAATATACAATCAATATAATTTTTAACATTCATATTATAAGTTTTATATACATTATAAAAGAATGAATCTGATTTTATGTATAAAAGATGTAGTATTATTAAAAGGCAATTTTCTAACTTTTAATTGAGAACTTGTTTTAAAAAACATTTTTGAAACTTTTATTAAATATATATGAAAAAATAAAATCTTTATTTTTAATAATAACATAAAAATTTACTTTGTTTTTTATTTATTTTTTTGATCATTTTCTTTTTTTTGAATTGTTGAAAACACAACATTTTAATTGAAAACTGTCATTTCATAAAAATAATTAACAGAGTGAAGTTAACTTTAAAATTATTTTCAAATTTTTTCTAGATCAATTTTTTATAACAATGTTCAATATAGGTAAATTTCAATGAATTTAACTTTGAATTTGGTTATAAAAAAATTTCAATATTTGTCACATTTTCACGTTAATAACCTATTTTATCACCTAGTCGACAGGATTAGGTTTAAATTAATTTTACTCAATTATGTGTTTTGAATTTTGAAAAATGGATTCCATATTTTAAATTATATTGTCCAAATTTAGTAATTTTTTCTTTTTTGGCCTATATTAATACTATTTTTAGTAAATTTATTTACCATGGTAAAAGGTAAATCCTGTAGTTAAGGTTAAAGATAATACTATAAATATTAGAAAATGACCTTAACACTAAACTCATTGTTATTTTATGAGAATTTATCGTCAATAATAATTAACTAGTCAATTATTTTACTATTTATATTCTTATTTATGATATTATAACTATTATAAATGTCTATTTAAAGAAGATTCAAACTTGTCAAACTCTTGTTTTTAACAAGTAAAATTTTGTTAATATGGGGTTATATAGGTAATATATTAAAATATAAATACTATTTTGAATGAAAATGTTTATATTCATCGTAATAATTTAATTTTAAATTATTGGATAGAACTAATTATCTTAATGTATTACAAAATGATGACCTAATAATTGTTCAATTAATGAAAATATCTATTAAATGACATTAAAAATATTAAAATAAATATAATTTAAGATAATTAATTTCATAAACTATTCTTTTTATAATAAATAAATATTTTATTTATGTGTTGATATTTTTGGTTCTAACATAATATTTTATGATATTTTTAAAAATATATGTAATGAATAGTATAAAAATTGATATTAATGATATTTTGAAATAAATGTTATTTTTCTAAATTATATAAAATAAATAAAAATATATTATTAGTAAAAAATATTTTTCTAAGGTAAAAAATGTCATAAATGATTAATTTATTATCAAATAAAAATTTTAAAGTAACTATACAAACCCTTAAATAGTAAAAGTGAACATTATCATAGTTAGAGTTAAAGTAGTTAAATAAGGCTTAAACTCAAAAGATATTGATTACAAAAACGTTAAAATGTCTCTAAATTTAATTTTATGATTTAATTTCAACACATAATCTTCCAAAATTCTCCATAAATAACTTTTTACAGCTATAGAATATAAAATTAATTTATATTAATATAATATTTTGAAGAATTCCAATAGTGCACCTTACCTTTCTTATAAAAGGAAACATATTATTTTAATTTATTTACTCATTAAAAACTATTTTTTTCAGAAATTATCATCCAAAATATCTCACTATAAACCATACTAACATTCTAGAGATCTTATTTTAGGCATAACACTATCCCATGTGGTCTTAATGTGCTAAAAAAATGTGATTGTCCAAAGAAAATGTATCATTTTTTATTATGTGTTTCTATTTTGTTTATTGTTATAACGCCATAATATCATCTTTAACCACGACGGAATAAAACATATAGTGTAATTAACATAAATATACTTTATTATTTTAATATAATCCCCTAATTACATCTCCACTTCCATTAAATGTCAAAATAATTCATCGACTATGTGTACGGAGGACTTCCACCTCAAGAATTGATGTAATTCATTTTCTATAACTATCTCTCAAGACTAGATATAATGATGAAATTAATATTTATATATGATATAAATTTCATATTTATAATTATGAATATTTAATATATCATTTTATTTATTACATTTCCAAGCATAGATAAATGATAACTCCATTCGTAAATAAGTGTGAACTGTCACCACCACAAAGCGATACGACTATTTTTTCATCATCAACTGACATGGAAGACATATATAAGTCTATTTAAATGATTAATATGATATTAATGATATTATGATTATTATTTAATGATATAATTATACTTACTGTCTTTCGATAATTATCATTGAAAATAAAAATGTTACTCGTGGACATATATGACATGTTGTCTCTATGATTATAAGATATATCATTTTTCAAATCCATGATTAATGATCTTACATAAAAGTATAATTGATTTATAAAAATGAAAATAATTTCATTAATATTATTAATTATTATTTTTACTAATGAATTCTATGTGTTCTGACATCATAAAGAATATTATCTTCGACTCAAGTACTGAATATCTTCTAAATTTCTGACATGAACATAATTAAATAATTGTTATAACATGATAATAAGTGATATAAATTTAATAATAAACATTAAAAAGGTTCTATATAATGTAAATAAATAACCTATGTTTATTATTCAGTACAATAAGGATTCTAAATGATGTGTCATAATAAATTTAAGGGACTTTCTTTTAAAAAAATCTTTTAATGTTTGTCTTTTGACTAATTTTATAGTATCCAAGAGAAATGTTTTTCTAACACAAACAACATGAAATAAATTTACAAATTTCCTAATTATTTAATTTTTTGATGTTTCTTTTACAAATTTTCAATTTTATAATAAAATAATTTTATTCTTTTATGAGTGCCCATAAGTGTAAAAATGAAATGTGACATTAAAATGAAAATTTTATTTTTGAAAAAGAATATTTTTTATGAATGACCTATGTGTTATGATTATGTTATGGTTCATGGTAAGTTTTTTGGATTACTAGAAGTCATTTGATAAACCTAAGGATGGTGATGTCATTACTCCGCTAAAATTCAATGGGTGAAGTGGTTGAGTTATCCTCTAGGGTTCCTCTATAGAGATTTAGGAAATATATTGTGATGGTTATTCCAAATGTAACTATAATGGTTACTATCTGTGTAGCTGAGAGAGAGAAAATAAATGTATTTTTGGTATGGAAAATTATATCCCTATTAAACAACATATAGCTTATGTAATTTTTTATGATTTTTTATTTAAATCACTTGATTTCCAAAATGTAAGATAATAATATTTTTTAAAATATGGATCTCTTTTTATGGTAAAAATTTATGTTTTTAGGAAATTATTTTTATATGTTCTCAATAGAATAATAGTTTTATTATTTTTTGTCCCCTATAGAGATTATTATTCTAATTCTAATTTTTAAATATATTTTCAGAAGTCCTAAATATTGTTAAGGATAAATAAGATGTCATGATGAAAGTATAGAAGATGTTTTATGAAAATAAATCATGTTTTTTTAAAAGGGTTTCCTTTAGTGAAAAAATCACACTTAGTATAAGTGACCAATTGTGATGTATGATTTTATTTTTTAAGAGTTTTTCGTAATTATCTAAATTTATTATCTAAAAATACCATCAAATATGAATTCTTGTTAAAAAACAATTGAATATATATTGTTTATGGTTGAGACCTTACATATTCTATATCAAAAAACATCTATTCCAACTATAAATTTTTTATATAGGTATTTTTATATTCATTTATATTCATTGTAGCTTCCAAATTATATCCTTGAATTATTTTTATGCCTTATATATGTTTATATAAATCCTGTTTTATTATTATGGGATAATTCATCCAGAAATTTTTATTATTTCATGTCTCACACATATATATATTTTATCATTATATGATAGATAATATGAAACATATAAATCCCTCCAATATATTGGGTAAAAGATTATATATCATGAAATTATTAGGGATATGGGAGGTTTTCTCTAGTACACTGTGTTATGAGACATATGTGACTAGTCCTGGTTATTATGTAATGAGACAAATGTGGTTCTCCAATTTTATTATGATATGAAAGTCTTAGCGGTTTACCCTCACATGGGTTATGATTTTCTATGAGTATATGTTTTTAATTTCTATGTAATGTCACCTTATTCAATGATTGTTCTTATGAATTCATATTGTTACGCCAATAAACATGTTATGTTTTAATGAGGATTCTTTTATGGTCCTATGTTTCTAGGCCTTGGTATATAAGTATTCTATCACACCTCATGACCACTTCCTATGATTATATGATCTTATTATATAAATCAGTTATTTGTTTCATGTTCATGTTTCTCACTTGTTTATGATCTAATGATATGTTCTCACTAACTCATTGATGTGATTTTACCCTTATAAGAATTTAAGATCACCCTGTTATTTTGTTTCCTAATTTCCAAAGGATATAAATTTCAAATTATGTTTATGAGAAAGTAATGTGTGGATAATTTTATGGGAGATATTGGATCCCTATTATTTAATAATATGCTTTTGTTGGTAATCATTAAATATTCTAAACCATTGAATGCATAGAGTAAGTTTTATTTGTGATATATAATGTATATTTTTGAAAAGTGATGTAAAATATAATTATTTTAGACCTAGATTGTTTCAAAATTTCGGGTTTATAGTGAATTTGTTAATGATTTTATGTGGGGATGATTATCTGGTTGTTTTGTATTTGTGGAAATGAGATGTTGAATAGGTTGACATGTTTATTGTTTTATTTTAGGTGTATAATATATTTTAAATAATGATATGTAATATATTATGTGTAGAATGGTATGAGATTTTATGTCATAATTTTTTTTAAACTAAAAAACTGAATGGGGTGAAAAATGATTTGAGGTAATCAAACATAAATAATTGTAAATAAGTGGGTAATATGGAATTTAATTTATTGTAATTATGTGTGGTTAACAAATTATATTTGGATTGTAAAAAAATTATTTTAGATTATTAAATATTTTGAAATAAAATAGAGTTTTAGTGATATTTAGTGGTTCTGAAATTGGTAGAAATTATTACGATTAGGTATAACATCAACTATTGGAATGGGATACAATGAAGAAATTACTAATAAATGTTAAATTTATGAAGGAATTTAATAAAAGTGTTTAATATTATGTTAGGATTATGTGATCTATTATATTCATTGCATTTTTAATTATTTATTTTTTACTACTACTCATGTCTGGTAATGATAGAGACACCCATATGAGGAATTGGGAAGTGGAAAACTTCCTAATCAACTATAATAAATGTGACAAGGATGGATAACTACACCAACTTCGATGTTGTTTCTAATAGAATGATTATATGATATGATAGAATGCGGTTGGTATACATGTTTTTGGTGTTGATGTGTTGATGATGAGGCATTGATGTTACTATGTGGTTGATTCATGCAAGGGAAGGAGGACATGATGCATTTTTCCTTCATGATTAATATATGATGCATATTAGATTTTGGAATATTGTATGCGGTTTTCATTTTGAATTAATTATTTAGATTGTGGATATAATGATATGAAATATGGATATGGTTTTAGATATGTAGTTTTGGTTACAAGGATAAAACTATGATGAGGTTATATGGTATATAGTTATGTGGTTATGGAAAGTATGGGGCACTAAGACATGCACTGTTAGGGTGTGAGGGAATCTAGTTAGAGGGGAAGTGTATATAAGGAACCTTTCTGTCTATATTCTACTGATATTATTCTAGTACTTTTTATTTATGTTTGGTGAGAAAGAAATTTTGAGTTTGGGGAATTAATTTACAAGATATAGGTAACGAGCTGGTTTCTCTCTCTGTTATGTGAACTTTTACTAGGGTTCTGCCGATTTTTAAGGAAATAGTATTTGGGGGAACATAGTGATTATTTTTTATTATAACGCCAATAATATATATATATATATATTTCTGTTATAAGATGGAGTTATAAATTGGAATATACATTTCATTCTCATAGAGTTTTCTCAGGGGTTTTCTATTATTTCTATAACAGATACTTTTAGTATTTCCCATTATAGATTTATTTTATTTTCATTTAATAACATATATTATGCGATTTGTTTTATTTTATATTATATAAAGTTGATAAGGTTTTTTTCTTCTTAATATTAAATTTAAGAGTGTAATGCCTCTATATTTTTACTACATATCCCTTGTGTTAGTTTCAATCATGTGGCCATTTGAATGTGACCATTAGGGATCACACTAATCTTCACTACCCATCAAAGATGGGTTTCAGTGGGAATGAGTTTTGAAATAAAATATAGCATATATCAACATAAATATTTCTCCCAATATCTATCCTTGAAGAACATAATAGTATCTTTCATTATAACATTACAATAAGAAATATCTATGCACACATAGACACACACACCAAGAAGGTAAGTATGGGTGATTAATAGTTTACTCAATATGATTTTCATGAACAAATCTCATGAATTTACATGTATCATATTTTTGAAACCCAATATTCAATATCATTTGGAAAAAAAGTAAACCAATTACAATTAAACAACTTATATACATTTTTCCAATAGTATACTAAATCTAAATCATGATCACTAGGGAAAACAATATTTCCAATCATATCAAATCCCTGTATGTTTAATCAAATTTACCAAATTTCCTTAATTTTGGGAATCATGAGAAAAATATATTATGTAGGTAATTATATAACCATATAAATAGAAGTCTAATTATGATCATAAT
The DNA here is from genome assembly GCA_963277665.1 of Viscum album. Taxonomy (NCBI): domain Eukaryota; kingdom Viridiplantae; phylum Streptophyta; class Magnoliopsida; order Santalales; family Viscaceae; genus Viscum; species Viscum album. The sequence goes on from OY728164.1 coordinate 1,416,886,518, forward strand.
TCATATATTGTGAATTTTATCCATCCATTTTAACATATATTGGTCCTTCCACTTGGGCCAGGACTATTTTAAACCATTCCACTTGGTTCATTCCAAAAATGATATTTTTGTTGATCATACCATTAAAATAATTACCAAAATAAGAAATTTTCTTGTAGACATTATTTTCCAAGTGATGGTAGCCATAATAAATATATCTTCAATTGAAATCCAATTTATGATTAAACATAATTTCCTATAAATTTAAAAATATGATTTGAAATCAAATTATTGATGCTTTTGACCAAAATATTCATTTTTAATAATATCATAAATTTTGATAAACCATAATTTTTTCAAATAAATTTCAAAAATGTGATTTGATAAAATATTATATTATTTTAAGTATTATAAATTGATTTTAGTCATAATTAATGGAATGATAAACACTATATGAATGAATAAAAATCTCATTACCTTACCACTTTCATTTTAAATCTCTAAAAGATATAGAGATAATGACATTAATGAGGAAAACCACCATGAAATATGGTCCAAATTACCAATAAATTGTTGTTTCATAAACTTAGAAAAAATTAAATATAATTTTAAATTGGATTTTATTATATGGGATCATTTGAAATGCCCTGGTACAGATTAGAAAATCCCAAGTTTGGGTTTAGATTATTTGACCCCTATACCATTTGAAACGACACCATGTAACTCACTACCTTATAGGTGTATAATAAGAAGTGTTGGAGGCTAAAATTCATGGTTTCGAACAACCTATCATTCCATTTTTTATAACCCCATGATAAATTTTTAAATCAATTACTCTTACCTTTTGGGGAGATAATGATGGAAATGAGTGTTTAATGCCCTAATAATGGAATCTAATATAATTAAACTATGTTATCACCAATATGACATTTCATAAGAATACACCATCAAAATTTATCATCATTCCATTTAACCCTATTTCCATAGATAATCTTATGCCAATATTATACTACCACTAATGAGAAATATAAGAACAATCAAACAAAAGAATAATTTCTGAGACAACATTATTTATTAGAAACATTTCTTCTATTTCCCATTATAAATTTTCTATGTATGACTCTGTATATATAATGATTAAAACCCCTTTATTCCCTATATAATAACATTTATCTTTCTCTACTAAAATATCAAGGCCAAACTTCTACTAACTCATTCCAATTCTTCCATAATTATCTTGAGAAGTATAATTATAGATAATTCCCCATGATTTAATAAAATCAGACATTGTTAAATCCTTTTAAAAAATTACATTTATAATTATACCTCCAATTGACTATGATAAATTCATAATATATCATTTTAACATGAATATAAATACTTAATAACTCTATTCAAAGTACTCTAACTAAACTACCATAAAGAACAATTATCTCCCATTAAAATTCCCATGTCACATGAATGTCACTAATTCGATGTTACCAAAATCATTTCATATATTATTTCTGAAGTCTAAATTATATTCCTCTTCTCCACACTCATAAAAATATCCCATAATTAAATAAATGAATAATTAAAAATTTAATCTCAATCTTTTTAAGAAGTTAATTTTAATATAATCTAATTATTATATCAACATTAATAAATTACACTCCAAAATATTGGATTAAAAAATAATATATGTTTCATTTTCTATTTTAAGAAAATTTTGTCAATAACATTGAAAATAGTGTTTTATTAATTGTTTTTCAATATATAAAAACTAATCACATGTTATGTTATTTGAAATAAATATAAATTTAATATAATTATATAAAACATATACTTTCATAAAACTATAAATAAATATATGAAATTAGTTTATTTTTCATTTAGTTTAATTAAAACAATTATTCTATTTCAAAACAATAAATAAAACATATAATATAAGGTTTTTCATATATTTTATGAAAATTTTCATAGAAAATATTTTATATAACAAGTTAATAAATTGTATGTCCAATTTTATACATTTTTTTCCATTTAAAGAGAAAAATAAACAAATAAACAAATTATATATACATAATTTATTTAAACTTGAATAAAAAATAATTCATTGAATCTAGGTTTTGTTATGTACTATTTCAATAATTAATGTTTTATTAAATAATAAAAAACACATAACACATATTTAAAAAAATGTAAAATATTATATTGTAAAAAAAATCATAAGATAAAAAAGAGTTATTTTATATAATATTTCCTATAATAATTATAATTTAAATATCTAAATCATTTTTATTATAATTTTTTAAATTATAGAAAAAAAATTATGACCCTACAAAAAAATGTGTTATGTATGTTCAAATAAAATATATTTTCATCAAAATAGTATAAAAAAATTATAAACACGCTACAAAAATTAAAATAATATTACAGATAAATATTCAAATTTATAATTAAATTAATACATGTACTACCTTAACCTATACTAATGATACAATCCCATACAACATAATATGATGTGTTAATAACCCTTAGGTGTGTCCCTAATCAATAAATGATAGAAATAAGTGTCTATTTTTTTATGGAATTCCATTGGAAGAAACATTTTCTTCATGTACAACCCCACTCTTCATGTTCTGTTCTAACTAAAATTCCACATTAAGTGTCCATAATTAAAACCCATTGTTGGTTCTATGGTCCAACAAAGATACCCTAAGGGGGTGGTGGTGAATCACGGTACAAAATCCACTTAAAAATTACTCCCTTATAAATGGATATTGTTTCAAGGAATAAAACATAATCATTTGAGATGTCCCAAAATGTTTTTATACTCGATACCATAAAAAAAACAGAACTCCGAATAAAAAATCATATTTTACTTTCCTCAACGAAACTCGATACATCCAATGAGTATACACACATTAGGGTGATAGTTAAATAATTAAATTCAACCTCACTAATATGTGTTTATATGTTTTAGGAAAGGGATCATTAAGCCATGGATCACTACATTTATAATTATAGATCATGTTCATTGTTTTCCAATAGTCACTCTTTATTCCTACCAAAAATCACTATACAGAAAAGAATAAAACATCAATATTTGAATCTATACCATTGAATTAATATTAATTAATTCTTTTTTAATTGTTAAACTTCTTGAGTGTATTCATTTTAAAAAAAAAATTCAAGAAAAACATTTCCATCTTCTAGTTTTCATTTCTTCAAGAAAAACATGTATACAATTTTAATCATAATATCATAGTTTTTCTTAGATAATTATTTTTATCACATGATTAATGTCACTAATCTAATATTTATCTCATAAAAAAAACTACCCATTATATTCTAGTATAGTTCAGAAGATATAATAATGAAAACACTTTTAAAAATGTCTAACCCTAATATTTGAATAATATTATGTTGATATCACACCTTTGGTTTCCTTAGAATATAGGAAAAAATATTTCTTTAATTTTTTTATGAATCTTTACGTAGAATTTATAAATTATTGTATATAATTACCTATTTAAATCTTTAGAAAAAACTAGTATTTGAATATAAAAATAAATCTTATAATTTTCAATAATCTAACATCATATAAAATTATTCCACCCTATCACAACCTTTAACAAATTCACCACATTATAACATATCACAAGGAAAACTCTTATGGAACTCTAGAATCAATATAAAATATACTTTGAAAATTTTAATATACTATTATCCACCAATGTTTCAACATCAAATACTCTTAAATACATCTCTAATGGACCATCATTATGTTAATTCAAATCCTATGAAACATTTAAAAAATCAAGATTACTCTTATATAACATAAATATAAATCTTATGTATTTTTAGTTTAGGTACTGTATATTTAGTTCACTTATCATTTCAATAGTATAAAAAAAATTATTTTCTAAACATTACTTATATAATATCATATCAATACTTATGTGACCATTGATAAATAACTATTAAAATATATATATATTATTAGATAATTATTTTTATGGTTACATATAGTCTTCAAAAACTAAAACTCTTATAATAGAATTAATCATGTTCAATAAATATGATTCATGTTATTTTAAGATCCCTTAAGTTGATATAAAGTATAATAAGGAAATATAATTATCAGGCCATTAGTTTGAAAAATATATTTCTTTTTGGATTTCTTGTTTACTATTTATCATGTATTAGACTAGATTTTTCTAAAACACTCCATTAATTTTATAAAAATTAAACTTTGAATTCCCATCCTATAATAATCTACATGAAACATTTACTTATATCCATTAATCTCATGTTTTCCCCTTGATAATATCTCAATTTATAAGAAGTTGTACTATTATGGGTTTCATTTTGATAATATCTTGTCCTAGACTAATATTTTCTCTCATGTTAGATTCATTTGTAAGAACACATATTTTTTCAGATGTTCCACTCTCTAAGAATTGGTAATCATCATTGATTGGGTTGTTTTATTTCGAAAAATTTAATCAAGTCTCTTTCTTATTGGATAAATAATTATATAGAAATAATATGAATGGTGGGAGTGTTTTATTGATGTAGATCATATTCACACTGTAAATTCCTAATTTAGGCTGTAAGTTACAAACTTATAACATAAAATAATCATCCGACCTCATAAAATAGGAAGAATCTATAAATGTATCAGTGTAATTCATAAGCCTTTTTTATGATGTAAAATTTTTTATTATGCTATAATAATATAATTTATCTGGTTTTAATCATAGGTGATGATATTTTTAAAAATTACTATATTCAATGGATTTATGATGAAAATACCTTATTTAAACGATAAATATATCATGCCTTGTTTTAAAATCTACAATGGCTTTTATCATGAAATATTATAATGAATTATTCTTCCCCCTTTTCTATAGCCCACACATTTGAAATCCTGAGAGAATCCTCATTGGGACATAACTGCATTCTTGGATCTCCTCATTATGGATCATGATATTGGAGATTTGGGTGTTGTTTTGAACTATTTCTTAGCTGGTTTGAATGGGTCACAGAACCTAGATTTAGCACCGATATTAAGAAATTGCAGGTATCTAATCAACATTTGAGATTAGTGGTGGTAGATTTTTCCCAAATTTTTTATTTCAATTATCATAATATGTGAAATATGTGTTTAATTCTAGAACACCATGCACACACACTAAATTTTTTTATTATTCCCTATTTTATGATTTACACATATATGGGCTTCCAATTTAATCCCTTTAGGTCCATTTGCACTGATATTGAGACATTATGACACTTGATAGTTGTTCCATCCTTTTAACATTCTTGATACATAGTTAAATTGAACATAGATCCCAAATATGATATGGAATTTTGGTGATTGTAAGTTACATATTAGGAATTTTCATAATATTTGAGTTGAAGTAATTTCTTGAGATAATATCACAAATACTAAAATTGGTTAATTGGAACACTAGAAACCTTGGGGGTTTAACTGATAGTGGAAGCTTATTTGATTTAATTATTATGATAATTATGATCGTGACCTTATGAAGTGTAAATGTATAGATGAATTGCAATTGGATGAGTTGACCATATTGATATGTACTGAGATGTGATGTTTTGTAATAATTATAGATCCTATCTTAGTTATGCTACAATGATTATAGGTCTTATCCAAATTATACTGTAACACTTATAGGGACTATATAGGTTATGTTATAATTCTAATAGGGTTGTTCAATTAATTTATTTTATGATAATAGAGCTCTTCGTAATTATCATGTACATTAGTTTTTGGGATATAACCTGACAGGGTTGAGAATATGGTTGGCATAGTTCCAAAACATCCTCAAAGGTATTTTTTTTGGTGCTAAAGCAGGTCCGTGATGACCCCAGTTATCAACCTAGAGCATGGGGGTCTACATATTTATTTCATGTAAAGTATTAATTAATTAAATTAATTCCTAGTTTTCTATTTTATAGAATTAATAATATATATTATAGATGAGATTTTATTAGACACAAACTTTTCATCTTACTGTGTTAAAGCCCCACCTTGGATGGGCCTCATTTAGTATATACACTAATTTCATGGATACACGTTCGGACAAGGGAAAGGGATTTTGTTTTAAATTTTTTCTTTCAAGATGGTTTGATGTTTATATGTTGGGAAAACATTATTCTATGGATTAAGGATTGAATAGTATTTTATATTTTCAATTTTACCATTTAATGGCACATTGTTCGATATATCATTTAGTCAAATTTCATCCTGTGAATGCATGATTGTATTATAATTATTTTATTAGAGTTATTTTTAATTTTTTATGGATGAATGGTGGTTGGTTATACTGTTTTTTTATTTTTATTACTTTTTTATTGTTATTTCCAATACTATTTCAAATCATTTACCATGTTTATAGTCTCCCCACTATATTCCATTAACACTAACTAATATTTATTAACCTATAGTGTATGTAGATGCGTGCTGGAGGTCATTTTTCAATCCTGTAATGGTCACGTGAAAGAGTATTAGTTCGAGGATATTACAATGTCTTATCATATATTGTTGTTTATTTTGTAAATTTTTACCCTTTGGGAAATCCAGAAATAATATTTGGATGTTTTGTTACATTGTAATGGTATTATGAATGTGAGTAGATAACCCATGTGAAAGGGAAAACTCGAGTTCTTGGTGATGGGATTTATATTTAAAATATTCACATACTTATATTTTAATTTTAATTCACTTTTGTTTATTCATATGTCAAATGATGTTATTTTTTTTTGATAAATTCACTCATGGTCTGAAATGACATGATATGAGTATGCATGCATGATTCTATTCACATAGGGATATATGTTGACATTCATTTCTAACAACATGGAGATATATACTATATGTGACATATCTACTATATGTGAGTTATCTACCGATATGAACCATGATATGAAATCCATATTTATACCTAATAAATGTTATGAAGGAAACTGGTATGTTATGAAGACTCCCATGTTAATCCAAGTATATTAAAACCTTTAGCTAATGGTTCTCGGTTGTTATAAAATGTTCTGGTTTATCTTTTTGTGTATCATATTTTCTAAGGAGTGCATTTTATGTTGTAGGGAAAATTACACCTCCTCATTTTCAAGTTTAGTGTTAGTAGAGTGAAAATCAGTATACCCCTAATGTAACTATGCTAAAAATTCCTAAAACTCTAGAAAACCATATAGATTATCGACTTCACAACCGCAACCCAATGAATAGAAATCTATGGAAGGAGAGTGTATACATGATAACCTTGATTTCTGAGATAGTGATAGAGTTCCATATATATCATCCTCCTACATTCATTAGGTTAGGAGGCCCCCATGAATATAAGTTTTGGACTCAGTCTATCTGAATGATCTTCAACCACATTGATACACCCACATATATTAAAGAGATTCTTTCTACTTATATTCCTAGAGAAGCATCCAAGCATTAGTGGTACATTCTAGAGTAATATTGGAAGAAATATTAGTTATCTTAGATTTATGTAAAGGCAATGTCCTCAATACACTCTTATTTATGGAATTTGAGGGATTAAAGGGACTATGAGTTTATAAAAATGATGTGGGGAGACAAGTTATTAATGGAATATGCATGATGTTTAACTGAACTATAATTATTTTCCCCATATTTATCTACTAATGAGATCATAAGGGTGAGGAATTTCCAAGATTCCCATAGCTATAAGATAAAATCACATGTGAACATATTTATATTTAAGATATTTTTAGTCATGATGGATCATGCTCCCATCACAAAAGGAAATATATGAGAGGCCCCAACTGTTGGATAGCATATTTCAATAGGGTGATATCGATTTTCCTATTCTAATACAAATTAACCCTACAACGATAGTTACCAATAGTAGAGTAATGGATAAAGAAATCCTGGTAGTGATCATATGCCTTATGATCATGGATCATTAGTGTGTTATCATGGTGGAAATGATAGAAACAAGTTCCATTAGTGTCACCATACTTCTACAGAGTGTTGTTCTTGTGGAAGGTTTGAAAATCTATAGATATTATGTTTTGAAATTCTATTGAAGAGTAGTGGTAGGGGATCCGAACATAAACCTATGTTTGGGAAGGACATAGCTACACCTTATAAGAAAGGTAGTTAGAGTTATACCTAGAATTATGTCCATGGTATGGGAAGTGGTACCCTATTGTCAGAGTGGATATACTAGGAAGAGGTACCAAGATAGGGGTACCAAACTAGATACCCAAGAAGAGGGGTGAGTATGATTCATTCCATGCAATAAATTTCCAAGTAGTTTTATTAATGACATTATACCATCTAAGGTACTACATTAATATCATATACCAATTCATTAATTTTTTGGACACAAGAGTATCACAATCATTTATCTTAAATTTTTTAGAATGGGTTGGTCTTGGATACGTATATTTTGGATGTTGTTATGACAATCGATAAACTATTGGGATTACGATGATAGTATATTAAACATTTAAAGGAAAGTTTTCTAGAAAATGGTGGCAACCAATTTCATTGGGAACTTATTTTCTTAAGAAAATGATCAGATTTAATATGATCCTTAGTATGGATTGGTTAGTTCTATAATAGGTTCATATCAACTTTTATTATAGGATGATTACTATTTTTATCATGAGAAGGGGGAATTTATTCCCACCATGATGAGTGAGATCTTCATGTATTCATTCAGGACCAATTCAATGTATATTGGATTGTCTCAAAACTCATATAGTAGTACATATTTTGGATGATTATGGAATATAGGAGGAATCATTTCCTTCAGTTGTAATTTTTTTAGATTTTCTCTATAGATGAGTTCTTTGGCTTACCACCAAAGAGAGCGATCAAGTTTTTGATTGAGTTGGTGTTGATAGTGGAGCTGGTTTCTATTCCTCCTTAAAGAATGGAACAAACAGATCCTCATATGTGGAATGTTTATTTAGAAGAACAATAAACTCAAGGATTCATATCTTCTAGTACCTCACCATGGGTTTGTACCATGGTCATTATCCCGAAGGCAAAATAAACTTTTCACTTATCTGTGGGTTATTAGAGGCACAACTAGATGATGGTTCAGAAAAAACACCCCCTAGTATATATTGATGATCTATTTTATTAGATAAGAGGTGATAATATATTATCCAGGATTGAATTGAGATCTAGGTACCACCAGTTGAGAGTGATATTATCAAATATACCCCAGACTACATCTATAAGAATTTATGATTGTATAATTTTGTGGTCATGCTATTCAGTTTGAAGAACAAACTCATAGTATTAATAGAAATGATGAATCATATGTTTAATCCATTTTTGCGATCATTTTGTCATTGTTTTTATCAATGTCATCTTAGTGTTCTCCCAACATATAGATGGTCATTCCCAACATCTTGACAATGTATTGAGTATATTGAGAGTGAATCGGCTTTATGGAAAGCTATCCAAATGTAGTTCCTTGATTGATATAGTGGATTTTTTGTGTCATGGTATCTTATATTCTAGAATGTAAATGGAACCTGAGAAGGATGTAGCTATAGTATCTTGGGAGTGACCAAAGAATGTATTTGAGATTCAAAGTTTTATGTGTTTTGTAAGCTATTAAAAACATTTCTCCAAGGACAACCCTCACATGGATGCACAAACTTCTAGGATGAACAATAAAGAGTTAATGGTTTTTTTGGTTAGATTCTTGTGATAGTGATTTCTAGTTGATAACAAGAAGGTGTAAATCAGTATATATCCTCACCTTACCCATTACAAGTGTGGTGTATACTGTGCATTGTGATTCACCTGAGATCAAAATCATAGAAATTGTGATAAAAAAGGAATGATTAATTTCTTATAGATCCAGATAATTAAAAATATATAAGAGTAATTATAGTACTCATTATATAGAGTTATCTACATTTGTACATTCCTTTAGTTATTTCTACAATATCTACTAGGTGAGATTTTTTTTGTAACGCACAGACCACAAAATCCTTGAGTAAATATTTTCTCAACAAGACATAAGAATTATGTAGAGGAGTTGGGTCTATAATATACAATATTTGGACATCAATATGTCTTAGGCACAAATAAATAGAAAATTATTTGATGATTATTTAATTTTTAATATCAATATAGAGTTATTATGAGAGTCTTACAATGAGTGGTGACATATGAGAATCTTTTCAGACATGCAACAAGATTTTTATGAGACCTATGAACAAGTTTTTATGACTTTGAAATCTACTAAGACAAATATTATAGACCTAGTTATGGATTATAAATTATATAACCTGGAGGTATTATCTCTATGTTATAGTTTTTATGGTGGGGATCTTCCATCAGGGTAGTCACCTAGAAGTATTAATGTTCTCCCTTTAAATGGTCGAATATGGGTTGTTATGGGTTTGTGCATATAGATAATGAGAGAGTTTAATGATTATTTTTGTGTGATATGACCTAGTATAAAAAATATGTATCTTTACCTCTATAATAAATACTAGTTTACAGGTTTTTAAAACACAGTAGATGGATTTGGGTGAGTTGTTTCACCTATCAATAGGTGAAGGCCAGGAATTATAGTCATAATAGGTTATTGTTGCCTCTACCCATTACAAAATAAAAATGGGATGATGAAATAATGGATTTCATGATAGGGTTATATACAAAACTTTAAAATAATGAAACAATGTCAGTAATATTGGATCGATTAATGAATGTATCCCACATTTTTTCTATCAGGGAGATCTTTATCCTAGATATTTTGGGTAGTCACTAGGTTCGAACAATAGTATGACTTCAGGGTGTTTCTTAGTGTATCATTTATGATCAAGATAATAATTTCACATCTTGGTTCTAGAAAGATATTAGGTAGGATTAAAAATTAGTTGACCTATTTAGTAATTCCTACCACCATCAGAGTGATGGAAAACCTGGGAAGACAATTCAGATTCTAGAGGATATGCTTCCAGCTTGTGTTTTAGATTGTGGTGGTTATTGGGAGTATTATTGGGAACTGATAAAGTTATCATATAATAATATCTTTTCAAAATTGATACAGCTGAATACTTTTGAATCTTGTTATAGTATGTCATCCCATTTGCCTCTTTGTTGGTTTGTGGCTGGTGAGTCATTGATTGTTGGGCCTAGTCTTATGAAGGATACATTTATGTAGGTTTAATTTATTATATAACTATTTTTGATCCGGTATAGTTGATGAAAATCATACAATGATCATCACATATGACGTATGGGGTTTGAGGTTGATCATCATGTTCTCATTCGGGTGTTTTCTATTATATAGAAATGTCATATCAAGAGATAATGAAAGCTAGAACACACTTTTTTCAGGAAATTCAAGATTGTGTAAAGCGTTGGTTAATTGTTGTACCTTTTATCCATCCCATAGAATTATATTTTCATGCATGATGTGTTTCACATGTCATGTCTTCATGTATATCATCATATCCCTTCCCACATGAATGAAACCAATGATGTCGATATATACATTGATGTTTTATTTGAGGGGAATCTGATATAGATTGTAGACTTAAGTGAGAAGAATCTCTAATAAAATATTGTACCTTCAGAATAAGTGAATTGGAATCATGGTCATGTTAAAGGGGATACCTTAGAGTGGGAATATAATATGTGGGCCTAGAGGGATGATTTTTTAAACCTCAACTGTGATTATTTAGAGCGTATCATGAAGATGAGGTCTTATATGGTGGGGTGGTTGTAAGAAACATTATTTTTTCAAGAGAATCTCACATTAAGATTTGGTAAAAGTAATTGAGTTAATTTGTTTTATTTTGAATGGTATTAACTGAGAACTTACTCTATATAATTAATAAATAAATAGGTTCAACAAGAATATCTGGAGCTTTTATGGTTCAAAAAATTATTTACATCACAAATTCCAAATCTATGGAAGAAGATAAAAATTTATTATGTGAACTCATTGGTTTGACCCTATAAAATATGAATAATCCATTAATGTATTAAGAACATCCATAAACACTATTTATGATGTAGCTTTGTTTTTTACATCGTATGAACAATTTTTATTCTGTTATAATCTCAATTGACTTGATGTTTTTCATTTAATAGATTTAAGGTATGTATGATGTATATAAATTAACTATTCTATAAAAGTGAAATGAACAGTGTTAAAACATATAGTGGAATATGCTTTTCTTTCTGATAACATATTTTCCTTGATGTTTTTGTACATCTCTTACATCATTAATCCTTAGACAATCCTCATCAAGATTCAATGTTTTCCAATGATCTCTTCATTTTTTATCATGAGATGGGATTTTTGGGTTTATTTGTTAGTAGTTTATGAGATTTTTTAAACGATCATGAAAAATAGATTTACTATGGGCATTATGTCTTGGTTTCTAATTAATCTTATTTTTAGTTTGGTATTCTGGAACGTATCTTTAATTGTATATTTCATTTATCCTAGTACGTGTAATATGCATGATCATGGTCTCATGCCATGTGTGATAATTAAATAATTATATTATTATTTATTCGATTATTTACATATATAGAGACCTCCCATTGAATGTTTTTGGGTCTATTTTTTGAGACAACAATTGGATCCATTGGCATTGAGACTGAGAATTGCTTCCACCTAACAGTTATTTTATCCTTTGAACTTGCTTACGATTTAGTTTAATTGAACATAGATCTCCAAATTGATGTTTCACATTGATTATTATTAGTTTAATATTGTAAAATAAAATAATATGTGAATTATATTGATTAATTTAGATAGAATCACTTGAAGTAAAATTTGTTTACAAATATACGAACAACCATTAGGAATTAAATGCTAAATAGAACAAGATACGATGTAATATTTTTGATAATTGGGATATTGAATTTATTAATTAAAAATTGATAGTATAATAGTAGGTGTTTAATTTTAACATAATGGTTTTTGTTGAAATGTGTTATTCTATAATGATTGTATTTCTTGGACTAGTTATTTTATAATACTTATAGAGCCTGACACCGTTATGCTACAATTTTTTAAGGATATGTCCATACATTCTTTGTTGATTTTAGGGATCTTCCCTATTCTAATTTCATTTATTTCAGCTTTTATACCCTGATATAATTACAAATATGGTCTTCATGGTTACACAACATTCTTAGAGATATGTATACTGTGCTGAAGCATGTTAGGGCTGATCATGGGTGTCAACCTAAAGCTCATGGGTAGGTGGATTTATTTAATGAGATATATTAATAAATTAAATTAATATAATGATTATCAATTTATTTAATTCTCTATATAGATCTAATATTGGATCTGTTTAGACCTAGTGGTTTCGTCCTACTGAGTTTCACTTAGACCATATATGTGTCACCATTTGGTACCTAGAGAATTTTTTTTGGATTTGGGTTTGGAAAAGGGAAAGGTACCCTATTTTTGACATATTCTTAATGGTTGGTTTAGAGCTTAGATATGGGAATAACATGTGGATTTCAAATGGGGATTTTAGATTCATAAATATTTCTAGTTATATCTTTTATTGGCAAGAAATTTAGTATGTCATTTAGTTATATTTCAACCATTCATTATATGAAAATAATATTATTGAATTGTTGGAGTATATATTTTTTTTCTATGAATTAATTTTTTATTATATTGTTTCTTACATTTATCCTACTAAATTTTTTTCCACTAATATTATAACTCTTTTCTAGAGCGTATTGTCTCCCAAATGAATTCCTTACTCTATAAATGATAATCAGAGGCATCTTGGGTATAAGGACGCACACCTGAGGTCACATACTAGAAGAGGCTCAATAATCTAAGATAGTATCAGTCAAGTGATGTTACATCATTGGTGTATGAATTTTTTTAATAGTGATTTATTATTGTTTAATTAAGATTTACGGGAAGCTTGAAGTGAAAATATAAAATTATGAGCATTAAATTAACATCGAACACTAGAGTAGAATTGAAAATTTATTATTAATGTGATAGAGTATTGAAATTATGTTAGAATAGTATTTCTATTAGAATGATATTTAATTTAATGGTGAAATTATTTATGTATTGTCTCTAGTTTTCTCAATAAATAATTTTTTATATAAATGACTAATCTCTTCCCATAAATCCTCATTTCATGTAATTGGCAGTAGTGAGATTTATAATATTACAGAGGAGGATTGCTTGTCCCTCGTAGGTATTGTTTTATAAATTCTTGATAATTTGTTAACAAATTGTAATTGAAGAATGTAATGTCATAATATGTAGCTATAATACATAATAGTAGACATTGGGGGAGATTATAATGAAATAAAACAAATAATAACCCAGTGGGTCTAAACTAAGTCAAATAACACCCACATCCAAGGTAGACCAATGAAAATTATGGGACATACAATAATTCAACCTGTAGTTGTATTTGAAGCAACACAACCATTGATCCAATTACACATCAAAGGTAACCAAGAGTCTATTTATTTTCACCGATCCATTTTTCACATCTCTAAACATAATGACAATATGTATGAGCATTCATCTAGTTTCCCTAATAAAGTGGTTGGTTTATAATTAATTGAAGTAGAAATTAAATGTATAACAGAACCAATATCTCCTCCAGTCATGCTTCTTCAATTCCTACCGTGAATTATCACCCTACAACCATGAAAACATTGTTACCAATGACCCTACAACATGAAGTAGACACATGATTTAGTGATTTACATTGTTGAAAGACTTCATATGAACCATAATGTTACCTTACCAAACACTCCCTCACTACTATATAGTGTATCATAGCCTATAGTACTATATGAGGTGAAATCCTACGTAGATCATGTCCAATATTCTTTAGAAATTAATTCTATTAATAGGATGAAATTTACTGTTAATGAGAGGTAAATTGTTTTATTCCCATAACATGGGAATCATTTTAAGATCTTTTCAATTATCTAGAAACACCATTGGATAATGCTTATTGGTTTTAGGTGATTTATAGTAGATATACATTGAAATGATGGGAGGTAGAGGCTGTTTTTGGGATATAAAAGGTAGTCATTTAATTGCCTAATTGTACAATATAGGGGTCATGGAAAACAAAATACAAAGGCTTTGAGTTGGAGATGCAGTAGTGGTCCAATATAAAAGGGTCCATGGGATTATAAATTAATATTGGCCTAAGGTCAAATGGTAAAGTGGAATTGGGGTTACTTGAGAGACCCTGTAGGGAAACTATATGATTTTGTTCCCTAGAACCAATGGTCTTTATTACATTCAATTAAAAGAATGTATAAAAAATAATTTTTATATAATTATTGTTTTTCTTCAACACATTAATGTGATAATTAATTTATATTAATAATCAAATTATTTGTCTAAAATAATTACACACAATAATGAGTACTTAGAAATGATATCACGATATTCTAAAAATATGCTTCTTGGTCTAGATATATCTTCATAACATGACATAAAAGATTGTTTGATATCATGTGTAATATCATAGATTTTTTATGAGGTATAGTTATTTAAATTTTAGTAAAACCTCATTTAGTTTTTCTTTTTTAGGATAGACCTAGAAATTGTGCCTTTTGGTCAGTTAGTTGTTTTGAAAAGATTATAGTATGTTACTGGTTAAAGGATACCAAAATTAATTCACAACATGAATTAAATTTATGATGTGAATTAAATTTAGGATGTGAATTAAATATAGGATGTGATTTGTCCTTGAAAGACCATATTCATGGCATGTATCTATTTTTTCCAAGGAGGAAAAATAGAGGTTTCAATATATGAATCGTATTAATGTCATCAATATGTTGAGGATTTGATTTTTTAATGTGATAAAAACTGATTTTTTTCTCTACCCTCCTCCTTTCTCATAGTAGTAGCGCACGAGAGCTTATACCCTCCCAACTAGGCATTTCAATAACTTCATCATTCAGACCCCGATTGTGCCATTCTTCTTTATATTGGTTAAAAACATGTATGATCGTAAATATAGTATCCCATATTAACTATTGTATTTATTGATTCAGTGATAATATGTAGCAAGATAACAATCCTATTTTTATGTTGTTTGTTTTGTTTTAAAATTTAATCCATTATAGGAATAATCAGAAGATGATACTAGATGAGTACACCTCGGTGGATAAAAGGTAAGTGGTCGAGTAACTAACCCATTAGCAATGTTGATTTATATTATGCTTTATGATTCCACACATCATATTTTTCATGACGTTCCATAAAAAATAATCTTTTTCCTTTTCTAATTTGTTAGCATTCATATAAATGACAATGTTCCCCCATTTCCTTTTGGAATAGGTCTCTATCGAATAATTTCAAACCTTGATGAGTGTTTACAGAATTTCCCATTGATATTATATGTTCTAATGTGACAGTAACACATATTCAGTGTTTTTGGATTGGAATCTTGATGAAATGGATATGTTGAATTAAATGGAAAGTGAGTTGTAAGACGAGGACATGTGATTTTACAAAAACAATAGATATTCTCTTGTTTAATTGAAATCCTAATGAATTATAATCCTTTAATTGGCTCATAATAAATATAATTTGACTATATATTGCTTGTGATTTTTGGAAATGTCATCCCTAATGATATAATACATAGGTATGTCATCCCT
This sequence comes from Viscum album, assembly GCA_963277665.1. Taxonomy (NCBI): domain Eukaryota; kingdom Viridiplantae; phylum Streptophyta; class Magnoliopsida; order Santalales; family Viscaceae; genus Viscum; species Viscum album. The sequence goes on from OY728164.1 coordinate 1,416,903,175, forward strand.
ACTAATGTGGTACTTGATCATGTAATCCCATATTCCTTTAATACATGGGCTTGGAATCCATAATGATATGATACTGAGGTAGGGAATCACATATACCCATGATACATGGGCATGGTAATCCATATATTGGTGAAACTTGGTCATGTAGACCCCTATAATGTTTGGTACTCAGGAATGGAGTCCCCTACAACTTTACAAGACTCTAGTGTCTTGACATGGATTCCTAAGATACTCATCTGGTACTTTATAACATTATGTATCCATATATATGTATATAATTGTTATTACATATATAGTTCATTTATATATGTCTCTATGTGTGTGTGTTTGTATGTATACATGCATATAAATATATGTATATCTTCATAGTGGCATATGTTTAGAGGTTTCCTAATATGATCTGAAGTAGGTAGTGTCATTTTAGTTACCTTCAATAACATGAGGTAACCCCTTACAATTTACATTACTGCTTTACCATTACCATATCTTACCTCTACTCATATTATATACATTTGTTGTATAGTTATGGACACCTTTTGTGGTGTCCTACGGACAACATCTCACACCCTATCCATGCCATTGTTTGGTGCCTAAACAGACTTCATGGATAAAATTAGGCATAAGGGAAAACACCCAATTTTAGAATCTTGATTGATTATTTCAATAGATATTGGAAGTGAAATACAAATCCTTGGATAGTGATGATATTGGATAACTCATTTTGACCACATATACATTTTCATATAGAATTATGTCATTTTTCCAAAAATATTTATAGATCTATCTCATACTCATAATTTTGTATATAGTTCAGATTCTAGATTGATGGATTAGTACTGTATAGATGATTTAATTCCACTAAATTATTCATATTTATTATGATTTAACATTTTATTCATATCTCAAAGCTATTATAATCTGATTATTAGGTTATATTCACCCCACAATATGATTGTGGACCCTTGTTGTTGGTCCACATCCTCTGGAATATGTAGAGGTATTATTGAGCCCTTGTGACCCACCATGTTTAGTTAATTTTGAGTGAGCCAAATCTAAGATGTTATAAATTGGAATCATAGATTTTTGTATTTGAATTAATATTTTAGGATGGTAGAAAGGAGACAAGGATGGGTCATAATTTTTTAATGAGACTACGCCTGGGAGTAGCTATAACATCTTGTTACCTTGATTGGGTATGTTTTCTCTATCTCTAAGTTTCTGTTTTCGAATGGAATTTTAGATTTTGGTTTATTGATTTCTTTATCAGTTGTAGAAAATTCACACACCATGAAACTACGTTATACAACGTGTAATGGTCTCTGAGAGCATGCTGTGAGAAGGTTTTAATCCATGAAAGGTTACATGATGTGATGAGATTTTACATATCATAAGATAATTAATAATAGGATTTTGATCCCAGGTGATGGGATTTTCAATGTTTTTGGTGATCGTAGGATTCATGATCTATAAAGTTGTTACAAATCATATTATTCCCTGAGTATAATTTTTTAAGGCACCATAGGGTTTGAGTGCCCATTTTTGCTGCCATTATTTTATTGCTCTCAACTGAGGCCTCTGATGATTTTGGGATATTCTATTCCTTCCCAATCAATCAGTTCAACATTCAATCATTATTGCTATTGTTATTCATCTATATAGAAAAGTGACCTTTTTTATTCTTCAATCCTATTGAACAAGGTTTCACCATTGGGATTTGTTATCAAATTTGTTGGACTTAATTGGTGTTTCTTCAGTTATTCTTCCAGGTCCATTGTACGATCATGTTCTAGGGGATATTACATTGTTGGAGATAATTTGGAAGGTGCTCTTTCTTGAGGAATGTGGGTTTTCCACTTCTCTACCAACCGTCTTTCTCAATTTAATTAATTATGAGATGTGGGGAATATGTTTTATGGCCTTCATTGATGTTTTTGAGTTTTTGTTGTTGTTTGATTCTATTGTGCGTTAGTGAAACTTAAGATTCGAGGTATGTGGGTCCATATCTAGCCTTTGTTGATGGATCTTATTTTTTTGATACTACAAACTTATTTATAAAAGGAATTTGTAGGGTTGATTTGTGTGTGTTTGGAATAGTTTTTGAAGAAAAATAGTTTTTCCCTGGTTACTGATAAATGGAATGAAAATGGGTATTTTTCAAAGAATTTTAAGGGATCTTTCAAATTCTTTTGAAATGGGTTTCAAAGAATTAGACTGAATTTTGAAAATGTGCACATGGGTTACCTTGGGTACATAGGTGGAAGTTTTAGGTTGAAACCATCGTCCGTAGTTTGGTGATTATCGAGAGGTTTTCTCATGGGGATTTCCTCTATTTCCTAGGCCTATTGTTCTAGGGGTTTGAAATTGACATTATTAGGGGGTTTAATTATGGGGTATTACTTTTCTTCTTAGGCTTGTCTTCCAAGAATCGAATTGTGCACTTGATTGATATTGGTACATGTAGTATATTTTTCTGACATATAGTGATACATGGTCTTGATACATGTGCATCATTTTATGTTACTTTGATTTTTTGTTTTATCCTTTATATGAAAATTTATTCTTGTGAAAGACGATATGATAAATGTGATTTGAAATTGATATACCTACTTTTGTTTTAGAGCAATAAAAAAGTGAAATGATTACCATGTTTTCTATAAAAATTATTTACTTCTTATCATGCAATGTTTTATTGAAATTATCATACCTCAATTGTCATATAAAGAGTTATTACGAAAAACCTCGGTGAGATTCTATTATTCTTTTTAGATCACACCATACGTACCTCTTTGGTTGTGGGTAGACCTATGTATGTCTTCCAATTCAGGGAAAGGAAAGGAATCGAAGTGAGGCAGGGAGGTTTTCTATCTAGCGAGTTATGTATCTTCCAGTGAGATGGTGGGGGTTCATCCAAATTATCACATGAAGTAGCTAGTTCGTTTTGGTCCTTTCTATTTTGACTTGTCTCTTGGAGATTTTGTTTACTTTTATAGTAGTTTTGTTTAATCAGTTTTCTTAAAGACATGGAATGTATTTGTTAGCTTTTTATTTTTCCTTCTTTCTCTATGTATATATATTTCTTGTGTTTTTTAAAATTTGGATAAAATTTCCCCTCTGGTTTGTTGTCCAATTCTTGGGTTTTTTACCATTCAATGGGGATTGAGAACACCCTTAGGGTCTTTCACATAACATGTCAGGCACCAGGGATGAGGGTAACATAGGTACATTCATTACAAAATGGTATCCAAGGAAGGTTTGTGTCTAGGATTCCTCATCATGATACATGTATTACACTAGAGATATGATTGTCAGTACTTGAGAGGTGTGTTGAGATAAGTTCCAATATATCTCTTATCATGATGAGAATCAAATTCCCATGTTATTTTAAGATATGTGTGTCTAGTGTTGGTTTTTTTTAAATAAGAGATTTTACTTTTGGGTTTTCATTTTGAATAGAGATTTATTTTGTTGATTGATCATTTCTTCTATTTTGATGTACAGTAGTATGCCTCTATGACATCTTCCACAGGTTCCATATAAGGGTGTAACTAATGAAAATCCAAGGAATCTTCTAATAGATTGGAATATCATTGAGGATATAGTATGGGAAGTTCGTGTTGTTGATCAGAACAAACCACGTCTTATTAACACAGTTTTTGAGGTACATCTATGATCTGGAGGAGAGAGAGATTGATCTCAGGAATTATTTCATGAGAATCCACCGTTAATTAAAATAACTAATGAACCTTAGGAGTTAGTGGACTATCTGGATAGGATCGATCAAATCTTAGACTTCTTGGAGACAACTAAGAATATCAAGGAAATGTGTGTAGTTTTCTGGATCAAAGGTTTTAGTAAGTGATGGTGTGATTTCATAGTCCATGTAGATATACACATGGACTAGGATTGGAAGTGTTTCAGAACCCAATTTTTTTTAAAAAAAATTATCTAGAGTCACTAATGTTGGAGAAGTATCTATAATTCCTATATTTGAAATATAGATATTTCTAATTGTTGGTGTACACAAATCAATATGCTGAGCATATCTGTTTTTCTCTATGCATGGAGAATAATTACCAGTTTAAGGCTTAGAAGTACCTACAAGGATTGAGGCTGACTATCTGATCACATGTGTTTATGTTAATTATTTATACCTATGCGGAGATGGTATAATGAACCAAGAAAACAGATATGAATATGTTTGGAATGATCGGGTTTCCACCTCTTCTCTTCCATCTAGTTGAAGTTATACTGGCATAGAAGGGAAGAACATGAAGTGGTAGGATCACCACATGAGTGGTAGAGTTGGGTCTCAGTATAAAGCCTCCACTATGCCATCTTATATAGCTATAAATTTGCCTTTGACTTTAAATTGGTGTGTCAAGGTCAAAATAAATATGTTCTTTCCCCATGACCATGAATATGTGAAATAATTGTGGTTACATTGATCACTTACAACGCTTTTGTTAGGATATGACTACACCTAATTATGATCAGGGTTCGTCAGCTCTGAAGGCTACTATGGGGCTTTTAGATGCTTCATCATATAGAGGGGTATATCCATAGGCCTCATGAGTGAAGAAATTTCATTAGGTAGATGAGTTTACCACTAAGGTTGATGTTGGTACAGCTGTAGTAAGAGGTAATGCATTTATTGGATCATGTATATTGATTACTTAATTTGATACCGGTTCCCCCCGCTCATTTATATATCCATTTATTTGATATTATCAAACATCCAATGGAACATAAGTCTATTTTTAGGGAGTCAGTGAAACCCCATGGTAAGAGGTTAAATTATGGGTTTTAGTGTCATTCTTGTTCATAAATAATAGTTGATTGGATTGGAATTTTCTCATTTTTGGTATAGATGCTTTTAAGTCATCATCGATATGGATTGGGTTGTCTCTTATCGATTTGAGGTTGATTTTTATCATCAGTGCATTTTGTTTCTTTCTACAGATAAGAGTTCTCATGTGTTTTAGGGAGAGTGGGACTTAGGGTCTAGTTTTGAAGGACCTTCCCATCCCGAGCATATTTGTTTTTTGTGTGCTATTGTGATTGAACCTGATAAAGTTTTCTCTGTTGTTAATCTTCCCTCTGTTTTCAAGACTTTTATGATAATTTCCTAGATGACTTATTAGGTATTCCTCTAAAAAGAGAGGTAGAGTTACAATTGAACTAGTTCTAAGGACATATCTGATATCAATACCTTCTATTCAGTTAACCCTAGTGGAATATAAAAAGAATAAGATTCAGTTTGGTGAACTGTTGGAAAAGGTTTTTTTTCCCTTATGTTTCTCCTTGGGCAGCCTCTGTGACCTTTTCCATGAAGAAATATAGTTAACTTCGGCAGTGTGTGTACAATTTGTTTTTGAACTAGGTATCATTAAAAAAATCTATCCATTTCCTCGTGGGGATTATTTCAATTATCAAATAATTGGGGGGAAGTGGTTCAAAAAAATTAACCTTCAGGCAGGTTATCATTGGCTCAGAGATCTGGATTATTATATAATGAGGACAACTTTCCAGAGAAGGTATGGAAATTATGAATATATTGTGATGCCTTTTGGTCTAACTAATATTCCTGATGTTTTTATGACTTTGATGAATCATATTTTCTATTAATATCATGGAAATTTTATTGTAGTGTTCATGGATGATATTTTGGTTAAATGAAATCTGAGCATGATAATTTGACCCATCAGTGGGTGGTTCTTGAAATTCTAAGAATTCACTAACTATATGGAAATATATCAAAATTTAATTTCTGGAATCAATAAGTGATGTTCCTGGGGCCTAATATTTTAAAACATGGCTTATTAATTGATCATAGGTATGTGAATATTTTTTTATCATGGAATGAAGAAAACTCATTCTTTGAGATATAGATTTTCCTTAGTGTTGATGGATACAAAATATGGTTAGTAAAGGATTTCAATATGTTGGCATCACCTTTCAATATTTTTACAAGTAAGGCTATATAATTAACATGGAATGAGAAGTGTCATCCTTCATTTGATTAACTGAAATGCCTTATGACATCAGATCCAATTATGATATAACCTGAGTCTCATAATGGGTACATGATTTGTGGTGACGCATCAAGTTCTAGTTTTCATTCTTATATCAGATAATCATGTGGTGGATTTATTTTCCCATAAGATTCACCTGCATGATAAGAATTACCCCACTCACAATTAAGAGTTTTCTACAATTATGAATGCACATAAATGTTGCAGGAACTATATTTTCCGGGAATGATTCACAATATTTTTTGTTCATAAGAGATGGAGTTATATATTTTATCCTAAAGACTTTAATTTCAGGCAATGATGTTGGGTAAGCTACCTTCAGATGATTGAATTCGATATCACTAACACGCCAAGGACGGGGAATGCCATTGTAGAGGATCTTAGTATGAATGTACCACTGCAGGATGTTCTGGAATCAAAGGATAAGTAGACCATAATGTGTATTTTTTCTCAGTTTCACCAATATACTAAAGGGGATGTTTCATATATTATTCTATCTAGTATCCGTTTATCCTAATCACTCATGGAGTCTTTTTTGTAGAGTCAACAGTAGGATTATGAGTTCCATGAAATTCAACAAAGCCTTTATGGTGGGGATACCATCTATGGTTGGCATCAATCTTCAAATGGTATACTACACTTTTGGAAGTGGGTTCTCATACTAGTATCTGTATGGAGTTTAATCATGTTTAATAGTCATATTTTTTCATGGTCCATTCATCAAGGAACAATGAAGATGTATTATGAAATGATACGAATATTCTAATGGTCAGATATGATGATTGAGATTGTAGATTATGTTTCCTAGTATTACACCTACAAATAGATAAATGTATTGTGAATGAAACCATCTGGTTTACTTTAGCCTCTTCCGATGATGGTTTATAAATGGGATGCGATATCCATGTATTATTTTTGTTAGATTACCACAAACTCCCTTTGTTAGAAGTGATATCTGGTTACTTCTTGATTGGTTGATGAAGTATTATTGTTTTATTCAGATTAGGGATAATACTATGGTTAAAGATATGGGTAAATTTTATTTTCAAGAGATTAGGAGGTTACATGATAGTCATTATACCATTGATTTAGATAAATATTCTATGTATAACATGAGGATCTATAAGAGTATCCAAGAGTTGATGGGAACATAGGTCAAGATGAGAAAAAAATACCATCCTTGTAAAGATGGTCATATAGATTGTGTGATTAAGATACAAGAGGGTATGATTTTGTCCTATTTATTAGATTTCAATGGGTCACGGGATAGCAATATGGGACATGTTGAGTTTTCTTACAACAAAAGTTATCATTCATTCATCAGAATGGCTCCCTTTTAGGAATTGTATGGATACCCAAGCAGATCACAGTTTTGTTGGGTTGAGGTGGGTGTAGTATCTTTATTTGGACCAAGTTTCATTTAGGAGATGTCCAAAAAACATTAGGATGTATATTGACATCTGTTTTCTACCCAATAATGATAGAAATCATATACTGACTGATGATGACATCCATTGATGTTTCCCATTTGTGACATTGTTTTTTGAATGTTTTTCCTCAGTTGGATGATCATCATCTTTGAAACAGGGAAATATTTCCTTGAGATATGTTAGACTATTTCAAGTAATTGAGTGGCATGGGTAGGATGCTTAACGATTAACATTTTCATTTCCACTGAAATATATTAATGATGTTTCCACATATCTCATCTTAAGAAGTTCCATCCAGATCATACTCAAATTTTGAGTTAGGAAAAATTTGAGTTATATCCATATGATTCTATTACTAAGAAACCAATTGAGATCATTGAATCTATAGAGAATGTTGTGTGTGGTATGTTAGTTAAGTTTGTTCGAGTTTTATGGAAACAGAAATTAGATTCTGATGATACTAATTAAAGCAAGTTGTTGATGAGGGAGCAGTGTCTCCATATTGTTACAGAGGTTACATCATCCACATTAGTTCATAGGGATAGAAATTATTTATGGTAAGGAGGTTATATCATCATATTACCATGATTAGGTATGTTTTTCCCTCAATCTAAATTCCCTATTTGGTGTGGAGTTTTTGATGTGAGTTTTTGGATTTTTTTCTAGGTGAATAAAAAATATGAGATATGTAATGGTATTTGGGTACATTCCATAAGAAGGGTTCACACTATAAAAGGTTACATGATTTAATGAGTTTTTACATGTCGTGAGTTAATTAAATATCAAACTTTTACTCAATGTGATGTGTTTTTTTGGCATACTTGGAAATCATGGATTTCACAACATTTAAAGGTATTATAAGTCATGTAATTCTCTGAGAAATTATTTTTAGAGAACTATAATGATTTGTGTTCCCATCATGGCTGCCATTTTTCCTTTTCACTCGACCAAGGATTACTCTCCAATGATTTTAGGAGACTTTATTCTGTCTCAATCGATCCATTTGGCATTAGAGCTTTGTTATGGTAGGGTTACATATCTCTAGTGGAGTGAAACTTCTTCTTCTTCATTTCCATTAAACACAGTAGCACCCTTGTGTTGTGTTATTAAATTCATTGGTTTGAATTTTTTTCATCTTGTCTTGTTCGATATCCATTGTGTGATCTCATTCAAGAGGCCATTATTGGTTGTGGTTTGGTGGATGTTTTCCCTTGAGGTATGTAGCTTTTCCTCTTCTCTAACAACCCTATTTCTCAATTGGATCAATTATAATATGTTTGGACTGGGTTCTAGGTATTTATTTGAGTGTTTTATGTTTTTAATGTTGTTGGATCCCATTGTAGGTGTGTCCAACCTGAGTTTCAGGATATGTGGTTCTATCCCAAGCCTATTCTGATGAACATTACTAATCCTATTTTATAAACTAATGTATAAAAGGAGTTCACATGATTTTTGTCTATGTGTTGAAACTAGTCTATAAAGAAAGATGTGTTTTCCCTGGTTGTTGGTAAACAGAAAGAAAAGGGATATTTCAAAATCCTTGAAATGTATTTTTGATATGGTTTTGAAATGGAATTAAATACATTGAAATGAATTATAAATTTTTTAATTTCAATTAACTGTGGTACATGGGTGTAATGTTTTTCTTGAGACCATCGTCCAATTTTTTGTGATTATTGGGAGGTTTTCTCATTGGGATTTTATTTGTTTCCTAGGCTCATTGTTCTAGGGTATTTCCATCAACATTATTATGGGGAATTTACTTGTGGGGTATTCATTTTCTACCTAGGCCTGTGTTAAAGAAACCTGTTTGTTCACTTGAATTATAGTGATATGAGTAGCCTTCTATGCTGACCTATAGTGGTCTCAGGGGCTGATACATGTGTTTCTCGTTATGTTTCTTGGATTTTTTGTTCTAGCCTTGATATGGGTGTTTATTCTTGTGAATGAAGATATTTAAAAAGTTCTTTAAAATTGATATACTTTCTTTTTTAGGATTGTGATAATGGGAAATTTTTACAAAGTTTTCTATAAAACTATTTTACTGAATATAATGCCATGTTTTATTGAAATGACCATAAAAAAATTGCCATACAAAGACTTGTAATGGGAAGCCCAGGTGGGATCCCATTGAGATTGTTATCTCACACCCTACACACCTCTTCGGTGGTGTGTATACCTATGTATGTCTTCCAACATATGGAAAGGAAAGGAATCACATTGAGGTGATGGGGATTTATATCTGGTTAGTTGTGGATCTTCTGGTGAGATGGTGGGAGTTCATCCACACTATCACTGTGACGCCCCAACCCGAGATGCCCAGAGTCAGAGCATAATTTTAATAAATTGTCATGATTACAAGTAATCAAGTCCCGAAAGACCGATAATTTTATAATTCCTGGAAAATAGATTACATACATGAACGTTACATTACATATTAGAAAATAAAACACAACATAAATGACCTTTTGAGAATTCCATTAATCCCCTAGCTTAACCCTTCTTGTCAATCATAATACACTTCTTATAATCCTAGGAAAATTAATACATAGAAAGGGGTGAGATCAAATTCTCAATTAGGATAACAATTTAGCAGAAAAATTCATAAATAAGCATAAACATTTAAAGAAATGTTCAAGACTAAAAAAAGCCTTCTAAACTTTAACATCATCATAATATGGAAAAGATACAATAAAATAATTATATTTACTTATTCACATGGATATTATACTAGTCTAATAATCACATTCAATATCAATAGACACTTTCATAATGATGGAAGGCATAATGCCAGATTTCATAACCACATAGTCATGGCATTGTGCCAAGACTACAAATAACATTTTGTCAAGGCCTTATGCCAAGACACTAGTTTTTCACAGGATACCTACCAATGCATCGAGGAGGAATAGCAGGCTCCACCCGTCACATACAAAGTCCATTTCCATCCTCATATTAAAATGTTGAAATATAACAAAAACATTCATATTAAAACTAGCATAATAATTGTCAATAATTTATCCATAAACCATGAATGGTATAAAAATAACACATCCACAATCAAACATATCACTAAAACATTGATAAAATATGGAATATTTGTATCATAATAAATCAACTTCAATCAAGTTTAAAATCTATCAATGGATTATGACATAGATGGAAATGATTTGTGATAATCTTTGAGAGAAATAATACTTTTTCATGAAATCATTTTAAAAGTCGCACAATTTATAAAGGAAATTGTTTAAAATATAGTTTTGAATCAAAGTGTCTAATAAAACATTAAATGTTTAAATTAATTTCCATTTTAAAACCTTAATGTTCATATAAATAAATGCTTAAAAACATTTTGAAAACATGGACATTAATGAGAAAGGATTAGAAGAATAAATATTTAGAACATTTAAAATGATGTTTTAGTAAAACGTCCCTTAGAAGAATCACTTTGAAAACTATTTTATAAAACATGGATGTGGATAATAAATATGTCCCATTTTATGCTTATGTAAAAACAACCTTGGATAATAAAGATATTGTGAAATTAACCCTTACCTTGTACTTTCATTTAGTCAAGGGTATGTTTAACCCCCTGTATAAATATCGTAGTATGTTATTAAATTATAACAGAACCATATTAATATTTATGATATCATACATGATTGATTTATGACTTTATAATACACATTTAATAATAATTTTCATTTTAAATTAACATTTCGGGAAATAATCACTTTCTTTACCGTACGTGCATTAACTTGTTGTTCTTGAATGTATCATTTAAATCATGCACTACTGGAAATTTGGGATATAGCCACGGTTCTAAACAGTGGCTATAGGCTCTAAAACCATGGCTATAGGTAATAGCCACAGTTCCTCAAACAGTGGCTACGTTTGGCGTGGCTATAGGCCTAGACATATAGCCATGGTTCCAAACCGTGGCTATACTAAAGGTCGGCCAGACTTAATTGCCACGGTTTTAAACCGTGGCATTATGTCTATAGCCACGGTTGATAACTGTGGCAATAAACCAATAGCCACAGTTTAAAACCGCGTGTATAGGGTGTCCAAATCGATAAAAAAATCCCACCCAACCCCCTCGATACCCCCCTGGACACCCCCTGGACACGCCCTCGACATCCCCTGGACACCCCTTGGACACCCCCTGCCACCCCCTGCCAACCCCTGCCAGTCCCCCCTACCCCCTACCACCCCCTGCGAGTCCCCCCTGCCCCCTGCTAGTCCCCCCTGCCAGTCCCCCCTACCCCCTGCTAGTCCCCCCTCCCACCCCTTGCTTGTCCCCCTGCCAGCCCCCCTGCCCCCTGCTTGTCCCCCTGCCAGCCCCCCCTACCCCTGCTTGTCCCCCCCCCCACCCGCCAGCCCCCCTGCCCCCTGCCAGTCCCCCCTGCCAGCCCCCCTACCCAAGGATGTGTTCATGTTGAAAATTGTAAAGCACAATTCTGGTAGATATATTCTATAAGTAGATCCTCAACTCGTACTCCCAACTTGAGCACCTTATCAAAGAGGGTTCTCTACCGCAACTAGAATTAAGATGAAACATCCTATCAACATGGGGTACCAACAACCAACATACATGAATCTTGAAATATAAAATAGAGAGTTTCCAACATTTTCTACACAACCAGAACATGTATATGAGCATCATTATAGACCTCACCCTATAGGTTACACATGACATATACTTATAGGGCTTCCACATTTTACTCTACCTGCTGTTACACCTATTCTTGCTCGTTCTCAGATAGAAATTCCTCAAGGATAGCCCCTCCCCCTTCCTGGACACCCCTCCCCCTGCTGGACTCCCCTCCCCCATGTTGGAAGGGCCTCCCCCCTGCTGGACACCCCTCCCCCTTCAAGGACAGCCCCTCCCCCCTGCTGGATAGCCCCTCCCCCTACCTGGACACCCCTCCCCCCCTACTGGACACCCCTCCCCCCCTGCCTGGACACCCCTCTCCTTTAATGGACACCCCTCCCCCTACTGGAAAACCCTCCCCCTACTGAACAGCCCTCCCCCTATGTGATGGACATCCCCTCCCCCCTGCTGGACAACCCCTCCCCCTGCATGGACACCCCTACCCCCTGCTGGATAGCCTCTCCCCCAAGCATGGACACTCCTCCCCCTAACATGACACCCCTCCCCCTGCCACCCCCTGCTTGTCCTCCTGCCTTTCCCCCTGCCCCATGCTAGTCCCCCCTAGCACCCCCCTGCCAGCCCCTCCTGCCCGCTGCCCCCTGCTAGTTCCCCCTGCCACCCCCTTCTTGCCCCCCTGCCAGCCAGCCCCCCTGCCCTCTGCCAGTCCCCCCTACCACCCCTGCCAGTCCCCCCTGCTAGTCCCCCCTGCTAGTCCCCATGCCAGCCCCCTTCCAGTCCCCCCTGCCACCCCCTTCCAGTCCCCCTGCTAGTCCCCCTGCTAGTCCCCATGCCAGCCTCCCCTGCCCCCTCCCATCCCCCCTTCCCCCTGCTAGGCCCCCTGCCCCCTGCTAGACCGCATGCCCCCTGCTAGGCCCCCTACTAGGCCCCCTGCCAGTCCCCCCTGCCACCCCCTGCCAGTCCCCCTGCTAGTCCCCCTGCCAGCCCCCTACCAGCCCCCCAGCCAGCCCCCCTGCTAGTCCCCCTCCCCCTGCTTGGCCCCCTGCCCCCAGCTTGGCCCCCTGCTAGGCCCCCTGCATATTTACCCCTACTGGACATTGGACCCCTGCTAGACACTGGACCCATACCCCCCCACCCCTACCAGCCCCTTGTACCCCTGCTGGACACAGGAATCCCCCTGGAAACTAGTTCTTGGGATGCCCAAATCATATTTACCCCTATTGGACACTGGAATCCCCCTGGACACTGGACTCGCCCTGCATATTTACCCCAGCTGGACATTGGAACCCTGCTAGACACTGGCCCCATACTATAGGTTCTTAGTAGGACCACCCCATACTATAGGTTCTTAGTATGGCTTGGGAAACAATTGAAACAAAATTCAGAAGTAGCTATATGTGAGTAATCTAGGAAAACATACATATAATCAGTCTGGAAAATAAAACATAATAAACTATAAAATGTTTATGGAAATAAAATAAAACATATTTGAAATTGGAAAACATTACCAGAAAAACTGTTTATCAACTAAAAAACCTGCATGGTGAAATCATGGTCACACATGCTCATCCTCAGATAAAATATTCTTGCATTTCATGTAGTACTGCATTAAACAAAACATAGGAATTATGATTTGAAATAGAGTTACCAGATTTTATAGCACCATGCTCACTATTTATAGGTGGTGAAATAGTTATATCTGGTCCCTGTGAAGTATCTGTTGGATGTTTTATGATATTTTCCAGATCTGGACAGCACTGCATTTTCTCTATAGATACATTCATAACCTGCATGGGCTTAGGTTCCTGGACATCCCTCTTACACCCCCTTACAACCCCCTAGACAGCCCCCTTGAACACCCCCCTACAACCCCATGCCCCCCTTGGTCCCCCATTCCCCCCTGCACCCCACTGGACAGCCCCCATGCCCCAACTGGACAGCCCCACTAGACAGCCCCACTGGACACCCGCTGCACCCCCTGGATAGCCCTCCCCCCTGCCAGACACCCCTCCCCCCCGCATGGACAACCCATCCCCCTGCTGGACACACATCCCCCTGCTGGACACCCCTGCCCCCTGCCCCCTACCCCTGGACACCGCAGGAAAGACCCCACCACAGGACATACCCCCCCAGAACCTGGATAGCCCCCTAGACCATGGACACCCCCCAGAACCAACCCCCCCAAACCCCAGCCCCCTGCCACCCCCCAGCCCCCAGCCCCCCCCCCCCACCAGCCCCCAGCTGCACCAGCCCCCACCCCCCAGCCCCCAGCCCCCAGCCCCCAACCCCAGCCCCTACCCCCCAGCCCCCTGCCCACCCACGGCCAACCTGCACCGGCCCCCAACCCCAACCCCTAGCTGCACCAGCCCCCTGCCACCCCCCAGCCCACTAGCACCAGTCCCCCCCCCCCCCGCAGCCCAATAACGGCGTGACCGCGGCTTGACCGTGGCGTGACCGCGGCGTGACTGCCGCAGGGTGTCGTACTGGAGGAGTAACTACCGCAGGGTGTCGTCCTGGAGCAGGGCCATATCACGGCGTGACCGAGGTGTGACCGTGGCGTGACCGCGGAGTGAACGCAGCGTGACACCCCCTCCCCCTACCGGATAGCCCGTGACAACCCTCCCCCCTTCTTGACAGCCCGCCCCCTGCCGGACAGCCCGCCCCCTTGTCGGACAGCCCGCCCACATACTGGACAGCCCAGCCCCCCACCAGCCCCCCCCCCCCCCCACAAGCCCCCAACCCTAGCCCCCCCAACCCCAGCCCCCAGCCCCCCTGCACCCCCCAAGCCCCCTGCCCCCCAGCCCCTACCCCCCCCCACCAGCCCCCAACTACACCATCCCCCTACCCCCCAGCCCCAAGCCCCCCTACCCCCCACCAGCCCCCTGCCCAACACCAGCCCCAAACCCCATCCCCCCCAACCCCAGCCCCTACCCCCCTACACCCCACCCCCAAGCCCCTTACCCCCAGCCCCCTATACCCTGCCCCCCCCCACCAGCCCCAAGCTGCACCGGCCCCCTGCTGGACAGCCCTGCCCCCCACCAGCCCCCCCCCCCACCCACCAGCCCCCAACCCCAGCCCCCAGCCCCCCCAGCCCCCAGGCCCCCAGGCCCCCAGCCCCCAGCCCCCAGCCCCCAGCCCCCCCACCAACCCCCAGCTGCAGCAGCCCCCTGCCCCCCCAGCCCCCTGCCCCCACCAACCCCAGCCCCCTGCCCCCCAGCCCCCTGCCCCGCCGCAGCCCCCTTCCCCCCCCCCCCCCCCCCCCGCAGCCCCCTGCCCTCCACCAGCCCCCTTCCACCCCCTGCCCACCTCCACCCCCCAACCAGCCCACCTGCACCAGCACCCAACCACAACCCCTAGCTGCGCCAGCCCCCCCCCCCAGCCCACCAGCACCAGTCCCCCCCTGCAGCCCAATCATGGATTGACCGCGGCGTGACCGTGGCTTGACCGCAGCGTGACCGCCGCAGGGTTTCGTTCTGGAGGAGTAACCGCCGTAGGGTGTCGTCCTGGAGTAGGGCCAAATCACGGCGTGACCGCGGCGTTACCGTAGAGTGACACCCCCTCCCCCCTGCCGGATAGCCCGTGACAACCCGCCCCCCTGCCTGATAGCCCGCCCCCCTGTCGGACAGCCCGCCCCCCTGCCGGACAACCCGCCCCCCCTGATGGACACCCCTGCCCCCCACCAGTCCCCAGCCTCCCTGCCCCCCACCAACCCCCTGCCCAACACCAGCCCCAAACACCAGCCCCCCCAACCCCAGCCCCTTCCCCCTACACCCCACCCCCAAGACCCTTGCCCCCAGCCCCCTACACCCAGCCCCCCCCCCCACCAGCCCCCAGCTGCACCATCCCCCAGCTGCACCATCCCCCAGCTGCAGCAGCCTCCAGCTGCACCAGCCCCCTGCTGGACAGCCCAGCCCCCCACCAGCCCCCCCCCCCCCACCAGCCCCCAACCCCAGCCCCCAGCCCCCAGCCCCCGGCCCCCCCACTAGCCCCCAGCTACAAAATCCCCCTACCCCCCCCCCCCCAGCCCACTGCCCCCACCAACCCCATCCCCCTGCCCCGAGCCCCCTGCCCCCCCGCAGCCCCCTGCCCCCCCGCAGCCCCCTGCCCCCCACCAGCCCCCTGCCACCCTCAGCCCACCTCCACCCCCAGCCCACCTGCACCTGCACCAGCACCCAACCCCAACCCCTAGTTGTGCCAGCCCCCGACCCCCCCCAGCCCCCTGCCACCCCCAGCCCACCAGCACCAGTCCCACCCCCCCCCCCCCGCATCCCAATCATGGCTTGACCGCGGCGTGACCGCATCGTGACCGCCGCAGGGTGTCGTTCTGGAGGAGTAACCGCCGTAGGGTGTCGTCCTAGAGTAGGGCCAAATCACGGCGTGACCGCGACGTGACCGCGGCGTTACCGCAGAGTGACACCCCCTCCCCCTGCCGGATAGCCCGTGACAGCCCGCCCCCTTGCCTGACAGCCCGCCCCCCTGTCGGATCGCCCACCCCCCTGCCGGATAGTCCACCCCCCTGATGGACAACCCTGCCCCCACCAGCCCCCACCCCCCCCACCAGCCCCCAACCCCAGCCCCCCAACCCCAGACCCTTTCCCCCTGGACACCCCCAAGCCCCCTGCCCCCCGGCCCCTGCCCCCTGCCCCCCCCCCCCACCAGCCTCCAGCTGCACCAGCCCCCCTAGCCCCTTGCCCCCCACCAGCCCCCCAGCCCCCAGCCGCCCCACCAGCCCACTGCCAAACCCAAGCCCCCAACCCCAGCCCCCAGCCCCCTGCACCCCCCTGCACCCCCTGCCCCCCAGCCCTCTGCCCCCCACCAACCCCCCCCCCCAGCACTCTGCCACCCCCAGCCCACCAGTCCCCCCCCGCAGCCCACCTGCACCAGCCCCCAACTGCACCAGCCCCCCCAGCCCTCAGCCCCCACTAGCCCCCCAGCCCCCTGCTCCCCACCAGCCCCCTGCCCAACCCCAACCCCCAGCTACACCATCCCCCCCCCCACCAGTCCCCAACCCCAGCCCCCTGTCTGACACCCCGCCCCCCCTGAATGGAAATATTTCAATAACAAGATGAAATGAATTATAATGAAAAAAAATATTAAACAGAGATATAATTGAGAGAAATAAGTAATAAAACCTGAATTAAAAATGTTGGATTCAGTAATTAAAAAAGTGAAAAGGACATAGTAAGATAAAGAGGCTCCGCTAGTCCCCCTGCCCCCTGCCAGTCCCCCCCTGCACCCTACCAGGCACCCTGCAAGTCCCCTGCTAGTCCCCCTACCCCTGGACACCACCTGGACCCCCTAATAGAGTTAGATTCCAAAATTAAAGGTAAGTGGTAGATTTCTAATATACACTTGGATTTTCCATTCATTGATCCCACTATAAGGCATATATATTACCTCTTGATTTAGGAGTAATTAACACATGATAATGTAGAGTTTACCTCTACTCCAATTGAAGCCCCTTCCTCCATTATAGCCTCCACTACTACGATGCCAACTAATTCAATGGTACTAGGATAATAATTGTGATAACCATTAAGATGTAATCTATTTTAGAGACTCTTATATATGTTTCCATCCCAAACAAGATACTTAGATCATTATTAAATAGGTATTATTTAAATGCTGCCAGCCCACTTGAATACATACACTCAGATTTTTGGGGGCTAGCCAAGACTAGTTCTTGTGTTGGAGGATCCAATATCATCATCTTCATAACTAAAATCTCAAAGAATGTTCAGATTTAGATAATAAAAAGAATATGATGCATTCCAAACCATTTAAACCTAAAATTATTCAATGTAAAATCACAATATAAAAGAATTTGATGCATTCCAAATCATTATTCGGTGGTACAAATGTGGATACTACTTAAATTATTTGTGGTTTGGTTGATGCTTAATATACCTGTTTGTAGTCATTCTCATTCCCAATAAGATATGGTATATAATAATGATATTGATCAAAAAAGCAATGTAATCAGATGCATGGAACTCATCATACATTACAATCCAAAAATACAATTTATATCAAAAGTGAGTCTCAATATCAGTATCATCAGAATCATGATAACCCTCATCCACACCTCCTACAGAAACACCATCACCACCTCTCACACCACCAACATCATCACCGGCATCGGCATCTGCATTCGAACCGGCACTAGCACAGGGTCCAGCACTAGGTCTGGCTCCGGTTCCAATAGAAGAATCTACATTAGCAGAATGCATCGACATCAAAAATGCATCAACCATTACAGTTGCTTCTGGTGGAAGTGTAGAAGAAAGGGTAGACATAAACATCATCATATTTTCAGTTATCGCCTGTTATGATTTTTGACTTGCTTCTTTGATTGCAGCATTCATTTGTTCCACTGTGACAAAACCTGAACTGGTACTCGAAGAAACATTAGTAGACTAGTATCGAGATGGTACAATCTTCTTCCCAGGTCGACAACACACTCTACCCTAATGCTCATCTCCTAATACCTGATGTAGATGATCATTTGGGCACAAATTGTCAGGTTCTTTTTCTACCAATGCCTCTAAAGCATTCTGTTGATTGGTATATAACATAAATTAAAATGATAAAATAATATAAGGAATTAAATTCAGTAAAAATCAAAGAAATTGAAATATACTTACAATCGCATTCTCGTTGTTGGGATTTGGCACAGTACCATCTTTCTTTTTCCAGTTTGTACAAAACAAAGTTGAGCGAGGTACGCGACCCTCAATATTCGATGCCTTTTTCTGGAAAAAAACAAAGAAATAAATCAAAATTGGATGTTAAAAAAATTACACAAAACAATGCTAAATATTTTAAATGTTAAATTACCTGCGTCTTCTCATGATCTGGTAATGAAGTGTGTCCGTGAGTATAAATGTGTTTCATTGCACTCTTGTTTTGTTATTTCTATTTGATTTCTCTTATAAAGAAATAATTATATAAATTCATTAACATAAATAAAACAAGTAATTTAAAATCGTTTTTAAATAAATAAATGAATATATATATAATTTTAACAAACACCTTAAACGCTGAACTCTTCCAACAGTTGATCATCTATTTATATTGTGATATTGGGAAATCTTGAATCACCAGTACTTTTTCAAGCTCTGTACCAACTATCTTTTTCCACCCAAGATATAAATCATACTTATAGGCTCCCCACATTTCACCTAAATCCATTATCCTTGCAGCCTTTGCATTTTGTCCATTGGGAAAATTATATCGAAGCTGCAATGGACATAATATTTGTTAAGAAAATATTATAAATATATATATATATATACAAGGTGATTAACATTACTTACCCAAATCTCTGCCCAGGCTTTGTCCTTTATTTGTTGTCCAACTGCATTCCAACTTATCGGTTGAACTGGAATGATATTGTTGTGTCTAGAATGTGTTCCCATAAAACTTTTACATTCTGTGCCATTTTTATTAACTATAGCATTGTCTTCATTGTAATGAAATATGATTTGCGTGTTCCGATTCCAAACCTCACGCATTTTTGTGCGGCCTCGTCGTCTGGTAGAGGCTAGAGCTAATCATGAAACCAAAATAAAAGAAAATAATATATATGAATTTATCATTAATCAGTAATAGTAATGTTTAAACAAATACTAATAGATGGGGGATCTGCTGACCCTTGAAGTGCTGCTTCTGGAGGGGGGGAAGCCTCAATGGTAGGTTAGATATCTACAAGAGTACTATGTATGGTAGATGCAATGTGTACTGATGGAGGCAGAAAACCCAATGGATAACCCTGTACAGATGAGGGTGGATATGAATATGGATATGACGGTGGGATATATAGGGGCACAATACCCTGTACAGTGGATGGTGGGAATGGAAACTGAGGGATGGGAGTCTGAGAACTACAATCCGTTGTGGGTGTGGGCAAAAAGGGATACAGAAAAGGTGGGTATGGATAATATGGAGGTGGCATAATGGGAGGATGGCCTCTTGGTGTCTCAAGCGGCGTAGTAGTAGGCTGACCTGTAGAATCAGTACCCCCCGCCACAATATCATCCTCAGTGGCATAATCCAAGCGTCTCCTCAACGATGTAGTCTAAAATAACATAGATGATAAAATAAAACGAACGATAATAAGATAAATAATATGAAAGACCATAATATTCAAACATAATTTTTACTTACATTGTTTCCAGGAGGAGACCTATGTTATTCGTTTCTCAGTATTCTTCTACTCCTTCTAGTATCATCATAATCAGACATTTTGACCTGGAAATTTAAAAAAAATATTCTCGAATAAATAGAAATAAGGAAAAATGATAAATAATACAATTGTATCATAAAACAATGAGATACATTTTCATGTGTGATATTTATATTGATAAAATATCAAGACTTTTCTATGTTCAAGATTTACTAGAGAAGTGGTTAAACACAAATTGGTGAGGCTATTAATAGTTTTATATTCGATAATGGTATAAAATATACTAGTTATTTTGATATCATGTATGAAAGTTAAAAAAAACACATACAATATTGTGATAATATCAGGTAAATACTTACAAATGTGTCAACGCTATGTGGGGTCTGTGACAATTTATGGTTCACAATCTATTCTAACAATTACATCATCCGTATCATAAAATGAAACATTCGAATAAATACAAACAGGTTCATCCACAATATTATTGCCATCTATGCCTTCGTAAAAAATATGTCTAGGAATAATATCAACAATAACACCAAATTGTGGTTATAACGGGTCACGTACATAAAAAACCTGTTTAGATTGTGAGACAAGAATATAAGGTTCATCGGTACGAAGATGGTGGTTCATATCAATCACTCTAAATCCACAGTTATCGATATGTATTCCTTGTCATGTCATTGAAACAAACCACTTGCATTTCATCATTGTGACCTGACCATGTTCATATTAATCTAATATAATGAATTTTTCAACAGCACCGTAATATGATATATTTTCTGATCGAGGCTGCCTGTCCGATGCACTCGCATAACAATCTGTTGTGGCGCTTATTGTGACACCACCGTGCTGTGTTGACATTTTTTGCGCAACTATTTATAACAAATTTATATCCATTGACAACCATTGACTTACAATCACGCACCACATCGTTCGGACCATAGGACAATGCTTTTATTTCATCTGATACTTAAATCATTGGTAGAGTTAAAACCTAAAAGATACCAACATAGAATATTAAACAGAGACATGTGATTTTGTTATGAGAAGAAGAAAAAGAAATCTATTACCTTTGACTTTAACCAGGTAGCAAATTCTTTGCTGTGCAACAGTTCCTTCCTCTTAATAGATAGAGAGCGATGTCTCTTTTTTATAATTTCAAAATGTTCTCCACAGATATGAAAGCATTAAAATGTCACAAGATATAAAGAAATCACACAATGAAAAAATACATATTTATTAGTTTACTTACTTCATATAATCATCAAGCACACCACAGTTGAATAATACTGTGCGATTTTATATTTCCCACTCTTCCCTGCTTAAAGTACACAACGAGTACGATCCACATATCCCCCCTGTTTGGGGCATTAAAGGAAATGCATGCTCAATGGGATCATATTTCTCATCTTCCGTTCTCATTAGTTGATTAGACCTCGTAGTGACGTTAGATAGGTACGATGAATAGAAATCCATGCATTCTTTTGCTAAATAGGATTTTACAATAGAGCCTTCAGGATGATATTTATTTCTCACATAAGATTTCAATGTAAATATCATTCTTTCGGTAGGATACATCCACCGACTCGAAACAGGACCACCAAAGAGAACTTTGTGGGAAGTTGCATAGTCAAATGTATCATAATTCTGAAAAAAGACCGTGGGAAAATTTTCTCCAAGTCGCAAAGAATAATCGGTGCATCTCTCTGAAATTTCTGAACAACACTTCTGCTCAATCTTTTGGCACAAAGATCTCAATAAAATTGACATATCTTAATCAATGCAACTCTAACATTATGTTAAAGTAAATGAAGAATGGAAATGGGAATCAACTCATGTAACAAGACATGGTACTCATGGGTTTTAATAGATTTGAGTTTCACATCTTGTGTATTGACCCTTTTTGAAATATTACTTGAATAACCATACAGAACCTTCAAACTTTTCAATACTTGAAGAAATTGTTTTTTCTCCACATTTTCATCGAATAACAGGCAACAGGGACTTTCCACATATTTTTACCAATTAAATTAGGATGAAGTCTTGCTCTTATACCCCAATCCATCAAATCACGACGACACCGCAAATCGTCTTTTGTTTTTCCATTGACATTTAAAATAGTAGCCAATAACATCTCACAAATGTTTTTCTTGATATGCATTACATCCAAACAATTACGTAATAAATTCTATGACCAATATGGCAACTCAAAGAATATGCTTTTCTTTCTCCAATTGCTGTTGGAATTCGAATTAGCATTCTTTCGCTTTCTGATATTTGATTGACTTTTTCCATGAACATAATTCAAATCATCAAGTTATTTAACAATATCAGTCCCTGACATTCGTTGAGGTGTCTCATCTGTCTTGATGGCATTATCGAACTATCTTCAATTTTTTCTGTATAGACGATCCATTGGTAGAAATCTTCGATTCCCTATGAAGCTGAAAGTTTATCGAAACTTTAATCTTTGGAAACATGTATTTTTCCTACAAATAGGATAGGATAATTTCCCTTTAGTACTCCAACCAGACATCATTCCGTAGGCAGGGAAATCATTTATCATCCATAATAAAGCTGCAAGGAACATAATGTACTCCTTTCTGGATGCATCATACGCTTGTGCACCAACAATCCAAAGCTCATTTAAATCCTCTATTAATGGTTGCAAGTACATATCAATATCATTTCTAGGATCACTGGGTCCAAATATCAATATACTCAGGATAGTGCACGGCTTCTTCATACACATCCATGAAGGAAAGTTATAAATGTGAATGAAAACAGGCCAAGTACTGTGTGAAGTATGCATTTGGAGAAATGGGTTGAAACCATCACATGATAATCCCAATCTAACATTTCATGGGTCGGCAGCAAAATCAGGATGTAACCTATCAAATTTCTTCCAAGACAACCCATCTTTAGGATGCACTATTTCATCGTTATCCTTATTTCTTTCATCTGCATCCCATATCATATTCTTTGCCATTTGTTCTGACATAATTTTTTTTTGAATATTGGGAGTTAAAGGGAAGTGCCACATCACTTTCTGCGGTATGCGAGATTGAGATCCGTCTTTATTAGTCTTCCACATTGATGTGCCACACTGTTTGAACTGACTCAAGTATGCATTCTCCTTCTAGAACAAACAATAGTATTTGTGACAAGAATGAATCTTACTATATGAAAATCCAAATTTGTCAACCAACATTGATGCCATGTAAGAATTTTCTGGAATACATGCATCATCAGGAAGTAAATCCTTAATAAATTTAATGAGATAGTCGACCGCAGTATTACTAAATCCATGCATTGTTTTCCCATGATATAATCGCATTAAAAACTCATGTTTGCTCATTTTTTGACATGCTTGATATACTGGGGTATTTTCATCTTCCATCAACTTTCTAACACTCTCAACGTCATCATCCTAATTAATAGATGAGAACTGTGTTCTAGTATTCATTTCCTCTTGCACTGGTCTACATGAGGATCTAGCTTCAGAAACAAAAGGAAACCGATCAGAAATCAAATTTTTCATACCAATCTTTTCCGCTGAATCGATGGCATTCAACACTTGAGAATTTTATCCATTGTGATACCACACATGATAATTTTTTTGGAAACCACTTTTAGTGATATGGTAACTCACTTTCTCACGAGTTAGCCAAGGTCTTCCAACACAGTCAAAACACGGGCATCGAATCAACCCACCATCTGAATCATTAGTGAATGCATTCCAAAAAATATTGTAACTCCTTCTAAAATTCATCAGTGATCCGATCAATGTTGTACATCCAGTATATATCCATCCTGAGGCAGATAAACATACATTAGATTAGTAATCTAGAAAATGACTTAACATTATATGTATTGTTTCAAAAGATATTAAGTAATCATCAATATTGACTTTTTATAACTCAACCACCATTATCTAAGGTATTGTTTTCCCTTCCAATGAAAAAGCTATTAATCAATGTTATAATAGGGTTCCAGGCCCTATCTTTTATGGATGGATACTCCAGGTATAATCAGACATGGATGGCCTCCAAGGATGTAGAGTCTCCCATAATTATGGTTCCATAGGGGAACTTCTACTTTTAATTGATTCTAATGGGATAGAATAAGGCATAATCCACTTATCAACTATCCATGCACCACATCTTCAAGCCAATTATCCTGAAATTTGTGGATTGCTACTAGGATTATTTTGTGTAAAAATCCTACCATATTTGGATCATCTCATGGATCTTCAGAAATTGTTTATCTTCCTATATTTCATACACTTTATGATAAACTCCCTGTAGATCACATTCAGGGTTACCTCTATTAGGTTTCTCCAATTTACTACAAGATATATAGTCATCGAGATTGACCTAGAGATGATCAAGTCCATCAATCAGATTCCTCCCCCATGGAATCTCTAAGAGTTGTGGGGTGTCCAAGGTCTATTCACCTATATAAACTGATTTAATGTGAATCTAGTTGGATAGTTTAAGATCCTCTAGTGTACAATGAATAAAAAATATTATCAAATTGAACCTTAATAGAAACATAAATATCTATGTTTGAAACATCACGAATAAGAGAATCAATGAGAGGATCAACTGTCCAATTATCTTTCCAAAACATGGGAGAAGAATCCTAAGAGACAATCCATTTAGCATCAACATCAATAAGGAAAAATGCAGATATATAGGAAGACCAAATAGAGGAATACATTTAATTTATGTTTTCACTTCTGAGAATAAAAATGAATTTAGATGATCAGAATGTTGTAGCTTATGAGGGGTCAATTACTAGTTTCCAAACTAAATAAGCGTAAAAGGGTTTATTAGAAAGACTGATATTTTTTATACCACGGCCCCCCTATCAAATGTTCTGCAACAGGTGTTCCAAGGCATAGTTACTAATCTTTTTTCCAAAATACTACCAATCTAAATAAGGATTTTCATGGCCATAGTAATAGACTTGATAAGAGAAAAAGGCCATTTATAAACCATATGGGAATAAAAAAATTTAGAAACAATAATAGCTTTAACCAAACGAACATGACAATCCATTAAAATGGATTTTTCGTTCCATGTTTCAAGGTAATTTTTAATCTTACTAATTATCACATGAAAATAATAATCCTTCGGTCGGCCATAGAACATCAGAACACCAAGATATTGAAAGATGGAAAAACATTCCGAATAACCAAATCTGTGATGACTTTTGATTTAATAATTTTTGTGATATTTCTACCAATGTAGACAGTGGACTTATTCCAACTATGTTGTTTCCTAGAAATATTCTCATATTTTAGAAGAGATTTCATGATATTCTCGATATTTATTTTATCCCATTTATTGAAGAGGATGATATAATCAGAATAATGTAGTTGGGTAGATGTAAAAGAAATATGACCAACACTAATAGCCTTCATCTTTCCATTTTTATCCATGAGGGAAAACAATCGAAAATGATAATTTAATGAAATAACTAAAATAATAACAAAAAGTGGATCACCTTGCCTAAATCTTCTAGAACAAGATATGTATCCCTCTGGGGATCCATTTACAAGAAATGAGATATGACCAGATGTAAAATTAATCAAAATACAATTAATTAATGTGTCCTCAATAACAAACATGAGAATAATTTTAAATATAAATCCCCAATACAAGGTATGAAAAGACTTTTTAATGTCTAATTTGTTGGAAACATTCCCCCCCATGAATAGGGTTTTTAAAGAGATTGAATCACTCTAAATCCATAACAATACAATCATCAATGTTCATTCCTTTAATGAATCAAAATTTATCAGAAGGAACAATTTTATTAGAGATGGTAGAATGTATAATTGAAATGATATTTGTAATAAATTTTTTTAATGTGTTGATAAGAGCATTAGGCCGGAATAAGTGTATCTCATTTTCATTTTCTGTCATTGGAATTTGGGAATGGAATTGAGAATTTAATCTATTAGGTTGAAGGTCCCAATTGAAAAAAATTAAGAGAATGGTTGAAAACATCTTCACCCATGATCTCCCAATTATTCTGAAAAAAGAAATTTATAATTCCATCAGGACCCTGGGAGCTTTCCGACCTAAAACTGAAAATTGCATCGTTGATTTATAGTTCCAAATTAATTGATAAAAGTTCTGTATTATCTTTATGAATTTCCAATTTGGGTATAATACCCTCTATTGTGGGGGATGGTAGATGAGTCATTAATGTGATATTCATTATAAAAAATAATGTGCTCTAAAAATTCATGTCTATTGTCTAGAATTTGATCTCCTATTTTTAGTAAAAAAAGAGGCCTAAATTTTTTTTGAACAATTTGAATATTATTAATGAAATTGGAATTTATAACACAATACTTATTTCAATTATCTCTAGATGAATATTTTTTATTACATCGTAAATATTGGAAAAATATTTAAGATTAAGAGTCATCTCAGATTCCAATGAAAAAACACTAGAGAAATCATCATGGGTACACTGCTCCTGGAAGGACAGACGGGAGGCATCAAGATTGGATATGTCCATGTCAAGATGAATAAACATATCCTTACACCAATTTTAATGATTTACCTTCTGAATCTTTTGTTTTATAATACATGAAATGTCATTCTTCTTACCACCTACTGAACACTAAACTTCCAAAACATCATTTTCACATTCTGGATGAATAACACAATTTTTATTGAATCTAAAGGATAATGGAGACTTAATACCCTTTCCTGAGATAAAATTCAAAATAATTTGATGATCATTGTAACGATGAGATAATGATATACTTGAAATGGAATCCCAAGAATGTAAAGAAAAATCATTAACAAAATCCCTATTGATTTTACTGGCCATCATACATTTGGGGTGCCCTTTATAACAAGTTATCTTTTCCCCAACATGATTCACTTCAATCAAATTATTATTTATAATAAAACCATTGAATTCACTAAAACAAATTGACCAGTTCATAGGACATATTTTTTCTTCCATATTGATAATCAAATTAAAGTCCCCAAGAATGATCCAAGGATCATTAATATTGTTTTTGAGAGAACCAATTTCACCCTAAAGAGTTCATCGATCTAGATAACTATTACTAGCATAAATTAAAGAATAATACAACTTGAATCCAAAATCAGAAAAAGGGAAACTAACATGTTGGTTGCCTGATCTGACCAAAAGGGGGTCAAAAAGAGAAGAATTAACCCACACCCGATGTCTTTTGACATCAAAAAAACTGTTTTAAAAACCTAATAATGTGAAGCCAATATTTTTAAAATTAGAAAGGCAATTAGAAAAAACTGTTTTGAGATCTTCAATCCCAATTATAATAGGTCAATAAAGACTAATACATAACTTATGATACCTAGATATGTCTCTATTATCTAGGACTTGGAAATTCTAAAATAGGATTCTCATTTGTATCTTGATTTTGGGTGGATCACCCTCTAATTCTCACCCCCTCATTTTATTAGTAATTTTAGGTCTGTTCCCTATATTCATTATGGGTATATCAAGAGTTCTAATTTGAAAAGTTATATCTAAAAGTGTGGAAATATTATTGAGAAGGATCTAATTACTATTGATATGGATTTTGAAAAAATATTGTTAAAGAAAAAAGATACCGGAAATAATAAAAAATGGAATGATAAAGATACTGGCAATGAGGTCATCGGGAGGAGGCCGTCAGGAGGAGGAGAGTTCATCAGAGGAGGAGATTCCATCGGGTGTAGGGGAGTTGCGGTCGTCTGGAGTAGGGGAGTCCATCTGGAGGAGGGGAGTCCGTCGGGGGAGGAGGGGAGTCCGTCGGGGGAGGAGGGGAGTTCGTCGGGGTCGTCGGGAGGAGGGGAGTCCGTCGGGGGAGGAGGGGAGTCCGTCGGGGGAGGAGGGGAGTTCATCGGGGTCATCTGGAGGAGGGGAGTCTGTCGGGGGAGGTGCGGTCATCCGGGTAGGAGAGGTCGTCGGGAGGAGGGGAGTGCGTTGGGGGAGGAGGGGAGTCCGTCGGCGTCGGGGGAGGCATTGTCATCCGGGGAGGGGGGAGGCACGGTCGTCCGGGGAGGGGAGTGCATCGGGGGAGGGGAGTGAGTCGGGGAGGGTTCCATAGGAGGAGCCCGAGATATTGGCCAAATAGCCCGGGATGAATTTTCCTCTGTTGGTATAACCATGCTATAGCCACAGACTTATAAATCCGTGGCTATAGGTCCGTGGCTATACCTTCATTTTGTAGTAGTGATGGTTTAAATACTTCCAGAATATAAAATATGATTTATATGTCATATATATTTAGACAATAAATAATTATAATAGAAATATATATGAAATCGAAAACATCGTTTATGGAGACAGTAGGCCGCACGTACGCATAAACGTTGTTTCCGTTTCATATCATATTGGACAGAACTAAGTGAATAAGATATATGTAAGTACATATATATATATATATACATCTATAGTAGAATTATTATGTCATATATTACATACTTATCATTGATATATATTTTTATAATCATCGTTGAATGCTAGATGTGGAAATGAATCTCATCGTGTCATGGAGACGGTAATTCGTACGTACGCACGTATGATGACTTTGTCATTTATAGGATGGATAGAGTAATGAAAATGGTTGTACCATTTTTATAATAACATAAATGTATCTAAAACATATAGGAGTTATTATTTTAGTTGGGTAATAACAAAGAAAGCCGAAGGGGATGAAGAAAATATCTTGAAAGAGGTGATGAGATATTTATCTCTTCCTCGGGTTCTCCATTTTGATTTTATCAAAAGGGCTCCTTAGGTTGAATTTATGACCCAATTAAGGCCTCTAGAATTAATAGAGGATATTTGGGAGGATATTTGTGTCAGTTTTTTATGATCCAAATTGCCTTGGTGGTGTGAAATTAAGAGAAGTGGAAGTACCCTTTTATATGAAAGGTGAGGGTCTCTTTAGTAAAAGCTTAAAATATTATTTTATAATAAAACCTCTTTCAGTTGATAATGGATCAAAAAATTATTTAAAGGATATGGTGTGGTTGTGTCGAAAACCTCTCAACAAATAGGTTTTAGACAGGTTTAGGTAATCACATTAACTTTATCTTTTAGATTTAACTCTAGGTTAAATTGTTTGACATTTACCACGTTTCTTTGAATTTTTATATTATATGGTTAATAAAAATACCATAAAATTCTAATCGACCCCCAAGTGGTTCATTAATGTAATAAATATTGTTATATATTTCTTTTGGCCAAACCATAGATTTTTAGAACTATAATATCAATTAATAATATAATATTTCTTTTAAAAACTCAATTATGTCAATTTTGACACTATTTAGTATTTGATTTTTTTGAAATCCATAGAAACTTTAGAACTTCGCATAAAATTTATTTGACCAAACCAAAAAGGTAATATTGACCAATAAAATTAGTGGATTTCATCAAAAGTCTCAATTTATATTTATTTGGATATTTATAATATCAATTATATTAATATTTCATTTAAAAGGTAATTACTGCATCATCATTGATTTATAAATAACATAAATTATATAAGGTCTAAAAATTATAAATAAAATATTATTATGTATAAAATATTTTTATCTTTATAATTAATTTTTATAGTAGAATTTATATTGTTTTTATCCTTATATTAAAAATGTTTTAGATATTTAACATTGAATTTAACACTTTTAACTCTTCTTTAAATAAAATAATAATAAATGCCTTAATCTAACCCAAGTGGACTAAAAATAATCATATATTATTCATATGGTTGTTTTTTGTTGAATTATACTTATCCAATATAATTATGAAATTTGTTATGTTAATTATGATATCATTTTAACCCTTAATTACCCTATTTACTTTTAACCGTTGTAAATAAAAGTCAAAAGTTATTTTTCACCAAAAATTATTTTCATCTTATTGAACAACATTTTTCATACTGATATTAACCATGTCTCTAATATTTTTGACAATCAACTCACAGAAGTGGTAAAATTATGTTTAATGAGAATTTGCAAATGCTCCTTAGAGGTGGGTAAAATGTTGTAAAACGTTCGATAAAATTTTATATATCTAAAATTATTATAAAATGAATTCAATAAATAAAGTTAAACATATATATGTATTATTTATAAATTATTAAATAAATAAATTAAAATAAAATAACTAATTTTTAAATAGAATGCCAGTTTTAACCAATAACACACTGTTTTTTCACAATTCATAAAAAATAGAAAGTTTTCAGAAAAATACCAAAAATTTACCCTAAGATTATTTTAATATTATGAATTAAAAAATGAAGTCTATTTTACCAAATTCAGAACATATAAGTTGAATTTATTAATTTAAAATTAATTCCCATTGTCGAAACCAAAAATTGGGTTTTTTAAAAAGTAAAAATTATCAAAAGATTGACATGTGTTTATGTCGAATATAAATGTGAAATTACTTATAATGACCTAAATTGTATTAAATGATAAAAATATAATCTAATTATAATTCCAAACCATTCAAATGCATAATTTATCACTATAAATTATTTTGGTTAAAAAATATGAAAGTTATCAGAAAAGTACAAAAACTTTATCCCAACTTAATTTTTATGTCCCGATTTTAAATAAGAATTTAATGTCATTAAATTGAATATATATAAAGTTGTAAAATGTTTGTTTTAAAAATGGGTTTCCATTAAAAGGTGGTAAAATTTCATTTTTCTGAAAAATACTTATTTTATATGAAAAAATGAAATTGTTCTTATATTATGTATAATAAACAAATAATATGGATGTTAAAATTAAATAGAGTATATATGATTCAAAATGAAGTTATTACTATTAATAACTGCTTTTTGAATGGTTAGTTTAGTAAGTTGTGATGCGCTCAAACTCAATGTTGCATGTAGTGGAAGTTATTTAATTACTTTAATGAGATAACGTACTATGAAATCTTATAATGTTACATTCTCCCCTCCATCAATAAAATAAGTCCTGAAAATTTTAAAATTTTTTCAAAAATAAATGGTTTATTATATAAAAATACCTTAGTGGAAAACCCACATCAGAAATTGGGTTAATAAAATTTTGTCTTTATAAGAGGGAAAGATAAATGAAAAAGTCACCACCAAATTATGATCTATATTAAGAGAAAATTTGTGGAAATTAGAGTCACATAATTGGGGGAAAACAAAAATATTTATAGGGAGTGATTGAGGTCATCAATCAGAAATAAGTGTAAAATTAAGGCCCTCAAAGCCATGAATATAAGATGATGTAAAATATCATTGCTTCCAACAAACATATGGTATTAGGATAACACATTTTTGTTTTTAATATCCCTTCCCTAAATTATATGAATTAATTTATTCATAGAAAAAGAAGAATATATATATATATATATACCAGACAAGAAGAGTTTTATCCTTAAACTAATTCCTACCACAAACTCATCTTTCACTTCAAAAGATAATAGAATTCAAAAATATTCTATTTATTTTAATCATATAGGGTTAGAAAAATGAATTTATATTCATTTTTCAGACTATTTTAAAAAACTAAATTATACATACCAGGACATCACATAGGCCAATGGTAGGTGATGCACCCTTGTAATCGTTTGTTTGCGTGCTCAAGTCTCACAGCCTTGCCGGACACGGGGAGTTGTCGCCTATCCTCTGGGATGTCCTTTTATGAAAAATAAAAAATAATATCAATAAATTATTTATCCTTAAAAATAGTATTCAATGTTAAACTTAATGGACTACATCCTTTAGACTTATCCAAAATACTTATGTCCAAACTCATAGTCCAAAATTTATAAGAACGTAAACAAAATGAAGATCATTTTTTGCATGTAATAACATCTGAATACCTTCATCATGTATTCTTCTAAAACACTGTAACACCCTAAATTACCATAAAACCTCATTGATTACATTCATGCTCACTTATTCTTTATAGAATACTGGATATACTCCTTCTATCCACAAATGTTGTAAACTCCAACAATGATGGAATAAATAAACCACTAACCAGTTCCAAGTATTTCAATAATATCCAATATAATTTATCAAAATCAATACTCTCTTATTCCAAAATAAATACCATAGTATCAGGACCATATTAAAGGTTTTTCATTCCATCAACCCTTTATTTTCCAAAAAGTTTGACGTACCATTGAGTCACTTTTCATGGTTCCACACAATCTCAAGTCCTTAATGAAATATTATTGTAGTACAATCTTTATATACTCTATAATTCTTATAACATGTACATCATTAATACAATACTCAAATGACACAATATTTCAATGACAACATAAGAACTCATAATCATTCCTCTTCAACTTTGGTAGTATCATAACATGATTATTATCCAATTGCATCAATTGGGGTATACTCTGATGATTTTGACATTCATTTACATAGTGTCCCAACTCCTTGATGATGAAGCATTGTACATTTGAAATATTTATCTTACCCTTGAAATCACGTACATTGTGTCCTTTTATCTCAACACTTATAACAAACTATCAATCCCTTCATGAATTTACCAAGGTGATTCTTTCCACTGTTATCACATATGGGAACATCCTTCTTTCCCTTGTTCCCTTTATCCATTTTTCTTTCTACCATAATTTTCTTCTCCGTCTTCCCTTTAAATCCATAGGACTCAAATAATTCATTATATATCTAATTAACACATGATAATATTTCTTCATATGATGATACTACATGGGAGACTATTTCTTTAATTAATGTTGTCTTAATACCATGAATGATATGATCCTTCTTAATATTTGGATCATGCGTATTACTGGAGTTCTTATTCTATCTTCTGGGAACCATTTCAAAACTTTTTCATACACTAGGTTAGTTTATTAATCCCATTGCATAATTCTAAACTGGTAAAATACCTAACGTAAATTAAAAAAGATTATAAATATAATCTATAATCATAAAATGTTTTCTTTGAGAAAGTATTTACTCATAAATCCTTCATAATGGATTGTAATCAAAAAGTGAATTATCCTAAGCATATCCACAGAGAGTGTCGTAACAAAGAGTGTTGCAAGGCCTATTGTCATGCACTGGTTCCCGTTCGAGTCTAGATCAAAGTGATGTTTTTGGGTTTTACCCCTTGGTACATTTGTGCTAGAGCCACCTCTACGTACTCATATCAAGAGTGGGATGTATTTTTGGAAAACTCAAAAAATTTCTACAGTACCAAAATTCTAGGAAGTTCTTATATACTAATCCTCTAAGTCTATCTTAGGGTAATGTTCTCTAATTAGAGTTTAAATTAATCTATTTCTAAGGTTGTTTATAAACATCCTATAATACCAACTGTAACGCCCTAACCCCAAAAGCCCAGAGTTGGTGCATTATTTTAATACATTGGAATTATTACAAGGAATCATGTCCCAAAAGACCGACCAATTTAGCTGTCTTTTAAAATAGATTACAGACATGAATGTTGCATTACACATTAGAAAATAAAACACAATAGAAATGATCCTTTGATAATTCCATTAATCTCCTAGCTTAACCCTTATTATCAATAATTATTGACTTCTTGGAATCCTATGAAAATAAAAATATAGAAATTGGTGAGCTAAGATTCTCAGTAAGGATAAAAATATAGAGGAAACTTTCATAAATATGCATGTACATTTAAGTAAATGTATAAGAATAAAATAAAATCCTTTTAAACTTAATCATCAGAATAATATGGAAAAGATACAATAAAATAATGACATTTACTTATTAACATGTATATTATACTAGTCGAATAATCAAATGCAATATCAATATCCACTTTCATAATGATGTAACACATAATGCCAGACTTCATAACCACATCGTCAAGGCCTTATGCCAAGACTACAAATAATATTTTGTCAAGGCCTTATTCCAAGACACGATTTTTTCCCATTAGACCTATCGATGCATCAAGGAGCAATAGTGGGCTCCACCCATCACTTAATATGTCCAATGCATTTTTCATTTGAAAATGATGAAATATAACATTATACTTCATATTAAAAATAGCATACGAAATGTTAATACATTATCCATACACCATGAAGGGTATAAAAATAACACATTCATAGTCAAACATATCGCAAAACCTTCAATACAATATGGAATATTTGTATCATAATAAATCAACTTCAAACAAGTTTAAAATCCATCAAAGGATGTTGATATATAAAAAAATGATTTGTAAAACTATTTGAGAGAAATAACCCTTTTTCATGAAATAATTTTGAAAGTCACACAAATTATAAAAGAAGTCATTTAAAAGATAGTTTTGAATCAAATTGTCCTATAACACGTTGAATATTTTTAAATGAATAAATATTTTAAAACATTCATGTCCATATAAATAAATCTTTAAAACCATTTTGAAAACATGGACATTAATGATAAAGGATTAGAAGAATAAATCATTAAAACATTTAAAAAGTTGTTTTAGTAAATGGTCCCTTAGAAGAATCTCTTTGAAAACTCTTTTATGAAACATTTACATGGATAATAAATTTTTCCCAGTAGATACTTATGTAAAAACGACATCAGATACTAAAGAGATTGTGAAATTAACCATTACCTTGTACTTTCCTTTAGTCGAGGCTACGTTTAACCCCCTGTATAAAGATCATAGTATGTTATTAAATTATACCAGAACAATATTAATATTTATGAGATCATACATTTTTCATTTATGACTTTATATTACCCATTTAATAATAATTTCCATGTTAAAATAACATTTTGGGTAATACTTTCTTACTTTATCATACGTGTTTTAACCTGTTACTCTTGATTGTATCACATAGATAATGATTTAAATAATTCCATAATATATAACATGATTTATATATCATATATATTTATAATATAAATATGTATAATAGGCATATATATGAAATGGAAAACACCTTTTATGGATACGGTAGGTCGTACGTACGCATAAATGCTTCTTCCGTTTTCAAATCATCTTGAACGGAACTAAGTGAATATGATACATGTAAGTACATAAATATATATATATATAATGTATCATTATTATGTCATATATTACATACTTATTAATAATATATATTTTTATAATCATCATTGAATGATGAACGTGGAAATGAATCTCCTCGCGTCATGTAAATGATAATCCATACGTACACACGTATGATGTCTCTTCATTTATTGGATTGATAGATTAATGAAAATGGTTGTACCATTTTTATTATAACGTCACAATATATAGAAGAAAATAGAGTCATTATATTAGAATGGAAACAACAAATAAAGAGGATGTGTAAGAAGAAAATAACTTGAAAGAGGTGATGAGATATTTACCTCTTGTTCGGGTTCTTCCTTTTGATTTTATCAAAAAGGCTCTTTAGTGTGGATTTATGAAAAAAGGAAGGCCTCTAGGATAAAGGGAGGAAAGATAGGTGGATATATGGGTAGGGTTTGGCTGATCCAAATGGCTTTGGAGGTGTGAAATTAAGAGAAGGGTAAGTATCCTTTTATAAGAGAGGTGATGGTCACTTTAGGGAAAGTATGAAATATTATTTTATTATAAAATCATTTTTAGTTTCAAATTTCTCCAAAATAAATTATTCAAAGGATAAGGTGGGGATGGGTCTAAAACCTCTCAACCAATAGGTTTTAGACTGTTCTAAGTCATCATATTGACCTTATTTTTTAGATTTTACTCTTAGTTAAATAGGTTCACATTTACCATGTCTAATTGTATTTTTATATTATATGGTTAATATAATTACTATAAAATTTCAATAGAACCCCAAGTGTTTCATTAATGTCATAAATATTTTTATATAAGTCTTTTTACCGAACCTTGTATTTTTAGAACTATTAAGTCAGTTAATAATATAATATTTGTCTTAAAAACTCAATTATGTCATTTTAGACACTATTTAGTTTTTGATTTTTGTAAAGCCATAAAAACATCATCACTTCTAATAAAATTTATTTAACCAACCCTAACATTTCATATTAACATATAGAATTAGTTTAATTTATCATAAGTCTCAATTTTCATTTATTTGGATATTTATAAATCTATTATTTTAATATTTAATTAAGAAGGTAATTATGGCATCATCATTGTGTAATAAATAAATTAAATTATTCAATTTTTAAAAATTATAAATAAAATAATATTATGTGGGAATTATATTTAGATATATAATGAATTTTTATTGTCGGATTTAAATTTTGTGTATCTCTATATAAAAAATGGTTTAGTTAAAAAACATTGAATTTAACTCCTTTAACCCATTTTTTAATAGAAGAATAATAAATGTCCTAATATAATCCAAGTGGACCAAAGAGAATAATATTTTATTCCTAAGGTTGTTTTTGGTCGAATTATACTTATCCAGTAGGATAAGTACAAGTGTTAGCATAATTATGATATCATTT
The DNA here is from genome assembly GCA_963277665.1 of Viscum album. Lineage (NCBI taxonomy): Eukaryota > Viridiplantae > Streptophyta > Magnoliopsida > Santalales > Viscaceae > Viscum > Viscum album. The sequence continues at coordinate 1,416,939,887 of OY728164.1, forward strand.
TAACCCTTAATAACCCTATTTTCTTTTAACTATGGTAAATAAAATTCAAAAGTTACTATTCATAAAAAATTATTTCCATCTAATTGAACCAAATTTTACTTACTGATATTAACCATGTCTCTCAGAATTTTGAAATTCAACTCACATAAGTGGTAAAATTATGTTTAATGCAAATTTGCAAATGCTCCTAGGACGTGGGTAAAAGAGGGTAAAAAGTTCGATAAAATTTTGTATATCTATACTTATTATAAAATGACTCTAATGAATTACATTGAATATATATACATATCTATTATGTATCTATTATGACCTAAAATATATTAAAATAAAATGACTAATAATTTAAATAAAAAATCATTTTTAACCAATAACGCGGTGTTTTTTCAGTATTCAACAAAAATTAAAAGTTTTCTGAAAAATACCAAAAATTTACCCTATGACAATTTTAATATTCTGAATTAAAAAATGAAGTCTACTTTACAAAATTAAAAACAACAATGTTTTATTTATTAATTTAAAATTAATTTTCATTGTCCAAACCAAAATGTGGGTTTTTAAAAAAGTAAAAATTATCCAAAGATTGACTTCTATTTATGTCAAATTTAAATGTGAAATTACTTATTATGACCTAAATTGTATTTAATGATAAAAATATAATCTAATAATACTTCAAAACAATTAAAATGAATAATTTATCAATATATATTATTTTAAAAAAAATGATTTTTTTAATTAAAACATTGTATTTTTCAATATTCCTCAAAATATGAAAGCTTTCAGAAAAGTACAAAAAATTTATCCCTAATAAATTTTTATGTCCCGCTTCTAAAGAAGATTTTAATTTCATATAATTGAATATATAAAAGTTTCAAATATTTGTTTTGAAAAGGGATTTCCATAAAATGGTGGTAAAATTGATTTTTTTTAAAAATACTTATTTTATCCGAAAAAATTGATATGTTCTTATATTAGGTCTATGAAACATATAATAAGGATGTTAAAATTATATAGAATATATAATATTCAAAATCAAGTTAATACTATTCTTAACCTCTTTTTGAATGGTTAGTTCAGTAAGTTGTGGTGTGCTCGAACTCATTGTTGTAGGTTCCGCAAGCTATTGAATTACTTTAATTAGATAACGTAGTATGAAATCTTGGGGTGTCACTGTCACATAGTGTAGTTTGATGGTTTTGGTCCTTTGTAGTTGGAATTTTCTCATGTAAATTTTGACTACTTTTACTGCAGTTTTGTTTCTGTTGTTTTATTATAGTAAATGAATATATTTATTCTTCCATTGATCCTTCTTGATCTTTGAATATATATGGAATGAATTTTATTATGTTGGGAGAAGTAATTCCCCTTGATTTGTTGTTTGAAACCCACGTTCTTGTCACAATCCCATGGGGACCGGGAACACCCTTTGGGTATGTGATGGAATGGGTCGGGTGCTAGGTTTTAGGGTAACTCAGGTTAGTTCATCATAGTAGTAGACACATGTATGATGTAAATCCAAATTACTAGGGATGAGAATTTCAATTTTGTAGATCTGCTCATTTCAGATGTTTTTAATTCACCATTGGATGATAAACATGATATATGATGATTATTAATATTGTGATTAAATATTTCCTTTTCTTATTGTCATGTTATGAGAAGATATTGTTTAATCTTTCATCATCATAGGTACATAGGGATTAAAATGTCATGTATTATCTCATGACATATTAGTGCATCTCATTCCTTTTATTTTTTATGGTTTCTATGGGTAACTAGACTAAGATATATGGAACTATGGTAAAATTATATAGAGGGGAATGAAGAACCAAATTGATTTATAAATTTTCTTGTACTAACCTAACATTTTTTCAAGCATATTTTGTTGTAGAAATATTGATTACTCAATTATTGAATGTTGAGTAATTCACAATTTCTAACATGGGTTGGAACTTTTTTATTGTAGCGATTAAATGGATGAAATATTTTACTTATATAGTGTATGGGGCCTTATTAGTTGTATGTTTTGATGTATATAATTCAACAATTTATAAATATTTTCTATATAAATTATTATAGAATTAAATAAATATTAATTCTGAAGTAAAATAGTGGTCGTTAAATACAAATTCCAATTTCATTTTAATGGTTCTCATCCTATAAAACATGAAATTTAAACTCAATATACCAGTACCCTTGAACTATGCCTGGGAACATTACCCAAAACCAACCTCTCTAGTGGGTGGTTGACAGTGTCTTTAGTGTTTCTTATGATGTTTTCATCAGCCAGACATGGATTTCAGATTAGGAACACAGGTGTGAATTTTAAATAGAAATGATTTTTACAAGTTCTTCTCTTCTACCAATGGATTATTCAATTACTAAATGATTTTATGAGGTGTGAATTTCGGAATCATAGATTTATTACAATATTACATACTTGGTTCGAGTTCAAGGATAGTAATGATGACCATTCTTTAGATAAGTGACACTTTAACTAAAACATAATTTTTAATATTTTAGTGATTTATTCTTATAAATATTTTTCTTTCATGTCTATGTTTTCAATAATATTTATATAAATGTATTTATATGTAAATGGGTTTTTAAAATTGTAATTTTATAATTTCTCTGAATTTTTTTTTCAAAAAGAAATCATTTATGGTTTTATGTAATGGAATATCTTTCAAAATTCAAAATTTAATGTTCAAATTTAACCACAATTTAAAATGTTCAAAATGAATTATTAATCTTTCATATATGACATGAAAAAAAATTCCTACCTCCATGATGATTTAATCTAATAATGTTTACTTTATTAGTAATCATAGATATTTTAAATGGAATTGGTTTCATTACATTGTGCACATTTTTTATATTTTAAAAATTATTTTTACAAAAAAGGGTATTTTGATATCATAAATTGGTTTGCATAAGATTTTAAAATAATTTTCAACGTATTTATTTATGATTTTGTCCATTGACATTATTTTGGTTGGGTGTGCCTAGATTGCACTGTGTGAGCATGTTATAGTTTATTTTAATGGATGATCCCCATTATAACTCAAGAGTTTTCCTGATATAGTTAATACAGAATGTTGATCCCCATTATAGCTCATAAATAATGGGGGAGCTTAATATATATTATTTGAAGGGTGATCACCATTATAGCTCACTAATGAATTGGATAATGATTTTTTCATCTGGATAATTATATTAGAAGTTGGCAGTATGGTTATTCCAATTTTTAAGGGTTTTGTAAGGGTACTATGATAATGATGTCCAATTGAACTAACATGAATTTTCTAGGATTGTTGTTGAGTTTTTTTAAAAGAAATCATCTTATTTAAAAAAGGTAAGATAATGATAATTATTTAGGGTTAATTAATCACTTTTTTGGATGAAAATGTATTTTTTTAATAAATGGTTTTTAGTGGGTTTTCATTTTTTTCACTTATGTAACAATTTTCATCCATTATATGCCTTAAAATGTTTTTTGTGCTCCACCCAAGTATTAAAATTATTTTCATATGTATATTAGATGTTATAAAATGGATGGATTCATTAAACGAGTTAGAGAACGTGGACATGATTATATATTTTTATAATTTTTAAATCTTTTAAACACTTATTTTTTATTTAAGGTATTTTTCTAATCCAATATATCCTAGACGACAGAAGTTAATCGACTACATAATGTGTTGTGTATTTTTTTAATTAGTTTATAATAAATAAAATGAAATTAATGTTTTAATTCCAAATATAGAAATGGGGGATTAGTACTTTTTGTATTACATAAGAGGAATAGTCTATAAAATATTATATATTAGTAGATGTCATTTTTTTGGAAAACTTAGTGATAGAATTTTATTTTGAACTTTTTCATAATTAAGGTCCATTTGATTTGGTTAATATTGTTAATTATGAAAACTGAAATTCATTATTTTATGTAAGAAGAACAAACTAGGAGGGATCAATACATTTATGGTGGGAAATATAACATCACATGTTTTGAAAAATAAATACAATATTCAATAAAAAACAGGATACACCACATAAATCTTAAATAAAAAACATAATCTTATTATTTAAATATAAAATTTATTAAAAATCCATTAAATTGGATGAAATGAATAGTGTTAAGAATATTATGATATATATAACAATCATAATCACTGGTAATGTTTTATTTTTATCAAAACATTCTATTTATTTTTTAATATCATTATATTATTGGTAAATCCATTCTATTCATAAAAGGGATATTTTAATTAAAAAATGATTTTTAATTATATTTAGGTACAAATAAAAGTATAGTTTGAAATAAATTTTAGGAAATGTCATTTATACAATTGATATCATTCTTTAAATTATCATATAAAAATTTTCTTGTTGTAAAATTTTGATAATTTTCTAAAGAGTTTGAGTTTTCAATGAATAGTGAAAAATATTGGTTTTTATTAAAAAGTCAATTTTATTTACAATGTTAAATTATCATTTTTATTATTTTTAAATTTTATTTATTTCATTTTTATTTATATTAATTCAATTATGGGTATTTAAAATAATTTTATATTTTAATTTAATATAAAAATTTATATTTAATAGTTGCATTTTTCAAAAAAACATTTTTAATTTCATTTTTATGGTTTAATTTTAAATTAAATTCATCCAATTATGTGTTTTCGATTTTGAAAAATATATAACAAATTTGGGATAACAAGATAATTTTTTTATAGTTCCCTTTTATTTTGGGATAAAATGAATATTAAATATACTAATTTTTATTACCACACTGAATAGTAAATCAGGTAATTCATGGTAAAAATAATATGATAAGAATAAATAAATTACCCTTACAGTTGATCAAATTTATTGGGTAAATATTTTCCAACCCAATTCATCTATGCGTATAATTTATAACCCTTTTTCCACTTGGTTGACATTAAGTCCCTTACAGGATTTTATTTTAGAAAACTCAAATTTTTCCCAATATTGCTTTAATAAGTACATCATTTTTAACGTATAGTTATCCAGAAGCAGTGATCGAACATAAATTGTAAATGGAAGCATAATATAATTATATTAAACATGGTAAAACATTTTAAATTCTTATAGAATGAATAATTACCATAATGGCATTCACAATAATATAAGAGTAATTATTTTATTAACAAAAAATCAGATAAAATTTATTCAAAATATTAATAAAATTATAATTTTAATTAATTAGGTAACCCAAATAATTAAATAGATTCTTATGAAATATTAGGTTCTTATTAGTTTTTTTATTTACCATTTTTTATTTGTTTTATTAATATTAATGTAATGAATAGAGAAAAAATTGACATAAATGGAATTAAATGAAAACAATAGATTATAAAATTATAAAAATATCATAAAAATATCAAATAAAGACAAAAGATATAATTTATGGTCTAAAATATCATAATTTTTCCATTTATATCCTTATTTTCACCATATATGTAACTATCGCATCCTTTTGATATTAACAGTTTTGTTATTCTTCTCTTTTTTTCCTATTTGTAAAAGGGCCACGCGAACACAGGCCCCCGCTGCCACAAATTATGACGTACACTATCCCGCTTGGGGAGATGTTAGGCCAGCGCCCTTCCAGCGTGCAACGGAAGTCACTGGTCTAGGCCATGAGCCTTCATGATCACCCATTGACCCTGTCCAGGTAAGTACAGTTTTGTTATCATTATTAAAATTAAAATAGGATTACTAAGGGTTAATACAAATGATATGTTTTGATGTCAAAAAAATTATAAAATTTATTGGTTTCTTAAAGTAAAAGAATATATTATATAAGTTTATAATTATTAACCATATGGTTTTATTTCGATAGAAAATGAATTGATTATAATTAAGTTCCCTTCACCTCAATTATAAAATGGAACCCTATTTCCATTTCAAAAAACATAAAAACCCATTTGGTTATAGTATTTCGTACTACAATACTTTACTATAATCAAAACCCTTATTATGGAGGGCTTATTTGTTAAATAACACCATCATTAGTAGTCTTATGGTGGTGTGTAAAGGATTTTGTGCAAAAAATATTTATTATTTTTAATTAAGTGTTTCTATTTTGTGTATTATTCTACATCCTACAAACCATATTAATCTATTTTAAAATATATACTTAAATATTCAAAATATATTTATATGTTTTTATGTTGGTTTAATTGTCTATATACATCTCCACTCCCATCTAAGTGGAAAAATATATATCATTCGCATGTATTGCGGACTACCGCCACGTAAAATGTTGAAATTCATTTTCCATCATAATATATCAAGACTGGACACAATGATGGAAATAATTTTTATATATTATTTTAATTAATCATTTATCATTATTAAAAGATAATATATCATTTTCATTCTTATCGTTTATTGCACAAAAATGATAATGTTGTTCGTGTGTACATGTGAATTTTCACCTCCACGAAGCAATGTGATTAGTTTTTCCTCACCAAATATCATGGATAAAATATATAATTATATTTAAATTATTAATATTATATTAACAATATTTTGACAAATTTTTAAATAAAAATTTATTATTAACCTTATAGTATAATGATATTTGAAAAATAGAAACGTTACTCAGGTGTATATATGGTGTAAAATATCCATGATTGAAACATATTTTATTTTTCAAAAACATATTTTAGGGATGTATTTTAATGTATAATTAATTTATAATAATATTTATTATATAATGAATATTACTCTGGAGGTGATGGAATAACTGCCACATTGACTATAGACATCATTCTGATTTCATGCTAGACTTATGAACCGAATATCATCAATGTGTCTGAACTGAACATTAATAATTTAGGAATTGTTATAACAAGGTAATAAGAGAAATAAAAGAATTAAAAACTTGAAAAAGATTATAAATCATGTAAATAATTAATATAATCTTTTTATTTGGAAATATAAATATTGTATGTGACAATTTGGAATGAAGGTAAGGGACTCTTTAACTAAATTATAATTTTAAATGTTCTAAATAACTATTATTCTAAAACATTCTATTTCTTTTCCATGTTCCTAAAATGATGTTTATGAAAATATTTATATAAAATGAATTCTTTAAAAAGGTAATTTTATAATTTATATCAATGTTTTCCAAAAATAATCTTCTATGGTTTTATCTAATTTTTTTTTTCAAAAATCCCCTTTTAAAGTTCATATTTCTACTCTTTTTACAAAGGGAGAAAAGGGTGATTTTATTTAAAAATAATACATGAATGGAATTTTCTGCTTCATATATGCATTAATTATTTTAATTTTTATTTAATTAAATTTCATAGTTCTTTTCAATGTATATGAATTAATTACTATTAGTTCATATTTAAGATTATAAAAGTGTTTCTTGCATGAAAAGGGTATTTAGATATCTACAAGTGTTTTACACTTGGGTTGAAAAGAATTTTAAATGTTTTTATTAATGATTTGTTCCTTGGAAGTTATTTATTATGGGTGCACCATGTAAGATATGGGTGAGAAAATTCTAGATTGTATGAATGTTGGTGCCCCATTATAGATCACATGTGATCTTAACATAGCTTATATAGAGGGTTGGGCCCCATAAAAACTCATTAATAATGGGTGATACTCATATAGTTTATATAAAGGATGATCCCCATTATAACACAACAATTCATTTAATAATGACTTTTTATTTGGATAATTATATTATAATTTTTCCTCATGGTTAATTCAATTTTAAAGGGTTCAATGATGATGATTTCTAAAGGACCCAATATGAATATTCAATGCTTATTGATGTGTTTTCATATAAATAATTTGATTTAAAAAATTTGGATAATTATATTTCATTTTAGAAAAATGATTCCCTTTTTAGAAGAAAATTTATGTCCTTTAAGAATATTTTTTCTATGTTATCATTTTTTTCAATTGACTAAATTTTTTATTGTTTTATGTCCCTTAGTGAGCATTTCATGCTCATCACATGTTTTATTTTATTCAAATGTATCATAGAAGTGCTAAAATTGATGGATTCATGTAAGAAGTTTCTTCTCATGAATACAATTAGTTATTTTTTCTAATGATTAATTTTTATAAACTTTAACTTTATGTACATTAATTTCACAATCATCTATAACCTATACCAGAAAATATTCCTGATTTTGTAATGTACTGTTTATTTATAATTTTTTTTAATTAAAAAATACACAACATGTTTTTAGTACCGAATCTAGAAGTGTGGTTTCATGATTTTATATTAACACCCTATAATTATAAAATAAAAACATTGTATTAGATATCATATATGACAAATAATACCATGCTTAAAAAACCCATGAAATAGATTTCATTAAATTTAACCCCACTATAGCTTGTATAATTTTCAACCCCATGTCTAAGTGGACTATAAATGATATTTTTCCATAACCTGACTATCAAATTACAGGATATGAATAGAAAAAAATAAATTATTAAATGCATACAAGTTATATATATTAATAAAAATTCATCGGCTGTCTACTTATTACATATGAAATAAAATTATTTTAAAGAAAAAGAAATTTTATTTTGTAAAAAACTGCATTTCATAAAAAAGACAGTTTAATCACACTTTGTGTACAAAATTTATAATTTATTTTAACAAAATTTAGAAAATTTAATTTATAAAACAGAGTTAATTTTTGAAATTATAATATCAAAATTATATTAGGTTTATGTTTTATTATTTTTTTTGAAATACTTCATTTTTCGATGAATATTGAAAAATATTGAAATTTAATTAAAATTGAATTCTTGTTTAATTGAAATATGATGTCAAATTATATTTTTAATATTTTTAAGGTAAAATTAGTTTAATTATATATGTATTAATAAAATTTATTTCATTGGAATCATTTTTTTTGAATTTTTACGTAGAAACATTTTAATCATTTAGACTATTTCTATTTGAAAACCTCTTTTCTCATCGCATCTGTAGGATTAATCTTAAGATAATAATTTTCACTTCTGAAAAAGGAATTTAAAAAACTATATTTCAAATTTAATATAACCATAATTTACAATATCTAATAATTTTGGATAAATTTTATACAATAATGAATAATAAAAACAATACAAACAGTTGGAGTTGTTAAGGTAAAAAATGAGTTTACCAATGGGTTATAATAATATAACAATGAAAAAAATGACCTAAAAAGTTGTCTTAAAACAATTTTAATAACATATTTAAACCTCATAATGTATAAGTATCAATAATAATCAATTTTAACCATTTTCCTAGTGAAAAATGTGTGTACACCTTTTTCATGAAAAAATTTATAATTGTGTCAATCACCATAGTTATAAATGGCCACACCTCCCCACTCTTCTTCCCAGATTAAACAACTTTTTATCCAATTCTTATCTAAATATCCTAAAATAATACCTCCTATCATCTTGTTTGAATTTTTTTGGTAGATTGATGAGATAGGAAAGATTTTTTTGCAAACCTAAGGAGGTTATAAGAGGAAGAGGTAATGTACATCAACGATAGTTTTTAATTTATTTATTCCTCCACATCTTTATATTATTATTAAAATATGAATATATATAAAAAAATTATATTACATGTAATTTATTTCATGTTTTGTTACCTAAAATCATTTCCACTCCTATAAAACTGGTTAAAAATCATTATTTGTGTGTACAAAGGACTACTGGATTAAAAACAAATGTCATTTATTTTTCCGTTAGCACCTATTAAGTTTTGGTATAATGATATAACTAATATATATATATATTATATTTGAAAACTTATCATACCACTAGGGTTATTATTTCACATATATATTTATATATATATATTCAATTTCTATTCTGTATAGGATACGATAACATCACATCTATGTATGACAGACTACCGGCTTGAGAAGTGATGTCATTAATTTTTCACTAATACTTTATATGGAAGCTAATAAGGATAAATTTGTTTAATATATGTTATATAAATGAAAAAATTATCACATTAATTACATATGTATCATTCTTAAATGATAATATATCATTTAATTTATTGTAATGAAAAATGAAAACATCGCTTGTATACGTGTGGGATACCACCTTTACAAAGAGATATGACTATCTTTTCATCATAAAAACCCTTAGAATAAATATATAAATATATTTAAATAATTAGTGTGGTATTTATGTTATTAGTTTCATTATATAATTATAAAATATTAATTAATTTCTTCCAATAAGGATCATTGAAGAAATGAAAATGTCACTCAATTTGTACATAAGACCTACCATCTCCATGATTTTAAAACACTTAATTCATCGAAACCATATTTTATTTATGATATTAAAAGTATAATATATATATAAATATTAAAAATAGGTTATTAATATTATTTGGTCAGTGATGGAACTATATAATATTCCCAAGAAGGAGAACTATTATGACAAAGCATGAACGATAAAATAAGGAAATTAACACCCCAAACAAAGAAATTAAATAATGATTAATAAATAAAAGATTATAATATGTTATAAAATAATAAAATAAGATATTATAAATATTTATATATTCACGGTATAATTTCACAATAAAAATTGTTAAACCACTATCACAGAAGTTAATGAATGATCAACTAAAAGGAAGTATGTGGTGAGGGAAATCATCTCAATTTCTCTTCACGTGGAATATTAAAATATTATGCACCTAATTTATTTTATATGATGTATATAATTCCCTTATGAAATGTAATATCATTATTCCATAATAATTGATGATATTTTAGCTTTAAATTTTAATTACTTTATCTAATGGGATTTGACATAACAAGTGGTAAAAAATTTAATAACTCAATTTTTTTCATTGGTTTATATTACTTTTTCATTCTATTTGACATTATAAGATTATTTTTGTAATTAAATTGAATTATCTAATAATTTATTTCCAATTTTTTAGGGGGATATAAATTCAAAACACAGAATTTATTCATTGATTAATTCTTACTTTAACTTTGTTTTATTTGTAAGGTTTTATTTCAGAATCTCAATTTGATCAGGATTCATTAAAACTGAATTCCCAATGAATTAAAATATGTGATCTTTTTTCAATAAACCATTTCATTTTATTATACCATGGTTATTAATAAATTTTTTCAGGTAATTGAACCAAATTAAAGGTCTTTGGTACATAAAATAATTGTTATTCTTTTAAAAGAAAATAATACTTGATTTCTTAATTCAGTTGGAAATTCATTTTCTTTAAAAATAATGTTTCTTTGAAGTTTTTTACAATTTTATAAATATTTTAAAATATTTTTTAACATTTTGATTGTTCAAAAAAATTTGACAGGAATATTAATGTATTTTTTCAAAACATGTTCCTTTGGTTTTTATTGAAAATGTAAATGAAATCAATATTTTAATGTACACAACTTTTTTATAATTTTCTACTATCATGATAAATCAATATTTTAATTATTACTTTAAAATTATGAGAGATTTGTTTAGTGTAATTTATTTCCAAAATGTTTTTCAAACTTTTAGTATTATATTTTACTCATCAAAATGAATAGTCTTTTAATAAATAATTTTTATAATAATATTATGAGGTGTTTATATTCATCAATGAAAACAACCCATTATTTCACAGACACTACAGTAGGGAAATTATGTATTGATACCATTATTATTATTATTCTATATGTTTTATTGTTAGTTTACCAAGGAGAGTATATAAATTCACATTATTTATTAATTTTTATAGTAAATCATTATTTTGAATTATTCACTATCCCCTTATCGTTCAGAATTAAATTTCCACTAAATATACATATTATTTATCATTTACATTACATTTTCCTAAACCCTAACTCATTTATAAATACATTTTTTACATTTAAAATTATTCAATTTCATGGTGACATATTTATAGTCTGTATTCATTCATAAATATCTACATTTATTTATAAATCACATTGCTCGTGAATTAAATAAATTATTCAATATAACAAGAATTATTTGGACTTACAGTGATGGTCGGGGCCTAGAAATATATATCCCCTCGATGCATTGGTAAAATCATAAGGAAAAAGGTATATTGTTATTAAATGGGTTTTTACCTATAGTTTTTAACTATATTATGAAATTCCATGATGGTCTAGGTCTCATCTTCCTAAGAGAATGATATCCAATAATTAATCATCTTTTATTAATAATTAAATTAATATTATCTATGAGATTTTCAAAATAAAATTATCTCCAAATAGAATTTTTTTCAGTTTTTTAACATACCATATTGTTTATTTCTTTTAAAGTTATTTAAAAGGAATGTATTTTTAGTTATTTTAATTTCATATTGGTTTTTCCATATCTTATTATCGTTGGGATTTTTAAAATGATGTTATCTAAGGATCCATTTCATTTTGAGTTTATTGAATAAATGGAATTTTTATATGTTATTTACCTTTACATATTGACTATGTTATATCTTATTATCCATGATATTTTCACAATGATATTTTCTCTGGAAGCATTTAATTCTCAGTGTATTTAATACATTTCATGTCTTTTTATTTATATACCTTTAAATTTTTATTATTCATTATCTTATTATCCATGATATTTTCAAACTGATATTATCACTGGCTTCATTTCATTATCAATTTAATGACTGTGTAGCCTGTTTTTAGTAATTTACATTTTATAAATTGATTATGTGTTATCTTATCATGAAATCTATGTTTTTTAATAGAATTAGTGTTAAATTATTTACCTTTCCATGTTAATTATGAAAATTGATATATTATAAATTCCATTGTACTTAAACTATACTAATAATTTGAGCTCAACCATATTTTGTTCCTTTCCATGTAATCCATGAAATTTACTATTATTGATATGCAAGGACATGGTAGAGGGAATAATGTTATTCTAAAAAAATTGTTTTATTTTTGTTTTAAAATACATGGAAAGTCACATGTATGTGTCTGGATTACCAATAATACTAAAATATTTTATTATTAATGATATTATTCCTTATATGTTATTCTAATTAAATGATGTATGACACCGAATGAGGGATAATAGTGTGGGGGTCACTATTTATTTCCATCATTACAACAAAACAACAAGATCAGTTGTATAACTTTGGTCAATAAATGATAATATATATTATGTGATTATTATTTAAATTAATTATAATTAAATATGTAAATTCTAAAGAATGAGATTAAGGGGTATAATTATTCTAGTTCATTATATTTATCTATTGATATTTATGAAAAACCAATATTAAGTATCATTCTAATGCTTTCATTGTTCCTTAGAACTCTCAAGTTGAAACATGGTGGTCAAAAAATTATTTAACATTATTTATCATTTATTTGACAAATTATAATTGTTTATTTTATTTTTCATCTTCGTATTCTCACTCCATGTACAATGGTTGAGATGACACATTAATCTATGTTCGTAAGGATAAAAATGGACCAAAAGGGCATTAAACATGCTCTAAGAAGCCATCTAGAGGGGACAAGGTCACTAACTAAATGATAAGATTACATGGTTTAAATTACTAGATTACACACTATGTAAACTATATAAACCCATATAAAGAACAAACCCTATAAATAATGATTCATCATGTTGGTCAGTATGTGGTGTCATTACAAGATATGTATTGACTACCTATGTAACACCTGGGTTGACAGTGACAACAAAACATGTAGCTGACATGTACACACTATGTAACGCCACATGAATTACATGTTATGTAATTGAGGATGCCTCATGGGTGTAATTACATGAAATAACTACATTATAATTATTTAATTTCATTTTATAAACTTGTTGGGGCCTATATTATATGGAATTTATCTAGATGTATGTGTTATGTGACATGTGTCTCTCGACACAAGGTAAACATTGACTAATTTTAACCTTATCGCTTGGGTAAAAACATGGTGTCAATAAATACCTTGTGAAATATATCTGTATATAATCTATCATGGTCATCACACAAGTTTTACAATACATATCATTTTTTCTGTGAAAATCATATATATTTATGGTGAACCTTGTATTCATACTCATCGCGTGGTACATAGTTTGACAGTATGAAACTGCATACAATGTATATTGCAATTATCCATTAGGAGATAGATTCTGAGTAGTTCATGATAAATTTTTTAATTATACAACATGTGTCACATGTTGGATTGAATATGTTGATGTATATGTATATTAGATGGATCAATACAAGAGGGGGGGATTGTAGGTTTAAAAATTTCTTTAATCAGTTAAGAAATTAGTTTAAATGATCTTAAACTAATAAAATTCACAAAAAAAACTAACAACCATGTTTATATTGAATAGAAAGGTATGATATGATGTAATACTATAAGAAAAGTAATGAAATTATATTCTACATTAATACAATAATCAGAGTAATAAAATAGTGAAGGATTCTACCATAAAGCGTATTGAATCAATTGATACAATATGTAATAGTATGATTGTAATTGAAACAATTACAAATGAATATGAAATGAAGAAAGGAAACAACATAATTCCCTTTCTTAAAAAAAACAGCGGTGGAAAAGTAAAAGTATTACAATTCTTTTATCCCAAAGAGTATGGTTATTCATTCACCTAGGATAAGAGGTATGTCTTACCACCACCTTGGTAAGCCCTCGATACGATGATCGGTACGTCTGTCTTGCTATTCTCGCAAGCCCTCGATACGATGATCAATACGTCTATCTTGTTATGCCCACAATCCCTCGATTTTGCAGGTAATCACCACCTCTATCTTTCAATCACTTTAAATCCCTCGATAAGATGATCGTTAGCACCGTCTACCTATCCCTGGGAGCCCTTGATTGTTATCACGTGATCAGATGCACAAAGAAAAACAAAGAACTTATAGATATTCAAAGACTAAGAACGAGCAGTTCACATTTTGTAATCTCATGGCATTCACACAAAGTAAGAGAGAAGTCACAGTATCTCTTTCTAGAACTTGATATAAGAATATTCTCACACACATATATCTTCTTGGCTTCAAATGACCTCCTATTTATAAGCGACAGGTTCCAACGGTCACATTTCCTCTAATGGTCATATTTCTCCGAAAAACTCGGAGGGACCTGGACACATGGCATTATAATGGTCATATTGAAATAGAGAACATAACATTATTTTGATTAGTTTATAACTAACTCAACAACATCGTTTTGGTTAAAACAAAAGATATATGAAGATGACAAACAAGAGTATGATTAATATGAAACATATTTTTTACTAAGAACCAAAACAATTAAGTAATTAAAGCAATTTATGAGTAATATAAGTATTACTGTGTAATGTTTTGAAACGATACAATGTGAGTAGATTTATAAGACTTAGTACGATTAATAGAGTAAATACAATTTCCAGAGTCCGTTTGAAAATTATAGTCAGTACGATCAGCATGGTCAGTACAATCAGCATGGTCAGTATGATCAGCATGGTCAGTATGATCAGCATGGTCAGTACATTCAGCATGGTCAGTATGATCATCATGGTCAGTACGATCAACATGGTGATTGCGATCAGCATTTTCTGTACGATCAGTATGGTTAGTACGATTAGTATGGTCAGTACAATCAGTATGGTAAATGGAATTTGTGATTTCCAAAACAAGATATAAAATTCAAAAGAGAACTTTTGACTCAACAATATCCCCCTTTTTTGAAAGCACAATACACAAAGAAAAAAAATAAATACTTATCTCCCACTGAGTTATTGGAAACTCTTCTGAATAAGAAATTGAATACAACTAACTCCCCCTTAGGTATGTACTTCCCTAAGTATTGTATTCGTAGATTTTCTTGACTGAGATGTGTTCGATTAAATCATTCTTCCCTAGATAAAACATTCCCCCCTTTCTGAATCATTCTCCCCCTTTGTGAATCATTCTCCCCCTTTGTGAATCATTCTCCCCCATTGTGGTTTACATAATGAATGGGGTAATCTTGAGTTGCATGAAAGAGTTAGGGAAAATAGAATCTAGACAATGGATACGGTAAGAAAAGTCTTATTACGATAACAAAATTTTAGAGTTCATGAAAATAAAACAAATACAATAGTCATTTGTTTTCTCTTTCCTTTTCCTTCTTTATCAACTCATGAAGACCGGATTTCATCTTTTTGATTTCCTTCTTGTCTTCAGATATAGAGTCACCCTAAGATCTGAGAAGCTATTGTTGGTCAACAAAAAGATGATCTTGATTCTTTATGGTCTCCTCCTGGATTTTGATTACTTCTTCAAGAGTATCAATTCAGTTTTTTAAAATTGTGTTGTCTTTGGATAACACAGAATTTTGTTTATTTAACAATACCAATTCATATTTGAGGGTTGAAACCTTCGAAAACTTAGACTGAAAAGAATTCATTCTCTCTTTAAACTCTTTTACTGAAGAGATATCAGCTCCATGGGTATTTGACAATTGATGCAACCTTTCAATAGTTTCTTTATCAAACTTATTGAAAGTGATTCCGAGATCATTTGACAGCCTCCTTAGGTATTCAATTGACACTTCATGATCATTCATTGAGATTTATGTTTTGTATGACCACTTAGTCATTCTGTTACAAGCCCTCTTATGAGAAGACAAACTTTCATATAGAACTTTTAAATCAGCATCAACTAATAAAATGTTTTTTCTCAGTTCTCTTACAGGGAAAAACTTCTTTTTTTGATTCTCAATAATGAAATCAATTTTTCCTTCAAGTCTAGGAAAATAAGGAATTTTCTTCTCAATCCTTCGCAAAACATGAACAATGTAGTAACTTCTCTTAAGAGAGATCATTTGTTCGGAATCAATATATTCATCACATGAATCCAGTTCATTTGATCGGCTTGAGTAAACAACTGGTTGTTTCCTTTCTTCTTTTTCAATCCCCTTTCATTCTTCTTCCACTTTTTCACTAATAACAATTGTTTTCTCAGTATGAGAAGATTGAGGACATTGATTCACTTGGGAATGAATTCTTTCTGGAGTTTCAAATGATTCAGCCGGTGCTTGATCGACATGAGGAGCTTGTTGAGTACCTTCACTTTTTCTTTGGAACGATTCTTCTCTACTCTTCTTTGAGCTCTGAAGGAATTCCGAAAGGAAATATCCGTCCTCTTCTTCAACTTCCTGATTTTCTTACAGAATGTTTTTCCGTTTTTCGGGCTCTTGAAGTCTCTGTATGATAGGATCTTGATATAATACTTCAGTTACTTGCACTATCATCCTCAACCATTTTCATGAGTTTTGAAACATCAAATTAATGTTCTCTTCTTTTCAAAAGAGTCTTCTTTTTCTTTTCATCTTGAAGGGTATCTTAAACCCTTAATCTCTCAGAAAAAGCTTCAGCTAGTT
Organism: Viscum album; assembly: GCA_963277665.1. Lineage (NCBI taxonomy): Eukaryota > Viridiplantae > Streptophyta > Magnoliopsida > Santalales > Viscaceae > Viscum > Viscum album. The sequence goes on from OY728164.1 coordinate 1,416,957,313, forward strand.
CAAGATCAAACTTTGGATCACATTTCATTCTCTGTTCCCTTTCTTTTCTCCACCTTTCCAAAAACTCCTTACTATACTTAGGTTTCTTATTTGGCTTTGAACTGGTTTGTGGATATGACTTTTGAGGAGCACCAATAGATGGATTGCCTTTGACTGGAATAGGTTCCGATTGATTCTGTGCCAATTTGGCTTCTAAATCTTTAACAAAGAGCATTGAATTCTGATCAAAACATATATTCAACTTATTCAACATACTCTTAATTATCCAGGAAGGCTTCATCTCTTTCAATTTTCCATTCAAAGGAATATTGCAAAACATCAGGCTCTAAAAAATGAACATTATAAGAATAGCTGGATACATGATCAAGTGGGATGTAATTGCTCCTGAAATAACATTCCTGATTGTTTCAAAAACGTATCCCATGAGATTTACTTTTTTCATGTTGACAAGATAGTCAAGCATGAAAATATCAAAAACATTCAAAGTTTCTCTATCATGTTTCCTTGGGATAAGAAAAACTTACATCCAAAGTGCCACAAATCTATTTTTTGGAGAAAGATGAGCCACATTCCTCTTCTCTTAAATTATAATAAACAATGATTTTTAGAAATTTCTTTGTTAAATGTACAAAATTCCTCTGGTAGTTTATAAGACGGACAATAAGAATCACTTTTTACTAGAACACTTAGAAAGTGGGTTGTTTTCTTCACAGACATTGATATACGTCTATAGTACATAGCAAAATTGATTGTCTTGTTCTTGTCGAAAGACACATTTTTGTAGAACTGACTGAATTCATCAATAAGAATCGGATCTGGAGACACTAGTTTTTCAACACACAAATGCTCTCATCCTTGAAACAAAATAATTCTTTTGATTATAGAATCATACGAATCAATTAAGTCCCGAGAAACTAACCTTTCTCTGAAAAAGTCTTTTTCTGAAAAATTATTTTATGATATTTCATCAGGAGTGTTAGCAGAGGATTGAGACATATAGGTGAAGCCGATGGATGATTGTACGACGTCTCAAAATAGGGAGGCTGAGCTTCGCCACAAAATCTAAAAAAACTGGTGTGGGATTGGGCTGGGGGTCTATTTATAGGTGACAAAAAAAATGACCATTGGTCTTCTACAGTTGAGATTAGAATAAAAGAAATCAAAAGTTATGATTAAAATGGAAAATAAATTTTAAAAAAAAATTAGGAAAGTATGTACCTGCCAGAGATCGTAAGGTAATTTTTGGGTTAAATAGTATTAACATAGTGAAAGAAAATAAAAATTAATTGAGAGAAAGAATATGATCGATTTTCATGCCGATGAAAACAATCACGTTACCATAGACTGACGTGCCGATGGAAAACAAAGTCGTTACCATAGACTGACGTGCCGATGGAAAACAAACTTGTTACCATGAACTGACGTGTCGATGGAAAACAAACATGTTACCATGAATTGACGTGCCGATGGAAAACAAACTTGTTACCATGAACTAAAGTGCCAATGGAAAACAAAGTCTTTACCATAGACTGAAGTGCTGATGGAAAACGAAGTTGATACCATAAACTAACTTGTTGATGGAAAAAAAGTTGTTACCCCAAACTGACGTGATGATGGATAACAAACTTGTTACCATGAACTGACATGCCGATTGAAAACAAATTTGTTACCATCAACTAACGTGCCATTGGAAAACAAAGTTGTTTCCATAGACTGACATGCCGATGGAAAACCAAGTTGTTACCATAAACTAACGTGCTGATGGAAAACAAAGTTTTTACCCTAAACTGACGTGCCGATGGATAACAAACTTGTTAACATGAACTGACGTGTTGATGGAAAATAAATTTTTTACTATAAACTGACGTACCGATGGAAAACAACTTGTTAACATGAACTAACAAGCTGATGAAAAAAAACTTGTTACCATGAACTGACAAACTGATGGAAAACAATCTTGTTACCATGAACTGACAAGCCGATGGAAAACAAACTTGTTACCATGAACTGACAAGCCAATGGAAAAAAACTTGTTACGGTAATTGGTCAATAAGATAAATAGAAAGGTAAATAATACGATAAATAGAAAGGTAAATAAAAATAAGTAAACAATCAATACGATAAACAGAAGGGTAAATAATACGATAAATAGGAAGGTAAATAATAATAAGTAAATGGTCAATACGATAAACAGAAAGGTAAATAACATGATAAACATAAAGGTAAATAATAATAAGTAAATAGTCAATTTGATAAATAGAAAGGTAAAAACACAAACAATTAGAATAAACAAATAAAATACATAAAAATAGGGCACATTAAGTAAAAATTTTCTCCCCCTTACTAAGAGTAGTTTTTTAACGTATGTAGAATTGTAAAAAATGAAGTCGATATGAATGATTATTTTAATGTAATCATTCCTATATTCTGTTTTATAAACTCAAATCTATCAGAAGGTAATGGTTTTGTAAAAATATCAGCAAGTTGTTCTTATGTTCCGATAAATTGTAAAATAAAATCTCTTTTTTGTGTGTGATACCTAAGAAAGTGATTCCTAACATCTATGTGTTTTTCACGAGAGTGATGTGCTGGTTTCTTACTAAGAGATATTGCACTAGTATTATCAAAAAGTATTTGAGTTTTGGAAAAACTCAAACCACAGTCAGTGAGTGTGTGTTTCATCCTCAACCCTTGAGCACAACAACTTCCAGCTGCTACATATTCAGCTTTAGTAGTGGAAAGTGCTACTGAGTGTTGTTTCCTACAGGACCAGGAAACCAAAAAATCTCCTAAGATATGACATGTTCCAGATGTACTCTTTCTATCCATTCCACAACCACCAAAGTAAGCATCAGAAAAATATTTTAAACCAATATAATTTCTAGAATAAAAAAAAGACCTAAATCCATAGTGACGTTTAAATACCAAAAACATTCTTTTCACGACTTTTAAATTAGACCCTTTTGGATTAGATTGGTATCTCGCACACAAACATATGGAAAAAATTAAGTCTGGTCGACTCTATGTCAAGAATAAAAAACTTTTTATCATACCTCTAAAAATTGTTTGATCTACTGGTTTCCTAGTTTCCTTATGATAATTGTATTTGAGGTACCGATTGGAGTGCTAATACATTTAGTCTTTTTGTAACCATAATTTTTGAGTAAATATTTTATATACTTATGTTGAGATATATATGTTCCTTTTGGTTTTTGTGAAATTAGAAAACATAAAAAGAATGTTGACACACCCATCATTCTCATTTCAAACTCATATTTCGTTAAATTGGAAAAAGAATTAGTTAAAAACTGCTGAGTTGATCCAAACATGATGTCATAAACATAAATTTGAACAATCAAAACCTTTTTATTTTCCATTTTTATAAAAATGGTTGGATCCACTGTACCTTTTGTATAATTGTTTTGTAAAATAAATCTTTAAAGTATATCATACCATGCTCTGCGGGCTTGTTTAAAGCCATATAGAGCAGTGGTAAGTTTAAAAACATGATTATGATATTTTTAGTCTAGAAAACCTGGGGGTTGTTTGACAAAAACATCTTATTGAACAAAACGGTTTAGAAAAGCACATTTAACATCCATTTGAAATAGTTTGAAATTAAAGTACACTGTAATGGCCAATAGAATACGAATAGATTCAAGTCTAACTACCAGAGCATATATTTCATCATAGTATATTCCCTCTTGTTGGTTATACCCCTTAGGAAAAAGTCTTTTTTTTATTTCATACAATGATTCCATTTTCATCACATTTGTTTTTGAAGATACATTTTACAACAATTATAGTTGTTTTTTAGGTATTTCAACTAATGTCCAGACTTGATTATTTTCAAATTCATTTAGTTAATATTTCATTTATTTAATCCAATATTCATCACCTAAGGCCTCACTTGGACTTGTAGGTTCAAATTGGGAAATAAAGGAAAGATGTTCTATTTCATTTCATAAGGAATTTCTGGTCTTTATAGGATCATTTACATCACCAATGATATTATCACATGGATGATTCCTAATAAATAATTGATTAGGGGTTTGTAAAACCTGTTCATCAACATATTGTAAAAATTCCTCTGGGGTAAAAGTTTCTGGAACACTTTCTTGAACATTTTCCTTATAAGAAGAATCTACTAATAAGGGTTGATAAACAATTTTAGAAAACACATCTGAAGATGTAGGTTGTGTTTGGTTGAAAACAAATGGATTGGTTTCATTAAATTTAACATGCACTATTTCATCAACAGTACAATTGTTTTTATTGAAACTCTATATGCCTTAGAAGTTTTAGAATAGCCCAGAAATATTCTTTCATCGTAATTCGGTGAAAATTTGTGTAGATTGTCTTTAGTATTCAGAATGAATACTTTGCACCCAAAATCATTGAAGTATGAAACATTAGGTTATCAGCCAGTCCATAATTCATAAGGTGTTTTGAAAAGAAAGGGTCTAATTTAAACATGATTTATAGTATAACAAGCAGTACTCACAGCTTCGGCCCAAAAGTGCATAGCAATTGTGTATTCACTCAACATGGTTCTTGTCATTTCCTAAAGAATATGAATTCTTCTCTCAATAACACCATTTTGATAAGGAGTTCTTGGACATGAGAAATTTTGAGTAATACCTTTCTTACTACAAAAAGTTTCAAAATCTGAATTTTGAAATTCACCACCATGATCACTATGAATAGTTATCAATGGTAGGTTTTTTTATTTTTAACTTGGGCTCTAATGATTTTGAAATAGGAAAAGGTTTCATATTTCATTGTTAGAAAATAGACCCATGTAAATCTATTAAAGTCATCAAATAAGACAAATAAAGAGTATTTTCCTCCAATTCTTCTAGTTTGTGAAGGACCAAAAAGATCCATATTCACTAGCTGTAATGCATTTGAAGTTGAAACTTCATTAATTGATTTAAAGGTAGTTTTATTTTTCTTACCAAATTGACAAGGATCACATACTTTTGAAGAATCATATCTACGATCTGGAAGTACCCTTATAAGTATTTTCTTTGAATGTTTTCAAATGTTTCTCAGGTCGCAGTGTCCTAGTCTTCTATTCTATAGCCATGATTGGTCTTCTATTTCACTTAATCATGGTAAATTTTGGCTCCTAAGTTCTTCTATGTTAATAGTTTTTACATTCTCTTGCCTATGGGAAGATATAATGAAATCATCCTTGGAATTGTGAACTAGACACTTATCATTCATAAAATTTACATGGTAACCTTCATCACATAATTGACTTATGCTGATGAGATTGTGCTTAATACCTTTTACAAACAAAACATTTTCAAATAAGAAAATTTCCAATAAAAAATATTACATATTCCAACAATTTTTCCTTTTCTATTATCTCCGAAGGTAACCTTTCCACCTTCTGTTTTGATGATCCCTTCAAAGAAATCTTTTTTTCCCATCTTGTGTCGAGAACAACCACTATCCATGTACCAAATGTTTATGTTGGTATACTTCTTATTTTCCTGAAAAAAACAATTATATATTTTGAATCCAAACTTGTTTGGATCCATAATGATTAGATAAAATAATTTTAGGAATCCACATTTGTTTTGTAAAATAGGATTTATGAAATCCTAAACTCTGAATTCTATTAAGAGAACAATCTCTTTTCTTGTGTCCTCCATATTGACACTTAGAGAAAAAGGGATATTTTGTGGAAAAAATATTTATTACTAAACACCGGTTTAGAATGAGTATATCAAATACCAGAATGATTCCTCAAAGGTATAATTTGAGAATAAATTTTATCAATGTTTTCCTTGCCATAAGTAAAGTTTGAGAAACATTTTTTCAAGGAAAAATTTCTGACATTAGTTTCGAAACTATGTTCTTATCCTCCAAATCATTTTATTTTGAACTAGAGTTAGGATCTAAAATATTTTTCTTAGAAATGACATTTTCATGATCCCTTGAACGTTTATCCTTATCAGATTTGACTTTCTCAAGGGTTTTTCAAATACTTTCAAAATCAAAAGTGTTCATATCACGATCATTAGAAAGATCTGATACTTCGTTGGTTAAAATTGAAATTATGGAATTTGCGTTATCATGTTTCTTCTCGAGTTTAGAATTTTCTTTCTCAAGTAATTTAGAAAACATATATACTTCTTCAAAAGTAAGTAATGTATTATCTTCTGATGATGAAGACTCATCTGATGATTCATAGTAGTTATTATTAGTATAATTTTTATTTAAAGAAACATTTGTAATAGCTACAACATTGTGTACCTTATCCACGAGGCAATGATCTTCAATTGGTAATCTAGCTATAAGTCCAATATTCTTTTTTTCTGAGGTTTCCTATTCTGATGAATTATCTGATGAATCGCTACCACTTATACTCCAAGTATCATTGGCCTTCAAGACTTTATTTGTCTTCGTTTTGTAATACTTTTTCTTATTTATTTCAGAATGTTTCTCCTTTCTATCTTTTCTCATCAGTAAAGGACAATCAGAACTTATATGTCCCACTTTCTTAAATTCATAACAAGTTACCTCTAAAACTTTCTTATCCGTCCTATCTTTTTTTGAATCTGTATTGGAAGTCTTTCTTTCCCAAAATCTTGTTCATCCTTCGAGGAAGATTTGCTAACTCATTATCTGAAAGATCGCAATCACTTGAATCATACATAACAACTTTTTTATCTTTGGATCTTGTTATCATTCAGGTGTTTTATCTTTAGATGTAGTGTTAAAAGATACTCTTCCATTTCCATTTTTCTTCTTGTTGAAATCATCATCTCTCTTCATTCTTGTCTCGTGCTGTAAAAGAGTTCCAAAGAGTTCATCAAGATTAATCTGGGAAACTTTTCTGGTTTCATTAATAGTTTTCCTTTTTGACTCCCACTCATTCAGCATTATATCTATAATCATATCTACAAGAGCTTCATCATCAAGGCCTTTTTCCCCAATAAATTTCAAACTGTTGACAATTGTCATAAATATTTTTTGCACCATACATACCAGCTCTCCATAAGGAAAATAAAATCCATGATACTCTGCTCAAAGCATTGCTCTTCTTATTTCTATAACCTTGTATGTTCCAAAATGTGTGACTTCCATTTTCTTCCAAATTCAGTTGGATGCTTCACAAGAAGATATTTGACTATATATATTCCTGGTCATAGAACATAGTAAATTATTCTGTACCGTATAATTCAGTTGATATTCTTGCTTCTCTTGATTAGTGAAAGTACTGACTTCTTTGTTAGGAATTTTGTAACCTCCAAGAAGTATAATAAAATTGTCTACACCAGTATTGATAACGAATGTCTTCATTCAATCTCTCCAGTACTCATAATCATTCCCATCAAAGATATGTGGTCTTGAAGGATTTAGATTTTCAATTGACCCAATATTTATTCCTCCCATCTAATAAAATAGAATCTTTTCCACTCCACATGTTAGTGTAGTAAATAATTTAAACAGTAATATGAAATAATATGATATAGTACTATAAATCAGTGGAAACATGCTCCGATACCAATTTTTGGATCAAATATGTAGATGTATATGTATAATAGATGGAACAATACGAAAGGGGGGGGGGGTGAATTGTAGGTTTAAAACATTATTTAAACACTTAAGAAATTAGTTTAAATGATCTTAAACTAATACAATTCACAACAAAAACTAAAAACCACAATTTTATTTATTATAAAGGTATGACATGATGTAATACTATAAGAAAAGTAAAGCAATTGTATTCAAGATGAATTCAATAATCAGTGTAATAAAATAGTGAAGGATTCTACCAGAAATCATATAGAATCAATCGATACAATATGTAATAGTATGATTGTAATTGAAAAAATTACAAATTAATACGAAATGAAGAAAAGAAACAATACAATTCCCTTTATTAAATCAAATAGTAGCGGAAAAGTAAAAGTATTACAATTCATTTATCCCAATAAGTAGGTTTATCCTTTCACCTAGGATAAGGTGTCTGTCTTACCACCACCTTGGTAAGCCCTCTATACGTTGATCGGTACGTCTGTCTTGCTATCCCTGCAATCCCTCGATACGATGATCAGTACGTCTGTCTTGTTATCCCTGCAATCCCTCGATTTTACAGGTAATCAGGACCTCTGACTTTCAATCACATGAAATCCCTTGATACGATGATCGGTAGAACCGTCTGCCTATCCCTAGCAGCCCTCGATCATTATCACTTGATCGAATGCATAAAGAAAAAAAGCACTTATAGAAATACAAAAACCAAGAATGCGATGTTCACGTTTTGTAATATCAAGTCTTTCGCACGAAGCAAGAGAGAAGTCACACTATCTCTCTCTATAACTTGATATAAGCAAATTCTCACACACACATATCGTCTCGGATTAAAATGACCTCTTATTTATAGGCCATAGGTTCCAACTGTCATTTTTCCTCCAACGGTCATATTTCTCTGAAAAACTCGGAGGGACTTGGACACCTAGAATTATAACGTTCATATTGAAATAGAAAACATGAAATCATTTTGATTGGTTTATAACTAACTCATCGAAATCATTTTGGTTAAAATAAAGATATATGAAGATGATAAACACGAGTACGATTAATATGAAACATATTTTTGGCTAAGAACCAAAACAAGCATGTAATTAAAGCAAGTATGAGTACTATAAGTATTACTGTGTAATGTTTTGAAATGATACAATGTGAGTAGATTTATAAGGCTTAGTACAATTGACAGAGTCAATACAACTTCCAGAGTCAGTACGAAAATTATAGTCAATACGATCAGCAAGGTCATTACGATCAGCATAGTCAGTACGATCAGCATGGTCAGTACGATCATCATGGTCAGTACGATCAGCATGGTTAGTACAATCAGCATGGTAAGTATGATCAGCATGGTTAGTATGATCAGCATGGTCAGTACGATAAGCATGGTAAAATACATTTGTGATTTCCAAAACAAGATATAAAAGTCAAAAGAGAAATTTTGACTCAAAATCACACACCATGTTGAATGATATTACACAATTTATAAATATTAAATTCCTGAAAAGGGATTTGATATGATACATAAAGTACATAATGTATACTAATTTTTGTAAATTTAATAATAAATGTATTGAATACCAATTCATTTGATTGAAATTATGTCTCTATGAATAGTTATTAGACATAATTTAAAATAAATAAATAAATTATAATTTTTATTAATTTATTTAATTAATCAAATTTATCTTAAAATGAATAATTATAAATGAGTTATAGAAATTTCTAATGTAGTTGTTTTTTCATGTTTTAAATTATTATTTTCCTAAACTGACTTATATATGTGTTGGATTTATTTAATTAATTACTTAATTTTTTAATGTTATAATTACTATTAAAATAAATATTATGATATTAGAATCATACCTTCCCCTTTAATATGTATGGATTAATGTAATCTAGGATTATTTAATGTAACCCAAAATTAATGAAAACCCACAATTTCTTGTGAGTATCTATTTCTAAAGCATAACATTCCTATGTAGATGAGATGGTTCAAACCCATATTTTAGATGATTCTAACCAAGGAGATACATAAGAGAATAATTTATGATATAAGATAATCCAAGATTAGGCTTAATATGTTTTTCTACATGGTTAAATAATTGTTTATCACTCCAAAATAAACCCACAAATATATAATTTCTCTTGATTATATCACCCCTTTATTTTTTATGTTTTTTTATATATTTATTAATGAGATAGATGGTTTATTTATATTACTAAACACAATCAAATAATTTTAATAAATTTAAAAAAATTTCAAGATAAAATGAAAAATAAATTATAAGATATGTTTTGTTGAGTATTGTAAATTACTTAAGAATGTTCATATACAAAGTAATTCAGAACTATTAAAAAGATAAAATATTATATATTGTAAAAATAAAAATAATATAAAAAATTATGTTATCCGGCAAGATTAATATTTCATATAGGTTTCATATAAAATTTAAATGCATGAAAATAATAAAATAAAATATATTTTTATATAATTTAAGTAAATATAATTCAACTAATATAATTAGTAATTAAATACCTAATTTATTCGGAGTTATTTCTCATCCACAATTAATGTTTCCCTCTAAATATAGTCATTGGCACAATAAATTATCAAGAATTTCTAATAAACATAATCGGTTGGATAAGTAGATTGGAATTATGGGTAATGACTATAGCTTACTTAATATAATTTTCATTCAAGTGTTTAGGATATTAGTGTATAAGATTTCAATATTGGGGAGGCTACTCAATAGATAAAGTTTGAAAAAATTAATATATATAGAATTAATGTCCAATCTAAATATATTTGAATAATTTTCATGGATAGAGTATTGGTTATAAAATTGGAACTAAGGATCCTTTCAACTGAAATATCTTACAATATGGATATTCCAAATCTAAATTTAAAGAATATATAGATTTTATGAAATAGTGAAAGAGGAAATGAAATCATTAATTATTCTATAACCAATGATAAATACAATGTACTAAACTACAATTTTTTGTATATAATGGAAACTAACTCAATAATACCACTTTCTCAACAATATATAATAGAGAAAGAGAATATCATAACCTATTGGAACTTCTAGGAGAGGTAGTGGTGGGTGCAAATTGTATCTCACCAAGAGGGGAACTATTTGTTTTTATTATCCAATTCCTACTAATTCATATGGACATAAATGTGAGGGGGATAAACATGTTTTATGTTTTACGTTGGTATAGAGCATGATATTCTTTTATGATACCAACTGTAGGATCAAAATGATGTAGATTGTAAATATACAATAGAGGGGGTGGGGGTGAATTGTATACTTTAAAAAATTCCTTTGGTACTTTTAATGTTGGTTAGAAACCATTCTACTATTTAACAAGGGTAAACAAGATAAATGCAGGAAACATCTAAGTTCTATAAACTTGCTTGATTCTAGAAATGTGAATCTGAGAATGTAATTCTGGAAAATTAGTTCCAAAAATGAATCTTAAAAAATGGTTACAAAGATAAGGATCCTACCGTAAAGCATATAGAATCTCAATAAGTCAGATTTTACAAGTATAAGAAAGTAAAATATAGTTATAATTTTCTCAACAACAAAAATGAAGTGGAAAACGCGAAACAATAGAAGAAACAAGTAGTAAATCTTTTAACCTAATGATAAGGGAATCCAACAACCTTGGATAAATGTCCCTAGATTTATACTTTCAAGAAAGTCTTTCTTACCCACACTAGGGTAAGCCCCCAATAAGAAGATTGGAATCTGTCTTGCTATCCCCGCAATCCATCAAACGTCAAGGTAGTCATCACCTCTATCTTCCTATCCCCAGAAGTCCTCGAATGTACTCAGAAAAATTTGTAGTCACAAGAATAAATTTGGAACAATTTGTTTAGTACGCACAAAGCATGAAAATATCTCTCTTCAAATCACTTCAGCAGCATGTAATCTATTGAGTTGTAGAACAATTTTTTGTTCCGAGCTCTTTCAAATGATCTCCCACTTATAGGCACATCCTCAATGGCCATCTCCCTCCTCCAACAGTCCTAATTTTCCTTGATTTTTGGAGGTACCTATACATGTGTCACTCAAACAATAGTTATTTTGTAACTGAATGCATGAATTTGTTTTATAACCAAAACACGAGTAAGCAAAAATATGGTTTCTTAACCAAATTAATTTTTTGGAGTGTACGGAAATAATGAAAGTTTGGAGTACAACCAAAAAACCATTCGGTGTCTATAGCACATAGATATTCAGATTCTATCTTCAAAAGAATTTGGATCCTAAATTATATAGAATTATGGAGTCTGAATTTCAAGGAAATTCAGAGTCTGAACTTATACTGTTTGGAGTCTGAATTCAGAGAACATGGAGTTTGAACATAGAAAGTTCAAAGTTTGAATTTAGAGAACTCAGAGTCTGAACTCTGAATGTTCAGAGTCTGAATTTAGAGAACTTCAAGTCTTAACTCAGAAATTTTTGACTCTTAATTCATAGAATTAAGAATCTAAACTTATAATGTTTGGAACTTGAATTCAGATAATTCCTAAAATGAATTCGGATCCTAAAAAAAAGAAATCTCTATATCAAAATATTTATATGATTCCGAGGTTTTGGATACAAAACTCAGTTTTCTACTTAGACATAATATGAAGAATTAAAAACATGGTAAGAATAAATTTCCGTGGGGAATGAAAATATCCTTATGAAAGTAAAGAATAGGGTAAATGAAATTTTCTTTAAGATAAGATGTTTGTGATATTCAAAACATGAAGGAATGGTAAAGTCATAAGAAAACCTTATTGACACAAAAATATCCCCAAACATGAAGGAGTAGAAAATTCATAAAAAAACCTTATTGACTCAACAGTCTCCCCCTTTTTAGAAATCACAAACATTCTGATGAAATACAATATAAGGAATTTGAAAATAGTTTTCTGGACTTGGAAAGTAAAAATTATCTCCCTTAACACATGATAAAAGATGAATACGACTAACTCCCCTTAGGCTTTGGAAACACTAAGGATTGTATTCAAGATTTCCAGAATGAGACATAGGATTTTATTACATACATAAATCTTCTTGGATAAGAACTCCCCCTTAGATGAACTCCCCATTACTTGGGGAAATTTTTTCTTTACTCAGTATTATTTCTTCCTTTCTCCCCCTTTTTGATTTTGGAAAATGATTAATGGTAATGGAAAAGAAAAAATGGTACCTAAAATATTAGTACTAGACCACAAAATATATGATGAGCAACCAAAAAAATTCATTAGGATGGGAAAAATTTATACATGGAAGGAATATAACAACAGATTGGAATTGAACAAGATTATCCTTGTCTCTCCTTCTACATCAACTTTTTCATAATCGTTTTGAGATTCTTGATCTCTTTTTGATCTTCCTCTACTTGTTTGAGAATCTGATATTGATCTTCTGTTTTATTCTATAAGGCTTTGATTTTTTCTTCCTATATCTTAAGAATATCAGCCTGATCATTCAAGGATTATTCATAATTTACAATATTTTCTTCTATCTCAATCATGACATCCCTTTCTCTTATCAAACTATGAGAAACTGAATTCAACATCCCATTCATATCTTTTAATTCTTGAATTCGAGAATTCTGTTCTAGGTTTAGCTTTTCCTCAAAACTATTTGTGAGATCCTTGATCTTCACATCTTCGGCGTCAAATGCATCCTTGACACTATCTTGGAAATCATCATGATTACTCATGTATTCTATAGTTTTCCTTGACAACTGGTCATTTTATTGCAAGATCTTTTGTGGGATTCATAGTTTATGAAAAAAGATTTTAAATCTTCTTCAAGCATGACACACTTATCGATCACCATAGATACTAAATCTGATTTATAATTTACTGTGTGTTAAAGCATCTGAAATCTAGAGTCATTGCTTGGAATTGTTAGAATATTTTCAAAAATCTTCTTAAAAGATTGGACTACAAAATCAAGTCCAAGAGAGGACAATTCCGAATCTGAAACATTACTTGGTGAGGAATCTTTCTCTATATCAGCAGCTTTCCTCTTTGAAGAACCACCTGCATATTTATTCTTAACCATAGTCTTGGTAGGAGTATCAAAAACCACCTGTTTTACATTATCAACCTTCATAATGGCTTCCTCTTGGTTAGGAGATTTGTGTTCACAACCATAGATATGAACAATTCCGTCTTCATCAAACTTTTCCTTCTCAGCTCATGCCTCAGCATCCTCTGGATTAATGAAATAATGATTATAACATTCTTTTTCAGACATCTTATTCACTTTTTTCCAACCTTTTCATCTTAAACTTTCTCATAATTCTTAGGGGTATCAATATTTGAGAACTCATCTTTAGAAGTTCTGATTGAAAGATTCTCAGATGGATTTTCCTTCTCATGAAAATCTTCTACCTGTTTATGAGATCATCAATATCACCACTTCCTTCTTCTTCCACTTCTTCTTCCACATCTACTTTTTCTTGAACTTTTTCCAGAGTCACAAATTTCATTCCCAGTGTCTTCAATAAATCTTCTACTAAGAAGGATTTTGGTATTAGCATATTTTCAGATACTTTCTCTGCATCCTTCAGAAGTTATTAAACTATCTATGCTTCAGTAATCTTCTTCCTTTGTTTCTTTTATTTTTCTTTTATTTTCAAGCTCATCAACAATATTTTATTTTAAATCTTTTTATTCAGTAGGATCCAAAACAAAGCTGGGCTACCCTGCTTTCTTTCTCTCTTTTTCCTCTCTCCACTTTTCTACTACCTCATCCGAATATGATTTATGATTCTTAGGATTTGTTGGTGCGTATTGGGTTTCCATAGCCTCTGGGGATTTTCTTTCTTTTCTACTTCCTTCCACTTATCCTTTCTTCCTCCCTTCTTAGAGGTCTCATCAACCACCTGTTTCTTTGTTAAGGCTTCTACCTCCTCTTCAAGAAAATTCGAAAATTGTTTTAATTCTTTAGAAAATACAACATTAATCCTTCTCAGAGTGTCGTCACTTACCAGCATAACTTTTCAATTTCTTGACTTAGAACTACAAGGTATTTTGAAGGAATCTAATCACCAAAGAAACAGCTTTGACAGAGTGGCTGGAGACATAATAATTTGAGCCTTCATATTTCAATTCTTTATATTCCTAATTATAATCAAAATATTCTTAACCAGGATAATAATTCATTGATTCATCAAGAAATATAGGTTATACATTTTACTCTTCTTCAAAGTATCCTTGTCCACTTTTCTTGGAATGATGAATCCTTGAACCCATAATTCCAGAATCCAGAAATTTGTATATAGGTGAACAATCTTTTGAGTCTTAAAATATGAAAAACTGATGAAATCCATAGACTTCAATTTAACAAAGCTTCCTTCAACATCTAACAGCTTATGAGAACAAAACAAAGCTTCTCCTTCATAAGGGACTCCAATCAAACTGGTTGCCTTGGTGTAAGAAAGAGAATATTCCTTCCCATAGCTCTTGAAAGAGAATTTATATTTTCCCTCTTCCTTGAAAAAACATTCTAACTCATCTAATTGAACCAACAAGTCCAGATATACTAGATCCTGAGCTCCTGGTTTGGATATAAAAACACCCTCCGATCCATTCAGCTTGATGTTCTTTGAGATGACAAAATAGTACATTGTAATGAAATTTGGATGTACCAAACTTTCTCTATATATCTTCCATTAAAAAATTTGCTGGATAGTTGACATGTCTTTCTATGAAGATACTTCGACAGACATTTGGAGTTGAGGAATCCTTGAAAATTCGGAACAGGATTATGTAGGAGGGAAGGGCTTTAGAACACGAAAGTTTTGATCTCGATATGGGACAATCATCGGGGGTCCTATATATAGGTGATTAGGGCAACATGTCATCTTTCATACCCAATCTAATGGTTGAGAAACCTTGTGATTAGATCTGATGGTTGAGATGACAGCCGGAAGTATGTTTATATAGAATCCAATCTTTTGTGTTTTTTAATAAAAATGTTCAGATTTAAGAAAATGTAAATCTGAAAATTTAAAAATAAATGAAAATACCAACAATTAAAAGATGATTACAATAATTAATGATTGGAAACAACCCATTTGGATTGATAGGATTTTTATTCATATTGTGGAAAATTCTTCTTGAAGAACTATAGATTCTGATAATTTTGATTATGAAAATTTTAACTATGAAAAGTTTTAAAACTACAAAATTCTTCATTAAGAATTTTTTTGATCTAAAAATATATTCATTACGAAATTTTTTGATGTAAACTAATATTAATTATGAAAATTTTAACAAATAAAATCTTCATTAAAAAAGTTTTATGTATGAAAATCTTCATTAATTTTTTTTAAAGAATTTGACTGCGAAAGAACTTTTTAGACAATTTTATAAATCTAAAAAAATGTACTCCCCCTATGAAAATAAATTTTTTAATGTATGGATATTGGTTTCAAAAAGAAGTTAACATGGGAGATTACCTTACGATTATCATTCATAACTTTTGTTTAATTTATTTAATCTATCAGAGGGTAATGATTTTGAGAAAATTTCAGCAAGTTGATCTTTCATTCTGATAAATTGAAGAATGATATCCCCTTTTTGTGTGTGATCCCTATGAAATTGAGTCCTAATATCCACGTGTTTTGCATGAGAGTGATGTGAAGGGTTTTTAATTAAAGGAATGTCACTAGTATTTTCACACAAAACTTGTGTTTTGGTAAAACTCATACCATAGTATGTGAGTGTGTGTTTCATCCATGACACCTGAGCACAACAACTACTAACTGCAATATATTCTGATTCAGCAGTGGAAAGGGCTATTGAGTGTTTCCTTTTTCATGACCAAGAAACTAATGAATCTCTTAGAAAATGAAAAGTTCTGTATGTACTCTTTCTAACCATTCTACATCCACTGAAATTAGCATCCGAAAAACGTTTTAAAACAAAATCATTCCAGAACTATAAAATAGTCCAAGATCCATTGTTCCCTTTATGTAGAGAAAAATCCTTTTCAATTCCTTTAAATGAGATTCCTTTGGATTGGATTGATATATTGCATATAAACATAAGGAAAACATTAAGTCTTTATGACTAGCTGTTACGTAATGTAAACTTGTTATCTTACCTCTAAATGATTTTTGATCTACTAGTTTCCCATCTTCATCAATATCAAGTGAATTTTAGGTACCAATGAGAGTACATATACTCTTAGTGATATTATATACATACTCTTTAATAAGAAAATTAATATAATTATGTTGGGATATATAAATTCCTTCCCTTTTTTTAGAAATTTTAAAACCATGGAAAAATGTTAACTCACCCATCATACTCAATTCAAACTCAGATTTCATTAGATCCAAAAGGTATTAGTTAAAGATTACTGATTTAAACCAAATATATTTTCATCAACATATATTTGAAAAACTAAAACATTTTCCTTATCATTATTTATAAAAAGGTTTGGATCAACATTTCTCTTAATATAATTATTTTGAATTAATAATCATGTAATCCTATCATACCAAGCTTGATGGGGTTTGCATAAGTATATACAAAGTATTGGTAAGTTTTTAAACATGTTCATGATGTTTTCCATCTCAAAACCAGGAGGTTGTTCAACAAAAACATCCTCTTGAACAAAACCATTAAGGAAAGATCATTAAACATCCATTATAAAATGTTTTAAATTGAAGAATGCTGCAAAGGAAAGTAGAATATGAATAGATTCAAGTCTAGCTACTAGAGAATAGGTTTCTTCATAGTATATTCCCTCTTGTTGATTATATACTTTATAAACAAATGTAGCTTTATTTCTTATTATGATTCCATTTTCATCAAACTTATTTCTAAAGTCCCATTTTACTCAAATAACAGATTTATCCTTAGGTCAACCGAAGTCTAGACCTTCTTCTTTTCGAATTAATTTATCCAATCTTGCATTTCGTTTATCCAATCATCATCACATAAAGCTTCATTAGTGATTTTTTGTTCTAATTAAGAAAGTAATGTTATGTGTTCTACTTCATTTCATAAGGAACTTCTAGTCCTTACAAGTTGATTTACATCACCAATGATACTATCACTAGGATGATTCTTTAGAAACAACTGATTTGGGTCTGGTAAAACCAGTTCATCAACATATGGTAGGATGTATTCTGGGGTAAATGATTCAGAAATATTTTCTTGAAAATTTTCTTTATCAGAAGGATCTTTTAACAAAGGTTGATAATAAGTTTCTGAAAATACATTTGAAGATATAGGTTGAGATTGTTTAGAAACAAAAGAGTCAGTTTCATCAAATTTGACATGCAATGTTCCTTCAACAATACAAGTATTTTTGTTGAAAACTCTATAAGCCGTAGATGATTTGGAGTAGCCTATGAAAATAAGTTCATCAGAGTTTGGTGAGAATTTGTGTAGATTATCTTTCGTATTAAAAATGAATACCTTGAAACCGAAAATCATGAAGTAGGAAAGTCTAGCTTTTCCACCATTTCATAACTCATAAAATGTTTTATTAAGAAAAGGTATAATAAAAAAAAGGTTTATAGTATAACAAGTAATACATACAGCTTCCACCCAAAAATGATTGGCTATAGAATATTCAATCAACATGGTTATTTTTATCTTCTGATGAATTCTATTTCTTCTTTCAACATCACTATTTTGTTGAGGTGTTCTGGGTGCTAAGAAGTTATGAGTAATGCCTTTTCTACTACAAAAGGATTCAAAATCAAAATTTTGAAATTCTTCTCCATGATCACTATGAATAGTTATCGGTGAAAGGTTTTTTTTCATTTTTAACTTAGGCTCTATACATTTTGAAATAAGAAAAATCATCAGATTTCTTTGCTAGAAAATACACCCACGTAAATATAGTGTAATAATCAACTAAGACAAATACATAATATTTTCCACCAATGCTTCCAGTTTGTGTTGGACCAAAAAGATCCATATGCACTAACTATAATTCATCAGTGGGTGAGACTTTACCAACCGATTTAAACCATGATTTATGTTGCTTTTCGATTTGACAAGGATCACAAACTTTTGAAGAATCAAATCTATGCTTCAATAGATCCTGAAGTAGTCTTTTCATAGATATTTTTCTTAGGTTCCTAAGGTTATAGTGTCTTAAACTGCTATGCCACAACAAAGAATTATCTTCCATTACACTAAGACAAGGCAGGTCTTTTCTCCTAAGGTCTTCTATGTTTAGAGTGTAACCATTAACTTGCCTATTGGTAGAAAGAATATACTCTTCCTTGGAATTGTGCACCAGGCACTTTTCATTCCTAAAATTCACAAGGTAACCTTAATTACATAATTGTATTATACTATTGAGGTTGTTCTTAAGACCGTAAACAACTAAAAACATTTGAAATCAATGTTTTTCCAAACAGAACAATGTTACCTATACCAATAATTTCTCCCTTAGAATTATATCTGAAAGTAACTTTTCCTCCTTTCATCTTAATAATCTTTTCAAAGAATTTTTTGTTACCAATAATATTCCAGGAGAATCCACTATCCATGTACGAAGTATTTTTGTTGGTATTTTCATTATTTTTCTGAAAATAAGAATGTAAGAGTTTCGGAATCCGAAGTTTCATGGATTCAAAAACATCAGAAAGAAAATTTTTAGGAATCCACATTTTCTTAGAGAAATAAGTTTTATGAAAACCTAAAGACTTGGTTTTATTTAAGGAAATTTTTTTTGCCCAATGTCCACCACACTGACACTTAGTGCAGAACAATGCATTTTGAGGAACAAAATAACTGTTACAAAAAATTGGGTTTGAACTAGTATAACCAAATCCAGAATTATTACTTAGAGGTCGAATTTGGGAATACATCTTATGAAAGATTTCCTTTCCTAAGGTAAAATTTGACAAACAGTTCCTCAAGGAAAATATTTCTGAATTTAGTAAAATAACCAATTTATTATCTTCCAAAATATTAGTTTTAGTACTAGAGATAGCCTCGAAAACATTTTTCATAGAAATTAATTTATCTTGGTCCTTAGAATGTTTATCCTTCTCGGAATTAACTTCCTCAAGGTTTTTTGAAATACATTCAAAATCAAGGGTTTTCTAATAAATATCTTCAGAATGATCTGATATTTCCTTAGTAAGAATTGAAATCCTAGATTTATTCTTATCAATATTTCTCTTGACTTTTGATTTTTCACTCTCTAGAATCATAGAAAACAGAGACAAATCCTCATAGATAGGTAAAGTATTATCTTAATCAAAAGAAGATTCTTCATCTAAGTATTCATAGTTTTTACTATCACTATATTTATCATTCAAGGATACATTGGTCATTGATTCAACATTGTGTACCTTAGCCATTAAGAAATGATTTTCATTAGGTAGAATGGCTATTGGACCAAGATTCTTCTATCCAGAATATTCGTAATCTAAGGATTCATCAGAAGATTCTCAACCATTGGTACTCCATGTGTCATTAGCATTCAATAAAATTCATAGCTTTAGCTTTCTAGTACTTCTTTCTATTTCTCTCATAATTCTTTTATTTTATTTTCTCTTAAGCATAGGATAATTAGGACTTATATGTCAAACTTTTTTGTATTCATAATATGTTACTTCAGAGTCATTCTTATACTTTCTATATTTGTCTTATATCTATATTGAAAGAATTTCTTCCCAACTATCCTGATCATCCTTCAAGAAATAATAGAATGTTCTTTCTTAGAATGTTCACTATCACTAGATTCAGATTGTATAACAACCTTCATAGATTTATATCTAGTAACTCTAACAGGAGACTTGGATTTCATATGATTTGAAGTTGTTGTAAAAGCAAAACATCCATTCCCATTTTTTTCTTAACATTCTTAGTATCTCTCTTAATTCTAGTCTCATGTTTAAGAAGAGTTCTAAAAATTTCATCAAGAGTGATCTGTGGGACTTTCCTACTTTCATCTATAGCTGTTCTCTTGGATTCCCACTCATCATGCATGATGTCTATGATCTGGGTTACAAGTGACACATTATCTAAAACGTTTTTAGCCATGGATTGTAAGATGTTGACAACAATCATACATCTCTGTTGTAACTTACAAATAGGTTCTCCATAAGGAAATAAAAATCCATGGTACTAATCTCTAAGAATAGATCCTCTAGTTTCAATAACCTTGGAAGTACCAAAATGTGTAACTTCAAGCTTCATCCAGATACAATTTGTAGCTTCACTAGAAGAAATCTGGATATATATATTCCCGGTCATAGAACCCAACAATGTGTTGCAAACCATAGAGTTTAGTTGATATTCTGATTTCTATTGATTAGTAATATTATTGACTTCCTTATCCTGAATCTGGTAATCTCTAGTAAGCATAACAAAGATGTCTACTCCAGTATTGATTACACTATTCTTCATACAATCTCTCAAATATTCATAATCATTCCCATAAAAAATAGGTGGTCTAGTAGGATTTATGTTGTCTATAGAACCAACATTCATTCCTTCCATCTCAAAGCCAATGCCTCCACACAAACATGTTAGTAATAAAAGTTTATAAACAAGGATAAAAATATTATATACAAGGAAAAAATAGAACAATGAAAATCCTGAGCAAGAAATCTTATATTTGAATATAAGTATTTTAGAGACCTCCTTTGATACCAATTATTAGATTGGATCAGAGTATGAGGTAACCACCCTTTGATACCAATTTTTAGTTTGGTATGGAGTATGATATTCTCTTAAGATACCAACTTTAGGATCTAAATGATATATATTTTCAATATACAAAAGGGTGGTGAATTGTATAATTTGAAAAATTCCTTTGGAACTTTTAATGTTGGTTAGAAACCTTTCTATTTTTTAACAAGGTTAAAAAAGATAAATTCACAAAATCTCTATGTTCTTAAAACATGCTTGATTATGGAAATGTGATTCCGATAATGTAATTCCAGAAAAGTAGTTTTAGAAATAAAACTTAACAAATGTTTACAAAGATAAATATTCAAACTTAAAGCGTATAGAATCTCACTAAATCAGAGTATCCATGTATAATAAAGTATAAGATAGTTATAATTTCATCAACAACCAAAATGCAATTGAAAACATGAAACAATACAAGTAACGAGTAGTAAATCTTGTTACCTTAAGGGAAGGGTATCCAACATCCTCATATAATGGTACCTTGATTTATACTTTTAAGAATGTTTGTCTTAAAAACTCCAAGGAAATCCCTCGATATGAAGATCAGAATAAGTCTTACTATCCCTGCAATCCCTCGAACTTAAAGGTAGTTGGCACCTCTGTCTTCCTATCCTCGGAAGCCCTCGAATGTACTCAGCAACAGTTGATGTCACATGAAGCAATTATGAATAATATGTTTAGTACACACAAAGCATGAAAGTCCCTATCTAGAAAACACTTTAGTAGCATGTAATCTCTAGATTCAGAGAATAGTTTGTTATTCTGAGCTCTTTCAAATGAGCTTCTATTTGTAGGCACATCCTCAACGGTCGGCTCCCTCCTCCAATGGTCATATTTTTTCATGATTTTTGGAGGGACCTGTACATGTGTCACTCAAACAACGGTTAGTTAGTAACTAAATGCACGAAATCGTTTTATAATCAAAACAAGAGTAAACAAATATATGATGGCTAAACTAAATTTATTTTTCGGAGAATAAGGATAAATGAACATTTGGAGGCTAACCAAAAAAAATTCGGCGTCTATAACAATTAGATATTCATATTTTTTCTTCAAAGGAATTCAGAACCTAAATTCTATAGAATTCTGGAGTCTGGTTTTCAAGTAAATTTAGAGTCTGAACTTACAATGTTTGGAGTCTGAATTCAGAGAACTTAGATTCTAATCTCTGAAAGTTCGGAATCTGAATTAAGAGAACTCGGAGTTTGAACTCAGAATTTTCGAAATCTGAATTCAGATAACTCAGAGTCTGAACTCAGAATGTTCGTAGTCTGAATTCAGAGAATTTGGAATATGAACATAGAATGTTTTGAACATGAATTCATAGAATTCAGAACCTGAATTCGAAGCCTGAAAAAAGAATTCTCTATATCTAAGTACTTATAATAGTGTGAGGTTTTGGATACAAAACCAATTTTTCTACTTAGACATAATATGAACCATGAAAAGCCTGGTAAGAATAAATTTCCTTGGGGAAGGAAAATTTCCTTATGAACGTAAAGCATAGGGTAAGTGAAATTTTCCATAAGATAAGGTTTTTGTGATTTTCGAAACATGAAGGAATGGTAAAGTAATAGAGAAACCATATTGACTCAAATATCTCCCCAAACATGAAGGAATGTAAAATTCATAAGGAAACCTTATTGACTCAACCTTTTGAGAACTTCTGGATTATGTATTGTATGCCAAATACCTTATATTATCATTTATGACTAGTGATATTTTGACTATTAATAAATACATGGTTGATTATCATATGTTGTATCATATCTAAGATCATTGTGAAGCGAAAATAAGATACAGGAGTAATTAAATCAATAAGGAACTCTTTATTTTCATGTTATGAGAAGGATTCCATACTAGTCCTCGTATAGGTATGTGCCATAGAAACATTGATTGTCTTGATACTTTATGAAATAAATCTGGATGTATTTATTTTCATGTGTTAAAATAAATGTAGATACTTTTAAAAATCTTACATATTACATTGTATAATATATTTTATTGATGTTATTTATAAAATATAGGATTAAAATTAATTATTGTAAATTTATAATGAATCAAGTTCACATAACTCATGTTTAACCTAATTATGGAATCATCAAATTACTCATGTAAAACAAAAATAACCTAGAAATATTATATCTAGAATATTATTTATATATTTTTATTTAAAACCCTTTAACACGTGCCTCACTTGTTTACAAGGGACAATAACTGAATAGACTCTATATGGAAAAGGGGATAGTGTCACAGAGCATCCACAATTATTAGACCTAGCTGAGTGTGGTAATTTTAAAATAGATTCTAGAGGTGTATACTATTACATCAGTACTTAGATCGGTCTTTCATTATATGTCGATATGTATTTTTTATGAGAAAAAAGTATGGTTCCATTAATAAATTTAATTAATACATTAATTAATTATAAACATGGGATGGAATAAAGATAAACAAGAATCACTAAGATAGAAAAGGGAGATATCCTAACCAATAGTTTATTAATTATATAAAAGTGTTTAGGATATTATCCAAACTCACACTTCCTTATGACTCATAGTGGAATGGTATTAGTCAAAAAGTGAAACTACCAATTTTTAAGATAGTGAAATATATGATGAGTCATACAGATCTATCTTTATCATTTAAGGATATGAATACAAAATACTATATATATAATACACCAAGTCCCAAATAAAATAGAGATATGAATTCTAAGTCAATTATATTATTGAATTAAATCATCTTTGTCACACATTTAATTATGAGGATACACAAGGATTTTTATGGATAATTCTATAAAAATATAAAATTATGATTAATTTCGTCTATATTTCATGGATATGTTATATAAAATAAAGATAATTTTATATAAAATACCTTAGAAATAATATTATAGTATATATTCATTTAAAATTTATAAAAAATTGAAGACATCAATAAAAGACATAGTGGACTTAAGTTTGACTTCAATGAAGATAATGATCATGATTCAAAAGAGTTGGTATAAAAATAAATTACATAGGTCTAAATGAAATATGTTTTTCTTAAGATGCAAGTATTGAATATGAGTATTAAAGATCCTAAGGAATCCTAGAGAACCAATTTTCTTATAACCAATGATGGTAAAAAAATTTATTTAATATTACTGAACATTTATATTATTATTAAATAGTAAACATCTTAGAAGTGAAAAGGTAGAAATATTTAATCAATTTTAAAATTTATTAAATATTCCCAAATAATTTTGTTTTTTGATTTTATAGAATAAATTATTGATGAAAATTTAAATGGGTATAAATGTGTAAAAATGATTAACCTAGGAATGGACGGTAAATTCAGAACCTATAAATAGTGTTTAATGGATAATGGTTTTGTGAAATTTCACTATGTAGAATATTTGAAAAAAATTTCACTAGTTTCTATGATTAAATCAATTTGAATTATACTTTCAATATTAGCATTCCATGATTATGTGATTTATAAAATGCACACAAGGAACTCATTCCTTAAAGTAAATCCTCTAGATGATGTATATATGGAACAACAAGAAGGATTTTTGTAACTAAATGGTATAAAAAATTTATATTAGTTAAAGATTTCTAGTAAAGTAATCAAGAAAGTATTAGAATCATGTAATATTCCTTTTGATGAAGAAATATGAGAGTTCAATTTCATTAATAATAAATGTGATCCATTTTTTCACATGTGGTTTCGTAGGAGTGATATTTTTTCATAGTGATATATTATGATGATATATTATTGATGTAAAATTAGATATGTATCTAACAGTGATTTAAGACAATGTTGAATTAATTCATAACCATTAATGGTATGGGAGAATAAAACTATATTCTATGTATCAATATCCATTGGTATAAGTATAAGAGGATCTTTAAGAAAAACATAGATATTTATATTGAATATAATTAAAAACATTTTAAATTGAGAAATATAAGAGATAACTTTTTCTAATGTCACATTGTTTATATGTCTCCATGAAAATATGTCTTTATACATAGTAAGATAGATCAATAATTAGTAGAACCCATTATGATTATATGGTTGGATCAATCATTATTTCTATAATATATATCATACATGATGTGGGATATGCCTTGAAAATGATAATAAGATATCCATAAAACACAACAGAGTCACATTATCCAGCTGTAATGACTTTCCATAAGTTTCTTCTTCATAAAAATTATATATTAATAGTTTATGGAGGAGATGATAAACTAGTTATAAATGGATTAACATGTTCTAGTTTTAAAAAATAATCATAAACATCATAAATCATAGTTGGGATATTTTTTTTCTTCTACAGAGGATTAATGAGATGGAAAAGTTCCACGTAAGAAATGTTCACTGATTCAATAATATATTTGAACTACATTACATCTTCTAATGCTTATAAAGAATTAGTGAAGATATACAAATTAATCTTGCAGCATGGTGTTGTTATAATCATTAAATTTTGTATTACTATATACTGTTAATATACTATAGAATTGGTTTTAAAGTAATAGACTAGGTCACATCAGTGGTCGAGGCATATACATTGGAAGTATAACCTAGTATGTGATTTTAATCATTGGGGGAATTAACTATTAACAGTGTATCCACACAAAAAAATGTTTCTATCCAACTAAATAAATCCATATTCTAGCAGAAGTATATTTTCCATGTGAGTGATATAGGGTTAATAGTTATTAATAGATGGATCTAATGAAAGTGAGTGTCTGATGGATTTAGTTATCTAAAACTAGCAAACGATTTAATTTCAATTACATGAATATATAAATAAATTTTCTTATCACATATTAATTAGTATTCTGAAAAATAACAGTATGATAAATTCTTTTGAGTATTAATCACAATAATATGTTATATCATTTTCCCAATATAATGAAAAACATGAAACTATATAATGATATTCATAAACAATTTCCCATAGTTATGATAAATATGTTTAGATGGGAATAGATGATGGCTTTATATCAATTTTTAGGAACTCATAAGATATTAAGTCATGTTTTCATGATGTTCTCACTTTGTGACATCCAATATAAAAGGTTAAGATGAAAACCCCTCGAATCCGAATTTCACATGTTTAATGTGTCAATTGATATTTATGTCTTTGAACATGTGTAATGTTTCTTACACTATATATTATTATTAATGTGTTACATAGACATATATTATTTTTTATGGATAAAACTTTTGATTACATATGCTCGAAAATAGTTATTGGACATTAAATTCCTCACAAGTTAATTGATGTTAATTAAATATGTTAAGAAAGGATCAATACCTTCAATATAAATATCATATATATATATATATATATGAGACTTTGATTAATATGGAACATTATTAAGCAATCCATGTCGATGTTAGTTTATTTTTTAATACATTTTAGAATGTCAAAGAATTATTAATATAACACATGGGATGATGACAGATGTATTCGTCTGTCTTGTTGAGTTATCAAAAGACAATGCGATTATGTTACACAGTAACTATTTTAATAAGAGTTTTTGGTATCTATATCAAATTAATTTTCTATGGGTGACTTGAAATTTTTTTAGATATTTATCGAGGGCAATATATATGTTCACCCTATTTCCATTGATAAAGGGACCTAAAGGGCCATACACTATGGGTCTTTAGAATATCACTAAATTATAATGAATTTAATATTATGTATGGACTAATTCCCAACTTATGGAACAATTTTAATTTGACTAAATATAATCCTATAATTCAATTACATTATGTTAGTGATTAAATTATGTATGTTGAATTTT
Source organism: Viscum album (assembly GCA_963277665.1). Taxonomy (NCBI): domain Eukaryota; kingdom Viridiplantae; phylum Streptophyta; class Magnoliopsida; order Santalales; family Viscaceae; genus Viscum; species Viscum album. Next base: position 1,416,984,379 of record OY728164.1, read on the forward strand.
ATATCATGTTTCATTATTCACAAGGTATTGAAAAAAATATTTAATAATTTATAATATTACTGTACAAAGTAAAATGCATATTTAGTCATGTTATGAATTTTTTAAAAGAAATATTTATTACTATGTTTAGGGCATATAATAATTATTTTATCCAATGAATATTTTTTAGTATTCATGGTTTGATTAATTCTATGGTAGAATCTGAGTTGAGATTAAAGACCTATTAGGAATGACACATTTTATTTAATATCATTTAAATTAATATAAATTTTTTTTATAAGAAATTATATTATATTATATGTATATCAAGGGAAATAAATTTAATAATAATACTTTATTTTATTTGGGGTATGACTAAAATCATAAAATTTTTGATACACATTGTGCAATTATCATAACATTATCCTTGGAATAAGTTCTTAAAATACACATTTTCAATATGAGTCGTGTTTTCCATAATAGTGAATCCTACAATAATTTTATAATGTCTTGGATGGATTATTCTTTTTCCTTCCTCCCTCATAATACCCTAGATAAAACATGAATCATTATTGTGATCATGTTTTAATGACATGTATTACTTGAGTAATGTGCACTAGAAACCAATGTTTCATGAATATTGTTAGGATATTAATGTACCATTCATGGATACATACACAGTAATCCTCAACTGAATTATCCACAACAATAATAACATTATAAGAGAGATGAGTGGATTTTTATCAAGATATAATTTCAACATTTATTTAAGGATTATATAAATTTACTATAAATTAAATATGCATGATCCTATATATATGATTATAGTGTTTTTTTCAAATTATTTGTATTTATCCATTTATAATCATTAAAGACTATAATTATGCATCGGTCCAACATTTTCACTATACCCCAAAACCCCCAGCAACAAGGCACAACTTGATATAGGGAAACTTATTGGATTATATAGAGATATCATATATCATAAGGCACTGAAAAATCATTGAAACCATTTTGATAAAGTATACATTTACTATTGGTTTAGCTGAGTTTAAATAAAATTATAATAACAAACATTTTTATTGAATCATAATTTTATAATATCTCCTACAAAATCTTGAGGTATATCATTAAGTGAATGTAAAATGACTCATATGTCCAAAGGTATCCACTAGGTTAAAAGAATCACTAATAAAACTTCATGAACGATCTATCAGGCTCCCATGACCAAATAGAATCTTTTCATTAAATAGAAAATATAAAAAATAGTATTTTGTATATGTATTTTCCCATAATGAATGAGATCCATTTATTAAATGGCATGGAAACAATATTACGACAATCCAAGGATGTTCATTAATGCTCCATCATATATGGAAAAAAAATTAATAAATTTTTTATTTTTTATAATCCATTAATTAATATTTACATTTAAATTACTAAATTATTAAAATTTCTATTAACTCTCTATAACATACAATTATACATTAATTAAAAAATATAAAAGGTAATCATTTCCCAAAATACCATTAATATCTCATATAATATTATAGTATGTTTATGATAGCATTAATATTTAAATAACCATAATTACCAATATTGAATATCATAAACTAATGAACATTGTCATTTTAATCATGTTATCCACATAACCATATGGTGTAATGATATGGACACTATTGTAGAAACATAATCAATCGTGATATTGAAACCATCATGCACTTAATTTGAGTAATGTAATTTTCATTACCGAATAAAAATCAATGGATCTTCTACTTTAACTAAATTCAAATAAAATCTATAAAAATTTCAACTTATATTACGTCATAATTAAAAAATATGAAAATATATTCAAAAATAGATTTGTTAATCAACTAAAACTTCATTTAGTGAATCTATCCTAACATCCTAATGTTTTTCACAAATAGTTAATAGAAAAATGTATCCTTATCTAGAAAATCACTTTCATGACCTCATTAAAAATTATTACATTGAAAACAACTATATTTTATTTAATATGTTATTATATGAGAAGAGTGGTCTTTGGGAAAGCCTAAATTTAAGTCAATATAGAATGTGATTTGGATTGATTAACTTCTATCATGTGCATATTTATACTTATTTTCACTATCTATATCACATAAAATTTTCGAAATGATATATTCACTTTGTATAAGACATCAGGTGGTCTTGAGACAAAAATAATGTTAAGATATTATAACTTTCTCATTCATTCTCAATTCTCGGATAATGAACTAACAAGATTAATGAACATGTCACTTATAATTCACCCATATAAATTACAAATTCATAATATCCTAATTAATAATCCTAATTAAATCACATTTCTTTTATCTAGTTATGGAAATAAACATTATTAATATTTCCTAATCAAAGACCCTAATTTATTACTCATTATATACGAGGAAAATTAAAATCTTGATTAAAACATAATGATAAAAAAACACAATGAACCCAACCACCCTTTACAATCATTTCCACAATGGTAATATATGGATGATATAAATTTATGAAGGTTTTCATTCTATTTATCTTTGAAACCATAGGAAATATAAATTAAATATGAAACATTACCACCGTTTATACCGTAAACCGAGTATATAAAATTGTATCATGTTTACTTAATGGTTCATCCAAGAAAAAAACACCATTTTTACCTGATGATAGAATTAAATATTTTTATATAACATAAACATTGTTAATAATTAAATTTCAGTGAACTTATGAATTTATACATTGAACATTTAATATGGATATCTTAAAAAATAGTTTAGATACTTATTACTATTTCCATTTATGTAATATATAAATCTTACATGAAAGGATGATAAGGTGGCTTTTTATTTTATAAAATATGATAAATTTTTATATATCCAAAATCTTCCAAAAATATAATTTTAAAACCACACAAAAAATCAAAATAATCATATTCCATTATAAAAGTAACTAAAGATACCTTATGTTTACAATATTTTTAGTTTTTTGTTAAAAATATTTACATCACTATGTAGCTCTTACTTTATCACTTAAAAACTATAAAAAAAATTTCCACCAAATACCCTTAAATAGGATAACATATATAGAGAAATTATGAATAATTCTGATATTATGAATCACGATCCTTATGTTCAACTCATTAAACAAAAATTAAAACTTATTTACTTCACAAAATTTATTGGAATAATGTTTTTGAATTATGTTTCTAAAATACATAAAATTTCCATATATTTATACTATAATATTCTTGTAATGCATCCATTCAAACATTTATTTGATATCATTTGGTAATAATTTAAAATTGAACTCCTTAAATTTTGATCTTTCTTTACTTATATATCATAAAATCATTTTTTATATAAAGTAACATTTAATTTTTATTATACTATTATAATCACTAATATGATACATTTTAAACATCAATAAGTTCAAACATACTCCCAAACTCCTCATATAAATAATATCATTCTAATATTAAATTTTAGAACACAAAATCTTATATGCTGTATGGTAAAATATATTATAATTTTGAGAATATTTACAAAATAATTTATTGATGACAAAATCTATTATGAAATTTTATTAATTTAGAGAAAAATCCATAAATACATCAATAAAAATAATTAAAGTATACAATTTAATGGTGTTGGGAACCATTTTTATCATATTTTATCAAATAACATGGAAAAACACTTTTATCTCTCGAAAACCCGTTTTATTCTTTTCTTTTAGATAATTATATAAAATTTGATGAATCATCAACCACATATATCAAAAAAATATAATTTTATTTAAAATAATTCTTTGTTTAAAATTAAACTTTTCGTACAATTTAAAGATAATAAGATACAATACATATCATTTTTTATTCATGATTTGAAGTAATTTATTATATCCACAACCTCATTCTAGAATCCCTTTTCTCTATCACTTTAATAAAAAATTTAGGTTTCGTCAATAAAAATCAAACTATTTTTTGAAAACCATTAAATATTGATAGAATTTTTATAATTCAATTTTGTTATCATATACCCAAAAAATTATTTTATTTACATATCATTAATAATTACCATGGAGTATATATAAATATTTTTGACCCCTTCATCCATTCATGGAAATTCTATCCCAAATGTCCAAGATTGTAACAACATAAATATTTCCCTTACTTATTAATACCTCCTTTAGGTTCTTATGACCTATGATTACTATTATACCCTAGAATAATCTTTATATGATTTTAAATTTTATTTTTTTGTACTATAATCATAGGAATATAACCCAAACATCCCATGTCCTACTCATCTACCATCAATATATTAAGGATATTGAGTAATCTTTTAATGAAATAATTCATGTTTCAATAGAAATATATTATCATAAATCATTAAAAAATAGAATGAAGTTCATGTCAACAACCATCCTTAATGGAGACCCCATCCAAATCAATGAATTAATGTGATTAATAATATTGCACAAATGAATCTAAATTGAAGTTAATAATATCATTTTATTTTAAACAATGTTTTACAAAACGTATACCTCTAATTTGAATTAAATTCTTGATAAATTAATTTTAGGATATATATTATCCATAAAAATTGATATTATCACGTTTAGTTTTTGAAATTAGTTCCATTGGAAAAATACTAACAATCCATACATCAAATAAAACCTTGTTATGCTTCATGAAAATATATATATTCAATTATTTGATATCATCAGTAGTTAGATAACAAATAAGGGGATACTTTGATATAAAAAACTCTTATTCATTCTTTAGATCCAATGTTATGTTTCAATTTCAATCTAATAGGTTTCATCCATTAGTGTTATCTTTTTTCTTCGTATTTTTTCTCAATGTCATAAATTGATGATAGTGGTTCTATTTTAATCTACATTTTAAAATTTTAACTGATGACAAACTTTTTTTAAAAACATTTAATAAGGAATTATTTTGAATTTTAGACAACTAAAATGATCAATCCATTTAAAATTATATAAGTTCTAAAGTGGGTGAAGATATATATTTCACTAATATTTGAGTCAATTTAACAATTTTATCAATACATATCCTGTTAGTAACATTATCATATCAATCACATCGTATATGAATCTTCGATAGTCGAGTGAAGGAATATTTTTTAAATCCTTAATATGGATTATCTCAAATCTATCCTTTCATTATATTAACATTTAGGGTTCTATGACTAAGAGAAACCTAATGATTACTTCTGATATAGACACGCAAACCTATTAGCACAAATTATGTTTCTCGATCGATATATAAAATAATCCATGTGTACCTGGGATTATAATGACCTATCAATCTTGATGTATGTGGTCCTGACCTATATTTTATTCAGAATGAATTATAACCTCACTATTTTAAAATGGGTTTTAAATATCTCAAAATATTGTCTCATGTATTCCTTTATTTTATGAATTCATGTAAAAATTTATTTTTTTATCTTATAAATGGAACTAAATTTATACATTAAAAACTTATTAATGTATGAAGGATTATATGACAATAGATTTGTGTTAAATAAAATCTATTTACATATACACATATTCAAATCTATCTAATGAATAAGGTATATGAAATCATTTCATGTAATGTTTTATAATAATTAGAAACCAAAATCCCTAGAGGATGTATGGGGATGCTGGTATCCAACTGATTGTTTTTTAGACAATGAATAAGACCCCATATGTCACACCCTGTTTTTTTCTTTTCATGTCATGGTTTTGATCGGTTCATTGAAAATACAGATCCTTTTATTGAGTATTGGGTGAGATTAATTTTGAGTTTTGAACTACCATATATGTCAAATCATTCTAATTTGCGATCACCATTTCTTTTATAGGAGTTTTTGGAAAAGGGGTGGTTACTTCATGATTTGGGCCAACAGTGAGACCATTTCAAGTTTTAAAAACACAATTTTTTTGTCGTACAACTCCATTTTTTCAATATTTTTCACCTATTCAACTTCATTAATTTCCTAAAACAACATATTTATACAACAATATACTTTTTGACCACTTAAGAAATCATAATCATGGTGAATTTGATATAATTATTTAGGTATCGGGCCAGTCTGTGGCCCATTTCATGTTTTAAAAGAATAATTTGTTTTTTATATCATTTTTATAATATTTGTCTATTATTACACCTCCTACTCATTGTAAAAATTCCCATAATCACCTCCATTATCGATTTTACCTATTTGGAGCTCATTTGAATCGAATTCTAGGGAGAAAGATCTCAGGTTTCCTCAACTCATCCAGAATTAAGAAAGTAAATTGTTTCATACATAAATCATTCATTTTGTGTTTTTTTCCCACAAATCATCTTACCTTGGTTCTCCAGACATTAGGAGACTGTCTAAGAATTTCCAAACCATTCAATTTTCTCTAAGGGTGCATATCTAATGGAAGATGACGAGTTTTCTAGGTTGAAAAGGTGAGATTTTTTCTCCTTTATCCTCCCTCTTCTTCCTCATTTCATTTTTCGATGGTTTTATAATAACCCCTAGTCCTGATAGTCCAAGGGTTATGTGATAACATAATTTTTTATGGGGTTTTTGTTCATTTGGGTCTATTCTTCATAGGTTTGGGGTTTGTAAACCCTTTGATTGTGATATTGGTTGTGTGTTTCCATTACACCAAGGATTTTAGGTAAGATATCCCTTTAACAAGCCATTATAATTTATGTTTCTTCATTATCATGTTTTTATAACCTTATTATATTATATGTGCTACTATGAGACCTTGTATTTAATTTTTGTTTTGTGAAAATTATGTTTATGCATTGTTTTGTTAAAAATGTAGTTGTTTTGGTATAAATGTTCACTCCTCTTGTTTGACAAATTATTCACTGAGCATTCACACTTGGTATATGGTTTTTATGAATATGTTTCAGTAGATTGAATAAATTTATGGCATAAAAATGGTATTTTACCTCTTTTTAACTCCTTAAAATAAGTTGTTTTGTTAAAGAGTGCATGCCATGTGTTCAGTAAATTGCCCAGTAAAATTTTATATGTCTAGTGAAATTTTAAATGATTTTTTTGGATTTATAAATACAAAGGAAGAATGAAAAAAATTATTTTGGGATCCTTTTATGGATATCCAATTTGGATTTGGTTTTATAAACAAATGTGTTTTGGTTTACAACATGTTTTGGCCTGAGTTGCTGGAAAATGTTATTTTTCAAATTCTTATGAAAATTGTTGTGTTTTAAATATATAACCTGAGTGTTTAAAGGGATTTATGAATGTGGCTTGATACTGTAAATGGTGTGTATAAACTCCTTTATAAAACTTTAATGCATAACTTTTTCAATTTTTTTTTTGAAAAAATGTTTAAAGGCATGTTTTCCATTTTCTAAAAATGAAGAGTGAGTGTTTTACAAGTATATACCATGTTGGGTCAATTGAGACTGTTTTATATTCTATGAAATGATTTTATTAAATGTTTTTTGGGATTCCAAATATGGTTGGTTATGGTTTTGATGTGTGTTTATTCTTAAAAGAGTGTTTTTGATTGAGTTTTTTGTGAAAAGCCTCAATACCCTCCTTGAACTTAGTTTACGAATATTTTTAGTGGTTTATTGATTTGTGAAATAAAGGTGAAGAAAATTTTTGGGTTGTTTGTGTATTTATGGTTTGGAAAAAAAATTTGATTTGAAATGTGTATTTGATAATATGTGTAACTTGATTTAGCACTAAAGGTAATCCCGAGTATCTATGTGGGTAGACATGTACTAGTATGTTAGTGATCCTGTGAGGTTTGGCCCCTGTTTCACGTAAAAAGTTTACCGATGACAACACTAACTAAACTATGATGATGATGATGTTGGGGGACCACTAGGTTATGGGTTTTATCTCTACTAGTTTATATTTTTCATGATAACAAATATTTATTATGGATTCTTTCACCAGGATACGATGTACCTGGGACTCACAACTAACTAGTGCCTAGGGGTGTTCCTGGGACTTGTGCTCATTACTCACCATCAGCATACAATGTTTTTATTTGATTAATTCATTAGTTTGTGAAATTTATTTAAAAGTGTAAATTCTTTAATGTAGCCCTCTAGAAAACTATTTTCATGTTGATGTAGCACCTCTTTGAAAATTGTTACTAGCATTCTTGTTTATAAAACATGCATGTTTTTGTCAGGTAATTATTCTTTATAGCATGTGACCTCATTTGGAAAAAATACATTATATCTATATGTAGAACATGAAAATGATATTTCTTTTATTATAACGGGTGTAGATTGGGAATAGAATATTGGTCTAACCTACTAAGTTTTAAAACTCACTCCTACAGTAATCTTCTGGTTTTAGCCCTTGTGCAGGTTTCTGTTTATGTTTGATGGACGTGGGAGAAATGTGATCATTGTGTTGGAGAGTGACCAGCAGGTTCACATGGAGTTATTTGGATATCTAGATTGTTTAGATGAGTTTTTGGTTTAGTTTTACATTTAGTTTCTTGTTCAAATAATGTTCAGTTCAATTTTTATATAAATGTATTTTGGGATGTCAACTTCTTTCTGTTGTTTGTTTGATTGTTTATATATGGGTAAAATTGTTCCCTTGTGTAAACTATTTATGCCCTTGGTGCTTGTCGACAATCAGGGGGATCAGGATTGTACCTCTGAACTTGTTGTGGGCTGGCCTGGGCGACCGATTTTAGGTCGACTCGGGCTGGTTTGTGACACCATATCACTGAGAAGTTTGACCAAAAGTCCTCTGTATATGTCATCACTTAAAATATAACTTAATTATAATTACATCTAAATAACTAATATTTATAAACCATAATTATACATTATTAATAAATTTATACAAAAATATTATAATCATGGTTAGATAGAAATAAATCCCTCATCACACACAAAATTTAACTCCTTGTTTCATGGTATAAAAATTATAAGAAGTAATTATAAAATTTAATCTAAATCACAAATTTATTTATCATATAAATTCATATATAAATGATTTTAATAAAGTAGGTAATAAAATTTATAAATGATATATACATTTATAGATATTTCATAAAAAAATATTATTTAATTTCATAATTACACAACATTTACAATATTCCATAAATTAATAAACAAGAACATTTAAAATTATAAAAAATATGACCTCTATCCATATAATGAATTTTTAAGTTATTTTTAACAAACTAGAAATTTTATCAATGGAATTTTCCTTATTGTAAATTTTTTATATATTATAAAACACATACATGTCATATAGAACACAATAAAAACAACATTCTCATAAAGTAAGTACTGAATAAATAATATTTATAGAAATTATGAAACTTATACCAATGGAATTGTAACCCAACTATTGGAATAACAACATTAAAATTAAGAATTTTAATTTTCCAAATATAACAGTAAACTCACATATGTTATTATAAATATAATTTAGGCATATTATAAATGAAAATATGACACAATTATATCACAATATAAGAAAATAAATGTTTTAAAAATTATTATTTATGTTTTGGTATTTTTGTGAAAAGTAAATTTTAATATATAATTTTGTAATTAATATAAAGAAATAAAAGAAAATTTATTTTATTAACATTGATCCATAAATTAAAATATTGTAGTATTATAATTATAAGATAATTTAACGAGACCTTTATTAAATTTTCAATGTGTCATAAAATAAGTCAAAATATTAAAAAAATATTTTTTAAATAAATAATGTCTTTAATTAAAAATGAAATTTATAATATTTTGTAAATTTATTTTATTAAATTAGAGTATATTTTTGAATTCTAAAAACTGAAAAATGTTTAGGATTTTTTTTTTGGATTTTTCTAAAATAGTTGAATTTTTTGTGAATAATGATATATGATAATTTATGATATAAGATAAATATTTAACTTTTTGAGTCATTGTTCATGCTTGGATGTTGTAACAAGAATTATCAGGTACATGCCATACATTGTTTCTATATTTAGTCACAATAATAATAACTATTGATAGTATTGATCCAAAATAACCTAAAATATACATAAAATAATAAAACCACACCCCTCTCCTCCCCTATCAATACCACCCCTCACCGCCTCTTCTCTACACACATTCTATATATTTTATATTTTCTAAATCATTTTTATCTAAATCCCCAAACCTCTTCCCAAATTCCCATATCTTTTTTTCTCATTAAAATAGAAAACCCATGTGCTTTAATTTGTTTTTCAAGGAGAAGACATTCAAGATGTAAAATCCTCTTTATTTATCATTTATTTTAATTCTTTTGCATATCTTAGTCTCACCTTTACATTATAATGTAAAATGATAACTACAATACCAAATATATAATATAATGTGATTTTTCAAAAGTAATATCCATCATCAAATATATTCTATCCTCCTCTTACTCTAAAAAATATCATTAGTGATGTGTCGATTCACCACATTCATGGATGATGAGTTTTCCTTTTCCATTACCTCCGTAATGGTTGATCATAAAACCATTATTATGGTTAAATAAGATTTTAATACACATGTTATAGGTTATATCATCTTATGGAAACAATATATAAAGAAAATATCAAATAAAATGACACATGTACCTGATGGTCAAGAAAAACGCCAAAATAAATTAATTTCTTTATAAATGCATGATATAATGAATCATCATCAAACCATTTATCCAAATGATATATGAGACCATTTGAAATTGATTATTTTCATTAATAGTAAATAATTTCACTTCTCTAAAATATATTACCATTTATAAATAACTCCCATATTTATACTCAAGTGTACTGACCACAATACATGAATCAAACTATTTTAGAATGAAGAAATTGAACTCTATAACTCAAACAATAGACATAAATGACCATAATAAAACTATAATAAATCGAATAAAATATAATATTTCTTGTATTTAGTAATTAATGAATATAATTTTATTATCATATATATTAAGTAAAAGTATAGGAGGCATTCAGACATAAGTTAAGAGGATTCTCAAACCCAAAACCCTTTCTTTGTGTTATAACGCTTTGATAAAAAAATTCAGTGTGTATATTCTTTTCATGAACCTTAAATTTAATCACATTGTGTTTCACTTTTATTTTCTTATATATTCATGTTTTAAATGGGATTTAATAAGAAAATGAAATATTTTTAAAAAAGAAATTTCATTTCTAAAATAAATACTCACTCTTCTTGAGTTGTTGCTTCTTCGCTCACAAATGATGAATCATATAAAAAATATATTTTCCATTTACAATTGAGAACCCCATATTTATTCATTATTATTGAATTCCATCTGAATCCCATTACATTAAATGGGGTAATTCGTTAATTTTATTGATATAAATTCTATATGGCATGCATTATTATGTAAATATTATGATGTGAGGAGTGTTCTGGAATTATAACGAGCTCTAGTGCATTAGGTATTATGATCTATCTCATGAGATAATTTTTAATATGCTTAAAAATGATTTAATGGTTGTTAAAAATTACAATTTTATAATTATTCACATATTTGATGCATGAACATGATGTTATCATTGATTACAAATATGTGTGGTATTTTACCACTAAGACCGGATGCTTCATTTTTATGAATCTTCACATTACATGGATTTGTGTTGTGTTTCCCACACATTATTATTGATGATCATGTACTTATGCTATGATGATTATTATTATTTTCACCTAAGTTATATTGATTCATGTCCTTATCTACCATCTTATTAGACTTTTCGCTCACCACATTCTTTTAATTATATCCTCAAATGATTGCTTTAACTAAAGAGAATGCATGGGACAGAAATAATATATAGAAGAAGAAATTAAATAAATATATTATTTATTATGTAAAATATATTGAGGAGACAAAATTTTTCTTGACACTAATGCTTTGTATCCTGGTTTTGTAACTCTATTATTATTTATCCTTATAATGTTTTAATAGTTATTTTAGAAAATATAGGGTAACTATAGTTGGTATTATAGAACACTTTAGTTTATTTTGTAATTAGGACCAGAGAACATTACTGAAAACCCTTAGTATGAGACTAAGTATATGTAATCATCCACAAATCCTTGTTTTCTAAATAATTTTAAACATAGGGATCCAAGAAGATATTCCTTTAGATTTTATTTAAAATAATAATAAAATATTTATTCCTGACTTGTCAATATATTTTTAGTTGAAATATTTTCTATTTTAGAAAATAGTGGGAACCAGGAGAAACCAAGACAACAACCTACATGAGGGACAATGAAATTATTTCCCAAAAAATTTTGAATTCCATTGTAGGTGTAGTTAAATATTTTATGGTGATGCTTACCCAGCTATCTCGGGCTATGAACAATAACTTGAACAATGTGGAATATACACCTTCACCTAATAGAGAGAAACATGATATTGAATCTTTTACCTAGAAATATCCATTTAATTTTATGGGATCTTATGATCCACTTGTTTTATAGTAAGGAATTATCTCAAAGGATAATATATTTTTTGGGATCTACTACTCTAAGAAGGAGAACATGACTCAAGGAATTTATCTTCTTTGAAAGAGACACCGGTCGACGTTGGGAGTAGACTAAGAATAGTAGGACCAAGGATAAAATAGGAGAGATGGAGTATGAAGACTTTATGAAAATATATCTTATTAATTATTTCCCTAATACCCATAGAATAATGATTGAGGGAGAATTTGTAGAGATGATACAAAATAACAGTGAATCATTCATGTCTTAGGAATAAAAAATCCCAAGGATTCTAAGGTATGCATCATGTTGTGTTATCAATAATTATATAATAATTGATAGATTACATAGTTTTTTAAAACTATATATTCTAAAATATATAACTATACAATACATTTGTAGTTTTGAAGAAGTGGTCTGATGTGCTCTCTAATTATAGGCGGAGTTCTGATAATTGTCTCATGGTTATGAATATAAGAAGATAATAATTGATTTTCAGGTTGGTGGATCAAATGAAAAATTATATAAGAGGATCAATCCTCCCATGTTCCAAAATTTTTGGAAGATTAATTGTGTGAATTTCCTTAAAGGGATAGGTAAATGCATCTACTAATGTAGAAAAGTCCATCATGATCATGAATGATTAAGATACATTTATAATCCCTCCACCTGATGGAGGTAAGGGTAAAACCACCCACGGTTCAGTACTTCAACTATATGGTGAAAATGAAACTATTAATGCTAGTGCACTAATCCAATAATATTTTTGGGAAATCAACATCATCTTCCACCAAATCCAAAGGATGCATTTAAATATTATGACATCACTATTGTTGAAGTGGATTAAGAAAATGATGTCGTACACAGTACACTTTTAATTCACTCATGAATGGAGAGATTATTATTCAAATATGGTTGTTCTCATTCCATTATATATTTAAGGTTTTATATACTTTTTGAATAGATTTCTCGATACCCTATAGTATAGAGATATATAAAAACATATTGTGGTGAGATCAGTGTAGCCCATGTGTTGTGCTTGTCTTTTGTTATCTCATGTGGGATGATTCTTCTAGTTAATCTCATGATACTTCCCTTGTTGTAATTATATGAAATACTGGGCATGTATGTTCCCTTGTTATATAGAGCACACATCAATAGTTTGGAAAGGAAATATATTTTCATATTAAAAACAATCCCATTATCTTATAAAATTATAAGTAAGACTATGAAATTAAATTGGAAAATCCCTCAATGATGTGGTTGTGGATTCCATTTGAAGAATCAAACCTTTCTCAAATGGATGAGTTAAATGGTAGTTATAAACATGGAATAAATTTCTATTGTATGGGAATACAGTGATGTATTTCATGAAGAGTTACCCATATTTCCCCCAGATCATGAGGTCAGTTCTCAATAGGACTCGTACCCAAAGCTACTCCAATCTCAAAATTCCATTATAGTATGGCCTCGATCAAGTTGTAGGAGTTAAGGAATCATCTACAAGATAATTTGTAAAAAGGGTTCATATGATCTAGTGCATCACCTTGGGGTGCGCTATTTCTCCTTGTAAATAAAAAAGATGGATCAATGTGATTATTTATCAATTACGATAAACTAAACAAGATCACCATAAAGAAAATTTATCCTCTTCCAAGTATTGATCACTTGTTTGATCAACTATAGGGATACCACTTCTTCTCAAAGGTGGATATTCATTTTTGATGTCATCAACTAATGGTTAAGAATGAATACATTCAGAAGAATATTTTCCATACAAGGTATGGACACTTTTAGTTTCTAATGATTCCCTTTATACTTACTAATGATCGTACCATATTCATGGATTTTATGAATAGAGTCTTTAGAGACTTCCTTGAAAAATAATGTGGTAGTGTTTTTGGATGATTTTATCATCTACTCCATGAGTATGGAGGAACATAAAGAGAAACTAATTATTGTTCCAGTGACATTAATGATGGATAAATTGTATTCCATGTTTAGAAAGTGTGACTTTCAGCTGTAGAATTTCACATTCTTAGGATACATGATCACAAGTGTGGGAATTTCTGTGGACCCTTCTAAAACAATTGTAATTATGGAATTGAATACACCACCTAGTTTCATTTAAATATATTGTTTTCTTGTATAATCATGTTACTATAAACATTATTTTTGAAAATTTATTCATGAATTTCTAGACAGCTAAATAAGATAACAAGGAAATAGGAAACAAATGTTTGGGTGGAATAATGTGATGAAAAATTCAAGGATACAATGCATATTCTAATCACTACATTTCTACTAACTCTACCAACAAGTGGATAAATTTTGATAATATACAGTGATTCTTCAAATAAAGGCTTGGGTTTTTGACTAATGAATAATGATAAAATTACATCCTACTCCTCATAATAGTATATTTTCGAATATAACACCTGCCCAACATTATATCTAGAGCAAGTGACTATGATTGTTTACTTGAAAATCCAGCGGTAATACCTCTATGGTGAGAAATGTGACCTATATACAAATCATAAGAGTATAATGTAAATATTCAAATATAAGGATATCAACATTAATAAAATATTATGATGAGATATAATAAAGGAATAAAATTTATCTATTCACCACCATCTAGGAAAATTGAACAAGGTAGTTGAGGCTTTTTTCAGAAAAAACAGCTACTTTATCTATAATATAGATTGAGAAAGACCATATCTCCATGTATATTCAAAGGATCGATTTGGAAATATTAATAGCAGGGAAAATATTTTATAATTTACAAATGATTTCTAAAAAATCAACCCATGATAAAATTAAGTAATCACAAATGGATGATCTGAAGTCACAAAAGAAGGTGAATGAACTAAAAAAAAGAAATATACATCAGTTTGACATCGATTATGGTGGTGTAATTCAACATGGAATTAGGATTTATGTGACCTCATCACCCAAGTTAAATAAGGATCTACTGGATATTGAACATAGCTCACTTTTCTCCATCCATCGTGGAAGTACCATGATGTACCATGGTGTTTGAGAATACTTTTGGTGGGATAACACGATGAAGGAGATTGAGGAGTACATATCAAGGATATTGATATGTTAGAGATTTAATGTAAAATGAAATAAGTCTAAGGTGATATTGAAAACATTTCTTATACCCATGTGGAAAAGGGAGAATTTCACTATGGAATTTTTTATTGGTCTCCTATAGACATCTAAAGGATAAAATGTGATATGGGTTGTAGTGGAAGTCTCAACATGGCTTCCCAACATATCACCATTCAGTAATATTTATCCCTTGAAATAATATCCTTGATATATAAGAGGGGAGTGGTGAGGCAACATGCGGAACCACTTTGGATCATATCTGATCATGTTCCAAGGTTCATATATAAATTATGGGGAAGTCTTCTACAATATTTGAGTACTAAATTTAATTTCATCATGGATTATCACCCACAACTGATGGACAATATGAAAATACTATTCAAACACTCGAGGACATGCTAAGAGGCCACTCAATGGAATTCAAAGAATAATGGGATCTACATCTCCCATTGGTTGAGGGCTCATACAAAAAGAACATCAACATGGGTAATTAGATGGATCTTTATGATTCTATGTATGTAATGAGACGTTGAACTCCAACATGTTGGCGTGAATTTAGAAAACCAAACCTACATGGACCTGATCATGTGCAAGCAATGACTGATAATTTTCATTCCATCCAACAATATTACAACTCTAATCATTATTTCATTTTTAAACTTGATTAGTTATATAAAATTGATCTTAATACAAATCATAATAATGAGAGGGAAAGTTTCTTTATGAAATTAGGCACATTACATAACAACTTAAAACATGAAAAGAAACATCTTTTTTGAAAACTACTTTGACATGATCAAAACATTGCTTCATACTCAGCACTGCATGGGATAACCTGAGGACATACATAAGAAAGGGGTGATCTATAAAGCATATTAAGGGAAATAAACATGGAATTAGACGAGGATACTAGTACATGTTATAGAAGGAATATAAATGTGTCATAAAGAACCATGAATAATAATGTATCATATATCTTGAAAATTATAACATGGAAAATGTGGCAACAACATTAAACACTACATCATAATTAGATCAAGGATAAATCAACAAATTTCCCATGGTGGAAAAATTCCAATAAAGGAATCATGTAAATACCTTTTCCCAATAATAAATACCATGATACTAACAATTACAAATTTCATTGAAGATCTATTAGGGTGCACCCTTCATAATCATTTCATTTTCATGTTAATGTGTGCCATATTGATCATATAACATGTTTTCATTCAATATTAAATTTTCTTGCAGGATCAAACAATGCAGAATAAAAAAGCCTAAGTCCCCAATCAATATTTATATGTTTATGAAGGTGAATAACACTGATAGTGAAATGGGAATGGAATTAATTACATAATGATTTTCTTATGCAACATTATGGTTCAATTTCAACAGCATAACAACATCATATAAAAATTCATAAAATGATTTCATGAGAGATAAAGGGGTATCTCATAATTTATACATGAAGTGGAAAGTAAGAGATATATTTAAAAACATATACCAATGTAAGAAAAAATAATTTATTAGACATAACATAAAAAATTATTGATAAAAGAGAATGGTGAAGGATTCCTTTCAAAAAATTTCCATAGTAATCGGTGTACATAATGGCTTATAAAAGGAATAAATGGACATTAAGGTGATACCTTAATTTAAAAAAAGGATCTTAAGGGTGATAGGTAAGAACGTATCCCAACTTATGAAAATGGAAATCAAAAGGGAATATCATAAATGAAGTGCTTGATAAAAAGAGGGGAGAGAGTCATTTACTGAATTTCAGCATAGAAATGGGGGTAAATAAAGGATTATAGGGGGGATTTATTAGAGTGATAGGAAGATATCATCATTTAGAAATATAATTTATAGTGAGATGGATCATGTAACATCACATACCAACATATGAATGTAACACCCTGACCTTTCACGATACGCCTCTCTTTCAATAATGCAATAGCTTGCAGTTTACGCAAGTTCAAGTTCTAACACACTAAGAATAATAAAAATAGCCATTATAAATAGTAATATCCACCTTTTGAAATTACATATATTTTATATTTCAAAATGGACTTCATTTTTGGATTCAGAATGTCAAAATTACCCTATGTTGAATTTTTTGTAATTTTATGAGAACTTCCAAATTTTTATGAACAGTGAAAAATACTTAAAAAAACATTCTTAATAAGAATAATTAATAGTGATAAGTTATACAATTGAGTGGTTTTAAAGTATAATTAGAATATATTTTTACCATTTTATCCAATGGTGTTCATTATAATTAATTTCACTTTGAAATTGGACATAAACAATTGTCATTTTATTGATATATATTATTTCTAAAAAACACGCTATTTGTTGTGACAACGGGAATTAATTATAAAATTAATTAATGCAACTTATATGTTTGGAATTTCATTAAATAGACATCATTTTTGAATTTGGAATGTCAATTATAGCATAGGGTGAAATTTTGGCATTGTTCTAAAGAACTTTAATTTTTGATAAATAGTGAAACCACTAAGTGGTAGTTAAAAAACTGATTTTTCATTTAAATGAAACATTACCACTTCTATGATTTGATTTTCAAAAATCCTACATATATGGCTGTAATTAGGATGTAAAATTTGGTTCAATGGGATTAAAATAATTATTTGGTGAATAGTAACTTTTATGTTTAATTAATCGCGATTAAAGTAATTAGTGAAATTTATGGTAAAAATAGTATTATAAAAATATGGAATGTCCATTAAACTTATCCAACCACTATTTGTGTGTGTCATGGTCGACCAAGAAAATCCATGGGTCAACTTGGGGACCCCATGGAGCCACTTTGGTAGGAAAAGGACATAAATAACTTTTTATTTAATGTTAAAATAAAAAGGTCACAAACAAGAGTTGTTTTACTAAAACAATTTTTAAATGGGGTTATACAAGTCATATTTTTGACTATAAATATTCATTAGATAACTAAAAATATTTAATACATTATGATATTTTTTTTATAATTTTTAGACATTAAATATATTAAATTATTTATGACTCCATGATGATGCAGTGATTACCTCATTAATTAATGATTTAAATAAAATGAAAGGATAATGTAACTTCTAAGGCATACAATTGTAAAAAACCTATTGGGTGAGGATATTTCGAACCCTTATCACCTTATCCTAGAATTATATCAATGTGGGACCTTTAGAATCTGAAAAGAATTGTATAATAATGTTACATTTCATTACTTTCCAAGAGTGCCCCTCCTCTCCACTTATAAAAGGCCCCCACCTCTAACACCTTATTCACACTTTCAAGCCATTTGTATCGGCCAACATCTGCCCAAATACTCTCCCAACATCCCTCCATTACTCCTAGAAGCCTCACTTTTGGCATAATTCTTCCCAAGGAAGCCTTTGGATCAAATCAAAAGAGTTACCCGATTTTAAGGTAATGTCTTCTCTTGTGTTCTTTTATATTATTATTCTTCTCCAAACCCCAAAACTCTTTTTATTATTTTATTTTGTAACAACACCGGTATCTTAAATATACTGGGATGTTTTTATAAGAAGGATTAGATCTACACTTACACACACCTACATCTAATGCTTAATGAACATACTGTTTCTCTGGATGGCGAATTTCTGCCTCACAAAACGATGATTGTTCAACACTCATATAACACCTTCAAAGGTGGCCCTTAAAATGTCACTATATTTATATATGATATATAATATGTTTATGTTTTACTTAAGCTTCTGTATTTTTCATTTATGGCATACCTTTATGATTTCCATTATGGGTAAACGCGATACTTTCATTTTAGGAAGTGCGGACTACCGCCCCCTCAAAGTGATTTGAATCGTTAATACCATATGTGGGATGTACAAAGGATGTAGTAAATGGTATTATAAACTATATTATACTGGAATTATATTATACCTTTGTATCATTATGATTTCATTCCATTAAATATGAAATAGAAATGAAAGTAGCGTTCATGTGTACGTACGGCTTACCGTCTCCATGAACGGTGCATTTCATTTCTTACCTCTAAACGTTATGGAATATAATAAATGTATGTATATACAGGATATATATGAGATATATGATATCTATATCATTAATATAAATCTGGATATAATTTATATTTCACCACATGAACAACTTGTAATTATAAGAAGTCTATTTTTACCTCAAGTACCAAAGATCGACAAAACGACCGTTATTAACTTACAAAATTAAATAATGTTCATAACATGGTAATAAGTGATATTAAATGAATAATAAACTTGAAAATGTTGTTAAGAAACTATAAATTAACTCTAGTTTATTATTCATGAGATTAAATAACGATCGAGTCAAGTCGGACATGACGTAATGGAATTTCTTAACCCAATTTCCATTCTTTGGGTTAATCTCATATTTTCAAATTATGTCATGATATTATTATGTACTATCTTGTATTTGTACTTTATTTAGGTGTACTTATAGTAAATACACATAATAGATCTATTTTATTTAAAAAATGATCTTTGTAAGGGACTTCGTCTCAATCAGATTTCATTGAGGCATATTTGGTTTTATACACAACTTTCTTTTATTTGGTGTATAAAACCCTTTAACTTTTATGTTTATTCAAAAGGAGTCTTTTCATAAGAAGCATTTACTAAATGAAAAAAGGGAATGTTTTTGTCGTACATATGCGGCAACAACGACTTCTCCATCGCCGTGACAATTATTTGAGTTTCGGCTTCCTCTACAAGCCATACATTTTTTTAAAAGAAAATTAAATACCATGTTTTACCTTTCTTTTATTTTGGTAATGAAAATGGTATTGAAAGTGTTTTTATTATATCGATGTGTTGTATTGATATCTTGTGATTGAAATGTGGAAATTTTATGTTTCCTTTATGCATGTTTTATGTGATTAAATTATGTTATGGTTTATGATATGTTTAAACCTATTCATATGAGGAATTCATTGGACTTATTATGTGATGGGTGGATCCCGCTATAGCTCCTCGATGCTTTGGTAGGTCTTATGAGACAAACTAGTTTCTTGTCACGAGGCCTTGATAAAATCTTATTTGTGGTCTTGGCACGAGGCCTTGGCTACGTGGTTATGATAGTCTAGCATTATGTATTCCATCATTATGAAAGTGGTTATTAATATTTAATGTGATTACTCAACCAGTAGAATATCCATGTGAAGAAGTAAATGGAATTATCTCATTTTACGTTTTCCATATTATATTGAAGTTCAAGTTCAAAAGTCTTTTTTTAGTTATACATTGCCTTAAATGTTTATGTTTATTGATTAAAGATTCCGCTATATTGTTATCCTTACTGAGCATCTGAACTCACCCCTTTCAATGTTTTTATATTTTCCAGAATGTGAATGAGTGTTTTATGAATGACCTATAGGGATAGTCAGAAGAGGATATGAGTGTGTACAATGAAGACTTTGTTATTAGTTTTTCACATTATGATGTAATGTAGCATTTATGAATGTATCTAGTGATTCCAAGGCTACTAAACTAATTTGACATTAGAGACTTGATCTTTTGTGATCATGCCAATGTTACGAAGTAATGCACTGACTCCAGGTAACTATGGTCGGGGCGTTACAGTTGGTATCTGAGGCAGTTTGGTACTATCCTTGGAATCTAGATTTAGATAAACTCTGAGTAGAGCACATAGCCCGAAGATAGACATTAAGGATTAGTATATAAGAACTTCGTAGAATTTTGGTATTATAGAGATTTTGTGAGTTTTCCGAGCAATACATCCCTGTATGGATACGAGCCGGTAGAGGCAGCTCTGGCACAGATGTACCTAGGGGTAAAACCCAAAAACACCGCATTGAGCTAGACTCAGACGGGAACTGGTGCACGGCAAAGGGCCTTGCTACACTCTTGGTTACGACACTCCCGGGGGATACACTTGGGATAATTCTCATTTTCTTTACAAACCACTATAAAGGGTTATGAGTATATACTCCCTCAAAGAAATTTTTTTTTATGATTATGGATTATATCCATAAATAGTTCAATTTATGCTAAGTATTTTACAAGTATGGAATTATGTATTTTGATTCGTAAACTAATCTAGTTTATGCCATTATTTAGAAATGGAACCTAGTGGACGGAATGGAAACCGTATCAATGCACGCACTCCGTGTAGGGATTTCCCTCATTCTCAAGATAATTATTGTGGAGTTGGAGATACAACTGGTGCTGATCAACTTATTACCATACTATGACAAATCACTCAGGTTATGAATAATAACCATACTCATATGGATCACCCTGATCCACAACGTGGAGGATAAATGTTAGACCACTTCATGAGGAATCAACTACCAATATTTAATGGGGGTACAAATCCATTTTTAGCTGAGCAATGGATAATCTCCTTAGCAAAAATATTCCACCCCTTGGGAAGTAGTGAAAGGGAGAAGGTTATCATGGCAGTTTACCACCTCACTGGAGATGTCGATCAATGGTGGTCATTCATTCAAAACACAACGGAAGATAAAGAAGTATCATGTATGGAATGGAGAGAGTTAAAAGAACTTTTCTTAGAAAAATACATTCCACATGACCATCGAGCAGATATGGAAAGGCAATTTCTGTGTCTGAGATAAAAGGAGGATGAGAATGTCACAAAGTATGAGGCTAACCTTGCAAGGTTAGCGAGGCATGCAACAAATTATATATGTAACCCAAGAAGTAAGATTGATCATTTCTTTGATGGGTTAAAACCATATCTTCGTCGAGCATTAGTCTCACAAAACATCTCACCGTATGAAGATATTGTCTCATGTGCTATCAAAACGAAAAAGGAATTCTCTAAATCTTATGACAATAAAGTAAAGAAAGAGAAGAAGAGAACGGTGGAAGAAGAGACAGATAAAGGGAAAATGGGAAAGAAGGATTTTCCATTATGTGATAATATTGGGAAGAATTACCCTAGTACTTGCCTTGAAGGAATAGGAGTTTGTTATAAATGTGGAGAAAAAGGTCACCAGGCGCGTGATTGCAAGGGAAAGAAAGAGGCTATCATTGTTGAATGCTACAATTGTAGAGAAATGGGGAATTATGCAAATGAATCTCCTAAGCGTCAGGGAAACATACCTCAGAAAAGGCCAAAGGATCAAGGACAATCTTATGCTGTGACTATAGTTAAAGCTGAATAATTATTGTATTGGTGATTTTGGACTCATGGATTATATTATGGTTATTAGAATAATGAGATATATATATATATAAGGATTGTACAGCAGTACTTGTTGATTTTATTAAGGTTTTAATATGATGAAGGTATTCATATTTTTAGTATGTGACAATAAGATAAACTTTACTTTGTTTGGGGAATCTGATGTTACAATTGATTTTGGAATATAGAGACCTTTTAGAAAAAGTCTGGACAGAGGTATTTTGGATAACTATATAGGTTGGAATGGATGAAGTTGAACCTTGGATAGTATTGTTTAAGGTTAAAACATTTATGATGATTATTTTTGGAATATTATAATACTATAGTTTTAGAAGAGGACAACCTGCAGGGTGGGGCATAACCAGTCGCGTCGGACAAAGCTGCAGGAATCGAACCCACAACCATAGTGTGACCGGCCTTTATTACCTACCACTAGCCTACAGGAAGTCCCTGATTATTACAAAATAGTTTTACTAATCTAAATGGTATGTGTTAATATTTGGAACCTTATACAATTAGGATAAATTGAATATTTTTGAGTTCTATTACCTTTTAGTGTGAAAGATGGGTTTGTGGTAAAAAATTTTTTTATGAAAGTCTACATGACAAGTATGTATATTCCCTTACTTTCTTAGTAAATCTCTTAAATAAACTCCTCAACATTATCAATGTTAGCTTAAAAAAAACGTTGTCGGTTAACTTTTCCAAATGAGGATTCAATGATCGTTTAACCAATCACAAGTTTGTGATTTTCTTGTGGTTAACTTTCTCCTAATCCAGTTTTCTACAACTCTCCATCAGACCTTGATGGTTTTTTTTTCTTCCATATCCATATTTTCATAGAATTATAGTATGGGCTATCTCAGTGACCTTTGTACTTATCTTTCTTTCTTTTAAAGTTATATTTTTATTAACCTTATTTCCGATGTGGGTTTTCCACAAAGGTATTTTCTATTTTAAACCTTTTATTTTCAAAGAAAGATTTCAAATTTCAAGGACGCAATTTATTGGAGGGGAGAATGTAACACCCCGAGCTTTCACGATACACCACCCTTTTAATAATGAAATAACTTGCATTTTACGCAAGTTCGAGTTCTAACACACCGCGACTAATCAAAATAGCCATTATGAATAGTAATATCCACTTTATGAAATTATATATATTTTATAATTCAAAATGGACTTTATTTTTGGATTCAGAATGTCGAAATTAGCCTATGTTGAATTTTTTGTAATTTTCTGAGAACTTCCAAATTTTTATGAATAGTGAAAAATACTTAAAAAAAATTCTTTAATCAAAATAATTTGTAGTGATAAGTTATACTATTGAGTGGTTTTAAAGTATAATTAGAATATTTTTTTACCATTTTATCCAATGGTGTTCATTAGAATTAATTTCACTTTGAAAATGGACATAAACAATTGTTAATCTTTTGATATATATTGTTTCTAAAAAACACGCTATTTGTTGTTGCAACGGGAATTAATTATAAAATTAATTAATGCAAATTATATGTTTTTAATTTCATAAAACATACATCATTTTTGAATTCGGAATATCAATAATAGATTAGGGTGAAATTTTGGCATTGTCCTGAAAAACATCAATTTTTGATGAATAGTGAAACCACTAAGTGGTAGTTAAAAACTGATTTTTTGTTTATAGGAAACATTACCACTTCTGTGATATGTTTTTTAAAAATCTTACATACATGGTTGTAATTAGGAAGTAAAATGTGGTTCAATGAGATTAAAATTACATTTTGGTGAATAGTAACTTTTAAGGTTAATTAATCGCGATTAAATGTAATTAGTGAAATTTAACGTAAAATAGTATTATAAAAATATGGAATGACCTTTAAACTTGTCCAACCACTATTGGATGTGTCATGGACGACCAAGAAAATCCATGGGTCAACTTGGGGACCCCATGGAGCCACATTGGTAGGAAAAGGACATAAATGACTTTTTATTTCATGTTAAAATAAAAAGGTCACAAACAAGAGTTGTTTTACTAAAACAGTTTTTAAATGGGGTTATACAAGTCATATTTTTTACTATAAATATTCAATAGAAAGAAAAAAATATTTCTACATTATGATTTTTTTTTATAATTTTTAGACATTAAATATATTAAATTATTTATGACACCATGATGATGCAGTGATTACCTCATTAATTAACGATTTAAATAAAATGAAAGGATAATGTATAATATAAAGAATACACTTGTCAAAAACCAATTGGGTGAGTAGATTTAGAACCCTTATCACCTTATCCTTGAATTATATAAATGTGGGACCTTTAGAATCCGAAAACCATTGTATAATAAAGTAACATTTCATTACATTCCAAGAGTGCCCCTCCTCTCCACTTATAAAAGGCCCCCACCTAGATCACCTTATTCACACATTGAAGCTATTTGGATTGGCCAAAATCCGCCCAAATACTCTCTCAACTTCCCTCCCTTACTCCTAGAAGCCTCACATTGGGCATAGTTCTTCCCAACGAATCCTTTGGCTCAAATCAAAAGAGTTACCCGATTTTAAGGTAATGTCTTCTCTTGTGTTCTTTTATTTTATTTTTCTTCTCCAACCCCCTAAAATATTTTTATTATTTTCTTTTGTAACAACACCAGTATCCTAAATAAACTAGGATGATATTATAAGAAGGATTATAGCTACACTTACACACACCTACATCTAATGGTTAAAGAACATACTATTTCTGTGGATGGAGAATTTCTAGCTCACGAAACGATGATTGTTCAACACTCATATAACACCTTCAAAGGTGGCCATTAAGATGTAACTGTATTTATATATGATATATAATATGTTTATGTTTTACTTAAGCTTCTGTATTTTTCCTTTATGGCATACCATTATGATTTCCATTATGGGTAAACGCGATACTTTCATTTTAGGAATTGTGGACTACCGCCCCCTCAAAGTGATTTGAATCGTTAATACCATCTGTGGGATGTATAAAGGATGGAGTAAATGGTATTATACACTATATTATACTTGAATTATATTATACCTTTATGTCATTATTATTTCATTCCATTAAATACTAAATAGAGATGAATGTAGTGTTCATGCGTACGTACGGCTTACCGTCTCCATGAACAGTGCATTTCATTTCTTACCTCTAATCGTTATGGAATTTTATAAATGTATGTATATACTGGATATATATATGAGATATATGATATCAATATCATGAATATAATTTGATATATAATAGATATTTCACCACATGAACAACTTGTAATTATAAGAAGTTTATTTTTGACTCAAGTACCAAAGATCGACAAAACGACCGTTATTAACTTAAATAATTACATAATGTTCATAACATGGTAATAAGTGATATTAAAGGAATAAGAAACTGGAAAAGGTTGTTATGAAACTATAAATTAACTCTAGTTTATTATTCAGGAGATTAAAGAACGATCGAGTCAAGTCGGACACGAGGTAAGGGAATTTCTTAACCCAATTTCCATTCATTGGGTTAATCTCCTATTTTCAAATTATGTCTTGATATTATTATGTAATATCTTGTATTTGTACATTATTTATGTGTACATATAGTAAATACACATAATATATCTATTTTATTTAAAAAATGATCATTGTAAGGGACTTCGTCTCAATCTCCTTTCATTGAGGCATATTTGGTTTTATACACAACATTCTTTTATACGGTGTATAAACCCCTTTGACTTTTATGTTTATTCAATAGGAATATTTTTATACGAAGCATTTACTAAAAGACAAAAAGGAATGTTTTTGTTGTACATACGCGGAGACAATGACTTCTCCACTGCCGTGACCATTATTTTAGTTTCGGCTTCCTCTACAAGCCATACCTTTTTTTAAAAGAAAAATAAATACCATGTTTTACCGTTCTTTTAATTTGGTATTGAAAATGGTTTTGAAAGTGTTTTTACTATATCAAAGTGTTGTATTGATATCTTGTTATTGAAATGTGGAAATGTTATGTTTCCTTTATGCATGTTTTATGTGATACGATTATGTTATGGTTTATGATATGTTTAAACCTATTCATTTGAGGAATGCATTGGACTTAATAAGTGACGGGTGGAGCCTGCTATAGCTCCTAGATGCATCGGTAGGTTTCATGAGACAAACTAGTGTCTTGGCACGAGGCCTTGACAAAATCTTATTTGTGGTCTTGGCAAGAGGCCCTGGCTACGTGGTTATGATAGTCTGGCATTATCAATTCCATCATTATGAAAGTGGTTATTAATATTGCATGTGATTATTCGACCAGTAGAATATCCATGTGAAGAAGTAAATGGAATTATCTCATTTTACTTTTGCCATATTATGTTGAAGTTCATGCTCAAAAGGCTTTTGTTTTAGTTTTACATTGCCTTAAATGTTTATGTTTATTAATGAAAGCTTCTGCTATATTGTAATCCTTACTAAGCATCTGAGCTCACCCCTTTCAATGTTTTAATATTTTCCAGGATGTGAATAAGTATTTTCTTAATGACCTGCAGGGATTGTCAGAAGAGGATATGAGTGTGGACTCTGAAGACTTTGTTATTAGCTTTTCACTTTATGATGTAATGTAACATTTATAAATGTATCTAGTGTTTCCAAGGCTACTAAACTAATTGGTCTTTCGAGACTTGATCTTTTTTTATCATGCCAATGTTTCGAAGTAGTGCACCGACTCCAGGTAACTCGGGTCGAGGAGTTACATGAAAATGTAATTTTATAAGCATAATACAAAAGAAGTGCTTGAATGGAAATGAGAAGAGAGAAATCCCTCACATGAATGTTTGAATCCAAAATCATGGTAGAGGCCTCTTGAGATACTAGGAGAACCTTGTTTGGACTCTATGAAGTAGATGGAAGAGTTTTTCCATGCTAAAGGAACTTTGAGTGAAGGGAAAAGTGTGATTTGGTGGGTTTATATAGGAAATGAATGGGATTTCGTTATTATTTTGGTTTTGGACAATACACAATTAAATATTCAAAACCAAAAACCATCCAATTTATTTTCCGATGGTTTATGTAAAAGAATATTAGATTACATTATTTTATAATAAAAGGGATGATGATGGTAATATATTTCCCTCGCGTATATAAAGGTGAGACATACATTCAATTAAATGATTTTAAAATTTTAAAAAATTTTATAAGTCTTGGATGATTAACTAAGGTTTAATAAAAAAATCAAATAAACCCAAAATATAATTATATTAAAGAGGAAAACTCATATTTTTTCAAATATTCCTTTTATAGCGCTTATTATATTACTATTGGGATATTATAATGTCATTAAAAAGACTGTATATGTATACGTTATTTATTTTCTATAAAAAAAATTGGCTATGTCAGAAAAATCATTGAAAACTAAGTATTGTATAATTTTTTCAACCGGATTCCAAAAATGATATCCATTTTATATAAATAATTTTTTAAATATGTGAAATTTAACTTTTCAAATAAATAATTATATTTATTAAAAATGATGTGCTTTAATCAATAACAGTTTTCAAACCTTAATAAAAACTACATTGGGATTTATAAAAATTATATGATAATTTATATTTAAATAAAAATAATTTGATAAAAATAATTTATTTATTTCAGAACATACATTAATATATCAAAATATATTTGTAAATTGAATTTCAATATTAACAAAAAATAGTATTTTTACATTAAAATTTAATTACAATTTAATAATAATAGGAAGAAAATATATTCATTATTCTATATGAAAAATAATGTACATATTACTAATGTTTGGGTCTTGCTACGTATCCCTTTATTACACCAAAAAACATCCTAAGTGTAAGGTTTGTGATGGTGTGGCCTTCATGGGGCTATTCCTTAAACATGGTTTGTGTCGTGATATTGATGGGATTGAACTTCTCCTGTAAATGGTTTATCTCATAAATGAATTATTGGATCTCATATTGGGATTGGTTTTGGGAAAATTCCATAAATGCTCTCTCCATGGGAAGATCTGATAAATGGGATTCAAAACGTATGATATCTACTAGTTGAGGACATCACTTCCTTTTTCTATTCCAAAATGAGTTTTTAAAACCCTATATTTATACTATTCATGTGATCACTGTTCAAAAGTAATATTATCATCGACAAAGATAATTAATGGTCATTTAAATCCAATTGTATTTAATAAATCAAAATTAGTTCATGTGTTTTCTATATCCATAATAGATTTTATTACATCAAATAGGTGAATTTTATTTATAAATATTTGGGTCATTACAATTTCCCCCCCTTTAAAAATTTCTCCATAAAAACGTAGTTTTCCCACACTAAAATAGATGAGGGTTACTCTACTTAATCACCTCCTCTAGTTCATATGTTTCTTATTAAAAAATATGGTCTCTCCACAACACTTTTACAAGGGGCATTGTCTTATTTTGTATAACTTTTTCTCTATGATCTATGATCTTAACTAGATGCTCTTTGTAGGAATGTTCGTTATCCAATAGTTCCACCTCTAGATTGAGTAATTGTGATCGGATTGGTATGTACTTTCTTAACAGGGACACATGGAATACATCATGTACTTAAGACACGTTTTGGGGGAATTATAGTTGATATGACACTACTCCAATGTGACCAAGGATCTCAAATGGTTTGATGAACCTTGGACTAAGCTTTTGATTCCTCTGAAACCTAATCGCTCTATTCTATGGAGACATGGAGAGGAATACCATGTCGTTAAAAGAAAACTTTAGGTCTCATTGATGAT
Source organism: Viscum album (assembly GCA_963277665.1). Taxonomy (NCBI): domain Eukaryota; kingdom Viridiplantae; phylum Streptophyta; class Magnoliopsida; order Santalales; family Viscaceae; genus Viscum; species Viscum album. The sequence continues at coordinate 1,417,013,978 of OY728164.1, forward strand.
TTTTATCATAGATTTTTTGTTTACTCTAATCTACATGGATGTTCTACTTGATGGTGTTAACCTTATCCAAATTTAATTTGATAATTTTAGGATCTTGAAGTTTTAATTGCACAACATCATCCAAATATGTTGGTGTTTAGAACCTATCACAAAAAAAATTCATTGGGGACTATTTGGGTACTCGAATAAAAACTATTGTTGTAAGAGAACTCCACCAAATGATGACGCTGGTCCCATATTCATTTATAGTCCACTGAGAAATCTCTCAATATGTTTTTGTGTTTTTGGATATTATAATCAAATTAGCCATCTTTTGGAGGGTTATAATATTTAATGATCTTCAGCTCAGTGTTAATGATCATGATGGATATTTTTTAGAAACGTAGAGGTGAATCTTGGATCTCGATTCGACATAATTGATAGTGGTACTCCAAGAAGTCATACAAGTTTTATAATTTATATTCATTATAGTTAATCCCAGGAGAAATAATCTCGAATCATAATGAAGTTTGGAGTCTTTATAAGATTATCCACAAAAAAACTGATAACATTGTTTTCTGTGGAAGTATTTGTATGTCTGATGACATAGTTTATGGTGATGTTTCCCATTTTCCATGTCGGTATGGATAATGGTGGCATAATCCCCTTAGAATTTTACCTTTCATCCTTCACTTTCAAATATACCATGAAATTTGATGAATATTATACGATCTCCATATTCATGTTATCCCACAAATAATGCTCTCAAAGATCTCAAAACGTCTTTATGTTTCCTGGGAGAATAGATATTGTCGAACTATGTGCATCCTTCAAATGTTCTTTCATTAACATAGAATTTGATGGAACATATAGTCTTGACCCAGATCTCACAATATCTTATTCATTAACATTGAACTCCAAAGATATCGCTTTTCTTATAGTTTCCATATTCTTTTAAATTCCCTCATCATCTTTTGGAGAAACCTTTAAACATTTAAAAAGATATTTTTGAGCTATCATTTTTTATAGGATTGATGATGTTCCTTTCTTTATGATTACCATTTCAATATTCCTCAAATCTCATAAGATCATATCCTTCTCCATTATCATCAATGATATAATTTCTGGTTCTTTCTACTTATTTCATCTTCCACCTTGTTCGATTTCCCAAGATGGTAGTGGATTGATAAGCTAGAATACTTGATAAGCTCTAACTATCTTCATTAGTAAACATATGGATCATTCTATGTGAATATATATATGAGGATTTGGTGATTTTTATATATTTCATAATTCACCCCAAAGATATAATTCCACTTGATATTCAATGCCAAGATCATAGCTTCCCACTCAAAATCATTCATGGTATAGTTTTTCTCAAAAAAATTCAATTACCATGAGGATTAGGCAAAAAAATTTTCATTTTACAGCAATACACATCCAAATACTTTATTTGAAGGATCCCTAAAAATTATGAGATGCTCCTAACTTGTGGGTAGTGTGAGCACAGAGTTAGTGATAAGCCTCTTTTTCAACTCCTTGAAACTTTTCTTCTCATTCATCATTCTAAGAAAATTTGACAGCCTTTCTAGTTATCTTGGTAAGAGTGTTTGATAATCATAATAAATTTATCAAAAATTGGTGGTAATATCTAGATAACACAAGGAAACAACAGATATCTATCATGGATGTTAGCCTCAAGAATCTCTCAATTACATTAGTCTATGAAGGATCCATGTATATTTCTTTTCTTCGAATGATATTCCCCAATAATGATACTTCCTTTAACTACAAATCACACATGATGTACCTTTCATAGAGTTTCTCCTTTCACATGGTATTTAAAACAGTGTTCAGATTCTCCTCATTGTCCTCCTTGATTTTTAAGTGTATTTGAATACCATCTAAAAATACTACCAAAATTTTTTCATAGTATTCCCTAAATTCTCTATTCATCATGTCCATGAGTATTTCCTGGTAATTAAGGAGTTAAAATGGCATAACTATGAACTCATAATTCCTATACCCTATACAAAAAGTAGTATTGGGGATATCCTCTTTATTCACCATTACTTGTTAACATCCCAACCACAGATCCACCATTAAGAATTATTGTGATCCACATAGTTAATAGAAAAATACATCAATTTGTGGAAAATGATACTTGTTTTTATAATTATATTTTTTACATCATGAAAATCAATGTAAAGGCACATTAACCCATCCTTATTTCTTGATAAAAAGGACTGGTTCACCCCATGGATAAGAACTTGGGCATATAATCACTTAATATATATTACCATGTAGCTATTTCTTTATGTACTCCACTTCCAAAACGCCTATTTTATTTAAAGTATTAGATATTGGCAATGCCCAGGTATAATTTTTTTGAAAAGTCCATGTCCCTTCTTGGAGGAAGACCAGTAAAATCCTCAAGAATCACACGAACTAATTCACACACAATAGGAATAACATAGAGGATGGTTCATTCCTTAGAATCAGTCATTTTATATAGATATTATTTCTTATAGATAAATAATATCCATTTTTGAGATTATATTTTTAATTAATATTCCTCATCCTCCTTTCAATTGTATATAATCAGGGATGACTCTCTATTTAGAGATTTATTTCACTCTTGTCAAAATTTATGTTGGCTGTATTTTGGGAAATCCAATCCATTCCCATAATTGCATCAAATTCCACCAAGGTATGTATGATAGGGTTTACTAGGAAGTTTAATCCAAGAATTGTGATAGAGGTCGAGTTATATTCATAGAATGAACTAATTTCCCCATTTTCTATTTTCACTGACATATCTACTTCTATGGTTTGTGTTGGTGTTTTAATTGTTATATAAAACTTTTTTTATATCAATTAATTTGTATAACTATGGTTGATAAGCCGACATTTCAAATTTATATTCGGGTTCTACTCTATCCAAGATAGAATTTGATAAATTATTTTGAAACTATTAAACACATAATGGTGAATACATTGATGATCAATGGATAACTTATAAATTATATTTATTCCCTTAACATATGTATTTCTATGATTCAATCTATGATATCCATGATCTCTTTCTTGACATATATTCTTATGTGATCTTTTTGTTCCCTTAATAATTTTTTTTATTAACATATGAATTTACCAAATAATATCCCATGAGAGTGTTAAATCAGGTGCGTAGTAAGGTTCGTTGTCATATACCAAGTTACCTCGAGTAATGCCTAGAAACCCTTTTTAGTGTTGTTAATTTTATGAACATATTTTATAGAACCATGTCCACCTATAGTACCAAGACATGGATCTATTTTCATGAAAAACCACTTTCTATTTACACAAAAAAAATTTATGGATGTTTTCTTACTATTAGTCTTATCCCTAAGGTTTTTCACTAGGTTGTTCTAATCCTAATTCCAAATATAACTAAACTTATCCTATGATACCTACTGTAACAACCCTGATCTTTGCTTCATTTCTTTAACATGATTTATTACATAAAATTTTTCATAACACAACATAGAATATCTCTAGGTCTAGTGTAATTTGGATATTTACATACATTTTATAACAATATAACACATGAAAAGAAACATATTTATTGAATATTTAATAAACATGACCAAAAATTTATTTTGTACTTAGCACTGCATGGGATAACCATAGTACATACATAAGAAATGGTTGAGGTATAAATCCTCTAAATTGAATAAACATGGAATAACATTATGCTAACAAACCATGTTTGACAATTCATTCTAATGATGCATAACATAACATGAATATTACTTTTTAATGTAGCATGTTAATCGTAACATGGAAAATGTGGAAACTATATAAAACACTGTATCATAAATAAATCAAGGCTAAATCCTCCAAGAACTCATGGTGGAAAATTTACCATAATGGGATTAGTTAAATCCTATATCCCATCATGACGTATCATGATGATAACCCTAGCCGAATACATTAGAGAGTTATTAGGTTTCACCCTTTATGATCATTTCATTCTCATGTTTTTGTGTGCCACATAGATCATATAAAATGGTTTCATTTAAAATAATAATCTAATCTATGATATCAAAATGTGGAATACATACATTTATGTCCCCAATAAATATGTATATATGTATGGAGGTGACTACCCATGATAGATAAATGGGTATGATATTCACTACATGATGATTTTGGAATTCAAAATCGTGGTGTAATTTCTGTAGCATAAAAACATCATATAGAAATTTATAAAATTGGTTGATGAGAGAGAAAGGGGAAACTCATCATTAATCATGAAATGGAATGTTAGAGGGACATTTAATTACATATCCCAATATTGGCCAAAAGAATTTATAAGACATAACATAAAAGGATTGCTTGATAAAAGAGGGGGGTGGATGATTTCTTAGAAAATTTCAGCATAGTAATGGGGTTACATAAAGGTTTATAAAAGAAATAAATGAGAGTGAAAGGTATAAAATAATTTGAAAATTAATTTTAAAGTAAGTTGGATAAGTCATAATGTATCCAAACGTTATAAAATGGAAATAAAAAGGACACATCATAACATAATTTCATGATAAATGGTGGAGAGAGAGAATCCCTTACTGAATTTCAGCATAGTAACAGGTGTACAAAAAGGATTATAGGGGGGATTAATAAGAGTGAAATAAATATATCATCATTTAAACATCAAATGTAAAGTGAAGGGATCAAGGGAAATTATATCCCAACATATGAAAATATAATTTAATAATAATAATATAGAATAATCGATTGAATATAAATGAAAATAGAGAAATCCCCATACATGAATGTGTAATACAAAAGGCCTGGTAGAGGCCTATTAAACGATTGAGGTTACCTTTGAGGACTCTAGGGAGTAAACGGAATATTGTTTTCATTTTACTAGGATATTTAGTGAAGAGATGATGGACATAGGGTGGTTTTATATAGGAACGGAGGGGGATTTCATTTTTATTTAGGTTTTAGACACTATAAAATAAAATATACAAAATAAAAAACCAAAAAATGGTTTCATACCTTTGTTTTTCGAAAAGGGGATTGGATTAAATTAATTTATAAGATGATGGGATAAAGATAATAAAATATTTTCCCTTCTTATGTGGAGGTGAGTCATACCTTCAAAATGATTTTAAAATCATTAAATATTTTATAAGTCTTGGAGGATTAACTAAGGATTTTTAAATTAATTAAAATAAACCTAAAACATAATTATTTTAAAATACAAATCATATATTTTTCCAAACATACCTTATATTGAATTTGTTACATCACTATTGGGAAACTATGAAGTCATAAAACACACCGGGTTTTTATATGGAATTTTATTTTTAAATAAAAATTTTATTGTCTTAGAAAATTATGAAAAATTCACCATCATAAAATTTTGAATTCTAGAATCAAAAAATAATATCCTTTTTATCCAAATAATTTACAAAATATGTGAGTTTTCACTTTTAAAATAAAAAAAATACATTTATTAAAAATGACGGGTTGTTTCTAATAAAAATTTTCAAACCCTAATAAAAATTACATTTGACTTCATAAAAAATATGCGATAATTTATATTTCAAAAATATAAATTCAAAAATTATATTTTATTTATTTAAAAATATCCATTTATTCATAAAAATATATTTCTTAATTGAATTTAAATATTAACCATAAATACTATTTGTGCTTTAAAAATAATTTACAAAGTAATAATAATCAGAAAAAAATATTAATTATTCTATAAAAAACAATATACATATTACTAATTCTAAGTCCTTGGTACATATCAATTTATTACACCAATGTACACCCTAAGAGTAAGGTGTTTGATGGTGGGGCTTTCATGGGGCCATTCAGTGAACATGGTTTTGGGTCATATTCTTGATGAGCTTTAACTTCTCCCGTAAATGAATTTAATCATGCTTATGTTATGGGATGTCAGTTTGGGTATGGTCTAAGAAAATTCCAATAAGTTCTATCTCTCTTGTAAGCTCTAATAAAAGGGCTTCATAGTATACGATCTTAGTGGTTGAGGTCGTCAGTTACTTTGTCTGTGACAATAGGATTTATTAAATCCCTATATTTATACTTGTCCCATGATCACTTCTCAATGGATATTTTATCAATTGTACAGATACATTAAAGTCATTCAAATCCATTGGGATAAAATAAAGCTAAATAATTTCACGTGTTTTATATATCGATAAGAAATTTAATAATATCAAAAGGGGGAATTTTATTAATAAAAGGATTGGTAATTAAAATCTCTCCCCCTTTATAAATCTCACCCTTGAAATCCCATTTTACAATAATAAAATACATGAGGGTAAATCTGATTCATCTCCTACTATGTGTTTCTTATTGGTTTATCAAAATTCTAGATTCTCTACAACACTTTTACGACTGTCATTATCTTAATTCATAGTACTTTTTTCTATGATTTAAGATCTTAATATTTTAATCTTCTTAGGAAAAGCCATTATCCAATGGTACCACCTCTAGATTGAGTAAATGTGATGGGTCTATTGTGTAATTTCATCAGTTGGATATACATAATATATCATGTACTTGAGCAAGGTTCAGTGGTAATTTTATTCGATAGGACACTACTCTGATGCGATCAACTATCTAAAAAGAGACAATTTACCTTAGACTAGCCTGTTACATCTTCCCAAGTCTTAAGAATATTTTATATGGTGTAATGGGTAGGAATAACTATTTCTAACATCAAACTCTAGGTATCTTAAAAAATTTGTAGCATAACTCTTTCTTCAACTCTAAACATCTTTGATATGCTGCTGGATGCTCTCAACCTTCTCCCCCATTTTTTACCAAATTATGATTTAGAAGTTTTTCTTCCCCAATATCATCATAACATTTTATTTTTTTTCACTTCTTCCCATAAACAGATTCATATGGAGGCATTTGGATGATTGAGTGGAAATAAATGTTTTAAGAGAACTCCACCAAAGGAAGACGTTGGTCCCATTCACCATTGAAGTCCATTGAGAGTTGTCTCAACATGTCCTTAAGTGTTTGTATACTCCACCCAGGTTGGCCATCAGTTTTATGGTGATATGCTATACTGTGGTTCAGATCATAATTTTTATAATTCTAGTGACTCTTCCAAAATATAAAGGTGATTCTTGGATCTCGATCAAACACAATCGATAGTGGTACACCATGTTGTGTTACCACTTCTCCAATGTATATCTATTCCAGTTGATCCAATTATAAATCCTTTCAAAATGTGATTTAGTGTGCATCATTCAACCAATATAGATCTTAAAGATCTTGATATATATCTATTTATTGGGAGAATGGATAATGTCAGACTATGTGAATCATCTAAAAGTTATTTCTTTACCTCATTATCTGATGGAACATGTATTATTGACCCATATCTCAAAATTCCTTCCTCGATAACATTGAAATCTAAGGATGTCACTTATTTATATAGTTTCCACATTATTATAAATTCCCACACAAACTTTTTTAGCATCATTTCACCATTCTAAAAGATATGGTTGAGAAATCATTTGTGAAAATATTGATGATGTTCCTTTCATTATTATTCTAATGTCCATTTTATTCAAATATAAGATGATTATAGCCTTCCCAATTATCATCAATGATATAATTGTTCTATAATTACTATATAGAGCATCTACCATCTTTTTCACTTTCTGATGATTGTAGTGTATTGATTAGTAGTAACCATTAATGAGACCTGAACATCATCATTGGTTCATATTTATCTCTTTATGTGTGAATATATATTTGAGACATTGGTGATCTGTATACATTCCAACTTATTCTGAAAGAGAAAATGCTACCATATTTTCAATGCCAATATCATATAATCCTACCCTAGATATTTTTTGGGATAGTTTTTCTAGTTATTTTTAAATTGCCTTGTGGTTTAAACTATGAATTTTTCATTTTCATTAACGCACATCCCAATCCCTTATTTGTATCATTACTTAAAATTAAAAAAATATCCCCACTTGTGGGTAGTTTGAGAATTGGGTTATTGATAAGACTGAATTTTAAATCCATTAAGATTTCATCACATTTATCATTAGAAGAATATTTGACTCCCTTATGAGTGATATTTGAAATAGGGTTTGACCATTGTGAGAAATTTCTCACAAATCGATGATAATATTCAGTTAACACAATGAAAATATGGATACTTTTCATAGATATTATCCTTGACTATACCAAAATTACATTTCTCTTTTAAGGATCCATAAATATCCTATTACTTGTAATGATATGCCCCATGAATGAGACATCCTTCAAACATAACTCAAACTTTTTGTACTTTTCATAGAGTTTCCTCTTTCGCAAGGTCTTTAGCACAGTGACCAAATGATCCACATACTCCTCCTATATCTTGGAGTATAATAGAATATCGTCTATAAAGACTACCAAATATTTTTCTAGGTAATCTATAAAGTCTCTATTCGTTATCTCCGTGAATATTTCTGGGTCACTAGTGAGTCCAAATGGCATCACTATGAACTCATAAATCTCGTACCTTGTAAGAAAAGTAGACTTGGGGATATCCCCCTAATTCACAATCACATTATAATATCCTAACTAAAAATCCACCTTTGAGTAGTATGGTTTCCCACATATTTGATTAAACAATTCATCAATTCAGGGGAATGACAATTGTTATTTATCATGATTTTTTTGAGATCGTGGTAATCAATGTAATGGTACATTGACCAATCCTTCTTCTTGATAAAGAGGACTAGTGCACAACCAAGTTATGCACATGGGATTAAAAACCTTTATCTATATTATCTTATAATTTTTTCTTTAGCTCATCATGTTCCACAACCACTATTATATAATGATTCTTGGACAATGGTAATTCCACATGTATAAGTTTGATCGAAAATTCAACATCCATGCCTGAGAAAGACCATGAAAAACTTCAGGAAACACATTAGTAAATTCCCTCATAATTGGAATGTCATCAAGGATGGTTCATTCCATATTCTCAATCATTTGAGAAATATATTATTTATCATAGGTAAATAATAATCATGATTGAGATGATCATTATAAAGAAGTTTCAACCTCCTTGCAATTTTATAGAATCCGGGGTCGAATATCCATTTAAAGAGTGATTCCCCCTCTCATGGAAATTATTTTTGGATCAATATAATGAAATTCAATCCATTCCCAGAATTGCATCAATATACATAAAGGAGAGTTTGAAAAAGATCATTGGGAAGTTCAATCAAAAAATTGTGATCGGGGAGGCATTATATACATGTGATGAAATAATTTCCCCATATTCAATTTTTTCTGAAATATATACTTCTATTCATTGTAGTGGTGTTTTAATAGTTATTCTAATATTATGTGATATTACGGAATATCTAGAACAATGGATGATAACCCTACCATTCATTTTTTGATTATGGATCTACTCTATCCAAGATAGAATTTGGTATGGTCTTTCTTAAACTATTAAACACATAATGGGGAATCCAATGAAAATAAAGGGATATCTTATAACTTACATTTAATCACTTAACATATAGATTTATACAATTCAATATTTTTTAACCATGATATATTTTCAAACATATATTCTTATAGGAATTTTTATTGTACCCTTATTAACAATTTCTAATGAGATTATGAATTTACCCAAGAATATCCCATGGGAGTGTTAAACTAGGTGTGCAGTAAGTCTCATTGTCGTGTACCAGGTTAACTCGAGTCAGGACTCGAACACCATCTTAGTGTTATTACTCCTAGGTACATCTTCTCCAGAACCATATTCACATATAGTATCAAAACATTGATGTATTTTCTTGATAAACCACATTCTATATACTCACAAAAATTTATGGATGTTTTTTAGAAGGAGTGTTATCTCAATGGTTTCTTAATAGGGCTTTATAATCCTAATCCCAAAAATAAAAAAACTTTTCTCTGATACATATTATAATAGTGATGCTCTTGATATCATTTTTTGAACAAGATTTATTATATAAACTTGCACATAATATGAATCAAAGGATCATGAGGTCGACATTCATTGGGAAATTAGGTACATTACATAAAAACATAATACATTGAAATAAAAATCTTTATTGAAAAATTATTTAACATGACCAAAACATTCCTTCATAAATAACACTATATGAAATTAAATGTGGATATAAAAATGAAAGCGGTGAGCTATAAAGCCTAGTAAGGGAATAAAAATTGAATAATAAGAGGATAATAATACATGTTTCACAAGGAATATCAAATATGAATAAAGGAACATTAATAATAAGGCATGATGTAGCATGATAAACAATACAAATAAAATGTGGAAGATTACATAAGTATTTTGATCACTCGCCTGATGGAGCAAAACAAGATTAAGCCGATTAATGGTTCTAGTAATTTGAATGTTCCTATGCACCTTTTATATGTGGATGATATTTTTCTTTTTTGTAAGGGGATAAATAGAATATCAAAATTCTTAAACGTTCCCTCTCACATTATAAAGATATTTCATGTCAGGTGATTAATTGGAAAAATTCCATTACCTTTTTTGGGAAAAGGTTCCCTGCTAATAGAAAATCCGAAATTATTATTTATTTAGGTATTAAAGAAGGATCCCTTCCCTCAACCTATATTGGTGTTCCCATTTTATGGGGCAGACCAAAATCTTGTTACATTTCTAAAACTTTTGACAAAATCATCCACCAACTTTCATATTGGAAAAGAAAACCTCTCTCTATGGATGGAAGTATTTGTCTTGTCAAATAGATGATTGTTTATAAAATGGAATACTCTTTGATGATTAACAAATGACCTCGAGGTCTTATTAAAATAATTAACATAGTCATCCAAAACATTTTTTGGAGTGGAAGCATGCTTGAAAGGAAACATTTTACTATTCCTTGATCTACTTGTTTCGAACCTTCTAAGAAGGGTAGTCTTGGTATAAAAAATATCGAACTATTTAATGATTCCATACAAGACTCGCTCACTTGGAACCTCTTCCATAACAACTCCGATTCCATTTATTTCCTTAAAAATAGGTTTCTTAATAGGCTAAACAAGGGAAAATTGAATTACATGAGCTCTTTCATTTGGACTTACATTAAGAATTCTTTTTCCAACATTATGTCTAACTATAGTTGTATGGTGAGAAGAGACTCTTCCTTGAATTTTTGGCTCGAAAAATGTGATGTTGCTCCTCTAATATCTATGATTTCCTCTGACCAAATTCTTGGTCGGACAAATTATACTATCAAAGAGGTTGTTAACTCCTCCAACCTTAATTTTCATGAATACATTAATTATGTCATTGACAACTACCCTATTGCCAACACTGATGATTTTTTAATTTGGTAAGATTGTCATAATTGAATTCTTGACTCAATTTTTTTTAAAACCATGGGTTTATTAATTATGAAAATACTTTTAGATGGATAATATTTTTAATAAATTATTGTTAAAGCCATCGATATTCACTCTGATTTGGCATATTTCCCACAAGAGGGTTCCCACTGACACTTGTATTCAGTCTTTTGGGGTCCATATTTTCACTAAATTTCATCTTTGTAACCAACAAAAAGAATACATTAACCATATTTTTATTTCTTGTGTTCCTACTACTGCCTTATTGAATTATTTACATAGTCCTTTTGAGTGCAGATAGATAGTTATTTACTCAATCAGGACTCATCTTAAACATTGTGTAGATTTGGAATCCTCTCCAAAAATCAAGATCCTTTTCTTAACTACTATTTATGAAAACATTCATGTGCTCTGGAATGATAGGAATTCTATTTTTCATAAAAACTACTCACATAGTTTACATGAAGATAGGATGCACATCCTCAAATCCATTTGTGAAGTTGCTTCGATTCAAAAGTGATTTTGCAACAACACATAGAATGAAATTGGGATTCTACATTGGATTGGGGTTAATGGTGTTTATCCTCAACCTAGATTTACTTTTGAAGTGTTTTGGAAATCACCTATCCCAGGATGGATTCATGAAAATGTCTATGGTGCTTTAAAAGGAAACTCGGGCCCTTCAGGTTGCGATGCTAATTTTAGAAATCACTCTGGGAATATTCTTAGATGTATCTACGGCACTGGTGGAATCTCCTTGGATTTAGAGGATGAAATTATGAGCATGATATATTCTATCTCCTTCATTAAGAAACATGGTTGGAACAATATCTGGATAGAAGGTGACACGACTACCATCGTTCAGTCTATTTGTAATGGTGTGATGCACCTTGTGTGGCCTCTTACAACATGCTGGATGGACTATATTCATTCGCTCATGGAATTAAACATCATCATTATGAATGCCTTTTTTGAAGTGAATATAGTGTCAGATGTTCTTGAAAATATGGGAGTCAACCGTGTCACCAAATTGTTAGATGACCTCCATGTCAATTTACTTCTCCTTAATGATAGTGATTGTAAAAGAATCTCATCTTTTTGACTCATATAATTCCTTTTTTAATAATATTTTTTGTGCTTTGGTCTTTGACCAATCCCTTATCCAATCATTATATATCGTGATACAAACCATTAAACAATGCATTAAAGCGCTATCAGGGGTCACCCTTCATATTCATTTCATTCTCATGTTTAAGTGTGCCACATAGATCATATTACATGTTTTCATTAAACATCATAATTTATTCCGTTGTCTAATAATGTGGAATACATACTAGTAAGTCCTAAATCAACAATTATATTTTCATTATGGTTAATAACTATGAGAGATAGATGGTTATGGTATTCACTACATGATAATTTTGGTATGTAAAATCATGGTGTAATTTCTTCAGCATAACAGCATCATATAGAAATTAATATAATGGTTTAATGAGATATAAAGAGATATATAATCATTTAATAATAAAATGGACAATAATATGGATATTTAAGAACATATACCATCATATTACAAAGGAATATAGAAGGAATAACAGAAAACAAATTCTTGATAAAGGAGGATGGTGGAAGATACCATACAAAATATAAGTACAGTAACCGGTGTACATAAGGGTTCATAAGGGGAATAAATGAAAGTGGAAGGGATAAAATCATTTAGAAACCAAATGTAATTTAAGGGGGATAGGTAAGAATTTATCCCAAATTAAGAAAATGGAAATAAAAAGGTCATATAATAACTGAAGTGCTTGATAGAATGATGAGAGATAGAGAATCCCTTGAGGAATTTCGACATTGTATCATGTGTACATAAAGGATAATATGGGATTGATGAGAGAAAAAGAAATATATCATCAATTAGACATAAACATTTTATTAACGAGATAATGTAACATCATATCCTAACATATGAAAATAGTATTTAAGAAGCATAATATAAAAGATATTCTTGAATGGAAATGAGAAGAGAGAAATCCCTTACTTGAATGTGTAACTTCAAAGTCTTGGTAGATACATATTGAGATCCTGTAGTTACTTGGGAGAACAATAGGGATTATAGAGAATAGTGTGGACATGCTCCAAGGATTTTTATTGAAGTGAAAAATGGATCATGGGAGTGTTTATATAGGAAATGAGAGGGATTTCCTTATTAATTTTATTTTGTACTCTACAAAATAAAAAATTCAAAACCACAAACTATCATGTGATTTGGGGAAATTTGAGTGGATTATATTATTTTATAATACTATGGTCTAAATATAATAAAATATTCTATTTTCATATGTTGTGGTGAGTCATACTTTCATAGAAATGATTTTGAAATCTTAAAATATTCTCTATGTCTTGGAAGATTCACTATGGATTTATAAAATAAATCAAGTAAACAAAAAATCTCATAATATTAAATGGGAAAAAATATTTCATAGATCATACCTTTTATAGTATTTATTACATCACTATTGGGCTATTATGATGTCCAAAAAGACACCATATATTTATATTGTATTGAATTTTTATGCCAATAATTTGAATGTCTCAAACAATTATGAAAAAATAACCATTAAATTATTATGAATTCCTAAATCATAAAATGATACTCATTTAATAAAAATAATTTTATAAATATTTCAATTTTAACTTTTTAAATAAAACTGACATTTATGGAACATGATGGGTTTTTGTCAACAATAGTTTTCAATCCCAAATAAAAATTACATTTAACTTCATAAAAATTATATGATCATTTATATTTAAAAAACAATAATTTTATAATAATAATTTATTTATTTAAAAAAATACATTAAATTAATCAAAATATATTTCTCAATTAAGTTTTAATATTAACTAAAAATACTGAATTTAATTTAAATATAATTTATAAAATAACAACAAAATGAAGAAAATATTTTCATTATTATGTAAAAATATAATGTACATATTCCTAATTCTAGGGTCATGATAAATATCCATTTATTGAACCAGCATATGCCCTACGTGTAAGGTGCATGATGGTGGGGATTTCATGGGGTCGTTCAGAGAACATAGTTTGTGTAGTGATCTTGATGAGCATGGAATTCTCCCATAAACAATTTCTCTCAAGATTAAGTCGGTGGATCCCATCTTAGGATTAGTTTAGGTAAAATCCTAGAAAATATATCTCCCTCATAATCTCTAATAAATGGGATTCATATAGTATGATCCTACTAGTTGAGTCCATCACTTCCATTTTATGTGTCGTAAGGTTTTATTAAAACCCTATATTTATACTATTCATGTGACCACTATTCAATATCTATATTATCAAGGGTAAACAAACATAATGGAAATTTAAATCCATTTGGATATAATAAATAAAAATAAGATCATATTTTTTTATATTCATAATAAATTTAATTAAATTAAAATGGTTAATTTTATTCATAAATGTTTAGGTAGTTACGAACAACACATTAAAGTTTCTTATAATCAAAAAAAGAACGATGCTATCAATCATTGTTGTTATTTGGAATTTGATGTCGGAGGAAAATTTTTCCTTTTAATATCACTATGGAAGAGAGTCATGAATTTTGGATAGAAAGGGAAGCTTAGCCCAAGGTAAAATGAACCCTTGATAACATTGATTGTATAGGATAGGTGACATATTTTCTTCGAATTCCACCGAATATGGTTTAAAATCAGGATATTTTCCATCATCACTTCTGATGAAGTACATACCTGACCCCTCACATATACTAAATCTGAAGGTGGTACAACTAGGTAATGATCTCTCATATGAGGACAAAAAGGTAATGATCTTAGAATGAAGAGTCAAATTCCTATACAGTAATAAGCGTCACAATTTCAAGTTGTTATGGAGGAATCATAAATAAGAAAAGGTGAAATTAGAAAATAAGGAATAGATGAATGAGATGTAACCTGAAATTTTTTCAACTATGTATATAAAATGAAATTTCGAGGGAGAAATTTAAAAAGGTGGGAGGAATTTAATGACCGATAAATATTATCAATAGAATTTTGATTCATATAATTATGTCATATATTATAAAACATATAAATAACATAGCTAAAACAACAAAAACATAATTCCTATTAATTAATAATGAAATAATTTATATTTATATAAATTAAGGAATCTATAATGACAGAATTGCAACCTGACTATTGAAATAGTAACATGACAATTAGGAATAACAATTTTCCAATGGAATAATAACCCTACCTATGAAATTATAAATAATATTTCAAACTATTATAAATTAAAATATAATATAATTATATCATCTAATAAGTAAATAAATGTCTTAAAATGAAAAATTATGTGTTGGTATTTTTGGTGAAATGTAAATGTTTATTTATTATCTAATAATTAATATAATTACTTAAAAGAAGATATATTTCGATAAAATATATTCATAAATTACTATTTTTGGTATTATAATTATAAGATAATATTATGAGACATTGAATGTTTTTTAGAAGTGTCTTCCTGTTAATTATAATATTAATATCGGTATATTACAAATAAATAATGATTTTAAATTAAAAATGAAATTTATCATATTTCAAAAATTACTTTGACAAACATAATTGCATTTTTGAATTGTAAATGTTTATAAATGGTTTGGGTGATTTTTTTGTATTTTTCTAAAAAAGATGAATATTTGGTCAGTAGTGAAATAAAATAATTTATAATATAAGCTAAATTCATGATATTCTAAGTCATTATTGATGTATGGATGATGTAATAAACATTATCTCTAGATTTAATTCAATATTTACTTTATTTATTCATAAAAATCATCAATATTTATAGTCTAGATCTATAAAAATAATCAAATGAATAAAATAATAAAAAAAATCTCTTTCCACACAGATAATACCACCCATCACCACCACTTATCGAAACACCATCTATTCCTTGTATATTTCCTAAATCATTCTTAATTCCCTCCAAAAATGACATCCCCAAGTCTAGTACTATTTGTTCTTAACTGCCACAACCCGAACCTACCTGGGCTCGAGTCGTAACTACCCCAAGCCCGCCTCCATATGCCAGGGGCTGGCAACAAACGCTGAAGGCTAAAAAACTCGAGGAGGCCTTTGCCTGAGTACCTGTACACACCCACGCTGCACACTCAATGCAGAAGTGCATAGTAAAAGAAAAGACATGTAAAGTAAATGGGAAACTTCTATATGTAAACCACAAAAGTGAATAAACCTCTATAAAGTACAAAGCATGTGCTGAGGTAAACAGAAAAGAAAAGGGAAAAAACACGCGCCCAACTAGAAAAGTGCCAGTACTCGGCAACAGGTAAACAAAATAGAAATAGCTGGATGGGTCCCCCACCTAGAACCCGTCTACCATCACTACACGTGGTACATGATCCCGAAATCCTAAGCTCCACTAATGTCACGACCAACCTGTTCGTCATCTGCAAGGACACACTAAGTGTGGGAAAAGTCCAAGCAGGGGTGAGTATAAAAATACTCAATAGGATATCCAGAAGGCTCGAGGGAGAAAAAAAGGAGGTACCAAAGGGTGAGCAGTATATCGAATAGGAAATAGAAAAGGAGTACAACTATGAGTGTAGTAAAGAGTAAGAGTAGAGAGTCCAGATCAACCCAACAAGAGAAAGGAGGTAGACTGGTCTAGACACAAGGAGCTGGAAATGGTGGGAATATGAACTTACCATCGCGTCTTCACTACATATAGCAGGAGAGCAGACTCATCCAACCACAAGATGCTAGAAACGGAAATGACGTGGAATACCCTGTGCATCTTTTCCTTTCCTGGAAGAAGAGTAACCAAAACCCAAGGAGTGGGTACTGGAAAAAGGTATATACATATATATGCTCTGCCAAGAAACCCAAACAAGATCATAAGGGGATCTCTGTCTCGTAGTTCAGCCCAAGAAAGTGAGTCACCAACTGTCCCACAAGTAAGCACCATCGATGCCCAACCTCCCACACATCTACCCTGAACTACAAGTCAAGGGGATCAAATCACCACACATAGGTACTATCCTCTTTGGGCGGCATTTACTCACCCTCACGGTTTTAGATCGCGTCACAACAACGCGTCTCGGTGGGGAAAGAGCCCTCATACTTGCGGGTTCTGGGGAAAGTCAAACCACACCTCTTCATTGCCCCTTAGTCGAGAGGTCTCCTGAAAGTCAAAGTTGTCGCATCACTGACCCGTACAAACGAGGGTCCCACTCCGGTAGTCATGGAGTAAAGCCAGAGACTAGCCTAATAGAAAGGACTGAGTATAAAATGCCAACAGGTGACCCACTGCCCATCACTGCGGGAGGGTAATTCATAATACAATATTTTGTGACCCACTGCCCAGCTCTACTGGAGGGTAAAATATAATACATCATCAGGAGACCCACTGCCCATCCCTGCTAGAGGGTAGACCTAGAATAAGTCGACAGAATACCCACTGCCCAGCGCTACTAGAGGGTAGACCTGGAATAAGATGTCAGGATACCCACTGCCAAGCCCTTCTGGAGGGTAGACCCGGAAAAAGTCGACGGGTGACCTACTACCCAGCCCTACTGGAGGGTAGACCCTCAAGAGTCTTCGGGTGACCCACTGCCCAGTCACTACTGGAGGGTATATCCTAGAAGTCAGTGAGCAACCCACTTCCCAGTCTCTACTAGAGTGTAATCCCAAAGAATTCGATGAGAAACCCACTAACCAGTCTCTTCTGGATGGTAAGCCCAAAGAAGTCAATGAGCAACCCACTGCCCAATCTCTGCTGGAGGGTAAACCCGGAACTGCTTTGGCCATCCTTACTGGATGGTACAACATGGCCAACAGAACCCAGAGTGGGTATCATTCAACCACCCAACTCCAGCTCAAAACCATGGGAAACTACTCAACCCTACTGGTCTAAAACATCATGAACATGAGGACCCTTTATGTATCAAGTGGTCAATGGAATGAGAAGAAGAACACGACACAGTCATGGGACCCACACAACCTGTGGCCCCAAGTCAACTCCGACCAATCACACAATCATTCTCAGGTAAAACCACGACGTGTACCTCCAAGAAAACCCGTATACTCTCAGAGTATACCACAATCCTAGCCCAAATGATATTGTGCACAGGGCACCCAACGTCAACGCGAAGGAGTAAACATAACAACTCCAACTTTCCACCTCATCAGACTAGGCACGGATGACCATATCTCATAAAAAAATTACTTCACTCTCACGGGGGTGAACGCGATCGCACGCCAAGGGTTCTTTGCAATCACAGTAAGAAGAACCTCCACGGGTATCCCTTTCATTCTTCCACAATAATAGAATCGCGTAAGAGGCTCTACTCGCCTGAACAGATTACACCGTTGTAATTCTCACGGAAAAAACATGCGACATCTACTACATACTCGCCTCCAACGGATATCCGAAGGAATAGATTCCAACACTGACTCATGCCCGAGTGGCGTCCCGTGATCCCGAGCCTCGACCCTGAAAACAGTCGGGCGCATCGAACCATTGCGTTCCCCTCGGGAAAACACGTCAAGAGGACTGCTCACTTGATTGGAACGGATATCCGGAGAAAAATATGCATTCCGGTGCACCGCACATGAGCGGTGCTACGTGGGACCCCCATCCCGGTCCCGAAGCACAACGAACGGACCACACCATTGCGATCCACTTGAAAAAGATCACAAGTTTGACTAAGCGCATGTCCAAAACAGACACCCAGTGATAAAGCTGGAAATCATCGTCAACTCCCGAAACAGGCCTCGTGGAGCCCGCACCATCGTGCAGAATTAATGTAAGCGGATTGCGCCATTGCAATGCCCTCAGAAAAACACCCAAAAAAGACTGCTCGCACGCCCCGAACGGACGACCGAAGAGGAAGTCACTAGATGCTGATCACAGCTCAACAGACGGGCCGTGGGGCCCGTGCATCATTTCTAATTTCAAAGAATGAATACACCCTCGAAAACTCCTCCTCGATGCCAGGGTTGCAACGCCGCTGACGATGCTCAAAATGGTCTCAAGATGTGTCCTCGCCACCCAAAATAAGAACCCCCGGAGAAAATGCAATTCCACTTCAAGTACGCATCGTGCCACTGAGCCCCTCATCTTAGATGTTAAAAACCTCAGAAACCATCCTAAAAATTCTTCCTCAACGTGAGGTCCGTGCTTCCATAGACGGAACGAAAAACGAACACCAGTAGCTAAAGATACGGGCGTCCGAAGATAAAAGGGGAAAACACCTTGGGCCGGACTAGCCCGGTCCGGCCAGTCCACCCTGCTTGGGTCGGCCCGCAACGGCCAACCCGCTAAGCCCGCGGCCCAGCTCCTTCATGGCCCGGTCCGCAGTGCCAGCCCGCGACCTAGTCGCGGGACCGGTCCACTCCACCGCGGCCCGCTGGCTGTGGCCCGCCTCTCCCCCCAACCGACCAGAGTGGCAGGTCCGCAGCCCCACTTGGAGACCCACGTTTTGCGGGTCTCAATCTGCTAGGGTCGTGTGACCCCGGTCGCCACCTCGTACCGGCGAGCTCGGCCCGCCGCACCACCCGAGCCGCCCACGCCGCCGTCCCGGACCACCACCATGAGGAGCGGCCGCCACCTACCGCCGTCGAGCCTGCTGCATGCCGGAGCCATCTCCTGGAGCCGCTCCGCCCGCCAGAGCTCACCGGACCGCCCTGCCGACCGCCGGAAACCGCTGGTCCAGCCATAACAACCCAAAACAACCCCGACACATCGCCGGACCATAGCGGATTCCTTGGAGGTCGGAATTCAAATCCGAAAGATGCGTCGGAAAGCTCAGATCTAGCTATACTAATCTATGGTATTTTCTCGTAGATCGGGCAGTAATTCGACAGTAATATTTTAGGCTAAAAGAATGTGGGAATTAAAAAAACAGAAACAAAACCTCCTACCTCTTGGGCGTAGCCTGATGCTTCACCGTTGACCCGCCCGTGTGGTCGTGCCTCGCCGGAGTCGCCTCTCTGAAGCCGCCTCGCTGGAGTGGAGGAGGAGAGGGGAGAAGCTTTCCACGAGAGGGGTAAAATGAGGGAGAAGATAAGGGGGGGTGGGTTAGGTTAATTAAATAAATAAATTAACATAAACACCCTCCCGTGGCCCCATACCTGAACTCTAAACGGGGTCGGGATTAAGACTTCACAAGGCTAAAAACCATGCTCTTGGCGCAACAGCGGTCTCAGAATTTTTATCCGAGGCCCCGTTAAAAATATATAAAAGCAACGCCATGGGCCACTAAATTACAAAAACACCCCTGGGGCCATTTTTCACAGACCGCCCGCGCCCGTGAAACTTATACCCCTCCTAGGGTAAACAACACATTCCAGACTAAATGGTGCCATCGATTTCACAATCCGAGCCACCATTTAAGAGATACATGAGTTTAACCATCAAAGAATAAATTAATTATTTAATTCATCTATTCCGCGCTCCGATAACGAGCAAGGGGTCCAAACGTCACACGCTAACATGTTTTATGTTGTTCCTAGTGTATACACAACATTCAGGACCAATCCGTACACTCAGATCTCTGATCCAAAATACTGTTTAGGAGTTATCTCATTTATTTTGAGTTCCCAATGTGAATGCACTGAAAACTTAATTCTGGCCACTCCGGGGCTTGGAATCGCACGCCGTCTGAAGGCGCTGCTCTCGAATAACATCAAGAATATTCAAAATGCTTTTGCAGAAAAAACTGGGTTCTTACATCATTCCATCCTTCAATATTTTTGTCCCGAAAAAGAAAAACCAGGGTATAACTCAAGGTTCTAAGCCCACACCTGGCTCTCCCGTACCCAGAAGAACTCCTACACAATTCTGCGTAATTGCACACAGACCAAAGGATTTGATTTGTTCACGTGAGGTCTCCCCTCACGGATGTCATGCATAGGATCACACACAATTATTCTCGGTTAAGCCATGTGGGAGACATCATGCACCCACTCTAGACATTGGGGTTAGGGAAAGGCGGTAGGAAAACTTTCCATCCCTTTGCACTATCTCAAATGTCCCGAATGGCCTTGGGGATAACTCACCTCCATGACTGAACCCCCCTACGTTGCACGGTGTGACTCGTGTCATCGTTTGGACCTGGGACAAAGCCTGATGATTCCCTTCTTCAGAATATCTATATGGTGAAACACCCAAGGATTTCTGGTCATGCAAGACTTCACTGTCGATTTCCCACGACCCAGACTCTCTTACACACTCAGAGAGGAAAGGATTAAACACCATCGACTAATGAAAAAGGTCTCACGCCCTTTACCATACCAACATAGGGTTACACCGATGCCCGACGCCACCCTGGTGACAACTCAAACAAGGATTAGGGAGAAAAGAATTTCACGCACAGAGTCTAACAATTCTACAGAAAAAAGTAGAAGATTTGTAGAGCGTACCTCTTATCACCTCATTCTCTGTAAGAGCGTAGAAATTCAAGGCTCGCGGCTATCTGTGGTCTCAACTGTTATCTCACAGAGCCTAACGTGGACCGCATAGTGGTGATGAAAAGTCCTTGTAAATCCGTCCCCCACTACCAGATCATCCCGATCCTCTACTAGCACAACCTCTCTGGGTACTACTCGGATCATGGCACTGACTCCATCGTGGTGGTGCACCTACATCCTTCCCAAAGCTCTCCACATGCCTGGTCTGGCAGTCCCATGGTAGGTGAACTCACCCATCACAAGCATAGCACCGACTCTCTTTTGGCTGCACTGGTTCCCTCTGGCACCTCTGTGGTGTATGACCACGCCCCAGAGTCCGGTTATCGGAATGCCACCTATTTCGAGGTCTTTCTTGACGATGATCACTAGCTACGGCAGACGTCTCAGCTCTAACATGCATGCTGCCACCACCAACTCCAGAACGTTACAAGAAGCTCTCTGTCACCAGCGCCTACTCTAGCACCCCGACATATATGGAAATGACCAAGGGTACTTTGACGTCCCGAATCTCTTTGTGGAGATCATGATCAAACTTTCACGCTCGGAAGTGATCATCATGGACCATGTTCGGGTAAAATCATGCACGGTCTGCGAAACTAGCCATGTACTCGGCCACAGTCATCCCTCCCTGCTGAAACTGCCGGAGCTCCTGAATCTGAACTGAGTGCAAGCAGGAGGGGAAAAACTCCTCATGAAACAAAAACTAGAATTCACCCCATGAATGCGACGACCCAACAAGAAACTAAGTCACCAGACTCCACCAACGCCATGCTGCCCCACATAAAATGGTGGCGGCCAAAGCCACCATAAGATCTTCCAGCATCTGCACAAGCTTGAAAAGGAGAACCACTGTCACAAACCAAATCACTGCTGCCTGAGGGTCTGGCTCACCACTGAACCTCAGCTGTCTCTACCACTGGAACTCGTGGAGCGCGCTCAAACTGCTCTCAAGCTCAGCCTGCTCTACTAATGCTGTCTGCTGCTCAACATGTGGGGCTGCTGCTACTGGCCAACCTGAAGAAAGGGTCTCACATGATAGGTCATGGACTGTGGCCTCATAGCTCACCGGGTTGTCGTCACGAACCAATGCTAGTATCCTGGCTGGCTTTCTTCACAGAGAAATCCTGAATATTATCAAGGAGTGGCGTGGTCAGATGAGCATATATTTATCTAACAATAACAACAATGGGGAGCTGACTCAAGAAGGATAGTTAAAGACTCAATCCAATGTGATTCACAAACAATTTTTCCCTGAAACAAGTGTCTCAACATGCCGAGTCGACAAGTGGGTTATCAGGGCCCTGTTGAATGGATACGTCAGTCACCACACCATCACCTGACTCTCTGGCCTGAGAGCCGCTCTCGAGACATGTTAACACTATTTCCCTAAATTTCAACCAATTCCATTTATTTTAGGGATGTCTGAACATCATCTTAAGGAACAAACCACCTCTGATTCCACTTTTGTCACGACCCGACCCTACCCGGGCTCGATCCGCAACTACTCCAAGCCCACCTTCATAGGCCAGGGGCTAGAAACAAGTGCCAAAGGCTAAACAACTCAGGGAGGCCTTTTCCTGAGTCCCTGTACACACACATGATGCACACTCAATGCAGAAGTGCAGAGTAAAAGAATAGACAAGTAAATTAAATGGGAAACAACTATATACAAACCACAAAAGTGCATCGACCTCTATACAATACAAATCAAGTGCTGAGGTAAACTAAAATGAAAAGGGAAAAAACACGCGCCCAACCAGAAAAGTGCCACAACCCAACAACAGGAAAACAAAAGAGAAACAGCTAGAAGGGTCCCCCACCTGGAACCCGTCTACGACCACCGCACGCGGTCCAAGCTCTCGAACTCCTAAGCTCCACTAAAGTCACGACCAACCTGTCCATCGTCTGTAAGGGCACACCAAGTGCAGGAAAAGCCAAAGCAGGGGTGAGTATAAAAATACTCCGTAGGATACCCTAAAGGATCGAGGGAGAAACAAAGGAGGAACATAAGGGTGAGCAGTAGATCGAACAAGAAATATAAAAGTAGTAAAACCCTGAGTGCAGTAAAGTGTAACAGTAGAGATTCCAGCTCAATCCAACAAGAGAAAGGAGGTATACTCATCCATACACAAGGATCTGGAAACGGTGAGAAGATGAACTTCGCGTCGAGTCTTCGCTACCTATAGCGGGAGAGTAGACTCATCCATCCACGAGAAGCAAGACACATAAAGCATGTGGCATACACCATGCGTCTTCGGCTATCCTGGATAGCGAGTAACCAAAACCCAAGGAGTGGGTACTGGATCAAGGTATATACATATATGCTCTGCCAAGAAACCCAAACAAGATCATAAGGGGATCTCCATCCCGTAGCTCATCCCACGATAGTGAGTTACCAACAGTCCCAGAAGTAATCACCATCGATGCCCAGCATCCCACATGTCTACCCTAAACTCCATGTAAAGGGGCTCAAATCACCGCACCTTGATACTATCCTCTTTGGGCGGCGCTGACTCACCCTCACGATTTTAGGTCACGTCGCAAGGAAATGTCTCGATGGGGAAAGCTCCGCTCGTACTTGAGGGTTCTGGGGAAAGTCAAACCACACCACGTCACTACCCCATAGTCGAGAGGTCTCCTCAAAGTCAATGTTATCACATCACTTACTAGTACAAACGAGGGTCCCACTCTAGTAGTCACGGAGTAAATCCACAGACTAGCCTAGTAGAAAGGGCTGAGTCTGAAATACCAACGGGTGACCCACGAACCAGCCCTACTTTAGGGTAATTCATAATATGATATCGGGTGACCCACTGCCCAGCACTGCTAGAGGGTAACCCCTAATACATCATCAGGTGACCCACTGCCCATCCCTGCTGAAGGGTAGAACTAGAAAAAGATGGCATGTGTCTCACTGCACAGAACTGTTAGATGGTAGACCTGAAACAAGTCGACGGGCGAACCACTGACCAGCCCTGCTGGAGGGTAGACCCTCAAGAGTCATAGGGTGACCCACTGCCTAGTCCCTGATTAAACCCTAGAAGTCAGTGGGCAACCCACTACCCAGTCTCTACTAGAGGGTAAGCCCGAAGAAGTCTATGAGCAACCCACTTCCCAGTCTCTACTAGTGGGTAAGCCCGAAGAAGACAATGAGAAACCCACTGCCCAGTCTCTGCTAGAGGGTATACCTAGAACTGCTCTGGTCATCCATACTGGATGGTACAACACTGGCCAATAGAACCCGAAGTGGGTATCGTGCAACCACCCAACTGTAACCCAAAACCAAGGGAAACTACTCAACTCTGCTAGTCTAAACCATCATGAATAGGAGGACCCTCTATGTCATGAGAGGTCAAAGGTATGAAAATAAGAACATGAAAAGAACATGGGGCCCACACGACGTGTGACCCCAAGTCAACTCTAACCAAGCACACAAACATTCTCAGGTTCAACCACAACGTGTACCTCCAAGAAAACCCGCATACTCTCAGATTATATTACAAACCCAGCCCAAAGGCTATAGTGCACACAGCACCAAACGTCAACGTGAAGGCGTAAAGGTAACAACTCCAACTTTCCACCTCATCAGACTAGGCACGGCTGACCGCATCTCTCCAAACATTTACTTCACTCTCACGGGAGTGAATGCGATCACACACCGAAGGTTCTCTGCAATCACAGTAAGAAGAACGTCCACCGGTTTACCTTTCATGCTTCCAAATTAATCGAATCACGTAAGAGGCTCCGCTCGCCTGAAAAGATTACACCTTTGTAATCCTCACAGAAAAATATGTGAGGTCGACTACTTACTCGCCTCTAATGGATATCCGATGGAATAGTCGCCAACACTCCCTCAATCCCGAGCGGCGTCCCATGATCCTGAGCCTCAGCCCCAAAAACAGTCGGATGCATCACACCATTGCGTTCCCCTCTGGAAGACATGTCAAAAGCACTGCTCACTTGAGTGGAACAGATATCCGGAAAAAAGATGCATTCCGGCACACCGTACACGAGCGGTGCTATGCGGGACCCGCATCCCAGTCCTGAATCACATGGAATGGACCGCACTGTTGCGATCCTCTCGAAAAAGTGCACAAGTTTGACTAGGCACTTATCCAAAACGGACACCCGGTGATAAAGCTGGAAATCACACCCAACTCGTGAAATGGCCCTCGCGGGGCCCGCACAATCGTGCGGAATTAAAGCGGGCGGATTGTGCCATTTCAATGACCTCGGAAAAACACCCGAAAACGACTGCTCGCACGCCCCGAACGAACGATCGAAGAGGAAGTCGCTAGATGCTGATCACAGCTCAACAAACGGGTCATGGGGCCCATGCCTAATTTCTAGTTTCAATGCCCAAATATGCCCCAGAAAACTCCACCTCGATTCTAGGGTTGCAACCCCACAGACAGCGCTCAAAACGGACTTTGGATGTGTTTACACCGCCCAAAACAAGAACCACCGGAGAAAACTCCATTCCACTTCATGTAAGCGTCGTCCCACTGAGCCCCTCGTCTCAGATGTTAAAAACCATCAAAACCATCACAAAAAGTCCCTCTCGTCGTGAGGTCCGTGCTTCCACAGACGACACATAAAATGGATGCCTGTAGCTAATGAAATGGGCGTCTAAAGATAAAATTGGAAAACCCCTTGGGCCGCACCGGCCCGGTCCGGCCGGTCCGCCTTGCTTGGGCCGGCCCGCTGAGCCCGTGGCCCAGCCGCTTCGCAGCCCGGTCCACACAGCCAACTGGGGACCCAGTCGCGGGTCCGGTCTACTCTGCCGCGACCCGCTGCGCCCCCCGACCGGCCAGAGTGGCCAGTCCGTATCCCCATGAGGAGACCCGCGTTTTGCGGGTCTTTGTTCGTCGGGGTCGTGCGACCCTGTTCGCCGCCTCATCCCGTCGATCTCGGCCCACCGCGCCGTCTGAGCCGCCCATTCCGCTGTCCCAGACAGCTGCGTTGAAGAGCCGTTGCCGCCTGCCGGAGCTCGCCGGACCGCCCTGTTGACAGCTGGAAACCGCCGGTCCGGCCATAACACCCCAAAACCACCCCAAAACATTGTCGGACCATTTCGGAGGCCTCGAATCTTGGAATTTAAATCCGAAATATGTGTCTGAATGCTCGGATAGAGCTCTACTAATCCAGGGGATTTTCTCGAAGATCGGGTAGCAATTCAATAGAAATATATTGGGCTCAATGAATGTGGGAATTATAAAAAAAGGAAACAAAACCTCCTACCTCTTGACCCGCTAGAGTGGTCTCTCCCCACCAGAGTCGCCTCTCTAGAGCCACCTCACTAGAGTGGAGGAGGATAAGGGAGAATCTTTCCATGGGAGGGGGAAAATGATGTATAAGAGGGGGGGGGGTTAGGTTAATTAAATAGATTAATTAACTTAAAAACCCTCTCATAGCCCCGTACCCGAACTCCCGACGGGGTCAGGATTAAGCCTCCCCTAGGCTAAAAACAATGCTCTGAGAGCAATGGTAGTCTCAGAATTTTAATCTGAGGACCCGTTAAAAAAGGTATAAAAGCAATGCCATAGGCCGCTAAATTTCGAAAAAGCCACTTGGGATATTTTTCACAGACGGCCCGCACTCGTAAAACTTACACCCCTCCTAGGGTAAACGACACATTCTAGACTCAACGGTGCCCTGAATTTCCCAATACGAGCCACTGTTTAAGAGATATATGAGTTTAACCATTATACAAAAAAATTAATTATTTAATTCATCCATTCCAAGCTTCGATAGCGAGCGAGGGGTCCAAATGTCCCGCACCGACAAGTTTTATGTCATTCCTAGGGTAAACACCCCATTCCAGACCCATCCGTAAACTCAGATCTCTATTAAGAAGTACCGTTTTGGAGTTATCTCATTTATTTGGTGTTCCCAATGTGAACGCACTGAAAACTTAATTCCTACAACTTCGGGTCTCAGAATCGCACGCCTTCTGAAGGCGCTACTCTGAAATAACATCAAGAATATTCCAGAGTCTTTCCCAACAAAAACTGGGTTCTTACATTAACAAATTACCAAATGAAATTTCCTTAAGGTGGTTCTTAAGGAGAATATATTCAAGAGTTAAAATCCTCCTAAATTCTTTTTAATTTTATTTTATTTTCTAATCATCTATTGACCATCCTTTACCAAATGTCGAATGATAACCCCAATATCAAATATATACAAGAATTAAAATTTGTCAAAAAAAGATATCCCCCATCAAATCTCATTTCTCCCCCTTTTATTCTAAAATTTTAAACATCATCTGTGATGTGTCAATTCAACTCCATCGTGAAATACGGTTTTTCATTTTCCATTACTGCCCTCAAGGATGGTCATAAAACAATTGATATGATTGAATCATATTTTAATATATATATATATATATTATAATTTTTATAATGTTTTGGAAATAATATATAAAAAACAGTAAATCAAATGATACAAGTACATGGTGCTTCTAAAAAGCACCAAATTAAATTAATACATTATCATTAATGTTTTATCTAATAAATATTCCACATACCATATAAAAAATGATATAAGATAACATTTAAACTTATATAAATTTATTAATTTTAAAAAATTTCACTTATAGATAATTTATTCCAATTTTACAAGAACTCACATATTTATATGGAAGGTAATCAACCATAGACCATCAAACAAAAATTTCCAGAATGACACAATTTAAGTCTACAACTCATCGAAAATGTCGTATATGTGCCTAATAAAACCACAATAAATATAATAAATTTATAATGGGTTCATTAATTTTTTAATTAATTAATCTAATTTTATTATCTAAAATATTATGTACAATTTCACAAGGCATTCAAACATAAGTTTATGGGATTATTGAACCCAACACCCTTCCTTTGGGTTATACCTGTTTCATGAAAAATTCAGAGTGGATATTATTTGAAAGCTATTTAAATTTTTCGTAATTGTTCATCACTGTTTTCTTCAAGGATATACTTTTTTATAGTTTAAATTCATGAAAAATCCAATTATTTTCCAAAGGAACACTTTTTTCTAAATAACATTTTGACTTCTCTTGAGTTTTTTCTTATTCACTCAAAAATGAGGAATCTTATACTAAAGATGATTTTATGTTTTCATTCGTGAACCCCAATATTATTAATGATTGATAAAATTCATATTAAACCCATTAAATTACATGGGTTACATCCTGAATTTGATGGTTATAATTTCTATATGGTGTTCATGATTGTGTAATTGTTATGATGCCACGGGTGCACCAAGAATTATATAATTTTTCAATTCAAGAGATAATGTGATTTATCTCATGAGATAATTTGAAATATGAATGAATATGATACCATATTTATTAAAAATTATTATGTTATGCTTATGAACATATGTTAATTTTGACTTTGATGCCATATTTGTTCCCAAATATGTGTGTTATTTTACCCCTAAGACTTGATTTTTCATTTTTATGAATTGAACATTTTGTGCCTTTGTGACATTTTTCCCTCATGTTGTTTATGATGATTAAGGTATTATGTTATGATGATTATTATTATTCTCAACCAAGTTATATTGATTAATTCCATTATATATCTTTTTACTATGCTTTTATCTCACCCATTTCTTGGATGTATACTCTTAGGTGATTAGTTGTAGTAAAGAGAATACAAGGGCCACTATGATGATTGAAAATAAGGAATTGAATAATGATTGTGTTTTATTATGAAATAGTTATCTATGATCCTAATTATCATGTGACACTAAGTCTTTGGAACCTATTTTTAATTCAATTATTTTGCACATATTCTAAATGATGTAATAGTTTTGTGAGAAAACATAGGGTCACTATTGTATTAAATTTGAAGTCTTTCATATTTAAAATATATTAAATTATTGAAAATATAATAATTTTATATTCAATATTAATATTTCATAGATAATTTAAATATTTGACATAATTTATATATCACATATTTCGTTCTATATAAACGTTGATCAAATCCACCAAAATTACATTTGGTATAATTTTAATAAATTTATAAAATAAACACTTTTAATATGATAAAATAATATTAACATAAAAAAATAAAAATTTATTCTTTTTATTCTAATTTTTAATTATTTTATAAATATAAATTAAAATATAAAATGATATTAAAACTATAACTATAAGCCATGTAAATAAAATTCATAAATTTAATAATAATATTTAATATTAAATAAATTAAATACTATAAAATATAACATGTGGAAAACATTATCTCCATAAAATTACTTCCATTATAATATAATTCAACAATAATATAAATGAATGATGATAACTCATTATTTTTGGACAAAATTATTTTGAATTCCATTGTCCCATCTTAATTTTTTTATCACCATCTACGTTCTCACTATGGAGGGTGTTATAAGAATTATTTTTCTCATGTAAATCCCACATACAATGTCTTCTATATAGAATAATATCTATGAAATTATAATATAACATCATCTCTGTAAATTGTTTTACATGTTTCATAATCACATATTTGTATTATGATACTAATTGTGTAATTTAATTCATGTGGTCGTATCATGATAATTTATTTTCATTAAATTTAAATAATATGGGAAATGTTATCTAAAAATATTATACACGTGACAATGATGAATGACTTAAATTATTCTACACCACCACCTTGATGGAATCAAATAGACTTACCCTCATAATTCTTTTCATATTAAACATGTTCCTCATAAAATTATTTTTTTAAAACAAAACAACTCTAATAAAAATAATTTCCTAAGAATGGATACCACAACATAATTTTAAATAGATCTTAATTGTACAATGGTTGTGAAAAGAACCATTGAACACTTTTTAGTAAATATATTTTCATTATTGGTTTATAAAATGTTAAATAAAACAAGAAGAACAAACCAATTTATTGAAGTTGAAAAAGATAATTTGTTTACTTGATATTGAAATAGATATCTAAGTTATAATAAATTAATTCCAACCTCTAAAGTTATCCACTAATTTTTTTGAATAACTATGTACACATCGTTCTTTGATGAATTCCAATGACCTTATTGAACTACGATATTAATTGGATAAAAACAATTTTAACTTATATGTGGTTTAGCAAAATGAATTAGGTCCATTTTTTGATGTCACTATAACATTTCAAACATGGGAAACCAAACAAGTCAACTAAGTCAGCCCACTATGGTGTGAGGTAAAATAATGATAACAATATAAGACTCGTATAAAAACAAAATAAGACATATAGAAAGAGTATAATGGGGAAACAAACAAAGGCAGAATTGAGAGAAACAAACTAAATCAAAATTCATGAAAATTATTGACAAAATAGTATCCATATGACCATATATCACCTCCAAACCTTCCCCAAACAAAAATAGTGAAGTAAAGAGAAGACACCATTCAAAATAATTCCCTTCCCTTTACCTATATGCTGAAAAAATGAACTATATCGATCCAAAGAATAATGTAGGGTGTGAGAAACATAGCCCTGCAGGATACCACCAAGATATCTATAAAATTTTTAATAAAAATATGGAAATGTCCAAGAATTAGAACCAAACATTTTTACAATAATTTTTATAATCAAAACAATTTGAAAACCTTTTTCAAAAAAACCATGAATTTTAAAAAATTTCATATCATGTTTTCCAAATACTAAAACATATCAGGTAAAGATACCTAATAAAAACATACATGTGATCCATCATGCGTGAAATAACATATCATGAATTAAACAACTAAAAACAAAAATAAACCTACTATCTAGGCTATATTCTAGAGGAAAATACATAATAAACACTATAAAACAAAAAAAGTCATAAGGATTGATCCAACTAATATCAATTCCTTCCACACTCCATAGATAAACAAGAGGTTACAACCTCAAGGTGGCACATAATATACGGAAACCTGTGTCTCTTTTTAGATGCACCAAAGCATACCGATGTGCAATGTTTGTCAATATTTGTTTTAAAACCCATGATCACATTTTTATAAATCCATTTGAATGCCAAGACAATCTACTTCTGGGTTGGAAAATCCATCTTCCATTTCAAATCAACGGACTTCCACTTTCAATGAAAAACCCACTTTTTAAATGGGAACTGATGAAATTTAAATTTCAAAACTTGTAATTCCATTTAAAATTTCTAGGAATAAAAAATAACAATAATAAATTGAAGAAATTAGAACACTTGAATAGATAAACCAACATTAATGATGTTGAAATCATTACCACATTTGAAAATTGGGATTTGAAACCGAGAGAATGGCATTAAAAAATAATATCACACCATGAGTCTAAAAATGTATCAATATAAGAACCTATACGAGCACAAAACTGTATCCAAAACATTGTATCATCCAAAAACGGAAACGAACTAAGAAAAACACATACCCAAAGAGGAGAATCCAACCCCAACGGTGATCAATCACTCAATGAATCGATCTAAATGAAAGAAAGTCGCCCAAAATCAAAAAGGAAGATCTTTAGGTTAAGGGAGGATGGATTTACAAATAATTAATAAAATATATCACTCATGACACACCATAAATACCAACACCGTGAAATTTAAATGGGTTTAACCAATTTTCATTTTGTGTAAACCTCGAGGTGCATATACATTAAAAACCCATCTCTTTTAAATTAATAACTAATATTTTTCCATTAAACAATGTGTATATATTACACATCATATAAATCAATCATTTTATGTATCCAAATAATAGCTTTTATCCACTAGCAATTACATGATGTTTACATCAATTACACGATGTGTATGTGTCCAGTGAGTAGTATAAATTGAAATTTTCATGTTGTCAATTCCAAAAAATTTCTCACTTCACCATTATAGGTATCCTCCCACTTCATGGTCATAAATACTCACTCAAGGATAATGGGAAACCAAAATAATGGATTATAACATACCTGATAGAATGTTAATGGGTAGTTTAAATATCCCCACAAGAATAGTCTTATGTCCCCCCAAAATATCGAGATATAGGATATTCAAATTGATAAGACCACTACTACATCAATAATGACTCCCTCTACCATGTATTATAGAGATCTTGTCTACACTACCACAATACTAAGACTAGGGGGATCATTTTACCACACATTACCTTATCCTGGCATTGCATAATTTGAATTGGCGACTCACCCATAGTGGTATTAGGATCAAGATTAAAAAACTCCCATTTAAACATATGGGAATGATATGGTATATACCTCCTCAAATGTAAAGACACCAATTTACAAGTAATTTTTATAACTATATAGAATTATTCCGAGTCTGCAATAATTGACGGTGCATGACTCTAAGGTCCAGTGTTCTCAGAATGAATTTATGATCTTTTTTAAGGTACATTCGGTAAACTACCAAGCTGTATTTTCTTACTTGTGAACTGGTGATCGGATTAAAAATACGAGAGAACTATGGAATCTGCAGTGCTGGTATACGCTTAAGGAAGGCTTCACTTCAACCATAGTAGGTCCGGAGAAAAAGATAGATTGTTTATATTTAAAATAATAATAAAATAACAACAATATTTTATACCTTTTTTTCATTTCCTCCAATAGACAAGCAGTGGTAGCGGGACCAACAACATGTTAATCAATTAATTGGCTTGAGTCTTCAATATTTGTAATAGCAGCACTGGAATTTGGGATGTTCATTCATTAAATTAACCACATAAAATCCCAACGGATTTATTCACCCCCCTCTCTTGTCTATATGGATCTCAGGGTAGAGTATTGGAATGACTTCACCAAGTGACGAAGATCTAGAAAAGTTTCACAACACCAACAACTAGGTGGATGGGACCGATTCCAGCGAGTAGTGGTGAACACCACTGAATCAAAAACAGATGAACATTGAATCCTCCTCAAGTGCATACGTTCTTCAATGTATCTTTTGGTAGGGTTTATTCATGCATAATTTCAAGAGTTTTTTGATCATTATACTACCCTCTTGCTTTCAAGATAACATGGAGGGTGTGGGACAAAAAAACAAGGCCCGTACATTCTAACTTTTTTTTGGAATTTGACATGTTATTTGTGACTAATATATTCAGGTTGGACGAAACCCAGAACATTGGGTTTAGCAATGAATATGGCATCCTGGGGAGTCCATTGGAACCTTTAGATGAATAACGGGCAACCAGAACTCCCTCGGTGACCCACAGAAAACCCCTGGCAACCAGTGCTGGTGGAGGAGTTGATGGCGGTGGCTGGCACCGGCCAGCCATGGTGGGGATGGCAGTGCGCTGTCGAAGAAGGGCACAATTGTAGCCGCGACGAGTGTAGATGGCAGCTCGCTCGGCCTGGCTGAGGAGGGTGGAGCGGCGTGAAACAGTGCACCTCCAAAGAGAGGGCCGAAACATAAATCTGTGGAAGAAAGTGATTTCCGACATCGGCTAGTCTTGGGAATAGGTGAGGGGCACACCGTTGTGCGCCGCTGAAGATGGCCATAGATCAGAAGTCGAGGCGGAGGGTCGGGACCCGCTCCCTGCGGGTCCCACGGGTGACCTGGCAGAACACCGTGCTGCCTCCACATCGATTGATAAATGATGAGAAACATTCAGCCCCCATTCTAAATAGGGCAGGCCTGGATCCAGCAGGCCATACCCCAGTGGGCTGGGCTACGCGATCCCAGTTGGTCGTTCCCTTCGCAGGTCAGGCTGTGCTCCTCCGTGGGCCGAGTCGAACCTGCCCAGTGGGTCTCACCCACCAGGTGGGCCAGGTCAGACTTGTTCTGGGTTAGGTCGACCTGAACCGGGTCGGGTCGGCCAAGACTGGGTCGGGCCGGGTCAGATCTAACATGGACCTTTCCAGCCCAGTTTCGCTAAAAGAGCCATTACTTGTGAACCGGGCGTCCGTTTGACGAACCATTTGCGCAAATGGGATCCTTGGAGTGAGATAGTACTTTTTTTATAATCCACATGATTTTTTGAGAAATTTGGTGTACATTTGGGTTGGATCGATCCGGAATTCAACCGGTCCGTCGGTACTAAAATGCTTATAAGTCACAGATCGGCCGTCTGATTGACACGCCGTCTGTCATTTTGGAACACTTAAGAAATGGAAGTCTTTGGGATAATTTTTTGTGGTACTTAATTGAGGTTGTGTTATTACCAATGGTGTGAGGAGAGGATCCTCCTGGAATCAAGCGTGCTTAGTGCAGGAATCTTATGGCTGGTTGTAACATGAAGAAAAAACATCAATCCTATGTGGGTCATCATTTATCAATCCTATGTGGGTCGGCGCTTAGTGATCCTGTCTGGGTCTGTATCTATGGATCTTGTGTGTGTTAGCGCCTATAGATCCTATTTGGGTCAGTGTCTATTGATCCTGTGTGGGTCAGCAAAAGAGCCTCTTGACAGAATAAGATGATATATATTTGTGACTAATCATCTCTACATCTGTACTTGAGTTATAAACCTGGTGTGAGTTGTGTCATTACCTTTTTGTTACTTTTAACATTATGGTGTTACCTTTTAGGTGTTACCTTTGTGATACATTTACCTTTTTGGTGTTTCTTTTTGGTACTTTTACCTTTGTGGTGTTTCCTCCGGGGTGTTACATTCGTGGTGATAGCTTTTTGGTTTTCTTCCCTCATAGAACAATTGTTCAAATGTATTAAAAGTTGTAACCTTATGTTTCCACATGTTAGATATTGGTATATATTGATAACATAGGTATATGTATGTGCATATACCTAATTCGAGTTGATGACTACATTGTGCTTTCTGTTTGTGGTTTTTCATTGTGGCTTATCCTTTGTGGAACTCTGGGAGACCTTCGGGGGTCTCGAGGTCCCTACTGAGTATTGTTATACTCACCCCTGCACAAGATATGCCTGCACCTTGTTGTGTCTTATGTAGATGACTGACAGCATTGAATGAGGATGAGGGAGCCGAGACCGGACGATGCATAGAGGTGGACCATTTGACATGACGTGAAATAGTGACTACTGATCGTGAGATATACCTCATTTTCTTGTAGGATACTTAGAGGATGATCCAAGAGTTGTTTTCTCTTTTCATTTGTACTTGTACTTTTCAGTTGGTCTTGTATTCTGTCTCCATTACCTTCAGAACACTTTTTACTACAGTATTTTACATTGTAGTTTCTTCTTATTGTGTTCTTGGATTTTATGTTGTACAGTTTAAATATAAATTCCTTCTCATTATAGGGATATGACTTTTCAGTTCAAGTCACCATCCCTTATCCTATGGAAGGGGGGCTTGTGGTAGTAATGGAATGGGCCCGGGGGGATGGTTCATGACATCAAATGGGAAGCCTGAGACATGTTATGTATAGAAGTGAACACATATGTTAAAATAAACCAATAATCCAACCTCCCCATCCACTCAATGATCTCAAATGGGCCCAAAAACCTCTATGACAACATACCCTGCTTACAGAATCAATAATGTCCCAAGCGAGGTGAAATAATGGGTAAGACCTAATCAGCAGGCTCAAAGTTTAGTGGCTGATGATAAAAGTATGCATAATATTTCATATGAATTTTCCCCATGAAAAAAGGCCATTGGATAAATTTCACCATATATTTCATCTCCTAAAAAATACTCAACCCAATTGAGGACCATTCTCCCACCTTTTCCTATCAAAAGGGAGATCGACATGGCCGCCCGTACACAGACTCAAAGGGAATCATCTTGATCAAATCCCCATATATCATGTTATATAATAACTTGACAAATGAAAATTTATTCTACTAAGACCCCCAATAATCAATCATATAATATGAGATCATATCCTCTAGAACGTGGATATCCCTGCACAACATTCTATCAATCCATGGGTGATAAGTTAAGCTCATTTTAAATTGTGACACCATTACCTTCTATAAACCTTTAAAAAATAATGATGTGAACCTCGAGTCACTATTAGAAACAACTTGAGATGTAACCCAATTAAATATCATGATCTAGAAGACATAAAAGTCCCCAAACCATTCCAAATTCATCATTTTTTATATGTATAAAACACATTGATTTCTTGATTCTCTCAAAAATCACTTAAATTACATCCTTCCCACTAAGAGTCTATATTAAAAAAAATGTATATATCATCCCACTTCCAGACCAGAGTGGGTAAATTCTTCAATAAACCGTCAGGTCTCTAGTGTTATTCCTTTACTCTTTGACAAGAAATACACTGTGATAGAAAATCCTCAAGTTAATATCTAATCCTCAACCCCCAATAGAGGCATCTAAAATCATGGTACATATTTATACCCAATGGTGTATGAACCATTATAACTTTTTTCCATTTTTAGAAACACCTATATCAAGAAAAATTGAATAACTAAACTACTATAGAAGGATGAAGATCTAATGGGAGACCAAGACAACTCACTTGAAGTCCTCAACCATTTAGGATTTCTCCTAAGCATTAGATCTTGGAGTCTGTAATTTTATCATGTCGAACATTCTCATGATTCAAATTTTATCACATCCATGAACAACATTTCCAAAAAAACATTTATTCCGAAGCTTATCTCAACAAATAAACTCATCATAGACCATTTCTCAATATATTCCTTCACTATATATGGCAAAAATTATATGATGAATGCATCAGATAACTCATTTTATTTCTCAGGGATATATATAATATCCAAATTGAATGTACTAAAATACTTACCCTAGTGTATTTGTCTCAAATTTATATATCTATAAGTAAAAAACATAATTCATACTTTTGTGATCATAGTATACTATGAACTTCACTCTAAAGTTATTGTGAATCCTTGTTTTAAGTGCATGTATAATAGCTTCCAACTCAAGGTCATGGGTAGTTTAGTTAGTCTCATTAGTTCATAACCGGCATGGTCCATAAGTTAAAAACTATTTCCCCTACGTCAATAAACATAAAAAACACATACCAATATAATAACATAAAAAATTATAACCTAACCCTAGTTTTTGAAGAATAAAAACCGGTGATGAAGTCAACCTCTTCATTATCTCCACAAAATACCTCTAACATCTGATGTTAAATGCAAAATTTACAAAATTATGCTAAAAATCATTAATTGAAGATGTTATCTATTACATTACAAAACACCTATAGTAACCTGAAAACCCTAGTAATATTCGGAACTCAAACATGTTTCTGGGATAATCTCAAGATATAACTTCTTGTTTCTTTTTTGGATCAACTAATATACCCCTCTGAAATTTCATATTACCCTGAAAAATCACTTCGGGGATCCAAAACTCACTCTTATAAATCTTACCATATAGATGATGTTCCATCATGTCTTGAAAAATTATATCCAAATAGTCTATCTAATCCTCATCTATCTTGACATACACCATGATATCATATATGAATACAAAAACAAAAGATTCCATGAACCAATGAAAGACTTAGTTCATTAAATCCCTAAATGTAGAATGAGTTTAGGGAGGCCAAATAGAATAACCACATACATAAAATTCTTATTTAGAATCCAAAATTACATCTTCAGTATATCCTATTATTAGACTATTAAAAGGTGGTACCCGACTATTGGTCATTCATAGAGAACCAATGATCCCCTCTTAGATGATCAAATAGATCATAAATTATAGATAATGGATATTCATTCTTAAGATTTTCATGATTGAAATTTTTATTTTCATGTAAGTGATTTCTTGATCAAGCACTAAGATGACACAAACATCCTCAATGTCTCCTATCACCACTCGATACATGGAACACATGAAAACTTGTTCTGAACACTTTCCCAATGGTATGGAAAGATTTAACAAGAAAAAAATAATATCTGAAGGAAAAACCAACACATAAAAAGTTGTTGATGATGTGAAATAATGAGTATCACCTCTAACAAACAAAGACAATAAAATAAAAGATGAAATAAACAACATACCTCAAATAATAGCTGGTCCTTCTTTAGATTCATCTGGTTCAAAATATTCCACAAAAACTATCTAGAGAGATATGTTTCATATGGAAAGACCACACAAAATGTTCACAAGTACTATGATCCACCATTTAATGAGTCTTGTTATGAACATTCTTCCCACAATGGTCTAAAATAACTAGTTGATGGCCTAAGAAATACCCTAAAATTGGTCATACAGAAAAATAACCTCTCTTATCATTCTTTTTTGACTAGAAGAAGCACCCTATATAACTATTAATCCCACTAAAGAATCCCCCAAAACTATCCTTACATATATTTATTACTCAACCAAAGATGAATTACAAACTACCTCCATAAAGGATGTATATAAATAATAGAACTATAATTCAATGAACATTGTCTCTCATTCCCATCTCAAACCATTGTTCTTTTAGGTAATCATAGGTTATAAGATTCCATTCAAAATGCAGCATCTCAACAAAATGGGTGGGGTAACCCATGATAGTATGGTCCCCTTGCTCCAAAATCAGAAAAAAATGGGTTTTTTATTCACCAAATGTCTCAGAATAAAATCGTTGATTAAAGTTCTTCTTGAAAGAAATCTAGATAAGACCTTCATAAAAAATATCTTGAACTATAGAATACCACTATCCCATTCTATGTCCCTTGAAAATATACAGGGTAAAACTAATCTGATAATATTCAAGAGTCTTTAGAATGATTAAGATCCTTTGAATTCATTCAAACCACTCGTCAAATTCTTGGGTCCCATTGTCACCACAGAATACTGGGGGGTACTTATTGGTTAATTACTACCCATGAACCACTACTAATCCTAGGTTCAATTTACCTATTGACCATATATTATTAATAGTATGGATCACTAATTAAACCAAATAAGGGTCTACTAGAGGATTCGCTAATGGAACCTTCCTTATGGGCCCATACTGGATTTTGAGGATCTCTTCTAAGAGGCATTATCTGTTAAACACAAGACAATAACCAACTAGTCATGAGATAATTCCAAAACCATTAAACCAAAAACAATAATAATAAAAATATTTATAATAATTTTAATTTAAAGTAGTTATTAATTCAACCATAGAAGGGAAACACCTCTTGAAGGAAATAATCCCATCCAAAAAAACTAACCACATAGTTTATTCAAATGACCATACATGCACCATGTCCCCAAATTTTTATATAGGTCAATCTAAAAAAATCCATAAAAATTATTTCAATGAACATAAACACATGGTCTTGTACTTAGTGTACACATTATAACCACCCATGGACACTCAGATTCAGTCATGTGAATGGGATGGATATGACTCTTTTATGCACCAACAGTCTTGATTTTGATGATTATAATCCTATATACCCATGACACAAAACCAACTTAGTCAGTGATTACACTCTTAAGGATGAGTATACACTTTGATATAATACTATAACAGACCGACCCAGGATAACTATACTAGTGTAACATCCTAGGTAAATAAAGAATAAATAATTTTCATATTAATTAATATTTACGAATTAAATATTAATTTTATTTTAATGGGGTTGCTATGTTCGATAGCGTACTCGATACGCAACGATGAGTTTCT
Organism: Viscum album; assembly: GCA_963277665.1. Classification (NCBI taxonomy): domain Eukaryota; kingdom Viridiplantae; phylum Streptophyta; class Magnoliopsida; order Santalales; family Viscaceae; genus Viscum; species Viscum album. Next base: position 1,417,054,420 of record OY728164.1, read on the forward strand.
TTGAAAACTTACGTTGCACACAAGTAATAAAATAAAATTATTTTAAATGGTAGTTAACATGTAGCCGTTGTAATGGCGAGAATAGATCGAAATAACTAAAATATGATTATATATGTTTATAAATGTTTTAACATTTATCCAATAAAGGATAGAGGCTTAAAATACGGAATGAATTCAATTTTAGGCATATATGCCCTAGTTTTCACTAATGGTTCACTTATCGCCTTTTGATGGCGAACCGTCATTAAATATAGTTTTTTTCACTCTTGTACATTCTATTGGACCAAATAAAACTCTTCTTAAGAATCGGGACATCAAAATTTACTTTGTGTAAATTTTTGGTATCTTTCCGATAATGTTCATTTTTTTAATGAATAGTGTAAAATGTTGTATTTTAATTCAAAAACTCTTCTTAATCTAATTTATTTATATGATTAGATTATATTTTGAGTTGGTTTTAAAGTGAAATTAGAAAATATTTTTACCATTAAATCCAATAGTGGTCATTGGAATTAATTTCACTTTGAAATCAGACTTAAACTAGTGTCAATCTTTTGATACTTATTGTTTTATAAAAACACGCTATTTGCTCTGACAGCGGGAATTAATTATTAAATTAATTAATGTTACTAATATGTTTTGAATTTTCTAAAATGGACTTCATTTTTGAATTCGGAATATGAAATATAGCTTAGGGTGAAGTTTTGGTATTTTTCTAAAAAACTCCAATTTTTTATGAATAGTGAAACCACTAAGTGGTAATCAAGCAAACTGATTTTTCAGTTAAATGAAAGTTTACCACTAATGTGTATTGAATTTTGAAAATCCGACATACATGGTTGTCATTAGTATGTAAAATGTGGTTCAATGGGATGAAAATAATTTTTTGGTGAATAGTAACTTTTTTTCATTAATCGCGATTAGAGGTAATTAGTGTAATTTAAGGTAAAAATGATATTATAAGAATGTGAAAACACCATTACACTTGTCCTACACCTATTGGGTGAGTCATGGCCGACCAAGACAAGCCATGGCCCAACTTGGGGACCCCATGGAGCCACTTTAGTTGGAAAATGACAATAATATATTTTTATTTAATGTTAAAATTAAATTGACACAAACATGAGTTGTTTTACTAAAACAGTTTTTAAGTGGGGTTACACAAGTCCAAATTTTGATTATAAATAGTAATTGGAAATCTAAAAATATTTCCTACATCATAGTGATTTTTTTATAATTTTTAGACATTAAATAAAATAAATTATTTATGACATAATAATGATGCAGTGATGACATAATTATTTAACGATTTAAAAAAAATGGAAAGATAATGTAAAATCTATGAACTACAAATGTCCAAAACCAATTGGATGAGTGGATTTCGAACCCTTATCACCTTATCCACGAATTCTATCAATGTGGGACCTTTTACAACCGAAACACATTTTCAAATAAAGCAATATTTCTTACTTTCCAAAAGTGCCCCTCCTCTCCTCTTATAAAAGGCCCCCACCTCTACCTCATTTCACACACTCCTCAAGCCTTTGGATCGGCCAAACCCTGCCCATTTACTCTCTCCACATCCCTCTACTCATCCTATAGGATTTCTGTTGGGCAGAATCCTTTCAAAGGAAGCCTTTAGGCTCAAATCAAAAGGAGTTACACTTTTAAAGGTAATTCATTCTCTCATGTTCATTTGTTTTATTTTGCTTCTCCAACCCACATAAACTCTTTTTATTATTTATTTTGTAACAACACCAGTATCTTCAATATACTAGGATGTTGTTATCGGATTTATTCGAGCGACACTCTCACACAACTATATCAAATGGTTAAAGAACATACGGTTTCCGTGGATGGCGAAATTGTGCCTCCCGAAACGATGATTGTTCAATACTCATTTAACACCTTCAAAGGTGGACATTATGATGTCACTATTTTTTTATATGATATATAATATGTTTATGTTATACTTATTCTTCTTTAATTTTCATTTGTGTCTTACCTTTATGGCTTCCATTATGGGTATACGCGATATCTTCATTTTAGGAAGTGCGGACTACCGCCCCCTCAAAGTGATGTGATTCGTTAATGCCATACGTGGGACGTATAAAGGATGTATTTAATGTTATTATATATGATTTTATACTGGAATTATTATTTACCTCTATATCATTATTATTTCTTTCCATTAAAGTATGAGATAGAAATGAAAGTAGCGTTCATGCGTACGTACGGCTTACCGTCTCCATGAACGGAGCATTTCATTTCTTATCCCCAAATGTAATGTACTATTATAAGTACATATATATAATGGATATATATGATGTATGATACATCTAAATGATTAATATAATTCTGGAATTAAAATATACATATCTCTCATATAGTTTTAATTCCATTAATACGACATAGAAATGAAAGTAGCGTTCATGCGTATGTACGGCTTACCGTCTCCATGAACGGTGCATTTCATTTCTTTCCTCTAAATGATTATGTTATTTAATAAATACATGTATATGCTGGATATATATGATATATATTATATCCAAATCAGGAATGTCATTTTTGGATATGAAGAACCTTTGACCACACGAACAACATGTAATTGTAAGAAGTCCACATTCGACTTAAGAACCAAATATCGACAAAACAAACATGATTAACTTAAATGATTAAATAATGTTTATAACATGGTAATAAGTGATATAAAAGGAATAATGAACTTTAAAAAGGTTCTTAAGGAAGTATAAATTAACTCAAGTTTATTATTCAGGAGATTAAAGAACGATCGAGTCAAGTCGGACCCGAGGTAAGGGATCCTACACCTCTCTTTCTGTTTAAGTACACTCTTTTATGTCATTCCTTTTAAGATCATATTTCTTATGATTTGGATGTTATTTTATACTAATCCTACTGTAATTATTATTATTAGAGACCCTATGTCCTCTCATCAATCCATTTTGGAAGTTTTGAGTGGCGCCGTTAGGCTGCCAAATTTTCGTAAGGGATTTTTCATCTCACTTTTATTCCCGTGAGATTTATGCTACATTTGCCAAAAATTCCTTTGAATGGTGTATGTACTGCCCATTATTCTACTCTTTGTGTAATATACTTTCATTTACGAGTATTTACATCAATGATCTATTGTCCTTCTTTCATGGGGTGTATGTTTTGAATGATACCCAAGTCGGTAAGGGAACCTTTCACCCTCCTCTTTTTTAAAAAGACTTCTTTTGTTGGGTCATTTAATTTAAATATTGTTATGTTGGGATATGTTCTCATATATCCTTATTGATGTAAATTTTATTTCCAAGTGATGAGATACACTTTTTATCTCTCATCAACTCATTTTGGATGTGATGCCGTTAGGCTGTCAAGGGAACTTTTTAACCCAATTTCGATTTCTTTGGGTTCAACATGTATTCATTGAATATGTCATCCATTGAATATGTGTGAATGACCATTTATTGTTTTACACATAATATACACTTATATTGGGTGTATTTATATTTGTCACACATATTTTTGAGATTGATTTGTCCTTAATTTAAGGATACCTTCTTTATAAGGGATTTCATCACATTTGACATTTCTCTTGAGGGTTCATTGTTGTTATGCACCAATTCGCTCTTATATGGTGTATATACTGTCCTTTGGAGTATTATATCATGAATCCATTTATTCTCATGATATTACAAAGTTCTTACTAAATGTTATTCCTCAATTATTGAATTCAAGTGTCTCTAATTTTGGTAAAACCCATATATCACTTTAAATGTTTTAATTATTTGTTATTATTAAAAATCCATGTTTTCAAAATGGTTTTAAGGATTTATTTATATGGATATTAATGGTTTAACAGTTTAAAAGCTTCAAGGTGGTATGGGACACTTTGATTCAAAATTCTCTTTATTAAATTTTTTAAATGGTTTTGAAATGGTTTTGATAAAGGATTCTATTATGATATATTATGATGTGGAAATGTTATCATACCTTTATATTGGTTTTATGTTTTATGATTTTATATTGGTACATGGACATTTTAACGGGTGGTTACGTTATAAACCATATGACGGGTGCTGCCGTGAATACCAGGACGGGTGGTTACGTTATAACCTCCAATGCATTGGGTATGGAAGTCGGCCGTATGGCTATTCCATTAAGTATGTATGGAAATTGGCCGTATGGATATTCCATTAAGTGATATGTGTGGAAGTCGACCGTATGGTTATTCCACTTAAGTATGTTTATGTCCCAAGTTACCTTTATATATGTTATGTGTTCTTTATATGGGTTTTATGGTAATCCTTTGGTTACAAAAAGGTAAGTAATGATACTTTTTTTTCCGTGAAAAGTTTTTACTACTTCATGAAGGTGAAAAGTATTACATTGATAAAGTATTCATGGTTTACTTGTTGTTTTGAAAATCTAACAGTTTTCATTCTTTGTGTATCCCTTACTGAGCTTCTTATGCTCATCCCAGGTTTTTGAAATGTTTTTCACTGGACATAGCGTGGAATAGGGTCAAGGATGGGATCAAGGGAAAGTCATGCTACCTAAAACATGGAACTATACATGTTTCTCTTAAAGAGTTTATTATTCTATGGAAATTTAGTAGAAGCAACTAATTTGTAATCTTTTGAGATGTAATAGTTATGTCCTAATTCTCTAAAACTCTAAACCTGAAATGATCCTCAATGTGAATTACTCATTTAATTCAATATTAAGTAAGGTTTAAGGCTGAGGCCTTATAGTTGGTATCAAAGGTCGGTTTAGATAACTTTAGAGGTTAGGGTATTCTCTAAGCATAAGTGACATTACCATAATGGTTAGGATTTCAGACAGATCCTAGTTTTAGATAAAGCGAATGAGTAAGGGTATCTTAGTGTTTACCTTCCTCATTAGTACATGATGGTTTTGTTGATATACCCACACTGACATTTCTGTTTTTAGTGAATGGATGGATCTAGTAGGCACTAAAGAGACAACAGGTTTGAAGGAAACTGTGGTGGTTCTGTGATTAAGATACTAGATAAAATGGGGGATTCAATGAGGAAACTCGTGGTTGTTCTAAACCAACTATCAAGGAGTCATGATCAACCACTTCAACCTTGGTGAGTTCTCTACTACATCATGTATGAGATGGCCAACTCGATGTGGAAATTCAGGTAATAATTATTAAGGTAACCATTAGGGTTTATATGATCCTTAATTTTTAGGTAATTATGGGTTACTCTATGATATGATGGAAAATGAAAGGAATGAGATAAAATTGAGGTTAAATTATGTTATGGTTATTTTTGATGATTTCAACCCTATTTGGGGAGTGATTTGAGAATTATATAGTTTTGGAAAAAGTACAACACACAGACCGTGTGACAACCCGTCGCGTCGGACAAAGCCACGGGAATCGAACCCACAACCAAAGTGCGACTGGTATTTATCGCCTACCACTGGACTACGTGAAGTCCCTGGTTAGTTTGACTGATTCTTTTTAGTTATATGATTTTATTAATTAAGAGTAAGTTGATTTTGGGTTATTTATGAAAATGATTAACCTATCTTGGAGGATATGTGATTAGGTTAATTACTTTTCAATATGGGACTTTAGGAGAAACTGATGTTGTTTGGAGATAAATGTTACGGTTTAACTTGGAAGACTATGTTACTAAATCCTTAAAATGTTTGGGTTTCAATCATAGATTGGTTTACATTGAGGAATTTTTGTGGACAAATTTGTTTATCGGATGGTCCTCGTTGAACTTTGGATTTTGTTGGACAAATTTTGGAGATTAAGAATAGATTATTTTTATAAAGGGTTATCCTTTTCTGGATTATCTGACCTTGTACTAACCTTTTTGGTTTTGGTTATGTTTAAGGTCTAAAGATATGGGAAGTATATAGTTCTCTTTTGTGGATTAGGTGATTCTCTAGAAGTTGATTATAGTACTCTTAATTTGAACAAGTCTTCCTAAATACTCGCCTTTTGGAGAAAATATGAGTTTGTGTAAGGAATCTAATAAAAGTTGAGAGTCAACATGATAAGTGATTATGTTTCCTTATGAATAAATTTCTCAATAAAAAGTAACATAAAACAAAAATGTTGTCTATTAGCTTTTCCTACCGGGGAATCGAATACCGTTTAACCCATCACAAGTTTGTGATTATCTCATGGTTAACTTTCTCCTAAACATGTTTTCTATCACTCTCCATCAAAACATGACCCTTTGTTTTTTCCTCCATGTCCACATTTTCATACTTGGAATCCTATTATGGGTTAACTCGGGTGACCTTTGTACTTATCTCTCTTTATTTTAAAGTGTTTGTTTTACCGAATTTTGTTCCGATGTGGGACTTTCAAGGATGTTTCCAAGCGCAATTTTAAAATTGCGAGGACGCAATTCCCAAAATGGGGGAAGGATGTAACATCCCAGGTAAATAAAGAATAAATAATTTTCATATTAATTAATATTTACGAATTAAATATTAATTTTATTTTAATGGGGTTTCTATGATTGATAGCGTACTCGATACGCAACGATGAGTTTCTTTGAAAACTTACGTTGCACACAAGTAATAAAATAATATTATTTTAAATGGTAGTTAACATGTAGCCGTTGTAATGGCGAGAATGGATAGAAATAACTAAAATATGATTATATATGTTTTTAAATGTTTTTACATTTATCCAATAAAGGATAGAGGCTTAAAATACGGAAAGAATTCAATTTTAGGCATATATGCCCTAGTTTTCACTAAAGGTTCACTTATCGCCTTTTGATGGCGAACCGTCATTAAATATAGTTTTGTTCACACTTTTACATTCTATTGGACCAAATAAAACTCTTCTTAAGAATCGGGACATCAAAATTTACTTTGTGTAATTTTTTGGTATCTTTCCGATAATGTTCATTTTTTTTAATGAATAGTGTAAAATGTTGTATTTTAATTTAAAATCTCTTTTTAATCTAATTTATTTATATGATTAGATTATATTTTGAATTGGTTTTAAAGTGAAATTAGAAAATATTTTTACCATTAAATCCAATAGTGGTCGTTGGAATTAATTTCACTTTGAAATCAGACTTAAACTAGTGTCAATCTTTTGATACTTATTGTTTTATAAAAACACGCTATTTTCTCTGACAGCGGGAATTAATTATTAAATTAATTAATGTGACTAATATGTTTTGAATTTTTTAAAACGGACTTCATTTTTGAATTCGGAAAATCAAATATAGCTTAGGGTGAAGTTTTGGTATTTTTCTAAAAAACTCCAATTTTTGATGAATAGTGAAACCACTAAGTGGTAATCAAGCAAACTGATTTTTCAGTTAAATGAAAGTTTACCACTAATGTCTATTGAATTTTGAAAACCCGACATACATGGTTGTCATTAGTATGTAAAATGTGGTTCAATGAGAAGAAAATAATTTTTTGGTGAATAGTAACTTTTTTTCATTAATCGCGATAAGAGGTAATTAGTGTAATTTACGGTAAAAATGATATTATAAGAATGTGAAAACACCATGAAACTTGTCCTACACCTATTGGGTGAGTCATGGAAGACCAAGACAAGCCGTGGGCCAACTTGGGGACACCATGGAGCCACTTTAGTTGGAAAATGACAATAATATATTTTTATTTAATGTTAAAATTAAATTGACACAAACATGAGTTGTTTTACTAAAACAGTTTTTAAGTGGGGTTACACAAGTCCAAATTTTGATTATAAATAGTCATTGGAAATATAAAACGATTTCCTACATCATAGTTATTTTTTTATTATTTTTATACATTAAATAAAATAAATTATTTATGACATAATAATGATGCAGCGATGACATCATTATTTAACGATTTAAATAAAATGGAAAGATAATGTAAAATCTATGAACTACACATGTCCAAAACCAATAGGATGAGTGGATTTCGAACCCTTATCACCTTATCCACGAATTCTATCAATGTGGGACCTTTTACAACCAAAACACATTTTCAAATAAAGCAATATTTCTTACTTTCCAAAAGTGCCCCTCCCCACCTCTTATAAAAGGCCCCCACCTCTACCTCATTTCACACACTCCTCAAGCCTTTGGCTCGGCCAAAACCTGCCCATTTACTCTCTCAACATCCCTCTACTCATCCTAGAGGATTTCCTTTGGGCAGAATCCTTTCAAAGGAACCCTTTAGGCTCAAATCAAAAGGAGTTACACTTTTAAAGGTAATTCATTCTCTCATGTTCATTTGTTTTATTTTGCTTCTCTAACCCCCATAAACTCTTTTTATTTATTTCTTTTGTAACAAAACCAGTATCTTCAATATACTAGGATGTTGTTATAAGATTTATTCGAGCTACACTCTCACACAACTACATCAAATGGTTTAAGAACATACGGTTTCCGTGGATCGCGAAATTGTGCCTCCCGAAACGATGATTGTTCAATACTCATTTAACACATTCAAAGGTGGCCATTATGATGTCACTATTTTTATATATGATATATAATATGTTTATGTTTTACATATTCTTCTTTATTTTTCATTTGTGTCTTACCTTTATGGCTTCCATTATGGGTATACACGATATCTTCATTTTAGGAAGTGCGGACTACCGCCCCCTCAAAGTGATGTGATTCGTTAATGCCAAACGTGGGACGTATAAAGGATGGATTTAATGTTATTATATATGATGTTATACTGGAATTATTATTTACCTCTATATCATTATTATTTTTTCCATTAAAGTATGAGATAGAAATGAAAGTAGCGTTCATGCGTACGTACGGCTTACCGTCTCCATGAACGGTGTATTTCATTTCTTATCCCCAAATGTAATGTACTATTATAAGTAAATATATAATGGATATATATTATGTATGATACATCTAAATGATTAATATAATTCTGGAATTAAAATATACATACCTCTCATATAGTTTTAATTCCATTAATACGACATTGAAATGAAAGTAGCGTTCATGCGTACGTACGGCTTACCGTCTCCATGAACGGTGCATTTCATTTCTTTCCTCTAAATGATTATGTGATTTTATAAATACATGTATATGCTGGATATATATGATATATATGATATCCAAATCAGGAATGTCATTTTTGGATATGAAGATCCTTTTACCACACGAACAACATGTAATTGTAAGAAGTCCACTTTCGACATAAGAACCAAATATCGACAAAACAAACATGATTAACTTAAATGATTAAATAATGTTTATAACATGGTAATAAGTGATATAAAAGGAATAATTAACTTTAAAAAGGTTCTTAAGGAAGTATAAATTAACTCAAGTTTATTATTCAGGAGATTAAGGAACGATCGAGTCAAGTCGGACCCGAGGTAAGGGATCCTACACCTCTCTTTCTTTTTAAGTACACTTTTTATGTCATTCCTTTTAAGATCACATTTCTTATGATTGGGATGTTCTTTTATACTAATCCTACTGTACTTATTATGATTAGAGACCCTATTTCCTCTCATAAATCCATTTTGGAAGTTTTGAGTGGCGCCGTTAGGCTGCCGAATTTTCATAAGGGATTTTTCATCTCACTTTTATTCCCGTGAGATTTATGCTACATTTGCCACAAATTCCATTGAGTGGTGTATGTACTGCCCATTATTCTACTCTTTGTGTAATATAATTTCATTTACGAGTATTTACATCAATGATCTATTGTCCTTCTTTCATGGGGTGTATGTTTTGAAAGATACCCAAGTCGGTAAGGGAACCTTTCACCCTCCTCTTTTTTAAAAAGACTTCTTTTGTTGGGTATTTTAATTTACATATTTTTATGTTGGGATATGTTCTCATATATCCTTATTGATTTAAATTTTATGTCCAAGTGATGAGATACACTTTTTATCTCTCATCAACTCATTATGGATGTGATGCTGTTAGGCTTTCAAGGGAACTTTTTAACCCAATTTCGATTTCATTGGGTTCAACATGTAGTCATTGAATATGTCATCCATTGAATATGTGTGAATGACCTTTTATTGTTTTACACTTAATATCCACTTATATTGGGTGTATTTATATTTGTCACACTTATTTTTGAGATTGATTTGTCCTTAATTTAAGGATACCTTCTTTATAAGGGATTTCATCACATTTGACATTTCTATTGAGGGTTCATTGTTGTTATGCACCAATTCGCTCTTATATGGTGTATATACTATCCATTGGAGTATTATATCATGAATCCATTTATTCTCATGATATTACAAAGTTTTGACTAAATGTTATTCCTCAATTATTGAATTCAAGTGTCTCTAATTTTGGTAAAACCCCTATATCGCTTTAAATGTTTTAATTATTTGTTATTATTAAAATCCATGTTTTCAAAATGGTTTTAAGGATTTATTTATATGGATATTAATGGTTTAACATTTTAAAAGCTTCAAGGTGGTATGGGACACTTTGATTTAAAATTTTCTTTATTAAATTTTTTAAATGGTTTTGAAATGGTTTTGATAAAGGATTCTATTATGATATATTATGATGTGGAAATGTTATCATCCCTTTATATTGGTTTTATGTTTTATGATTTTATATTGGTACTTGGACATTTTAACGGGTGGTTACGTTATAAACCATATGACGAGTGGTGCCGTGAATACCAGGACGGGTGGTTACATTATAACCTCCAATGCATTGGGTATGGAAGTCGGCCGTATGGCTATTCCATTAAGTATGTATGGAAATTGGCCGTATGGCTATTCCATTAAGTGATATGTGTAGAAGTCGACCGTATGGTTATTCCACTTAAGTATGTTTATGTCCCAAGTTACCTTTATATATGTTATGTGTTCTTTATATGGGTTTTATGGTAATCCTTTGGTTACAAAAAGGTAAGTAATGATACTTTTTCTTCAGTGAAAAGTTTTTACTACTTCATAATGGTGAAAAGTATTACATTGATAAAGTATTCATGGTTTACTTGTTGTTTTGAAAATCTAACAGTTTTCTTTCTTTGTGTATCCCTTACTGAGCTTCTTATGCTCATCCCAAGTTTTTTAAATGTTTTTCACAGGACATAGCGTGGAATAAGGACAAGGATGGGATCAAGGGAAAGTCATGCTACCTAAAACATGGAACTATACAAGTTTCTTTTAAAGAGTTTTTTATTTTATGGAAATTTAGTAGAAGCGATTACTTTGTAATCTTTTGAGATGTAATAGTTATGTCCTAATTCTCTAAAACTCTAAACCTGAAAAGATCCTCAATGTGAATTACTCATTTAATTCAATATTAAGTAAGGTTTAAGGCTGGGGCCTTATAACTAGTCACCCAAGTCAGACCATTATGGCGTGAGGTGAAATAAAGATAATCAACCAAGTCCTGTATTAAAGGAAAACAAGGCATAAAACTATAGTTCATGTAGAAACAATGAAATATAAAATTGATATAAATATTTTAAACTAGAAAGCAAGAAATGTATAGAAAAAATAGCTCTATTTGACAAGCTATCCACTATAAACAATCCCCAAACCTAAATAGAAATGTAAATAGAAGAAAACATGCTACAAAGTTCCATTCCCATTAACCTTATCTTATAATAAATGATCTATAACTCACAAATGAAAAAGTATGGGGTGAGAAACCATTCCTAGTAGGATACCAATAAGATATAAATACAATCAATAATAATAAGGACACATATTTCCAATCATTAAATCAAAACATTATTACAATTACATTTATAAAAAATACAATTTGATAACCTTTTTCAAAATAATCATTGATTTTTCACAAATTTTATATCATGTTTTCCAATACTATAAAAAACATGTATATATAGATAATATAAACATACATATGAGTAAAAATCCTTAAAATAATATATCATGAAATAAACAATTAGGATCAATAAGGCACATACCCTCTAGGCTCAAACCTATAAGACAATACAGACCAGACACTCAATTCAAAAAAAATGTTGTTGGATCCAAATAATATTGAGTCTTACCATAGTCCATTTATATATAAGAGGTTACTTCTTAGTTGTGTCACACAAACAAAGGCCACCAATGTATCTTTCACAATGTACCCAAGGTTCATGATATGAATTTTTTTGTTATTTTTTGTTCTAGAAAACATGTACACATTTTTATAAAACTATTTCAATTCAAATCCAATATGATTCAGGGTTTGAAAATCCGATATCTATTAAAAATAAATGTAATTATATTTTCCATTAAAAAAACCAATTAAAAACTGAACCCATGTCCTTTTCAATTTTAATTCATGGAATTCCATTTCAAATATAAATCATTTGATAAGAACAATAAGAAAATAAATAAATTATAACACATAAACATATCCACCTACCTCAATGATGTAAAAAACCTAACCTCCATTAAACACTTGGATTTGAAAGCAAGATAAAATCTCTCCCAATTAAATGTATGCCATGATTATGAAAAGGATTGATAAAATATCCTATATGATCACAAATCCATATTTAATACACAGGAAGAACAAAAACAACTGAAGAACCAATTGAAATTCTTACTCAGAGAAGATAATACAAGTATAAAGACAATAAATCAATGATCAAATTGATTTATATAGAAGGAAGCCCCCCAAAATATCATAGAAATATCTATAGGTCTTGGATGGATGGATTCACAATGAATTAATGAAACATATCACTTGTATGACACCCTAAAAAACATTATAGTTATATTTACATAGCGTGTATCCTATTTACACATCATGTAATCGTAGGGGTATTTGTTTACTATAAACCCTATCTATATTTAATAAAAACGAAATATTTTCCTTGACATGGAGTGTACCTATTAAATGTCATGTCACCTATTCATTCCATGTTTCCATATTATAAATTTTATCAAGAAATCATTACATGGTGTGTACTTCAATTACACTGCATGTTAGTTTCCAGCGAGCTATAGAAACTATTGGTTTTATGTTGTTAATTCCAAAAAATTATTAACATCACTATTATTGTTGTCCTCTCAGTTTATGGAAGAAATACCTTTCAAATGATAAAGGGAATCCAAAAGGAGAGATTAGAACATACCTGATAGAAAGGTAATATGGTGTTGCATTCATTGAACTTAGATTATAATCATTCAAAGAATATCCTTGGAACTATATCATAAATGTTGAATGATTCATAAAAATAATTATTTTTTGAAACATTAATTGAATTTAATTTTTATCAAATTTTTAAAAAATGAAGCATGTTACAAATTCTTAATAATGTTCAACCAACCATTATATACATTTTTTTAACATTTAAATATTTAAATATATCCTTTTATTATTATCATATTATATTAAAACTAATTTATGATAGATTAAATGTTGGGAGAATTTCAATAGTTAAATAGCACATATCATCACCTAATTAATAACCTCAAGATTATAATGGTAGAATAATCACCATAAAACATAATTAAATAACCACAATGTTGGAAACAAAATTAACAATGTATTCTACAATGTAATACAGAAAATGTAATTTGAGTGATGGGAATTAGTACACACAAATTCACATAAGGAAGGTGTTTGAGAACCCTCTTTCCCTTAGTACATTTATAATTCTATATAATTTTTCCTCAAATTGAAAAAAATATAATTTTTGGCCATTGGTCTATTTTATTCAAATGATTATCATACTTTTTTGTATTTTTACGTGTAGAACATATTTATTTTTTTTACGGATATTTTATATTATTCAAGTATATTTTTTCATCACAATAATTTCTACATTAAAATTGGTAATAATCAAAACATTGAAAATTATTAGAGTTCCATTTTTTGGTTTTCTAAAATAGAACAAAACAGGGAATTCCAATGTGTGTTTAAAGGGTATATGATTTTTTTCATTAAAAGAAATTTTTATTTAATGTTTTGTGAGAACATAGTTCAATGATAGTTGTAGAGATTGTGGCCTACAAGAAGAACTCATTTTGACCCAGAATATTGGGAAAGGATTTGATTAAGCTTTAAGATGGATTTTTTCAGATAACTATATATTTTTATCTAATTATTTTTATTCATGGAAAATGATGAATCTACATTGTGTTAAACTAGATATGAATCATGAAACATTATTTTGAGTTGATAAATCTATAATTCATAAATTTGAGTCAAAAAAGGTTATTTGAATTAACTTTTGATATTATGATAGAAGTATTTCTCTATCATAGTTTTTATATGCATATATTGTTTATTTTTGGTGTAGTAATATGATAGTTATGGGTTATAAAATAGTTCCCTACATATTTAGGATAATAATAATGGAATGTGTCTGACATTAGATTGAAGCATAATTTATCATCTTATTTGGTTGTGGATTATTTATTTAATTGTTTAAAATATTATATGATATTCATTCTGAGTTTGAGAACTTATATTGGTTAATTTTAGGTTTTACTGATTTTATACACATGAGAATCATTTCACATGATATTAATGTATTCATGGTTTTCATTTTAGTGGTTAGTATTTTCTCTCACCAACTTCTCTAGGTTAATGGTAGACCAGTCAGTGAGGTTCCACTATAGTATAATAAAAATGATGTTCTTTGTGGATCATTTTTTAAAACATTGTAAATTAATAATTTATGTTATCATATTTGATTGTTTTTGATATTTATGTATCATGTAATTACTTCTATCTGTGTATATTGGCCCCATAATTGAATAATAACCGAGATGGTGGAATGGTAGTTCGTAGAATATTTATTCTAAAATTATTCCTTCATGGATTTTATTTTGAATTTAGTCATAACACACATCTGCTTTTAATTGAATATGAATTATATAAAGAATAAAAAAATATATTTTACCTATTTCACCCTCACAAATCTATTCTTATGGATTATAAAAGGGTTATTTTTTATTAATAATAAAATACATTTCATACTACTTGCAAAATTTTTATATTTGACTCACAATCCCTCTTGATTTATAAATACTCACACTATAGAAATACCATTGATACATAACTCAAGTATGAATAAAATCTATTTATGTCCACATGTTTGACCAAATAAATCGAAAACAAAAATAATACATCTCTATTGGCATATAAATATGCTCTATTATTAATAATATTGATGATCTCATCACTTTCTTCAATATAGAAGTCTATCCTACAATTTTTTTATAGAAACAAACTCTTTAATTTTTCTTCAAATCATTTCATCAAATTATATAATCCCTCTACTTTATAAAAATCATCCATGATAATGACACAACTAGTTCAAGATGTAGTGAAATAACCTATTGAGAATATAATGTACTCAAATTTTTTTGGATTCAGAAATTAACGTACATTTTATATGACATGAACATCATGAGTAAAATAAAATTTCCAATTAATATTCATTAATTATTTATCCAGAACCATGATAGAGGGTCTTTTCAATAAAAATTATAATTAATTTAAAAAAGAAGTATAATATTAACTTGTTGGAGATATCATTCTTCTTTGATGGAATTGATCATTATAACATGATCAATGTATCATCTTGGATTTTAAAGGACCCAAAGTGGAGAAAATATAGTAGTGATATACACGTGAACTTTTGATATGTTAATAATACCAATGAAACACTTCGTTTTTTCAGGATCAATTAATCATATTTCATTGTTAGTTTTGATTTATTCAAAATCTATATGAACTGAATAAATTTCTACTATTTTTCTCATCCTTGAGATGAAGAGAGGAGGGAGGAGGATATTGTGAGGAAATTATTTTGAGCAATGATTTATCTTTCTATGATTGACATAATAATCTATAAATTGATTTACATTCATTTTCTAATGAATGTTAATTTCCCCAAGGCCCTCAACTACAATTTCATACCTAATAAACCAATTCCATGTAATCAATAATAATAATATTATTTTTATTTTGAGATGAATGACTTGTGAAATAATAAATATTCATTTTACGGGTTGGAAAAAAAATTTCCTCTTAAAAAATTATTTTCTGCACATACTGGTAAATATTTATGGAATTCATGAATAAATATTTAAATAAATTATACGCATTAATTAAATATATAAATTATCAATTCACTGTCTGGAGAATAAATATTTTTTAAATATTTTTTAATTAGCTAAATTTTTTATCAATGAATAATAAATAATTCATTTTTTTTGTGAATAACTTTTGTTAAATAAATACAATATATTTACATTAATTAAAAAATTACCTTGTGAATAAATATTTATATAGAATTTTTTATAGATTAATAAATCATGAATAAATATTAATTCTAATTATAGAGGATAATATTTATTTCAAATATTAAATAAATAATATTTAACTTCAAAACAAGGAATCACATTATGTGTCACCATCAAGGCCTCTTCCTTAATGGCATTAGGTGAGGTTGCTTAAAGAACAAAGTTACTATCTAGAAATTAGTCAAGGAACCAATATAATTAGAATATATGTTATAACAACAAAACCCATATATGAATGCTCCCTATATAATATAACCCCTTTTAAGGATATCTCATTACGAAGGATTCATGGAAATGATATCAAAATATTCTTGACACTTCATTCTTTGAAGATATAAAATGACCTCTTCTATACACCATGGACATGGAATTTAATAGGAGGGTTACATTTCAATCAAAGGGTTGAGATATTGTTCTTCATAAATATGGAAGGGAAAATTATTCCTTAATCTATTAATTAATAACATTTCATTCATGAGGCAAAAAATGTTTCAAACATTATTTGGATTATATGTTGTCACGATTAACGACAATACATAAAAGTGCATGATTCATGGAATAAATTTATAATAATTATAAATAATTATAAATTCTAAGGTTCATTACACATTTTTTCTATCCAGAATTTTCAATGGCATCCAAATATATGAAATTTTATCTAGAATGGTTATTATCATAATCTCTAATGCCTGAAATTTCCATGTCGGAACATCAAAAGAAGAATCATCATTTACATTAGAGTATCCAAATATAATAGTCAACAAAATTTTTATCCCATTATATAATTTTATCATAACATAGAATAATATTTAAGATTATTTTCATTGAATTTCATGTTTTTAATCATAGTAGGGAACTGCTATGACATTCTCAATGTGATGGATACAAGAGGAAATTTCTATATTAAAATATCATAGAACAATTAAAAATATATAATAAAATATTATTTTAATATCCCCTTATTTAGAAATAAATCTAATATAATTTAAAAATAGTTTGTTATAAAAACTATCCATAAAAAACTATCTTGTACTAGATTTAAATGAAAATTATTTTTATCCCACTAGATGACACATGATGATTAATTTTCTATGTGTTATTTATTTATTTATTTAGTCCACAAAATATTCTTCTATGGAAACTCATATTAAGTTGACATAACATATTTGATAAAAATTTACCAAAATATTATAATTTATAAGTGTTTCCATATTTCATTGATTTGGGAGTAACTCCATTATAAGATCCACTACTATAGTATCATCATTATAGAGTGTGAAACAACTCAATAAGCTGTGTTGACCTTTCACATTTTTTTCATCAAATTGGGATTTGGTCAATTTTTATTGAAATGATGTAAGATTACACTAATTGTTTTTCGTTAAAATAAATCCATAGATCAATGTTTTTGTAATTTGGTCAGACGTTTTCATTTTTATAACATATCCAATTATGTCATAGTTGGGGGTGGTATGAGTCAAGTGAACTTTTTCTATTATTGATTTATATTACTTGGTTATATTAATATAATATTAAAATATTATCATTCAAATATTATCCACCATAAAAATGGTTTACTTATAGAAGAATAAAATATTATTTTATAAAAAAATAATAAATTCGCCAATATCATGTCTGAATGGGAAAATAATGTTTTTTTGTGACAGAAGGAATATGATAAGATTATTTCAAATCCAAGATTATTCGATTCAGAAATGGGAGGTAGTAATCACCAATAGTCACAAAAACATGTCTAGAACTATTGGATACTCATAGATCCACATCAACAAGGTAAACATTTATGAATATACTTGGTTCTTATATTTGAATAAACATGTGAGTACAAAATACTATATCGAATACATAATTTCTAGAAATAATTATATTGAAATAGAAAACTAATGCACTCAAAGAATCCCCTTTCTTAATTTTTTGGGTGTAGTTTTTAATACAGTATCCCTTCATTCAAAATTAAAAATTGAAAATACCTTATTCCATTTCATTCCCGTTGATCCTCTTCATTATTTAAGGATGTTGTACTCAATCATTATACATGGAGTTAGTCAATGAGCTCTTAACATAGTGTTTACTTTTATTTACCACGTCTATTGAAGTCTTTTTATGATTCATATCCATATCAACATGTAAAAGTAGAGTTAGAATATCAAGTACATACTTTTATATATTTTTTATTTTTATATTTATAACAAAATTATAGAATCTATGGAGTGATGATAGAATGGGATCGATACATAGTTCTCCAAGAAGCATAAAGCCAAGATCCTTTGGTATATGAATATATAAAAATTGGTGTAATATGTAAGGCATATCTATCACACATTATCTTTGTTTTCTTAAGAATATCACTTTTGATACATCATCACATTCATTACCTAGACATCATTATAATGATCACCCATATGATAAATCATGCTAAAGGAATCCCCCTTCTCGTGAAATATTATGAGGTCTATAGACATTAATGATATTAAAATAAATGGATTATATTGCACATCATTCATGTGTTTTAATAGAAATAAAAATCCCCATCACCTTATACCATAGTAGGGGGATCAAGGATTGAGTATTCTATTATGAAGGACTTTGTTTGATGCTGCAACACGATGCATAATTGTCTGACCCATCATGGTAGTTATTGCCAATTATGCGATGGTCATTCTTTAGAATTGATCATGGGATTAATGTTTTTGATGAAAGTATCATTATTATGGAGTAATATAAAAATAATACTATTAGTGAATTACATGGTTACAAATCATGTGAGATATAATAAATTTATTTTTATTTAGTTACAGAATATTTAACAACTCTCAACGGATCTCACAATTGAACTCATAATGCCCCGTCGCATGGAGATTCTAGTGGAAAGGATCCATATTACTCTTCTATTTATCCATATAGAGCCTATGAAAATTAAAATAAACTATTTGTGTAGGGGTTCATTCCAAATACAAATATTAGTTCCCTGATTCATTGGGTAGAATCCCCAAACTAGAAATCTTAAATCAAATTTCCACAACAGTTTTCTCTAAATCATTATGGGAATTATTGAGGACATTAAAACCAATAATGGTCTATTCAGGTTTACCAATAGTGTTTTTAATAATTTTTGATAATTAAAAGTGACCTTGAGGGTGGACAATTTGAGACATAAATTATGGGTTAACCTTATTAATGAAAAGTGAAGGTGTAATGAATTAATGTTTACTTGATGGATTTTTTAATTTGCCCAAATTTTATTAGTTTGTCTTTTAAGATTATTGTTAATTATAAGTTGATTTTACACAACTAATTAACTATGTATCATCATCAAATTTACTTTTTCTATTAATAATGAGAAAATACAACCAAATCGATAACATATACAAAGAGGCCTACGGAGGACTGAAATCGTAAAGGCTGAGGGTATACCCTCTAATCAGATTAACCCCATTGGGTTTAAAAGTGATAATATAAGGCAACCATACCTGGTAATTACCAAGGACCTCTAATGAAGCCAAATTATCCGTCACTTGGTCACCCTCATGCCAGGAGTGCCTAATTTTGATGTTATTGGCGATCATGCCCTTGCAATTTCTGATAATATATATAATTGACCATAGTAGAGAGAAAATATAATTCAGGATGTCATGGAGGATCATGGAGTCCGTTTAAATTTCTGATAAAATTAACCCCATATGGGGGTAGAGATAAATACCCATAATCATAGCCTTGGCTTCAGCATGAAGAGAGGAAGCATGGACCAAGCATGAGGAGAAGTCAAAGAGGTCAAACACTTGAGAATCCAGGACAACCCCACATCCTCGCAAGTCACCCATCCTACAAGACCCATCAGTATTGAGCTTAAGGAGCCTTGAAGAGAGATTCCATCTCACCCTAAGGCCTCAAGAACTACGGTTTTCTGACTGAACCAATGTGTATGAGGAATCATCCACTAGAGGGAGGGGGAATCCCTCTAGTTTCTAATGACCTAAGCCAAATAAAGGAGAATACTCATCATCCTAATGATGATAGACTTACCAGAAAAATGAATCCCTTCATGTATAAGATTATTCTTAGCCTTCCATATAGACCAACACCCAGTACAGAGGATAACTGATTGTGCTATCTTCTACATCCCTCTATCTCCAAAACCATAAAACCACCTGTCCAAGAACGGGAGATCCACCAAGACAATTTCATGGATGCTTGTGAGCTATCCATCGAAACAACACACTTCACACACCCATTCACTATGGAAGAAGTGGTGTTCGACATTTTACTCTTATTAGTCTTTACAACATGAGCATCGAGACACATATATGATACCACAACCTTTGATATTATCATCTGTAGGAATGGCTCTAGACCTGTTCCTCTATAATAAGATATTGAATTTCAATGGAACCACTATGGACCAAAGGGTGTAATTCCAGTTATCTTACTATAGTGTTATGACTCGAGAGTAATGATAATCCCAAGTGGTGAAATCCTCCAAGGAAGATGGAGTGAAAATTCAACTATTAGGTCCCCACATCAATATGCTGAGATTGAAGATAGCCTTTTTCTATTCATCCAGGATAGACATGATAATGGTCGGGTACCTGCTAGCCTTCATAAAGGATATGGTGAGAGTAGGGCACCCTGGAAAACCGATCACATTCCCTACCTAGTTCTGATGCAAGAATGAAATTTCACCCATCCCAATAATCCACTATGAATTTGAATGAAGATTTGAGATCGGGGTAAATAAAGTAGGCCATAATGAATAAACTTGTCCCTACATCGAGGAATTATTACTAACCAAGGGGTGAATGGTTTTTCCCAACAACGTACTCTATTCCATAACATCCCATTCTAACCCTGCATGAATTCAACTGAGTGTTCCATCCAAGCTATGCCTGTTAATACCACCTTCCCTAGAATGACTTTCCACCGTTCTCTAAGAGGCCCAGTTCCCTTTCCCTCTTGCAAGTGGTTCCTAAATGAAACTAACCATAAGCTAATAAACACTAGAAATGACACCCGTCGACACCTAAACTACTGAATGAGCCTAGATTAGAGTTTTCAATAGGACACTATAAATGAGAACAATGTGATCCCCAAAACACGTGAACATGTTTTTTCAGTTGTGGATATGCTCCACAATCTTACTGATAGAGAAATATAATTCCTGAATCCTCATTTCTCTAGGTAAAATGGGTACCCCCAAGGTATTTCATATGGAATCATCCTTATTGAATATAAAGGGTGAGAATAACTTCATAAATCCTTCTGGGAGAGCAGTTGTTGGAGACAAAGTAGAGGCTCTTATCTTTATTGATAAGGTGGATAATCCAGTGGAAGTAAGCATCCAAGAGGCAGTTAAAGACTCATATTGATTTAGTCCCCATTAAAAATGAAAAGATTTTCATCATCTAACATTAAGTGAGAAATGTCTGTGGACCTCATCCTCCTCTAACAGGCCATAATATCTCGATTGTTGAAGCTCTTATGAATGAGCATAATGATAACTCTAGTGTTAATATGAAGATGTTGGGGGACAATGGGTCTCCCTGTCTTTTCACATGAATATATTTGAATAAGCTATAGTAATTACAAAATAATGAGACCACCATCCATAGGTAGTTATGTCATCTGAAAACAATATCAATAGTCAAATAAGAGAAACTCATACCTTTCATCACCTTAATGATGAAGCCCCACTCACTAAGGTAATAAGAATTGTTCATTCCCAGCTTTAGAGCAACATTAGACCACATGTTTTATAGATAATATATATAATAATTTATTGGTCATGGGAAATAGCACCTTGTATACAGAGACCCCTCACAAATCCATGTTGGTCCATGGAAATCCCCCTTGGAGGATGATTGGAAAATCTAGAATTAATGAAACATGCAGGAACCTTATAAGGGAATTTTCACATAGACACTGGTATTTAGTGCAAGACAGGTGAGGTGTTCCTATTTTTTGGAATAAGAATAATTGTAGTGGCACACACAACCCTCAGCAGACTACCTCCCATGAAGAAGTCCTGGATGGCCTAAATAAGATCCATATTCACCACATCCCATGAGGCTCTATAGAAAGAGCCTGAGAAACCATTCGGTTTCGGGGTACTATTTAGGTGATGGTTTAGCATTGTGTTGTATATCGCATTTTCATATGGAAGAGAACTCATTCCCTCATTGTCCTGATTTGAGACACATTTAGGAATAACCTCAAAGATTCCATTATCATTTCCTATATAACCATTTGGAATACGACTATTGGAGCCAGCTTGCAAGTCCTTGATGTAGGAGGGATCCATACCACCCACAATAACCTTATTATCCATATAGGTGACATCGTCTAGAATATTGTTTCATTTTATTGGTTTAATTATCTCTTTACTTCAGGCATGAAAAAATGTAGTATTTTAATCTTCCTCCAAGAGCCATTTTAATTCTCGAAAACTCCCTAACCAATCACTTCAGAGAAAGAATCATGATATCTAGTGCGTCATTTCGGTTAGAAACATGCACACAAGTTTGATGATCCCACTCCTCTTCCAGACGAGCTTTGAGACTCTCAACATCATGGATGGAATCACTAATCTCACTATAAACATGTGGGAGTTCATTCTCCCATGTATGGAGACTTGACTTGAGGCGCCAAAATTTATCAAGAATGGAGACCCACGGTCCACCCTGTCCTGGATAATTACAAATTCTACAAACCAAGTTTGTGTATCTCGGTTTTCTGAACCATTTTTGAATTAAATGAAATATATCACGATGATCATGATCATAATAAATCGAGACAAATAGGGGGAGTGATCAGAAATATCATTAATCAAGTGACGCACCTTAGTGTTAGAGAACTTGGTGATGTATTCCATGTTGGCCTAAAATCTATCCAATATTCTCCACGAATGGTGATGAATCCTTATGTAATTTCACCACATAAAGTAGTCACCAAATAATCCTAGATCAATGAGGCCTCTCCCAGCCATGATCTGCATATACTCCAAACTTTCCTTCCTCTGAAAAGGACATCGTCCCTTCCTTTCCTCTTGGTTGGCGATGATATTGATGTCCTAACCATAAAACCATGGTTGAATTCCTAGAAGAAAAGTATTAAGTCCACTCCCTAACTTGTTCCATTGAAGGGGATCACAACTCTCGTACACAAAGGCCATAAAATATAAGATGACACCTATACTCACATTGGTACTGAGGAATTGGTTACCCACTTGAACCAGCTCCACAGAGAACTTATTGTTCCAAAAAAACCAAATATGGCTATTAGTAGGTTAATTATTCAAGAATCCATGAATCTTAATCTTCCATGTGAAGTTCCAAATTTTGGTAGGGAATTTCTTATACTTGATGATAACAATGACATCAACCTTGTGTTTTCTTACTTTTGAGGATATGAAGTCAAACTTTACTCGGGAACCACGGATGAAAGCATTCCGGATGAGCATTATCATCATTTGAAAGATATGAATCTTGCATTGGACTCATATCTAGTATCCCTGTTGAAGTGGGAGAATGATCTCACCTTGAGATTCCGTTCGTTTTCATGAGTGAAAACTCCCTCCTGAATGGGAAACTTTGTACCAGATATGAAACATGACCAGTATGGAAGGTCCTGGTTGAACCTCAACCCTTGTAGTCTGGGCAAGGGTGTTCTATCTGAGTCCAAGTAGGAAAATTTATAGGATACAATCTACAATTCATGAAAATTCTCTATGGGGGATGGCCCAGGCCAATCATCATTGATGGAGTGAGCCGCTTCAGACGGATTACTTAGAGTATTAGTGAAGACCTCTGGTATGACGTATGGTGGGGTGACATAACTATAGATTTTACAGAAAGATACTTACCCCTAAAAGAAATTCTCCATGAAAACCTCCCTCAAGAGAAAAGTTTAATTAAGTGGAGGAAATTCCAAACTGAGCTGGTGAGGAGGAACACATTTGGGCATGAATGGAACTATCGTCAGGCACTTCAGCGAGCATTCGTTGGGAGATGTGGCTAAATACATATATGGATCCAATGCAATATAGTGATGATATTGCACTGGGATGTCAATAGAGGATAGGAATTCCCTTAGCAAAGCCTTATCAAGGGATTGGATAGGAGACGACAACATCTTGTCACAATTGGATGAGACCTTGGGAGGATGACTCCCATATCCTTGCCTTCGTCTTTGACATACCCAGAAGAAGTGCCCCTTTAGAAGGATATGGGAACAAAACTAGGGAATACTGGGTAGAGGATCTCCTGATTCTAGAATAGATCGTCCAACATTCATAGAGAGATCATTCTATATAGGGATATTGATGTTTCCAGGTCCACACAAATACCTTCCATCGAGACATCCTCCCTGTTTGATGTCCTAGAATCAGAGAATAGAAATCCGCTAAGAGCATTGCCAATCACCTTAAAGAAAACTCCATTCTAGAAGGGAAGTGGAATACCAAGGAGGTGGATCAAAACTATAGCTAGAGGGATCTATTTACCCATGTGAACATCCAAGGACCAATGAGATAGGATATGGAACGAGAAACCCAAAGCCTGAGGGGCCCTACCCCAAACATGCAACCAATCATCTTTTCAGGAAATAACATGGTAGAAGAATGTAATGTGAACATCTGAGATATAGACTGAATATTAGAGGCCTCGTGAGAGGATGAAGTGTTGTAAAACCACTATGAAAGGGTTTTACATAGCAAAAATGAGCTACAAACACCCATTTCATACACGCGTCAGCCCTAGAAAAGTTCGTCAATAGGATGTCCGGGGAGAGGCCTCTGTCCTAAGGCTTGACCTTCAGGTACAAGATGAAAACATCTCAAAAGCATTGAAATTGAGCTTCACGAAGCGATACCCATAGAGAATTCTTGAAAAATCCACTCAAAGGGGACATAGAACAATAGGAGCCAAAATGAGAAGCCGGAACTGGAGCTATCCCGATGAGGGAGTCACCCAGCAGGTGAGCTGACAGAGACCCAACAATCCAAAAAAATTTAAAAGTCGGTGGTGGGTCAGGAATGATCTCATAGGTAGAAGAAGACTTCTCCATGTCCTCAAAACCCAAATCTAATGTAGCGATAAAATATTTATGGATAATAATTTTATTTTAATTCCATATGAACATATTAGTCAATTTATTTTTGTGAAAAAAAAATTTATCCATAAAATAAATCATGTAATAAAAATAAATAAAATGTGTCTTGATTTTGAAATTTAACTAGATGATTTTTATTGATATGAATATAAAAACCCATTGAACCTTTGGGAAAAAAACTTTTGAGCTAGTATGGGATTGAGTTTACGGAATTCACCCTCATTCCTATGTAAATTCATGATTTTCCTTCAATAAGGATCTATCACCAACCAACACCAAGTTATTGGCAGCTACATCCTTACAGTTATTTTAATTCACTCATAGATGGAGGGATTTAGAAATGGGTTTTACATGAATGAAACAGTGGGTGTGCATTCCCTTTCATAATAAAGAGGAAGTGATGACTAAAATATTATCCAATTAATTTAATATAATAATAATAAAAATAAACCCTAAAATTATTAAATTTAAAGATATTACACACATATGCAGGTTTGTCTAAGCTCATGATCATTCAGTTCTACATTGATTACACATTAAAATTAATTGGGTAGAAGTTATTTTTATTGATTCAATTATTAAAATAAAACACAGAAAAAGAAATATTATTAATTATATTACTAATAAACTAATTAAATTTATCATAATCTCTATGAAATATATCATTTAGATACCCATAAAAAATAAAGAATATTTTAAAAAATTAATTTTTAATAAATAATTACATTTCTTATACTATGAAGAATCTCTATGAGTACCTACTCAAATTAATAATCATGTGTTGAGGTTGTTTGAAGTCTACTCATGAAGAATATTGTATAAAATGTTTATCATGTAATAACATAGTTTTTAAGACTTAACAGATGGATACTTGAATATATATTAATTAATGTGACATGTATTACTTTTTATTTGAATATTGTAGTCGACAGATTATAATGATACATGGTTTGTAGTTGAAATTTTATAAAAAAGATAATTATGAATTTAGTTTCAAATAAAACATAATACTTGTAATACATGAGTCAATAAATGTCACTGGTAATACATAATGAAGTTATTTTATTATAATAAATTTACGTTAATATTTTTTCATAATGATTTCACGTATGAATGTGTACATCAAACTACATGATGTGTATATAAATAATTGTGTTTGTGTGTCACATAGATAATTATTGAATGTGTATATCTATAAATTTTGTTTAAGAGAACGGATGTTTAAATATGTTAAATTTAATTTATTATCTATGTTACAAGATTTCTAGTACCCATGTCATGTAATAAATGAACAAAACAGATTTGACCACCTGTTTTGAGCTACAAAAATAGATAGACTACATGGTATGTAAGAGAGTTTCATGATGTGTAGTCTGGAGATTTATATTCTAGCCTGACCTTATCAATGAAAAATGTATGGTTAATTCTATAAATTTTTATTTACTACATAATCCTCTAAATTAATTTGAGATGCATCTTGATGCATCGAACATGTGTACACAATATGTATCTTTGGGTTACAAACTCTTTACTCGTGTGTTATCTTACTCGAATTACCAGTACCTCAGTATGGGTTGATAGAAAGTTCATCATTAAAATTAAATTTAATTTTAAGTAATTGAGTAAGAAAAATAGGTTGAATAAGTGATCTCTTCAATTGGATTAGAAGAATTAATTTTTTGAAATGAAAACTAACTTTTAAATATGTTAATGTTTAATAAATAAAAAAAATTATAAATTAAACTAGATCATTCTGATACCAGTTGTGGCTTCTAGAAGCAACATATGTACTTATTGGGAATTGGGCCAACTCAACTTTTGTTAGATTCAATGTATTTTTTATAATGTACATGATGTTAATGTCGTGATGAATGATTATTTTCCCAATGAATATTGAAAAATGACTTTTCCAAAGACCCTGAGGAAGGATCTATTCAAAAAAAATTTATAATTAATTTAATAACAAAGAAGAAATATTTTGTCAATATTGGGATATTTATCCATTGATGTTGATGATCATTCCAACATGGTTGGTATATTATCATTGGGGAGCAATGAGTTAAATCATAACCCCTTTATGAGTGAACCACGAGTACTCCTTTGATATTTAAATAATTTGGATTAAATTCCTTGTACTAGTATGACCAATTGATCATTTTTTAATCATTTTGATCGCTTCATGTTTATTTTTACGTGAATGAATTTCTACAGTTATTATAAGTCATAATAGTAAAGGAGGATGACAGATATATTGAGGGGAAATTTTTTCCACACTGAATAACCATTCTTTGATTTACATAATAGTGTATAAACAATCATTCCAATTGGAGTAAATTATAATTAATTTTCTAATGTCCCAAAACTATGAATTAACTAATAATAAACCTCATTCAATGTAAATAATTATATTAATAATATTTTATATGTGAGGTGTTCAAACCCAGGTTATGATAAATGTTTCTTGTATAGTTTCGTAAATCAGTATTTTTCTTCAAAATAATTTTGGTCTACTAATCCTCCTCATCATTGACTAACATCTTAATTATATATTTAAATAAATATTATTCATTTCGTAATTAAATAAAAATTCTAGTCAATTTTTAGTGAAAAAATATTTATTTAATATTTTTTAAAATTAATAAATTATTCATTAGTAAATAAATAATTATTTATTACCTTACTAATAAAAAAGAAACAAATATATTATATAGTAACAAAATTAAAAATAATATTGTAAATAAATTTTTTATTTATATTTAGTACTAGTAAATACATTTTTAATTAATATTACTTCATAGTCTAGAGAATAATATTTATACAAACTATTAAATAAATAATACTTTACTTATATTAACCGAGACACTTTGTGTAGGAATATTATTCTGTGCTGTTATTTAGGATTTTCTACACTTTATGATTATGACCTAGTATGTGGTTAAAGAACTCATTGAGAAAAAATATACATAATTATTAATGAAATAGATATGATCATTTACTGTGTAATATAATAATATTTTCATGATATCTCATCATGTAGGTTCCAACCCCGTGTCATAAACCTATATGATTGGTACATCATTCCTTGAATCTATGAAATGAAATCATATATTTAACATGGTCATGAATTTTTATGTTAGAATTCTATTTCAATCACATGATTGATATATCAGCTTCCATAAATAATTAAGGGAAAAATACTTCCTTGATTTATTAAGTAAAAACATGATATTAATGACGCACCAAACATACCCAATGTCAGCAAGATCATATATAATCATGGATTACAACAATACAAAAAATGAGGGATTAATGAAATGCATTAATAATAATATTAATGTATAAGGATCATTACACACTCACTCAAAAAAGAGTATCCAATGACAAGTAAACATGTAAAATTTCAATTGGTGGACATATTCTCATAATCTCATGTTTTGTGATTACCAACTGTGAACTTCATGAGATGAATTATCATCCTCTGATGTGTAATTTCACATGATATTAAACATATTATGTGTCTCATTATATAATGTTATCAGAATATAGATATTTTTTAAATAATATAATCATTGAATTTTAAGGATTTTACCATAGTATGGAAGTACTATTACCATTTAAATGTGACATATAATCTAGAAAATTATTACATTAATGTCATGAAAAATATAGAAAAATATGCAATATGATATTTTATTAGTATTATATTCCTATAATATAAATAAAATATAAATTAAAAACATTTTTTTTCTAGCACACAAAATCCAATAAACACCCATCCCTCACCCTTATTAGATAATATAAGACATCTAATATTGTATATATATATCATTATATCTAATACTAATGTCTTCAAGTTTTAAAGATTTTTAATTCATCAAAATAGAATTACATATACATAATTATGAAATAATTCTTATATCTATGAGAAAACCCATTATATACATATATATATAAAAATAATGGACTAATAAATATCTATACTTCAAAATGTTGTGGCATGAATGATTCTGAAATATATATCTACAATAATCATTATAGTATTACAATAATTATCCATGTTTAATCAAATGTTCATGGAATTTGTTTACACCATGAGGAGAAATTCATGGTTATCGCCCCTATACACATGTGTTGAATATAAATTATCCCTTAACAAATCATGATGTTTATCACGATTCAATAATCACATCAAAATCCATAGTGTTGAATATATTATTTAGAGCCTTAACTAATCATGGTTAAATTGAATCCATTTTGAATTGATATATTATTTCCCTTTTTACAAAAAAAACCTCAAAAAACAATAAGTTTCACATAATAATAATGAATAAATAATAAATCTTAAATTTTAGGGCCAACATAAAATTTACTATGGAGTAATGCATAAAGAATTGATGAATAATTTTTTATTGTCAAATAAAAACCCCCATTACCTCTATAAAACATTATCAAAATCTAATACATTCCCACCTCATTATATTTTTAGAATTACTGAATGATTTTCATCTTAATTTTTTAGTAAAACAATATAAATGTGTTCAATTTTATTTTTGATAAAAACCATATAGAGAATTTTATGAAATTCACCTCTTAGAAAACCACATTAACATTCAACCTTTCACAACACCATTAATAAAATTCTTAAAAAAAATATCCCTATGATTGTTTATTCAGTGTTTGATAAATAACATAGTTTGATATCACACTTGTTAAGTGTTTTAGGAAAAAGAAGAGTTAAATGTAATGATTATCAATATTCATAAATAACTAATATCATTATCTTTAACAATTTTCATATCATATATTAACATAATAATCGTTAGGATCCTTAACAAAAAATATAATAACTATGAAACCATTATGTACTCTCACATATATAATATGTAAATTAAAATATTTCCCCCCTTGAAAAGTTAATGGAAAAATCTATACCATTTTTAAATTGTAATTGAATACATTAGAATCTGCCCATTTTTTTATTCTTCTGAGTATCTCTCAACCATTGCAAAAATTTCAAAGGGATCCCTTTTAATGATTTCATAGGGATTTATGATCTAAAGAAATACCAATATGAGAGAAACCTATATTTCTATAAACAACTTATAGATTATAATTAAACTATATGAAATGTAAAATTAATGATATGACGCATTGAAAATAAATTTTAGAGTAAAAACCACATTTATGGGAGAAAGTGTCACATTCTCCAAAAAATTAATGGGGATGAAGATAATTGAAATCCATGATCCAACTGATGATTATCAAAACTCTCTCAATGTAGTTCGTTTAACATAACATCATCAACTAAATATTGAGTAGAGACATACTCCAATTTCAGTAGCCCTTATTCTTTTATATCCTTGATAAAATGATAATTTATTTGTATATATTGCATTATTGAATGATGAATTGAATTTTTCCAATATTTATACCACATGGTCTATCAAATTTATTCAAAATTGCAGAATATAACATAACACTAATATTCGGATGATATTGTTTTATCCATTAGTGCTCTATGAAATCATGAGTAGATATTATATATTTTACTTTTATAGTGATAGGTTATAAAGAATATTTATCCTTTATTAAGACATAAATAGAAAAATATCCAATATAAAATAAATCCCCAACTATTGACATCTCTTCATCAATAAAACCAACAAAACATAAATTGATGATTCCCAAAGAAATATTAATTTGTCCATTTTTAAATTAGGCTAATATCCATAATTAATTTAAAATATCATTGTATTATTCTCACTTAAATCATGTAACTTGAATTGGGATCACATTGTTATCTTTACACCTAATGTATAAAAAAACCAAGTTAATTGATGTTATGTATTATATGTTTCTTATGTGAGTTGAAATTTTTGAATGTTTTTTTCTATTACTCTTTGATAATACCCCTAATTTAATACAATATTTGGGTAAAATAGTGTTTTTCTAATTTTGAGAATTTGGAATATAATTTATAAATTCACCATTTTTGGTTTTTTATTTTTTTTTATTTTTATGGATGGTAAAAAATTCTTAAATTAGAAATTTTCTTCCCCCAAAAAATGTTTCAAATCTGGATGCTGGTTTAGAGAATAGAAAATCTACCACCCACCCAATGGTAGCACAAACATGATACCCCCAGCCAAATGGAAAAAAAACATACTACCATTCCCATATTTCACTATGAACCTATCATCCACTAATGGATCACCTTTTCTCTTCTATTAACTCCACATCTAACTGTATCACCCTGGTATCATTATCCTAGCATTCATCCCCCAGATCTCTCTCATTTATTCAATTTCATATTCTCTATCCACACTTCCACCATCAGTAGTTCATGATACAGTTCATAATACTATTACTCAATGGTATCTATACACTTTTGTCAGTATTGAACCATGGTTTCACCACATCCATGTTCAACCATGATAATACTTTCCTTGCATTCTACTACAATTATTTCTAACGGTCTCTACACACTGCTACTACCACCAATTCTCTTCAACCACCGCATCTACTGCCCCATTGATCTACCTATATGAGGAAAGGGAGGGTTACACCAACTCATGTTATGATATATTCTCATACCACATGCAATTTTGGATTGACTGAGATTGGAGGAAGGGAGTAAATCAAAAATGCTAAGAGAATCATGATAGTACAATCACCCATTCCGAGATTCATATTTTCCATTGTTAGGACCCAGGTGGATATTCAATGTGTGAAGCATCTGTGTCTGTGTCACCTATGAGGATTCATTTTTATTCAACATAGTTGTGATTGTGATTACTATCTTCCAAGAAAAAAAATTCACAATGAAGGACCAAGATGCCATGAGAAGCTGATGTGGACAAGGCACACTATTTTTTATAACATGTTTTCACTAGTGGATGAAATATATGCCTAAGAAAAAAATGCATGAGGCTTCAATTAGGGTGAATAATAGAAAAAATTCCAAATTAAAATTCACCATCATCAAAGAAATATGATTTATAAGATACCATTGCATCTAAATAAATAGATCCATGATAGGTGTATGTTTTAGGTTGGAGGTAAGAAGGAAACCTGGTAAGCCATCATGATATAAAATGTGGCACCAATGAAAAACTATTAGTGGTCCTTCAATAATTGATGATGGAATATTATATTTTTATACAGTCAAGTAAGTTTTTGATGTAATCATGAATTAAATTGGTAATGACTAAAATCATCATGAAATTAAGAATGAAATTAGGTGCTTTAATCAAAGATGAATCCAATTTTTTTCTTCCAATTACTCTATTCATGATAAGGACTTCCATTATTATACAAAGGATTAAAACACATCACCAAAAATTGTTAACTAATATTTATCATGGTAGGTGTGCTAGAGAAAATTATTGATACTTTAACATACCCTTGATTTGTCATATGTTCCAAACATTCTTCATGGAACAATTTTTTTCTTCATAATGAAAAACATTACTCTACTACATTAATAAATTAAAATAATTCACATAGATAATTTTGTTTCACTATTAGACACCTAATTATTCTGCTATAAAAGAGTGCAATGTTCACTACACTTAAGAGGTCTCTCATTTACACTCACCCACTTTAAATGGTCTCCCTCACACCCAACTAGATTTCATTGTCAATTTTTTCATTCCCATTTAAAATAATTCCTATGAAGGAAGGTTTTCCCATAGTATATTAGTTGTGGATATTCCCTATATTCCATTATTGATGAATTTTTTGGTTTAACCGTCTAATTTATTATGTTAATTTTTAAGATTTATTCTATGTGTAATTTCCATTATAGAATATCAATTTCAATCACATATAATTTTTATTACATGGTAAAAATATTTCATATGGATGACACTAAATGAATCTTATTTCTAGAGATCATGAGTAGTGGTTTGGATTAAGGGTAAGTGAAAATATCTGATTACTAGGATAAGTGAAAATGGAGGTTCTATTGACCATTTCAAATCATCAATTAAACCAAAAATTCAAGAAAAGGGTGATAAGGTGAAATTTAACTTTGTTAAAGATAAAAAAGAGTGTAAATATAACAATGATTTAATAGGGTAGATAAAGGATATCCAAGACATACTTGTATCTCCCAAAAAAATTTAAAAGGAATCAATCATACGGTTTGAAAAAAAATTAACACCATAATAAAAGATTTTAACATAGACACTACATTTTCATCTCAAAATAAAATACGATTCATGATCTACTAAATTTTTCTTTAGTTCATAAATTTTTTTTAGAACACCTTGACAAGATTCTAACAATCATTGCACCATTTTTTAGAGGAAAGTGTTTCATTTTATTATTATTATTTTTTAAAAGTCTTGATCTAGTTGTTACAACATCACAAGTTTTGATATGTTGGATGAGAGAATATTTTTAGGTAGATATCACACTCTAAAAATAATTAATGTAGAGAAAATAGATTCTGTCACCATTCTATTTATGAAATCTTTTCCATTATCTAATTTATCCACTAGAGATATAATAAGATGTAATAAATAGAGTATTATCTTTCTCAATTAAATAATAATTTAGTGGAAATGTATACATAAAATTTCAATATTAATAATCGGTAATTAAAATTAAATAAGTCACACAACCACGAACTAAAAACATGAATCATTTGAATACTACCTATGATTCATGTATTATCTATTAATGACCCAAAGAGAAACATAATATAATTCATAGAGGATTACAATAAATTAATTACCAGAGGCGTTTCTAGGTCTAAAATTTGATAGAAGTATTTTCCCTTATAACATGAAGGGAAATCCAAAGAATGGGTCAAGAACATGACTCTTAGATAATTCAACTAATGGGAAGAGCACTGTAGGACCTTCTTATAGAAATTATTTCCTACCTCAAGGATTTCTCAACTCAGAATGAATAACTAAGGAATCAAAAAAAACTAGAGATACAATATATGAGTTCTGGAAATGTTTCAAGAAACCAACCACATCCATCCCACAACTACCTTTGAAGAACATAATTTCATGGTATTATTTTACCAAGGAATAATAGAATATTACTAAAACATTATTTCTTCTTATTTGAGTGAAGAACTGATAGATACGTCACCACTTTAAGAAATAGAACTATTTGAGAAGATCTCACAATATTCCTAAAAATTTGGTACGAGAACTCCAAATAGAGATGTATATGAGGTAAAACTACCAAAACACATTTATTTGAAAATAAAATCATTGAAATAACTTCTCTTGTGATAAATCTATCTATGACCAATTTACAAGAAGCATCACCCAGAAAACCCCAGAGGGTCTGCTAACTATGGTACTACCAAGAGAATTTAACTAATGGATGGCCATATGTTTAATGGATTGGAATTAGGGATTCCATGTTCCAGAGGAAATTCTAGATCTAATTTGGTGAAAAAAAGATTTTATATACCTACCCAAGAAATATATTTGAGTAGGAATACAATATAAATAAGGGAAACCATTCCAAAAAACATTTTAATAGGTATCTCAAAACCCTTACTACCCCCTCCATCCAAGTTATAGAGTTTCCCAAAATATAAAACATACAATTAGGGGATTGAAAAATATATTTCTATTCAGGGATTGATAATAAAAGTAATAGAATCCAAAAAAAGACAAAAAAACACACTCCATCCACTCATAGATTAGATATAACATAATTAAAAAGATAGTTCAATCATTTAACATCCACCCTTACTAATATAGTATATTAAGGATCACATAATATTTTTTATTAACCAAGATCTAATCGTGATTTATGTTTTAGTGCTATTACTTTAAGGAGGGGAAATAATATGGAAAAAAGTGATGGAAACCCCTTTACAAATTATAGCTATAATTGAACAGATCCATGAATATGAGGAATCTAGAAAATAAAAGAGAGAGGAAGTTGTTGTGAAGGAACCATCAATGAAAGTAAAGGGTAAATATTAGATGGAATACCCACACAAACCAACCACTCATTTAACTAATAGGATTCAATAACCAAACAAATCCATGGAATAATCACTATAAAATGATATGTTATAAGAATTCAACAATGTAGAGAGCAATATCCAATAACATGATTCCATTCACCAAATTATATGTTTTGAAAAAGTCATCAAATACATGTGCATAAATAAAATGAATTTCCTATTCAATGAAGAGGTAAGGTTAGTTGATAATGCTAATTCTATGGTTACCCATAAAATTTACTAACAATTTAATGATCCATTTACATTTTATATCCCTTGTACAACTGGAAAGATGATATTTCATCAATAAATTATGTGACTTAAGAGAATCAATTAATGTGGTGATTTATTCTACATAATATAATTTATATATGGGGTAACTAAAACCACATGGGCGATTTTTTAATTCACTAAATGAGCCACTACCAACATGATATGTGTTCTTGAGTACGTCTTTACGGGTGTACGAGGTCAACCATTATCTTCCAACCTATATATTCGAAACAAAGAATAAAGAAAGAAAAATATCATTCTTACATAATTTTATGAGAACCTTTTTTAAAAAATACATAAAACAACATAAATGTTAATAATGTAACCCCATACATGATCTTTGGTGTGGAAAAATGTATTTCAATATACTCGATTTAATGGAAAATCCAAATGAAGATCATTATTTTTGTACATTAAAACATTTTGAATTTACTTGTCTTCTAGGGAGAGAATTAAAAATTTGAATGATACAATGACATTAGAAGATGATTTTGAAACACCCAACCAAAATTATAAAATTATTTTTAAAAATGAACATAATCTGGTGATAGATTTGATTGTTGAACATGTTGATGAGATTGGTGAAATATATTTTGATGAGTTCATGAAATATGCTACTAATATTTACCTTTTAAATGTGATGTATTTCATCATAGAGAACACTGAGTTGGAAATAAATCTAGAAGAACCCTTGTTTTTGAATTAAATCATCTTCCATAAAACATATTATATATTTTTAGACATACTGAGAACCTTTTAGTTATAATCTCAAAAAATTAGATCCTAATAAAAAACACTAGTAGTTATTTTTTTTTAAATTACAATGGTTGCATAGGATAGAGATTAAAGGATGTACTACGGATTAGGAAAACTACCATCATGAATACTATTTTACTAGATGATAAATTTAAAATAGTAATATATCTCAAAATAAGGCTCAACATAAACCTTTTGTGTGTAGTAAAAAGTGGTATATTGACTTTTAGGAGTTGGAATAATCTATCCCATCTTATACTCCCAACGGGTGAGTCCCATAAAAATTGTCTTAAAGAAAAATGGATACACAAATGTGAAATTGAAAATAATGAGTTAGTACCCAAAATAATTTATAACAGTGTGAATATTTTCTTTGATCATAGATGATCGGACCATGTGACCAAAAAAATACTACTTCTATATACAATTTATAGACCAAATGCATAAAAGACTAGTTGGGAAGTGCCATTATTATTTTGTTGATATATTTTTTTTGTGTATTAAACGGTTCTAATAGATCCATGTGACCAATGTATGACCACATTCACCTGTCCCTTTGGTACAAATTTCTACCGAAGTACACCTTTTTTCTTTCAATTCCATAAGTTCCTTTCTGCCCTATATGGTAAGTATTTTATTAGATGTGAATGAACACATAATATAGTTATACCTTGATGAATTCAGTATATGTTGGATGTGTTTTCAATGCAACATGGAGACTTCGGAAAAGGTTTTAAAAATATGTATTGAGAAAATATTTTTTTTGAATATTGAATAGATCAATATTTTTATTGAAAAAGGACATGTTTGTGGAATTTTAATTTCTAATGCAATGATGGATGTTAAAAATCCATTGGTGATGCATTTTAAACTCTTCCATAATAAAATAATATATATCTCATTCTGAAATTTATAGGACATGTTATATTTCATATAATATTTATTAAATAATTTAGTAAAAAATTGTGTCCATAACTAACAAGATCAAGAAGGAAACAGATTTTGATTTATTGAAACATGTCTGACAGCCTTTGAAAAATTAAAATTGTGCATGACCACTTCCTAGATTAACATAATAAAAAACATGAATAAACCATTTCAGATTCTTTATAGTGATTCTAATATATTTTTGGGGGATATTCTATCCAAAAATCAGATTTAATTAAAGAAGTGATATCCTACACTTCAAAAACATTAGGCACTTGACAGATTAACTAAATATCAAAATTGAAAAAGTTTTTTTCTTTTATTATACCTTTAGAAAAATATCATTCCTTTATTTTAGGGAGAAAAGTAACTTTTTATTAATATTAAGAATCTATGAGATATATGATGAATTAAAAATATTCAATACCTATAATAGTGATATAGATGTTTCTATAACAAAAGTTCGACCAGCTGATCAAGGACCATAAGTGAAGTGAAAATATAATGTATAAACACATCATATGGATATCTCATAAAGCTAAATTATAACTAATACCTAATATTAGTATGTATGATTCATTCCCTTGTGATAAACATTACTACCTCAACCAAATGCCTTAGCATGGTTACATAGAAAAATTTCTGGCCACATCAATGGTACCCTCCTACTTTTCAAAACATTAAACTTCTAAATTGAAATCTGACTCAAAATATAATGTTTTGGATAACCTTTATATATATAAAATGTGAAATGATCATGTAATTAAGACGTGCATCACTGAAGAGGAAATAAACTATATGATTTTATTTCTATGAACTTGTATAAAGAAAAAAATTTAGAACTCAAAGTACCACTACAAAAAACTAAAGAGATGGTTTGTTTTTTCCCCAAATTTTATAAAAATTAAATTATTTTGGTAATAAATATTCATAATTCTATTTTTCAAGTGGAATATCAAATAGAAAATAGATTCAACAGAAACCCTTATTATTAATTGATATATTCAATGTTTGGGGAACTATATTCATGTGTCCATTCCCTATGTCATTTATTATTTATTTTATTATATTAATAGTTCAATATGTTTCTAAGTGAATTGAAGAAAATTCTACTTGAACTATTGAATCATAAACATTTATTCAGTTTCTAAAATCAATCATTTATTGTTGGTTTAGAATACCTAGAGCCATAATCAGCAACCAAGGAACACACTTTTGGAACAAGAACATTGTTACCCTCATGTCGAAATAAAGAGTGAACCATAAAACATCCCACTCATATCACCCATAGAAAAAAGAGCTGACAGAGGTGTACAACAGATAAGAAAAAATTAATTCCAGATAAGTTAGTGAAAACCAACTATAAATTCATGAGTATAAAATTATAAGACGCATTGTGGGAATATATAACTTCCTACCAAACCCCCTATGATATTTAACCCTACATTATTGTTTATTGTAAACACATACACATTCATATTACGCTACAAATAAAGTCCTACTAGGTAGTCAAATTGTTTAACCTAGTGTTTTTCAATGTTGGAAAATAAGGTAAGATGAGAATGATTAACATTGATGAGATGAGAAGGGAAGTATATAAATTAGTCTAAAAATTGAATTTTAAGTTAGATATAAACTGTTTTTCTTTTTATTCATTTATGAATCTATTCTCTAGTAAGATTTATTGAACGTGGAAATGGTCATAAAAAGTTAATATATCATTTCCTTTTTGTGAAGTTGAAATTGAAGGAGTTGGTTCAAAGGAATCATTCAAGGTAAATTACCAACAACTAAATAAGTACGAGGATTTTTTTTGGGAATGAACCCGTAGTGGGGTCCAAACTCTTGAAATCCAGTGATATACAGATAACTATTATGATGTCACTTTCTCTCATATTAATATAGCTTGATATTTTATATTACTATATGTTCCTAAAAAATTCATGTTTGAATTCAATTTCAAGAATTCTTGAACCATGTTTGTGGGAGAAGGAAAAGTAGGTTTAGGTTGTAAATATAACTCTATTTATTTAACCTTAGATGGACTATAATTTTTTTTATATTTTTGAATGTTGTAATTAGATATTTTATAAAATTTCTATTTTGATTTATCAAATTTTTTCTTGATCTTCATTACTACCGGACCTAGTTTAAATATACTATGCTTGAATTAAAGCAATTCATGGGTTTAAAAAATAGGAGACATGTGTGAGGGTTGAGTGAAATTGATAACTATATTCATCTATTTCTAGTATTAGGAATAAAAAATGGAGTGTGAGTGAAAACGCTTTTTTGGAACCACTCTTATTACATAAGGTGTCTCAAATTTGTAAAATTGTCTGAGGTAACAAGTCCTATGTCAGAAAACAACTTATAAAGACAATATCAATTAAATTGATAGTAGTCGTTCGATGTTGGATTAAAATGGGAAATTGAGAACCAAAAAATATATGTTTGATATAAAGACATAGAGTGTGTAATTAAATCTATGATAATATTAAAATAAGTGATATTACAAAGTGATATGAATATACATAGCTGGGAAAATTTCCAAATTAATAAAAAATCCAGGAGAAGGGAAGAATAAGTGTCTATGTACATAATTTAATTCATTTATGTGTGGGGAATAATAAACTCATTATTGAAAATTTAATTATAAATATTTCATTTTATTTTTATTAATAGAGTGGGAAATTAAACTATAGTTTAAGGAAACATGAAAAGAGGAAAAAATGGAAGTGTTTTTTGTTAAAAAAATTATTACATATGGATCTCATTCGATCCACTCTTATACAAGAACATTGATTAGATTTAAGTGAAATAGTTATTTGATTCAAATACGAGGCATAATATTTTGAACCACGGAGGAATCTATGATTATTTTCAGTAATAGTTGTACATATTAAATACAAATAAGAAAAACTATTTCTTTAATTTTCCTATTTTGAAGAAATTTAATTCAATTAAATTTCCCAATTTTCAGATAGCTTAACTGTGGGGGTGTGATGTGAGATGAAAACATATAAACTTTTTATCGATTATTCTTTGATAATACCACAAATTTAATCTAGTTCCTGAAAAAAATTATTTTTAATGATTTTGATAATTTTTTATAGAATTGTTATGTGGTAAATTTTTTGATTTTAATTGATTTGATTATTTATTTCACTGATTGAAAAAATATACATTAAAAATTATAGCAGTATATTTTTTGAAGGTGAATGTAGGTTTAGGGAAAAATAATCCATCACATGCCTAATAGAATCAAAAAAAGGATACTACTAGGCCAATAATATCCCAACATGTAATTATTCCCCTATTTCTCTAAGAACCCATCATACCCCACTAGAATGTATCTACCATACTACTACAACCACCTATAACTATAACATGCTTCTACTGTTCACCCATTATCAAATAGTAGACAATTTCTCAACCACTATTATCTCCACCTCTAATGATATCACCCTACTATCATTCTCCCAACATGCTTCTGCCAGCTCACTCTCACAGATTCATTGCTCAATTCTTCTTCCACCATTCCTCTACTAATATTCTACTCTATCATTTATAGTACCATTACTCTTTGGTAACTCCCCATTGTTATAGATCCTCATCTATGGTGCCACCATGCCCAAGATCTCCCACGGTACTACCATCAACATATTCCACCACCACTTTTTCTCTTAGTGGATCCATTGAGAAAAAATTAGCACTTTATAGATACAACTGTTTCTACATTCCCATGGATCCAATTATATGAGAAAAAATGAGGGTAACACCTTCTTGATTTGTTCTAACTTATCATTCCACATACATTTCTAGAATGATTGTGGTTAGTGGGATAGAGGAATGTTTCCAATCCTAGAGAATCATATCTCAACAATAATCTAATCAAATGTCTTTATTTACAAATGATAAAATCCCAGTGAATTTACTATGACTGAATCTTACCTACCAAGTCCACTTATGAGGATTTAATTCTATTTTACTTAGTTATAAAAAATATCGATCTCTATTTCCACCAAAAACATACAATGAAAGGCCAAAATCCTACAAGAAAAAGAAGTAGGAATGTTAATATGATATTCCATACATTTAATCACCAATGTATCCAATGTAAACCTATGAAAAAACACAAGATGTATTGTTGGGGAGAACATGGAAGAAATATTGAAACTTGAATTTCACACCATCAGAGCACAATATTTGAGAATTTCCCATTTCCAATAAATAATTAAATCTTAAACACGTGTGATTTTTGAGCCTAAGGTAAGAAAGATACATGAGATTATACAATAATATGAAATGGAGAACCAATGATAAACAATGTTTGGTATTTTCTATCTAATGATGGAATATTTGAGTTTCATAAAATAAAGGTTGTGTATAATGTTATCATGTATAAATAAGGTAATACCCAATATCATACTAACATTATGAAATTGAATTTACCCATTAACCAAATCCTAAAACAATTTTACCCTTTTCCATTCTATATATAATTAAGTAAATCATTAGTTATGTAATTACCTAGAACACTTCACCCAAAAAATTGAACCGAGCTTGATTGGGGAAGGTGCACTATATAGGATACTCAAAACATTTTCAGATCCTCATTTCATAATATGTTCTGACTATTAATTATATATTAATTCATTTTTAGATTCTAAAACAAAAAATATTATTTAATTTCATGATGAAATTAATTATAGTTATATGTAGTTTTTATAATCACAAAAAAACAATGAATTTTCTATAAATGGGTTCACTATTCACTATACTATAGGGGTTTATATTCCCACTCTCTACCACTTGATGTCTTCCCTCACTCACTGATATTTATGATTATTATTTTATTTTCACTCTATAATATAAATAAATATATTATGGAACAATAATATCTTAGTGGCTCATTAAATGAGATTCCTCATACCCCTTACTGATGAATTCTATGGTTTAACTATCTAATTTTGTCTATTAATTTTCTCGATTGATTCTAAGTGTAATTGAAATAGGATACCATATATTTCAATCACTGATAATT
This sequence comes from Viscum album, assembly GCA_963277665.1. Classification (NCBI taxonomy): domain Eukaryota; kingdom Viridiplantae; phylum Streptophyta; class Magnoliopsida; order Santalales; family Viscaceae; genus Viscum; species Viscum album. The sequence goes on from OY728164.1 coordinate 1,417,096,783, forward strand.
TTTTAACCATATTCATTAAATTGAACACTGGTCCACTTAATTTTTCTTCATTTCTTATGATAATGAGTAGAGGGTTTGAATATGGTTAATTTTAATTCTCTTATTACATGTCTTTAAGAGATTAGAGGATGTAGTGATCATTTCATATTTCAATTAAACACAAAATTACAGGAATGAGTGTTCGGGATAGGTTTCAATCAATTAGGGGGAATAAATGAGTGTATAAATTCAATAATTAATAAATATGTAAGATAAGGATTATCTAAGGCCATGTCAATATTTCATAAATTGATTTTAAAAACAACATTTCATACTATTTTCAAGAAATTGAACCCAAAAAACAAGATTTCAGCACACCCAATAAAATTACATATCTTAAAAAACTTCGAGTCCCACTCTAAAACATTTTTCCCTTAGTGGTTAAATTCATTATGTTAAAAACCTCATGTTTGGAAATCATCACCTTCTAATGACTTTTCTATAGTCTATAATTCCATATTTTTCCATTTATCATTCATTAGAAAATTAATTCATATAGAAACTAGTTTTTTCATATATATTTTTTACAACAATAAATCATTGTATCACTTACTTATCTTATTTTTATTATGATAAAAATTTTACACACCCACCTTGTCTAAATAGTAATCAATGAAAAATCACTATTTCACCAATCATAATAATTAAACATTTTCAACATGTAATTTAATAATATCCTTTAATTTAAAAAATTTAATTCTTATTAATATTATTTTATCCATATAAATCATCGCCATTATCATATGATAACCACCATGTATTCACATAAATATTTTGACAGAATCTTTGATGATCAAATATAATTTTTTAAAAAATATTAACCATTCTTAAAATACCATGTGTATCATAAATTATTCAACCCATAAAGAATGTTCTTTAAAAACACATTTTCACATCTATATGTTTATAAAACACATTTTACTTTTTAATATACACATATTATTCAAGATATTATTTTGAAAAAAATGGGTTGATTCCTATTTAAAGTAACATAAACTACTTATGCACTATTGTAACCATTAATAATATAATCATTTATAATATTTCCATGATATCAAATGTTTCATCATTATCCAAGCCTCAAATTTTGGACAAACCTCTTCTCATATTCATTATTTTCTTGAAATTACCATTCCTTATTTATTTATCTTTTTATCAAAACCGACATGGATTTGAGAACATTTTTATCTTTTAGACATAATAAATATATCTCTTTTATTCATCATAATTTGATGACAATATTCATTTATTGTCATTACCCAATCATCAACATTTTATAAATTTAAAAAATTCTGTACATTAGATAAGAGAATTATTTTTTATAATGTTTTTCTCCTTTGGGTTTACATCGAGGATTCCCAACGCCATCAAATTTTTATCATCAAATTCCTACATACAATAATACATTCATAATATCGATATACATGATCCATGATCCCCATCGGTAGCAATTAAATTTGTTAAAACAATATCTTCTTATGATACCATTTATCTACTTAACATGAAAAATATTTTCTCTAATGTTTATTCAGTTTTTTGTTTAAAAATCCTCATTCTTTACAATAGTTATAGATTGACTTAAAACTATTTTCTATGTTTTCTATTATATAATTTTTATGATTTTTTATTTAATGTGTAGTCAAGAAAAATTCATTTGTCCCCTTAGTATGTAGACTCAGGTTTTCTCCTATTATTATTTATAATAAATTATTTAATTCAAAATATTCCAATTTACATCAATGAATGCTATTACAATGCCATATATCATTTGGGTTTCTCTCATCACATAGTTACAAAATACCTGTTTAGTAATTTAATATAATTTTAAGACCATATCCTTTTATATATTCTCTTGTATACATTTCTCAATAATAATCAATTAAGTAATGATATTGATTACTAGTATTCAACTCTAAAAACCGATGTATTTTGATGAGTTTTCATAGATGAAACTTGATTCCTTATCCTATATTTTTAAAGATTATTCTCTGATTTTATATTAGTATAATCTATACAATTATCAGCTCAAATTTTCAAAATAATATTCCAAATAATTGTTTTTTATTCTTTTATATCGTTTAATTCAATTAAAAACCATAGAATTATGATCTATCACCATCAACCATAGCATAAATTAAAAATAATTATTTAATGTCATATATTTTATCAAATAATAAATGCCCATTCGAGGAATTGGCCTAAAAAATTCTATGTGGAATAATTATATTAACATCTTAAACTTCTTATCATTTTACTTACAATATTTTATGAATGGTATTAACCATTTGAATAATATAATACATATTGGTGTGATCATGTATATTATTTGGGATAGAATATGCACCATTCTGTTTCTCAAAATAATACAAGGATATTTGGATCATGTGACTAAGATGTGTGTGAAATTTTTTAACTTCCTTGTAAATAAATGTAATTTCATCTAATGTACTAATAAGATATATATTTCCCATTATAGCTTCTCTTTTATAATTAGTGGACTATATTTTCATTTAAAATTAGAAGACTTAAATATACATATTATAGCAGGTCTGATGTTATATAATTGAATACGGATTTGAATTTCTTTAATAATACCGTAAAAACTAATACATATATCTTTCCCATATCAATTTATGATATTTAGGCTATCCCAGATTAAATAATTTTCAATATTTTAAGACTTAAATATCATATTACACCTTCTTTTAAATATTTTATATAAGTCACAATATTATTCAATCCCATAATATATGAAGTACAAAATATTTCAAGAATAAAAAATTTGTCTTCATTCATTTCAGTTAACGTAATATCAAATATTATATCCTTATCAACCATTTTATTATTGATAAAATATTAATTAATAATATTTTTTAGTTGATGGTATAAATATTATTACTACATATATAAATTATCCAATTTATATTTAAAATACGTAAACATAATTTTCATTTTTTGGATGCTTGGTGACTGTTTACGATGCTTCATTATAATAAATTCATTGTCAATTAGAATAGACTATAACATTATTGATGGGAAAAAGATTTATTTTTGCCTATATTAATAAAAAAACATCATCCATTGGATATATATATATATATATATATATATAAATGAATTATTATCAATTATCGTTTTTAATCCTTTTCTTTGATTCACCTCAATACCATGTAAGAAACATTATTTTATTGCCAAATCATTTCATAAAAATAAATCCTAATTTGAGGAACATTATTGTGTATATTAATTTATTCTATAAGTGATATTTTGGGTTTATTATAACTCAATTTTTTTAAGGAGTGAGGACATGATTCAATGCATCAACCATAATAAGATTTTAATTTCGATCAATACTATGTGTGTCTTCACTATATGATGAAAATATTTATGTTGTTGGAAATATTTAACATTATATGCCTAATATACTTTCCTCAACATCTCTCTCTCAATGTCATATATAATCCAACTTTTTAAGGTCATTTAAAGGTTCATAATTCTCTCTATACCTTTAAGACTTTGTCTCATTTTGATCACTTCATCTTAATGTTGCTCAATCATTTAGATACATTATTTTTCTTTTTTAACAAAATTATCAATAATTTGGGAGTAATTCTCCACATTAATAATTATCTAAAAAATATTTTTTGAGATCTCTAACTTATCAAATTTTATATATAGAATTTATCAAATAAAATCACCCTTCTCATATAATTTATATATTATGTAGAGTTTAAATTTATTTATGGAAACATTGTACTTAATTATATTAAGCCAAAAAAAGTTTATTCAATCTTGGGAAACCTATAATTAAGCATTGAAGTATATGAGAGCCTAATAATAAGATTATTTACCTTTAATTTTTTCATCATTCTATAATTTATCAATGACTTCCATAACTACTTAATCCTTGATCTCCTTATAATGCTCAACTTATTTTCCTATTTTGGATTCCTCTAAGCTATTACATTATTTTGAATGATGTATCTTCTATTTAATGTTATTATTATTTTATCCACATTAATTTCAAATATCAATATGATTAATTCCAGAATGGATAATATTTTACTTAATTTAATAATTTTGTGCATTAGAAACAATTGTCTTAACTTTTCCATATTAATAAATGTATGTGGAATATTCTCTCTAAATTTTCATTTTCTTATTTTCATATTTTAGGGAAAGAAATAAATTTTCTTCTAAAAACATTTCTCCTATATTTTATCCTCAATAATAAAATTTTTAATTACCGTTAACTACACTTCATTAGATCTATCCATTTCTGAAGGATCACCCTCATTATTTATCATCTCAATGGTAAAAATAATACCATTCATGTCATATGATGAGACTATATTTTGATCTTATTCCACAAAGAAAAATCCATAATATTAGATCAAGGGGGAATATTTCTCAATATCCAATCTATAATTTTAGATATTTAAGGGTTTCTAAAATTCTACACATATCCTACATAACTATATTCAACTGATCTGGTCATCAATAAATTATTTCAGTTGGGTGCATCCTCAAGTACTCATATATGAACCAAATAACATGAAATTTGGATATTATCATTTTTTCCCAAAATTAAAAATACTCCAAAACTCATCCCAAATAGTGTTTGAGGATTTACATGGAATCACCTTTTTGTCAATAATGTTTTACAAATCACCATTTAGAACATTGATAACTTTGTTTTCTATATCAGATTCATTATAATGGGTTTCAATAGGGTAAATGTTTTATTTTAAATAAAATTCAAATTGAAAATTTAAATAAAATCATGATTTAATAATTCAGGATATTAAATTTTAAATTAATGGTATATACACAATATTAATGAAATTAGGCACATAACATTGCAATATGTCTCAATAAAGGGGAATGGAGATGAAGTCACTTACCTCACGCTTCCTTTTAGTTGATAGTGATTTAACCTCTTGTATAATAATTTTAAGAATATTTTTAATTTATATTAGTATCATATTGATATTTTTAATATCTTATACAACCATCATATAACATTTTACCTCCCATTTGTTAACATTATTTTGTTATTTTCATTGTTTCAGGTGTTAATAGTCATGTTTTCTCATACATGTTTTATCATGGATGTTCATTTTATTAATAATATTATATTATACAATAAAATAAAGAAATATATTAATGTTATAAATATCATATTTTTGAATGATATAAAAATTTTTTTATCCGTATTTATGTTTGGACATCGAAAATAAATCTCATCGCTTCGTGGGGATGATAAGCCATATATATGCAAGAGCAATGATCTCATTACATTAACGAGTTATGTGGTAAAGAATTATAAGAAGTGTTTAGTATTAAATAATTTATATAATGTTATATATATCATATATATTCATTCAATTTAACCTTATTACCTTGTAAGGGTTAAGTGATAAATGAATTTCCTCTCTTCATGAGGCAGCAGTCCTCTATACACACAAGTGACATTATCATATTTTTAATGGAGTAAAATTTAAGAAGAAATATTTGATAGTTTAATTAATTAAGTATAATAATACCATAAATATCATATAAATATGTTAAAACAATCATTATATCTATCTTTTAATGGTAGTGACAGAAAAAAAATTAACGGTTTTTTAGGTACTAGTTTGTTGAATATAAGATCAATGGATTAGTTTCACATTTGATGGAAGTGAATATAAATATAGTTTTTACCAATTAAATAATGAAAAATCCATATATGGATATATTTTTGGTTTTATAATATCATTATTCAATAATATTATAATGAGGGGGAAATAATTAAAATGAAAATGCATGTTTACGAATGCCACCTCTTCTTTAGGGAACTTCTTTTGGTTAGATCCAAAAGTATTCCTATGATGAATTTTGGATTAATACAAGGGATATAGTATGTTATGATTGGATTATGAAATTTATTTTTTTGGTTATTATCTCAACCAAATGGATATGGAAGAGTTTTTAGGGGAGGATAGGGTATGGCCATTTATAAGTGCGAGAGAGGACACAATTCATATTATTGAATAGAATCAATAAAAAATATGTTTTTACAATGAAAAAAGTATAAAACATATTTTATTATCAATAATTACGTATTATAGGGTTTATATATATATATCCATAAATGGGTATTATAAAATTTATAATGTTAATTTATCCATTATCTTATTGTTTTAACTCCCATGTAATTCAACTTTTACCCTAACCATGATAATTATTTTTTACATCTTTTACGATTCATAATGGTAAAAACTTATGTTGAAATTTTTTTATAATACATATTACTATAATTTAAAATATGGAATCCATTTTTCTAAATTAAATTTCAAGAATTAATATAACCAAATATAAAATTATACCCCCTGGCATGAGGAAAAGCGGGTTTCAAAAGAGAAAATTCTCATCAATATAGCTGGTTCAAAAATAATAATTTAATTTTAAATTGATTCCATTGAGCAAAATATTATTAAAATAAATATATTTGAACTAATTATAACTGAATTAAAATTAAAAAATTATTATTATTTTTAAATAATTTAAAATAAAATGTAGTTTTCAATAAAATACAATATTTCTCAATATTATTAAAAAAATAAATCTTATCTGAATAATACAAAAAAATACTCATAATATAATTCTGATATAGTAATTATAAAAATTCATTTAATTCTATGAAATAAAATCTATATTTTTTTTATTATTAATTTTATCATAACTGCACATGGAGTGACAAAACCGTTCTCTTTTGAAAATAGAGTATTTTCAAAAAATAATAATTTTTACATTCAAAATATCATTATTTTTATTTATAATAAATATATAATGAATCAATCATTTGAAAGAACATATATTTTTTATAATTTATTTTTTCATATTTATTTTCTCCAACTTTACAGTTAGGTTATAATCATCATGTCTAAATATTATATTAATGGAGTACTATGTTTCGTTTAAACATTGTGTTGCGTGCATGAGAAGTTATCAAATTGATTGAGTTTATTTGGAATGAAATATATAATGATGTTTTAGGGTGTAAAAAAACCAATTTTTCCATTTTAATTTTCTTATTATATATTTTTTTGTCTTATTTCATGTTTTAGCATTTTCAGGTGTACAGTTTCTTAAAAAGTAAAGGTACCTCATTAATGAAATAAAGTGTTGTTTATTTTCATATGTTTTGTATGTGTATAATGCTATATTAGATAAGAAAAAATTATTCTAGAAACAAAATTTACTAATAATGTTTATGTTTTTATATTATACTCACCTTTACAAATTTCATCCACAAAATTTCAACTCATTTTCTCGATTAATAATGGTTGAGGGTACGTATATCTCATTGTTTTTCTGGATCCCATGTTTCCCCTTCATATTTACTATTCTACCAATACAATTTGACAACGTGAGTGTCCTTTTTTGAATATATTTTTGTCTTTATAGTATAGAAACATCACTGGACACTCCTCACAAGGGAGGCCATTCTCCATTGTAACCAACTATAAATTTAGTACATTTGAGGGATTAGGTATATACTTCCACAGGAATGATTTGTGGAACAAATCATAATGTTGATCCACATTTAGTGTGTGCTTTATCAAATACAACACCAATCATATGAAAATAAGTATCTTAGAAGAGATAATCTACCAAGTTTTATATTGACATTTTTTTAAACCTAATGAGTCTCTTATATAGTGATATTCGATGGAAAACATTGTCTCCAACATAAAAAATATATAATTTCCTTCAATGGATATCATATTTTCTCATATTACAACTCTGAGAATATTATCTATGTTTTTTGGTGGATTACACCTTTACTATCATCTCATTGACAATATTAGGTCCATGTATCTTTAAATGACTAACTTCATGCCAAAAAGTAAGAGTGACACCTAAATTTCCATATATTTCTTCACATGGATCCATTTGAATACTAGAGTGGAAGATAAATTTGTTTGAGAACTAAGATAATGTGAGATTTTGGTTCCATAAACTAATAAATTACATTGAGTATGCACTCAAATGTATTCATGTTTCTTAATATTCCTTTTATATTGGATATCAGTTTGGGGGTGATATGTCTTACTGAAATATAAATTATGATTTAGGGAATATTGATTACCTCTTTAGAATTTATAAGTGAGCCTTAGATCATGGTAAAAAAGTATTGAAATTACTACTATTTATAGCCTCACAACATCCTTTACAAATATCATTTCTTTTTTCTTTCAAGATAAAATTTTAATGAATAATAATGATGTGGTAAGTTTTGGTGATTAGATCCAACATAACCTGTACCGCATTGTTTACATTTGATGTTTTCAGAAGACCAGTAACAATGTATGTGGTGATTTTATTCCATTTCCATGTGGGGTTGAGCAATGGTTTTATCATCCCATTGGAAATATATCACTCATATATATCTTATAATCAATAATAAATCTTTGTGGCATACTCAGTGATCTCCATCCTCAAGTTGTCCCTCTATAAGATCTCTCAAAGATCATGGTACATATTGGTGATTCCATAATTGATAGAAAAATATGATATATGTGTATTATGCAATAGATATTTCTTTTTCAGAGGTCATTAATGAACAAAATTTATATTTCTTAGATGAATTACATAATCTTCCTAAATTTGGAATTCATGAGTCTCCACCTTCATTACATCGTTTAAATTATTTTGATGCTCCAGATCATCCCTTAGTGCCTCCTTACTCATATAATGGATAAATGGATTGAAAATAATTTAGAAAAGGTATGGTGTATTCCATGATTTTGTGATTACTTGATCGATCCATTACATACACAATATGATAGCATCATTCTCAATATATATTATAGATAGAGTGGAAGGACCTTTTATACTTAGATAACCAAATACATTATTTTCCATTCTAGGATGGTAGTGAATATGTGAATTTATGTCCTTGATTATCTATAACCATCATTATCGATTCATCTTGATCTCATTGTGTATGTGAATATAATTCAAAATTTGGTGTTTTGTGTATATATATATATATAACATTTCCCCTATAATGATATTGGTTCAATATCTTCATAAATATATAACACCATCTAACTTCATGCCATTATTAGGATATTTTTATTCATGATGCTTTAATAATCAAAATATATAAGAAATCAGTTTTTTTCTTTTGTTATGATTACAAATCCACACCTTTTATGTATGCCTTACTAAAAATGAATAGCTCATTAGATTGTAAAATTATAGAAATTGCACTAACCAACCTCATCTTTAGTTTAGGGAAACTTTCTTCACACTTATTTTTCGAGGTAAACATAAATTTATTTTGAGAAAACATGTATTTTGGATTTAAATCAATGATTTTATTTTCAAAAAACATATATAGTATTATAACAGACTATGGAAACTATGAATATCAGTTACTATTAAAGTAAATGGCCACTTCTCCATTACCATTGTCTTGGAAGGATCAAATGAGCTTCATTTATGGGCAACAATGTACCCCAATAATGAAACTAGTTGTGACTAAAACCCTCATTTATTGAACTTACCAAACATATAATCCTTCTTATAGTTTTGTAATATAGCCATTATATATTCACAATCATCCTCATAAATATTGGAATACAATACTTTATCTTTAATAAAATCAACAATTAATTAATCATGGAAATCCATATAAACTATATTCACTAAATCAATAAATATATCAAGATCATTAGTCAAGAAAAATGGAATAATGAAAAATCATAATTCCCAGATCTTGTTTGAAACTGTAGTCCTTGGGATAACATATATGTTCACCCTGAAATGATGATACCATGATCAAAGGTCAATATTCGAAAATAATTGATCCCCATGAAGCTAGATGAACAAATCATCAATCTGTGGAAGATGATATTTTTTCATCATTTTGAAACTATTGCATGATCTGTAATAAATTTATAGCTACATCGATCCATCATTATTATTTACAAGTAGAATTTTTGGTACATTATATGACACACTAATTTGAATAAAAACCTTCCCCAAAAGATCATGATCGTTATTATTTAATTCCTCTTACTCCATATATTTCTTTCTATACAGTGACACCTCTATTAGCATATATCTAGGTATGAGTTTAATGGAAAACTATAGCTCCATTTTGAGGGGAGGTTCACGAAACTATTCAAGAAATACATCAATGTATTATTGAAAAATAGGGATAATTTATATCTTTACACATTATCTTTATTTTTTTCTTCACTTATCATTTCTATAAATATACCTATAAGAGGTTCTCTAAGATAGAGTTTGTGCCTTAATATCTCACATTGAAAATAAATATTGTTTTCTCATTCAAGAACACAAAATTTTCCTTACTTATATAGTTAATATTTGTAATAATATTTGTCAATCTGTATATTACAAGTATGCTGTTGAATTCAAAAAATTTAAGGACTTATAGATTATTAATGATATTATTCTCATCTACTATGATACTAGAGTTTCTATACAAATTTCATTCTTGATAATTACTCCCATAATTTTAATCGATAACTATACTTTTAAATGTTTTGGTTTTAATTATAAATTATTTAAAAACATAGATAAATTGAAATAATGTTAGAACTAGAGTCCAATAATGTACTTTCTAGAATTGAGAGCACAATGAGTTTACATGAAACCATATCATTTAGACACTCTACTTCAACCGTTGTGATTGAAAAATAATTACCATTATCAATATTACTATAATGAAGATGATAGTTATTTTCTTCCATAATATTATAATTTGGATATTGATTTTTATAGGTGCCATGTTTTCTACAACCAAATCATTGATCTTTAGGCTTTGATTGCACCAACATCCTAATATTTTTTGCATCATGATGTCGAGATTTCAATTCACTATAAAAATTTAGAGTTACCAGAACTTCCACAAAAAAATCATATTCAACTCCCAATAAATGATTTCCTTGAATTTTTCTTCCCACATATGATGAACATGGGTAGTTTCAATTTATATCCTTATTTTCATGATCAAAATTATTCCCTATTTTTTGATCCTCTTCTCTCTTCCTTTTATTCATCTTATGTGACCATTGTTTCTCTCTAAATTATTATAAAACATTAAAATCAAAACACACTATCTATTCATAGATTTAATAATCAAGATTTTAAATATTTTTCTGTAGATGAGGTATCAGTCAGATGAAGATTCTAAGAAGCATTCCTTTAAAATCTATAATATTGAAAGTGGTTTATTGATAAATGAAGGAAAATTTTATTTCATCATATCCCACTCATTCATTTTTCTTATTATTAACCTCTGATAATCAAATTACAATTTTTTTTCTAATCAAATATAAAGACTAATTATTTAGAAATATTATAATAATCCCATTCCACGATATAACATCAATATGCCCCTTGGATTTTTTTCTTAATTAGTGTCCACCATGGATAAGATTCTCTTTCTGTGTGGTATGCTGCCATAAAGAATGCCCTTATAATATAACAATAAAGTATATATAATATCTTTTATATAGGGAAAATCATTTTTAGGAAATAATGTATCATAATATCTATTAAAGGGAGGTGTTCAATGAAACATGAGGGACTTAGCAATATTTTTTTCCATTAAGGTGAATCAGGACAATCAACATGATTTGTTTTTTTATTTTAACCAAAGAGAGTTGATTAATATTCTTCATGATTCTTTCAATTCCAGCATTCATATTGTGAGGATTTTTTTCAGTGAAACCTCAATTTCACTCATCATTTACGTGGATCCTCATATAAAATTAAATTTTTTAATAAAAGAAAACTAGACTAAGAAACATGTTGCTTATTATAATATTTTAATTCTAAAGTAAGTATAATACCTTAGATAACATTTTTAAAGATGTTTTTTATTTTAATTTCCACTAATAATTAAATGTTCAACTTATTATTCATAATTATTTATAAATATTATGTGATTTAGAAAAATAACCATGGGAGTATCAAAATAGGTTCGTATAAGCCTCAATGTCATGTTCCTAGTGATGATCAAGTCAAATCCCAATTCACCCATTTCAGGGTAATTAACCCTAGCCATAACTATGCTACATCCATTCCAAATTACAGAATCAAAATAGATATTTCATTGGTTGGAAACCACTCATTCAATACTTCACCTAAATTCCAAGAATTTCTTCTAAATTTTGACTTATCCCTAGGGTTACTACTATTTTTTATAAACATAATTTAAAAAAATAACTAAACCATGAATTGATACCAACAACGGAATCTTCTCATTTTAATACATAAAATATTCTCTACGTGGTACAGTTCTTAATGACACACATGATCATTTATGGTTTAGTTTCTAGGAAAATAAAAATATAGTACCAGAATAAAATAAATAATTTTTAATCCAAAATATATGATTGTTCAAAGGATAATCCTAATAGTATTTAAATGCATATGATAGAATGTGGACATACATTAAAATTAAGTCGGGAGTATAATAACTAGTAAGATCTTAAATAAAGAAGATTTTAGCATGTTAAAATGGGACTTAACAACAAGGAATGATCATAAGATCATGAGGAATATCGTAATATAATGATAATGAATAAAAAAATGGTAATATGGATATTGGAAAACAATTATAAAATCATATGCATATCACCATGGTTTATCACTGAGCTGTCATAAATTAAAATTTCCATGGTCATTCACTAAGGGTCATAAAACATGTTATCTCAAGAGATTAATTTGTCACCCAAAACATTGGTGAACCATTTGGGAACACCATGTAGATGTCATAGATTATTTGGGACACATTGATCACACTAAATCATTTCAACAATAACTCACGGAGAATAAAAAAATGGGGTTCTTATAAAATCATTACTTACATAATTGGTTAACGCCTTGGTCATTACATAATTTTTGACACATAGAAAGGGGATGTGGCTTCCATAGATGTAAATATATGAATAAATAAATAGTATTTAAATCTATCTGAATAACCCTGGAAAATGAAATTGTATAATTATTTCCAATATATGAATTTTTCTTATGAAATAGTGAAATTCATTAAATTAATTCAGCTACATGATAGATTAAATTTTTAATTCTGCAAATAGAATAATGGGTGGGGTCACTAGTCTCCTATTGATAAAACACTATTTTCAAAGTAATAAGATGAAAAAAGGTAAGAAAATATTGTAATAAAACAATTATAAAACATTCTAAAGATGATGTATTTTAATGGAAATTAGGATTTTTATAATTCCCTAACAGTGAATATTTGCATCTTAAAAAATCAGGATTACACCTTATCAACATACTGACACCTTGGAGGGGCACTATGGGATCTCAAATGACCATAAAATCATGGATTATGGATTTTTAGTGTAGATTAACAGGGTTTTGGTTGTTATTTATAGTAAAAGAGAAGGAATTTGTTAATAAATTTCAAATGTTTGTCTTAGAATTCTAGGTTGTGGAAATCGATCAACTATTACAAATACCATTATTGTCTATCATAGTTTTATACATTTGAGTAATGTACAATTCTATTTTATGCTATTAGTCATAAAATAAATGTTTAAATAGAAACATTTACCTGGAAAAGTAATTTTTTTGGTGAAATATAGTCTTTAAAATCATATTCTCTATTTTTGAATTTTGAATGTTTTTAGGGTTAGAAATTAATTTAAATCCATTAAAACATATAATTTTAAAAAAATAACATATTTTAGGTCATAGATTCTATTTTAGTAATTATTAAATTATTTATAAATATATAGTATGTCATAAAACATATCGAAAATAGAAAACCATATCTTTAATATTCAATAAAAAATATAATATTTTATAAAATTCTAAAAAAAATCACCCTAACATAATTTTTATGTGATGATTTCAAATATAAATTTTATTGATTAAAAAAATATTTATAAATGGGATAATTTTAACTTTTAAATAAAAGCTCTATATTTTTTGAAAAACAATAGTTTTTATGGAATAATCATATTTATCACACAAATAAAACATTTTGACACTATAAAAGTATGTAATCATTTATATTTATATAATTACTGTTGATAAGGATATTTAATGAAAATAAAATTTTATATTTAATATATAAGATTTTAATTAATTTTTAGATATTTTAGAAAAAATAAATTTTATTGGTATAATTTTTTTAATAAATTCATCTTATTATCAAGAATATTCTATTAAAAAAAATAAAACGGAAAATGGGATTTAAAATTTAACAATTCCATTTACACAAATAATATTTAAATTTATTAAAGGTAATTTCTAGAAACATAACCTCTTATTAACCTAGTATATAATCTAAGGGTATGGTGTGAAATGGTGGTCGATTCTTGGGATTTCTAAGTACAAATTGACCTAGTAGTTATCTATACTATGAAAAACTGCTCCTATAGTCAATTTTGTTAAGCCTCACTCGTTGTAGATCTTAATGAGATTGGTTGAGGGAAAATTCATTGACGCTACAACCCTATCGTGTCTCAATAAATGGGCTTCAAAATTCATGATTATACTGGTTGATACCGTCATTTATGCTTTCTACATCAATTATCAATTCTCATTTCCATTCATAAACATTAATCAAACGTTACCATTATTAACAACAGTCATTGTTCAAAATGCTAATATTGAGTAGAAGCCATATTATTATTCAAATGTTCAAATTACCTCTTCTAAAAACCTTTTATTTTCATTATAAATTATCCACCACAAATCCTCTCATGTTTATATATTTTTCCTTTTTTGAAAGATGATTTAGTTACTAATATTCTATTTATTTTCAATAGTTTTGGTCATGGTGGTCGTGATCCTAACATATTAAAAAGATCTATATTTTCCAACTATAATTTTATTTTATTTTTCAATTGTAATATATGTAATTTTCATGGGTTTAGTTTCTGAATAATGTAATATACTTCATTAAACAAGTAAAGTGTTGTTCATTTTCTATGTTTTATGAGTATAAAGAAATATAATATAAGTCACAATTATTTAGGATATAAAATTAAATAATAAATTTTGGTTCGTTAAATTGGGAAATATATGATAGGGGATTCAAGTTATATAGAGACTTGGGAAAGGAATGGACAATCTAGAGTGCTCAGAAAGTCTGAGGAATAGTGGAGACGAGGTCCCCTTTTATATGTTGAGGAGGGCATCTATTGAATTACTTAAATGATTAAAATAATATAAATTATGTATTGTGAAAAAATGGAATAAAATTGATTTATTTTGAATATTAGATTAGGATAATTCGAAATAATCTAATTAAAAAAATCAATATGTTTTGGTGATTTTTACGCCTTTATATAATTATTTTAACCACCTATTAACCCTTTTGACGATTACCCTAATATCTATTTTTATCATTATAAGAGTAAATAAAGAAACTATAGAACTATAAGTGACCCATAAATGAACAATGGTTGGTATTGTCAACCAAATCAAATTAAATTTGAAATATATTATATTTTTTAACCATAATATCATTAAATAGATTATTTTTTGTTATCAAATATCAATATTTTATATTTCAGATCTATTCATGTGTTTCTACATTAAATTCATCAAGATAAAATTGGAATTATAATCTAATATTTAAAAAATTTCTAAATATATTATATCTCCTCATATAAACCATGTGACACTAAATCTCAAAAAACAAAACTACTTTTAGAGTTCTTAAAGTCATTTACATGATTTTTTTACTACATGCTTAAACACTGTATCAGCATTGCATAATAATTTATGATAATTATTACATAACTAGATATCAAAAATAAATCCAATTCAAAAAAATATATTTTAATTTTTAAATAATAATTTCTAACCGAAGACGTCCACTTTTTATCCTTATGAAAATAAATTATATATATTAAAACAAAGATAGAAACATTTTGTTACTATTAATTGATTAAATTTATATTAATTTAATTATATAAGGAAAGTGGAAATAAATTTTCAAATTTTAGAAAAATTGATATTCATTATCAAACTGCACATATCGACTATAATAAAAATAACTTTTATGGAGAGTTTTAGGACAAATAAAATTATTTTTTCCATAATTACCCAATTTTCCATTATTGAGGTGAAATTTTTTTACTATAGATCATATTAATTATTGAAAAAAAAAACTTTTTACCAAAATTTGGACCTCCTGATTCAAAATATTGAATCCAATTTTTGAAATTCCATTTTTTGAATAGGAAGGAAATAATTAAAGATGAAATGAAGAACAAAATGAAAATAAGTTTTTAGGAAAATTCATTATTAAGCACAAAAAATAGCATATGCCTTAATTAGGTATAGTGATGATTCATTTATAATTAATTAGATTATTTAAAAATTTACCAGAATTATTTTCTTTTAAGTTCAAATTTTAATTTTAAATCATTTTATACAATGATTTTAAATGTCTGTTTCACAGAGAAGAATAATTTTTTACTATTTACTAAAATATTAATATTTTAAGAAAAACACAAAAGATTCATCCAAAACTAAAATTGAAATGAAAATTTAAAAAATTATGTAGATTTTTATCCAAATTAAAATGCAAAAACTAAGAAACTACCCATTAAATAAAACCTAATAATATATTAAAATGAATTTAACAATAATAATAAAACTAGTTTGTTTTTTATTGAAGAAATAATTTATATTCTCATAATGTATATAAATATATATATATCTGGCTAATAAATATTAATAAGGGGTGAAATTAATTTTATATTAACATTATATGGGTTTTTAGATTAAATACTTCAAATATGTTTGTTATTTTATAATGAAATATTTTTAATGATGAGTAAAATATGTATTAATATAATTGAAGGTGATGTGTAGAAGACTTGTTCATAAAAAGTGTAATTTTATGCCTAAAATTTTTGTTCAGGAATAAAATATCAATTTTTAATAATTTTAAAAAATAAATTACATTATTATAAGATGATAATACTTATATGCCATCTAAGAGAATATAAAACTATAAAATAATAAAATAATTTTTAATTATAAGAAAAGATCAAAAAAACATTTTTTTCATTGCCTCTCACACTAGTGTGGGGCGGTAATTGTGGGGAGGGTTTGGGATGTGGCCATGTGGTCAAGTCCCCGGGCCATCAGTTTAATTTATTTAGTTCACTACATGTGTTCCAGTTTAACGTTTTTCCCCAAATTTTTTGAAGAAAAGTCCAAAAAAACCTTTTTATTGGAAAAATTAATTAGGTCTTTAAAATGTTAATCAAAATTATTCAATATTCAACATAGTATTTTTGAATTATGTTTTTTCACTTTATAAATACATATTTAAAGAAATAAAAATTTTCTATACACCAATAATTCGAGTTTATATGATAACAATGTATAAAATATACGGTTCTGAAAAAAATAGTATTGTTCAATATCCACCAAAAAAATTTAGTAAAATTATAAAAATTAACCCTAAGATAATTTTATTAATTGAATGAAAATATGAAAAAAAAAATATTTTATAGAAAAATATAGTTTTTTAACATTACAAGTTCATAAAAATAATTAATATCAATTTATAACTTAAATAATTAATATATTTTAGTTAACAAATCATAATTTTATTATAAATTATTTTAATTGAATATTTTATTATATAATATAAAACAATTTTTATGTATATAATTTTTTATTGATCTATCCTTTTTAATATTAAACAAGATTAATTATTTATCCTCTAAATGTATAAAATTTTGGTTGAGTAATATATTTATAATTAGTATAGTTTTTATAATTATTCTTATTTTAATAATAATATTCATCTAAAACATCACTAGCCATTTTAATTTAGTATAACATATGGATAAATTATCCCACAAATTAAAAATTAAGTGGGAATCATATTTTAAAATTTCATTGTGTTACATTTCTATATATTTTCAATAAAAATTTCCACGGGTAGTATATTTTTATATTGGTCCATTAACATAATTATTTTCAAAAACCTCAAGCTCAATTATCTTTTTGGTTATTTTATAGTGAGTTGAACAATGTCATTCTATTGTTGTCGGGAACACATGAAAATATTTTGTAAAATCAGGATTTTGTATTCCTAACCACAAAATAGAAAAAAAATAACTTTTATATAATAGTATTTCACCCATATTATTCATCTTTTAATTCATTGGTTTACGTTTTCACCTATATTTAGTGATGGTATGACATATTATATGTTGTTAAATGCCCTAGCTTATAGGAGCCATTATTATTATTATTATTATTAATTTCTATAATTTAAAACATATTTCTATATTCATTCAATAGAATTGAAATAAGATTATAATTTTCCCTTAAAATATAAGAACTGAAATAAATAAAATTTAATCATTCATAATTGGGACATCAAAATATAATAATATATAACAAACTATAGTACACCAGGCATTATTACTCACAATGGATAATGTGCATCCATTAAGAGTGTATAAATAATTTAAAATAACAGATAAAATTGATAAAATCATCATGACTAGAAAATACCCAAAATTCTCTTCATCCTCAAGGATCACCAATATCCAAAAAAACCATTAATGATGAAGAGTATAATTAATGGAGAATTGATTATGAACAATCTAATATATAAAATTAGAACAATTCTTTATAATGTGAGAGTGGAATGAATGAATTATGGTAATTGGAAACATGGAAGTTTCTAGTATGTTGTCCATATATCCCATAGTTAAACTAATTTTGGGTGCTTTTGGTAGTAAATGTACAGTAATATAACTAAAAATGAAATATAAATGTTGTATCAAAATACTAAAAATAGATTTATATATTTATAAATTGTGTATTGATAATAATAATATTATTATAAAAACATGATATGATGTATATATAAAATCCGAATAGATTTTTTTTTTAAAAATAGAGTAATAAAATTAAATCATATAAGATAAAAACAGTTTGTAATGGTATTTGTAATAGTTTATTTTTTATAAAATTAATATATTTTTTGAAGAATCATTTTTTAAGTATTTTATATATTAACTTAGATGATAGAGAACCATTAAAATATTATATATGAATAAACATATTACAATATTTTATATTATAAATTGATATTAAATAATATTAATGACACATAATGTTTAAAAGTGTCCTTATTCAATGAAAAAAAATTCTTTATATTATTTATTTTCATTTCAAAGATATATTTACACATTTTATAATATATATTAGTTAAATTTGATATTCTTTTTTGTATTTATACTATCAAAATTATCTGAATATTATTTTTCATAGATTATTCAAAATTTATTAACTTTTGGGTGAATAGTGATAAATCGTGATTTTACTATTACATTGACTTTTTTAGAATTATTACACAATAATAACTTGAGATTTGTTGAAAAAAAATGTTAAATTTAAAAATATATTTTATAATGTTAAAATATGTAATTTATAATTATTTTTCTATTCTAAACACTAACGCTTACCATTTTACAAAACATATATAATGTCTTGAAGAAAATAATCTGTCTTCCGTTTTTCTTAATAAAATGTTGACGTGGAGAAATTGTGTTTTCAAATTCATTTAATATCAATAAAAATTTATTTTATTCATATTATAAATTTTAATGTTTATATAATCAATTAAATTGATAATTTTATCCTAAACAGAATCTTTATTCTTATAGATAAATATTTTATATATATGGGTTTTTGCAAGTTACTTGCACAAATGATAAAATATATTTTCCTTACACATATATATTATATTTGTTGAATTTTATATCATATTTTTAATTAGTAAGAAAAAATTATATAATAAGGAATATTTTAATTTTAATCATTATAAGTAAATTAATTAGGTAAAAGATAGTTACCTATGTAAAAAACAAAAAATGATAAAAGTGTAAATCTATGAGTAAATGCCAAATAAATATGATAAATACATTTAATAAAAAGTGTGTTTGGAGACTTTTCAACCTTACCAATTCCCACACCCTATTATTGTCAACATTATATTCACATTCAATGTGAGACATGTCCTCTATTTTTGTTAAAGAGGTAAATATTCCACAAATTCCATTCTCTTTTATTATAAATGGAACCACATAATCTCCGCTTCTAAAAGCTTCCAAATCACCTTCATATAAAACTATAATATTACCTTATCTCTGTTTAACCCTCTATGTATTTCCTTAGTGATTTGATTGTAAAAAATGGGAAATGGTGAGAGAATAAACACCTCATATTAACACATATATTCGAACCTAACTCAGAAGACACCACTATTTTTCATGAAAACATGAGTTCCCCTACCATGGGTCCACCCATATTCCCAAATAGATCATTAGAATAAAAATTACCCTTACATGATAACAAATATTCTCTCATGTTTTCTTTTTCCTCCCTCTCACACACCAGGGGAAACTTTCCAAAAATAAACCCATCATAGTCACTACTCTAAGAAAAAACTATTTAACTATAGAGTAATAATAATGCAAGATCATTAAAATAATGTAACACATTGTTGACATGGGAAGTAACATTTATCCTTTTAATAGTCTTTATTTTTATGGGGTTATAGTGACCCCAGTTAGAGAACAACATCCTCCTTTTGGACCCTATATTTTAACCTAGGCAATGCCTGTACAATTTTGAATAGGAATAACCTCTGATACCAATGTAATAACTAAACCCATTGAAAACATAGATACCACACACTAACATGCCTATCACATCATAGGCTACTAGACACCACCCATTTCCCCAAAGTCACATCAAAACCTACATATGGCCCAATAACATTTCAGAGTGGATCATAAAACTAATTATCATCCCCATGTGACCATAGATTTCTTTTCCATGTGTTTTTTTCCTTACTCATACACAAATAATTAATATTCCTAGGAGTCCACCCTTCATATTCACTATTACAGGAAGAACCTATTTAATTTTAGGGTTATAATATAATAGGCACCCAAAAATAAATTTTCAGTCTTTTGATGTGGGTATTAAAATTTATCCTTGAAACCATTTAAATTTATTAGGTGTTATCCATTCAAAAATACTAAGTGAATGTTCCATATGATGGTGAGAAAAGGATAACATATAAAGAGAGAGGAAAAATTTCAACCACAACTTCTTAATTATTTACAATAGTTGTTTTTAATGACATATTTTGTCCATAATATTATTATTACAATGGTATTATTAATAATCAGTAATGTTTATATAGAAATAGTACATCTATTTTATACATTCCACCAAAATCATTGAGAAAAATTAAAATGTCTTCATGCATGTCTATGAAATACCTCATACAGGAATGAAACAATAAATTTTCTATTACCTGATTTCATAAATGTCTAAAAGATGATATTTACTAAAATAATATTATAGGTATAAAATGTTAAATATTTTGAAATTATATTCTATATTATTTTCTACCATCGTTCTTTCATGCAAAAAAATGGGAGCATTGTCTGTTTGTACCTATAGAATATAGTATATATAATGATATTTTTCATATATTTTGCAAGATGAAAAACATAAGTTATATAATAAATCATACTAATATATTAAAATTTTATTTACTATATTGTTACCATTTTGAAAATATAATATAATACATTCAATTAGGTGACATTAATGATACAGAAATATAGGAAATTTGAATGTAAAAATGAAATATAAAAGTACATCTTCTAATTTGATCCCATTCAGAGAAAGCATTTTTACCCATATAAATTATGTACTAATAAAATAATAAAGTACATAATAATCCTAAATTATTGAGAGTTTTAAATAGTTTTACAAGACATTCAACTTAGCCAACATACCCTAAATGTTTTCAGGATAATTATCAGTGATCATCAAGAAACTGGCCTAAGTGGAAATAAATTACTACATTAGGGACACACAATGATAAATAGACTTTATATATTGAATCTATAAGATATGTTTTTTTTAATGTTTTAAAAAAAATTATTTGACTATTCCATATGTAAATCCCATGTGTATAGAACATTTAAAAATAAATTAAGGGTTTCCATAATAATAACCATTCATTCTGGAAGGAATAAATATTATGAAAAAAAATCCATATGTATTGTGTATCTATTACACCATTGATTTGTTACATCATATATTAATTTTGAACTAATAAAATTTACATCAATTCACAATATTCACTATTTTAGGATAGGATTGATGTCTTCCTAAGAATATAAGGGTCTTGAAAAAGTCTATTTTTATTATTTACATATTCTTATATAGTTTCATATTCCATTTCATATGTTATAAACTATTTATATCATGGGAGATCACATTTCATTAACGTATTATTTATCTATTATTCAAATTTGATAGAAAAAGGTAAATATTAAAAAATAATTTTATTACTCTTAAACAATTATTTACCCTCATTGTAAATATTTTTCTTTCCTTAAAATGTTATCCTTTTTAATTTTAATCACAATTAAGAGATATCTATGTGGAATTTAGTATTTATGTTATCCTATTTTCAAAATATTGTTTTAATATTTTCATGATCGTTGATTTCATCTAAGGTTTTATGAAACATAAAATTGGATCCTATGAACCAATGTCATTGTCTATTGGTTATGCATTCACTTTCATTTTTTCCTTTTTATGAAATAATAATCTAATGTACATTTTCTATTTTTAAATATATATTCCCTATATATGTATGAATTTATATATCATTTTCATTGTTGTGGTATTACAAGTTTTCATTTCACTTCAAAATTCCAACATTTAAGTTAACTCGATTTTGGTGTTTTTTCCTTTTTTATGTCTCACATCTAGTTTCACTGAAATTTAATGTCTTTAAACAATAAATATCATCTAAAATCCTAATTTTTTTGGATAACTCACTAAATTAAATTATATTTTTTGATGGAAAATAATAATTTTGTTTCCTATTTAAAAATATCATTTAATTATTTCACAAATCATTACTAAAGAGGTATGTTTTTATTTTTTTATCTAAGATTATTCTCAGAAAAAGTTTATATTTGAACTCAATGATCAAGATATATGCCCTAATTTCTAATATAAGTTTTATAAATATATTATTTCTTATTTTATTAGGAATCCTTATGATTTATCTTATTGTTATGTCATGGACCAGAAGTATAAAACCCACTTCCTTTTAGTGGGTTTTATTATTCATTAGATTTATGTCTAATTTATTTTCCACATATGACATGATTATGTATGATAATAATTTATGTGATGAATATTATTTTAAATATATAGCCTACTAATGAATTTAGTAATGCTTTATCTATCAAGTGATATTATATGATGTATTAGGGAGGAAACCTAATCAACTATGTGACTTTGTATACATTATGATGATGGTATTGAAAATAAACCTTAACATATGTTTTCAATGTCAAGTGTTAACTTGTTTCTATATAATCCATGATTATTTGATATTGTTATTTCATCTCATTAGGAAATATTTACATTATTGTGACCATTCCCTTTATGATATATTGTTATGAATCTTGACTCTCATGTTATGCTTTATTTCACTACTAAAATTTTCGGCTTTGAAGCCCCCTGACACGGGCGACCATCTATGGTGGTCACTGATCCATGCCAAAAAAGGGGCTTCACCCCCTTGTCACCGCCCTCCCCCGCCCTCCCCGCGCACCCTCGACGCCCTCCAATGCTCGCCGCTCGCTGCCATCGCCGCACGCCACCCTCCTTGTCGTCCTCCTCCCTCCGTGCGCCCTTCGCCCTCTTCCCTCTGTATCTGGTCGCCCTCTGGCCACCCTCAACCCTCCGGCCATACTCTACCCTGACCTTCGTCCCCTCCAGCGTCACTCCGCCCTCCGGCCTCTGCCCTCCGGCCTCTGACCTCTTCCCCCTCCAGTCTCTATCCCCTTCGCCCTTCAGCCTCCTCCCTCGGCCCTCCCCCTAGATAAACCCCCACCCCATACATCCCCCCGCCCACACCTCGGAGAGCCCCACTACACCCCGGAAAACCCTCCTCCCCCCCGCACCCCAGAAATCCCCCCCCCCCCCACACTCCAAAACACCCTCCTCGCACCCCGGATAGACCCCCCCCCCCCCCCCCACACTGACCGTCCCCCGTCCCCTCACCACTTCTTCTCCTCAGGCTCCCCACCGCTGCCGCCGATCCTATACCTCACTGTACCACCTCTGGCTCTGGATCCCCTTCGCTATCTCTCCTCTCCCTCGCAGCACCGCCTTCAGCTCCCCTCCCTTCCAGGTTTGTAGCCCAATCATGTATGACATGGGATTTCACTTACATTATTATTTTATATATGGTTCACAAACAATTGATTAGTATTTATTTTAAATATAGTTGATTTGAAAAATGAAAATGTAATAATCATTGTGTAAATGTTTGTTATACAGATATTATTATGGATAAGAGTTGGATTGATCTTCCAAATCGAACGTCTAGAGAATATTTCAATGGCGTTATGCAGTTTATTGACTTCATCAGAAGATTTGAAAGTTATTATTAGTTGTCCATGTAGAAAATGTGCTAACAGATATCAATTCAAATGAGATACTGTGAGGGAGAACCTATTCTTTAATGGATTTCTGAAAAATTATAAGATTTGGACTCGTCAGGGAGAAGAATATTTTCATTGTCAAAATACGGATGCAGTTCGGAAGGATGTTGATGCAAGGATGAATGATCCAATTCCTAAAATGCTTACAGAAATGGTACGTGGGTTGGATCATAAAGGCATTGACATCCAGAATCATGAGACCGGTGAGATAAATCTTTTCTCTGGTGTAGATTTCTTCTCTAGAAGGTTTTATGAAGCACTTTATGATGTAGAAACAGAATTATATCTTGGATGTAGTCACTAGTACATAAAACATTATTTACGTCACCATTTTTACGTCAGTTATACATAACCGACGTGATAATATGTGAAACGTGGTTTTTTACGTCGGTTATTTTATAACCGACGTAAACAGTGCGGTGAGTAGATTCTTAACGTCAGTTATTTTTATTAACTGACGTTACAAATCGCGTGCATTTGTTTTTTACGTCAGTTATAAATTAACCAACGTAAAAAACAAAAGCGCATGGGTTTCTTATGTCGGTTATCTGATAACCAATGTAAAAAACAAAAGCGTGGGGGGTTTTTTACATCGGTTATTTAATAACCGACATAAAAAAGTAATCAATATCTCATTTTTTACGTCGGTTATAAATTAACCGACCTAAAAAATGCAGCTTTTGAGGCCTTTTTGACGTCGGTTATTTTATAACCGATGTAACAAGACAACCCACAGATGTTTTTTACGTCGGTTATACAATAACCGACCTAAAAAACTGTTATTTCTAAGGTCTTTTTTACGTCAGTTATAGAATAACCGACGTAAAAAATGAACACGCGGATTTTTTTCGTTTGTTATAAAATAACCGACGTAAAAAAAGCTGTATCTAATACATTTATCAGATTGGTTATTATAATAACCGATGTTATTAATGTAAAAAAACAGTTTACAACGTCAGTTATTAAATAACCGACTTTATAAAACATTTAAAAATTTAACAATCCTCGTGGATTGTCATTTACGATTTTTCGATCGACAGTCCTACGGCTCGTCTCTCACACATGGTAATCCCTAATAAACTCATCGATCTCACTACGTTAAACTCGTTTTTCCTTCATCACTTATCATATTTACTCTCCTCAGATCTACCATCTCAACTCGCATCACTCAAGAAATCCTTCCACAAATTTATTTCCTTCGTTTTTTTCCTGGATAGTCTAAAATTTTGTTTTGTGATTTTTGTGTTTAAATTAGATAATATTCTTCGATTTCGAACCCTCTTACCTCTTTTTGGCATCATCATCTTATTTATCATCCCTAGATCTATTAGATCGACTCGCAATATTCATGTAATCCTCAACTACTTCTATTTAGTTTGTTTTTGCTTCGCGAATACCCGACATTGATGGTTATTTTAGTTGTCATTGACAACTAATGATATCATTCACCTATATTACTGCATAGAATTGTTATTGATTAAATGTACGAATTCAGAAATGATATTTCATGTGTTTTTTCTGGTTATGTTTATCCTCTTTTATATGAGAATCTTTTCGACATATAATGTAATGGATGTTGACCTCTATGGCCCTTCGATGCATCGCTATGTCTCATGATTCCAAATAAAAATGGGTTTTTTTGAGGGCATACCCTTTTATTTTTTGAGGCCTTGTCCAAGGCCACGACAATATGTTTAATATTTCTATAATTATCCATTACCTCATTATGATATTAGTTATCGAGAAAACTTGTGATCATTTGACTAGTTGAATATCAATGGTTATTTTTAATTATCATACGATCATTTTAGTAGCCATATTTAATAATATTTAATTCCATCTATTTCATGCTGAAGTATATATTAAATTCATGCATTTTTAGTTGTTCAACATGCCTAGTTTTTATATGTAAACCAATGTTTGGGGGGTTTTCTGGGGGGTGGGGGGCTGTCCAGAGGGTTGGGGGGGGGGGTGTCCAGGTGGGTTTACAAGGGGGTGGGTGGGTGTGGGGGCTATCCAAGGGGGTAAAGGGCTATCCATAGTGTTCTGGGGGATTTCTGGGGGGTGGGGGGTTGTCTAGAGGGTTGGGGGTGTTAAGGGGGGTGGGGTCCAAGGGGGTCGGTGGTGGTGTTCAGGAGGGTTGGGGGTGCTGTCTAGGGGGTGGAGGGGGGGGGGGGCTGTTTACAGGGTTGGGGGTGTCCAGCGTGGTGTCCAAGGGGGTAGGGGGTGGAGGTGGTGTCCAGGAGGGGTGGGGGATGCTGTTTAGAGGGGTGGGGGATGTACAGGGGGTGGGGGGATTTCCAAAGGGTTGGGGGGTGGGGTATCCAGGGGGGTCTCCAAGGGGGTGGGTGGGTGTGTGTGTGGGGGGGGGGGGGGGGGTTCCAAGGGGGTGGGGCCCGTCTAGAGGGTTTTGGGGGTTGTCCGGGGGGTGGGGGGCTTTCTAGAGGGTTGGGGGTGTCCAAGGGGTTTGGTGTGTGTGTGTGTGTGTGTGGGGGGGGGGGGGGGGGTTGTCCAAGGGGGTGGGAGCCTGTCCGGAAGGTTTTGGGGGTTTTCCGGGGGTGGGGGGCTGTCCAGAGGGTTATGGGGTGTCTAGGGGGTGTCCAAGGGGGTAGGGGGTGGGGGTTGGTGTCCAAGATGGGTGTGGGTGCTATCTAGAAGGGTGGGGGCTATCCAGGGGGTGGTGGGATATCCAGAAGGTTGGGGGGTGTCTGGGGGGGTGTCCAAGGGGGTGGGTGGGTGTGGGTGGCTGTCCAGGGGGGTGGGGGTCTGTCCAGAGGGTTTTGGGGGTTGCCTGGGGGGGTGGGGGATGTCCAGAGGATTGGGGGTGTCAAGGGGGATTTACTACTGCATCGTGGTTTCTGAGATTATGACATGATGATTTTGGCATGATGATTGGATTTACATTGTGATTTTCTCCATCTGAATTTTTATTTTAAATATTATTTGATTCTCATGTTTACTCCATTTTTTCCAATTTTCTATCAACCATGTAGGCGCCATGGTTTTCTTTTATTCAATGGAGTTTAAAACTGTTATATCTAACTATATTTTGTTTTAATAATAATATGAAATCATATTTTTTTAGATACATATAGATTTGATTTATATTTAAAAATTATTTTACATTCAAATTATGAATTTTTTCATATAAACATATATTGGTCTTATCATAAAAAAATATATATATTTGTTATTTTTTATAGGTAATAATGAGTCGATGTTAGATTACGGAACATCGAATGAGCAATGAATATGTGGAAGGTGTTGATGCCTTTTTCGAATTTGTTAAATGAAATGTTCCAAGTAGTGACATTTTTTCTATCCATTCCTGAAATGTTTGAATATGAAGAAGCTGAAAAGTAGAGAGAAAAAAGATCATCTGATATGTCATGGTTTTAATCCGAGTTACAGCCCTTAGATTTGGTATGGTGAAACTGGGAGAAATTTCACTGATGATGACGATTCATAAGATGGTAACTCTGATGGAATTGAAGAAATGATTCGCGATATTGTAGCAGAACAAATTAAGATAGAACCGACAGTTACGCGTCTATATGGTGATGCTGAAAAACTATTATATCCTCGTTGTACGGATTCTACTATTTTTTCGGCGGTGTTATGATTGATTAACATGAAGGTGAAACATGGATGGAGTGACAGAAGTTTTATAGAGCTGTTACAATTGATGAAAGACATTCTTCCAAAAGATAACGATCTTCCAGATTCACATTATAAGGCCATGAAAATATTATGCCCGATGGGATTGGGATACAAGAAAATGCATGCTTTTCTGAATGACTGCATTATATATAGAATGTAATATGATTTTCTGTCATAGTGTCCTAAATATGGGACATCACAGTATAAGGTGAATGAAAAATCACTGGCTGATGTAGAGATTACAAAGCTCCCTTCAAAGGTATTTTGGTATCTTCCTATAAATCATCATTTCAAACATTTATTTTCTAATTCACATGATGCAAATAGGATAAGATGACATGCTGATGAATGGGTATGTGATTAAAAAATACGTCATCCAGATGATTGTCCATAATGGAAGAAAATTGATGCGTAGTATTCTACATTTGGAAATGAAATTAGAAATCTCAGACTAGGGTTGTGCACAGATGGAATGAATCCATACCGAACCCTCAGTAGCATACATAGTTCATGGCCTGTTTTATTGGTAATTTACAACCTCTCTCCTAAAGTTTGTATGAAGTAGAAATATGTCATGTTGAGTATAATGATCTCTAGTCCAAAGAAACCCGACAATGATATTGATGTTTACTTGTCACCATTGATTGATTATTTGAAATTGTTATGGGATGATGGTATTAGGGTGTATGATTCTTATAAAATGGAATATTTTTAACTACATGCATTGCTTTTGTTCACTATAAATGACTTCCCAGCGTATGGAAATTTGTCTGGATACAGTGTTACAGGGCATAATGCATGTCCAATTTGTGAACAACAGATGTCATATTGTCAACTGCATCATGGGAGGAAAATAGTGTACATGGGTCATCCAACGTTTTTCCCTATGGATCACCCTCATAGAAGACTAAAAAAGGCATTCAATGGCTAACAATAATTTGATTCTTGTCCAAAAACCATTATCCCTGGATCTATATTTTGAGAGGGTGAAAAACCTTGATGTGACATTGGGAAAGACACAGAAATATGGTAATGATAGACATACTTGGAAGAAATGGTCAATATTTTTTGAGCTACCATATTGGAGGTATCATGAAGTTAAACATAATATTGATGTCATGCACGTGGAGAAGAATATATGTGATTGTTTTATTGGAGAATTATTATATATTAAAAGAAAGACAAAAGATGGGTTGAATGAAAGATTAGACTTACTATCAATGGGAATATGTTTGGAGTTTGCTCCCACTCCTAAAGGAAGACGAACATTTCTTCCCCCGGCTTGTCAAACATTATCGAAGAGGGATAAAATTTTCTTTTTTCAGTGTCTTCATGATATCAAAGTGCCTCAACATTATTCTTAAAATGTAAAAAATTTTGTCTCATTGAAGGATTTTAAGTTGATAGGTATGAAATCACATGATTGTCACGTCATGATGCAACAAATTCTACCAGTTTCATTGCATGGAATATTTCCCATTCGTGTCAGAAAGACTATGATGAAGCTGTCTTATTTTTTCAATTCAATTTGTAACAAGGTGATTGATGTGAATGCTTTGAACATTTTGGAAAAGGATGCAATTTTTATACTTTTTCAATTGGATATGTATTTTCTTCCAATTTTTTTTTGATCTAATGTTTCATTTAAGGATTCATCTGGTTTAATAAATAAAGTTGTATGGACCTGTATATCTTTGTTGGATGAATTATTTTGAATGGTATATGAAAATATTAAAGGGGTATGTTAAAAATCCATATCGACCTGAATCCTACATTATTGAAAAGTATATTTATGGGGAGGTAGCAGAGTTTTGTACGAGCTACTTGGCTACGGCACAACGCATAGGTTTGCCTTCATCTCACCATGAATGAGTTAATAATGAGGGAAATGGGATTCGTGGCTTGAAAGTCAAGTCATTTTCAGCTGAAAAGATGAAGAAGTTATAATCATACATATTGAATAACATAGATGATGCTCAACCCTATATCACATTGCATATTAATGAGGTGAAACAATTTCATCCAATGAAGAAAGAAATGTGGATTTTTAATGCTCACAACAAAACTTATTTGTCATGTATTAAAAAGACTTTTCTTGGTAGATCAAATGTATCAAAGACATTAAAATGGATAGTGGTTGGTCCTTGTTTAAATGTGATAACATGGTCCGGTTATGACATTAATGGCAATACATTTCATACGAAAGCTTAGGACAACAGCTGTGCAGTTTAGAATAGTGGTGTATTGTTGTTTGCAGAAGCAATGCATTTTTCGAGTGCTAAGGACAAAAACCCAATTTTTACATCAAGTGTATATTATGGAGTGATTGAAGACATATGGGAGGTTGATTACTTTAAAATTAAAGTTCCTATTTTTAACTGTAAATGGTTTATCGGTAAAAACAGAGTCAGACACGATGAATTTGGAATGAAACATATTAATCTGAATAGATTGGAAGACACAGCTAATTATTTTATAATGGAAACACATGCAAAAAAATTTTCTATGTAATAGATCAATCAGATATGCAGTGGGATGTTGTTTTACAGGGGAAAAAACAAAATGTTGGTGAGGATGAAGTTGATGAAGATGCTGATTTTTTTGAGATCCCTAATTCCATGGAAGGATTAATAGAACATAATAATGAGAATTTTGAAGACATGGTTTGTGCCATAAGGAACGTTCACAATGAAGGAATTTGGGAAAACAATCCATTTGTACATTCCTAAAATTATAGGTAGCATGTGTTTATTTCTAGTTTACATTTACTCTTTTCATAAATGTATGATATTGTATGTTTTTTATTTATTAAAACATGTTTTAAAACAATATAAGTATAAGTTTATATTTGTTTTAAGTTTGTTTAGTTTGCTTTATCATGTTTACCATTACATGAATTATATATCTATTATTTTTTTCAATGACAATTACATTACCATGTTTACCATGTTTAACATGTTTACCATATTTACCATCTTTACCATCTTTACCATTGTTTAACATGCATACCATATTACCAATGTTTACTATTACATAACTCAGTACACTTTTCCATTTTCAGATTACAGTAGTATTAAAATATTTGAATTTGTATATTTTTGAACTAACGTTTGTTTTTTTGAAAGTAGAAGAAAAGAGTCCTTTTTGGTATGGGCAGTGTGAACTTTTATAAGCATTCTTATATAAATGACCATATTAACGTTTTGTTAATGATTTCTTATTCATAATTTATAGTAAACAAGGATAGCTCATTAAGAGATACAATCTAAAAATGTATACCCTCATAGTTTATCTCGGGGAGGGTATGCATTTTTTGTAAGAACAAATGATGGAATTAAAATTTCAACAACTAAGAGATGAGTCTTCAAGCTCTGGAGTGGTGGCCCCTCCATCCCCTCCATCGTGACATGAAAAATGGAAGAGAGCTTGGAAGGGAAAAAAGGGCAATATCATTCTGAAGAATCAAGAATCGTAGCTGAGAGGGTTGTAAGATATCTATTTTATTTATTTAAGTTAACCATTTTCTTCATATAATTTCAATCATTACAGAAATGTTAAATTAATTAATATAAGACTCTCATGAGGAGAAAAGTTCACAGGGGACATTTACAACTACTGGGAGGGAAAATATTATATCTGTAGCATTGGGAAGGCCCGAATATCCTGTTCGTGTAAGAGGATATCCGGCAGGCGTATCGGTAAGAAAAATGTTGCCACGTTCTTCAACTTCAAACATTGAGGGGGTTTATAAAAAACTTATAATCCTTGAAGGCTGAAGTTCTTAATATTAATGCGATGATGGAGGACCATATTAGAGCGTCAGTGCATTCTATGTTTGCAGACATGCAAAGACAATTTCAGACTGCAGCTCCCACTCTTCCACCTCACCCTGCAGACCCCATTAATTATCCTCCACCTCTGCCAGAAGATCTCACTTCCCCACCTCAGCATGCGGACCCCATTTTTTATCCTACTCCTCCACCGTAGCTTCCAATTTAATGCGAGTTGTATATTTATTATTGTTAACATCATATAGTAGCATATGGGTTGGTATATTGTATAAGAGATACAGTTCATCATAAACAATTAGCGGTAGAGAATCAGAGGGTCACTTTACAGGATATTATAGATAGATCAGCTCGGGTACCATTACCTACAGATGAGGAGGTGACAGTTGGACATAGTATCATCCATTTTTTAATTTGGCCATCCAGACTTCATCGACTCATTAAGATAGAGGTATGAATGTTATATCTTTTATTTTATTTTTTATTAAATTTGTTTTATCATTTGAAAACTAATATATTTTTCAATTTATTATTACAGGAATACTTCAAAGGTAAATAAATAATGTATAGACAAAAACAATGACAAATGGATATGACATCAGATACAGATTCTAGTAGTCTTTATATATTGTCAAGATATTCTAATTTGTTGGCGGGTCATTATGAGTTTCAAATGGAAGCTCATGTTTGTGGATGTGAAATAAATGTGGGGATTATGAAAACTGATATCATGGAGCTTGTTACTAGAGATAATTTGGGCATCAACGTGGTGCAAATTTTTCCCATGTTAGTCTTAACACATTTTCCCTGCGTTATATTTATTAAAAATGCATACTTATGTCTGTTTTGTATTAGGTATCTTTATAAAATTTGTGAGAGGAATGAGGTGACAGATGTATATGGATTCATGGACCCACAATTGATTTCCCCTGAAGCATGTGCATTGGATGAGAAAGAAAGAATGCTTTATATTGATGAAAGACTTGAAAATAATATAGTCACACAATGTTGGATGATGCCTTTTTGTGAGAGGTATGAAACACATCTCTCTCAAAGAGTTAATTATCATTTAACATAAAAAACCACTAACATTAAATTTCCTTTTATCAGCAATCATTGTATGTTATGGGTTTTTTTCCCAAGGGAGAAATCACATTATTGGAAATGCTCTGTCCATGTTTATGTGCGAGAATGATTTAAGAATATATTGGAAAACTAAGTTTCAATTTCTCAATAGTTTTATATATTATAATGAATTTTAAATTTACCCCATTAGTATTATTTTCTAAGGTAATGGGAATACTTTCGAAAAAACACAATGAAAAGGAATGCAAAGATCAAATATGTAAATGCGAAGGTAAATATCAATTTATAATTTGTACTTTTTGTTTTATTACATAAAAAAATATATTGAATTTACACTCATTCAAACAGAATTTTGATGAACAAAAAGGCGTCATCGAATGTGGATATTATATGTTATGATTTCTGTATGAAATAATAATAACTAGAACAGTTGTGAAATTTGACCTGGTAAGATTTCCTCTAAAACATTGCCATAATATTTCAATTTGATTCATTCATTATACACGTTAACTACTATCCTTTTCATTTGTATCTTTTTCATGACCCTCAACCCTATACTGCTGAATACATCAAACACTTATAAGTGGATTGGTAAAATTATTTTACAGATTTGATTAAATTTTTGTTGTTTTTAATGTAAAATTTAATTTTGAATGTTGTCATTGTAATTGTGTATTTGGTAATTGTTTAGGATGGATTTACTTTTTTTTGAAGTTGACAGTGTATGTTTTGAATGTTATATATGTGAATGTTTAATTTTTCTCTACTTCTTGTTTTGGTCAACTTATGATGGTTTTTCTGGTATGGTTTATGGTCTGGGGGTGAGGGGTTCCAAGGGTGTGGGGGGTGTTCAGTGGGGTTGGGGGTGTCCACGGGTCCGGGAGAGCTATCCGGTGGGGTGGGGGGGGGGGCAGTCCAGGGGGTGGGAGGCCTGTCCAGGGGTGTGGGAGGGTTGTCCAGGGGGTGGGGGGTATACATGAGGGTGGGGGGGGGGGGTCGTCGAGGGTTGTTTGGGGATTTACAGGGGGTTGGGGGCAGTCCAGGGGTGTGGTGGGGGCTATAATGGGGGTGGGGGAGGGCTATCCGGGGTGTGGGGGGGGTATACATGAGGGTGGGGCTTTACCCGGGGTATTTAAGGCTATCCAGGGGGTCGGGGGCAGTCCAAGGGTGTGGTGGGTGCTATCAAGTGGTGTGAGGGGGTGAGGGGGTGCTGTTCATGAGGGGGGGGGGGGTTAGAGTGGTGTTTGGGGATGTCCAGGGGGTTGGGGGAAGTCCAGGGGTGTGGTGGGGGTTCCAAGAGGGTGGGGCCTATCAAGTGGGGTGAGGGGGTACTATTCAAGAGGGTGGGGGTAGTCCAGGGGTGTGGTGGGGGGCTCAAATGGGGTGGGGGAGGGATTTCCAAGGTGTGGGGGGTATACATGAGGGTGGGGGGTTGTCTCGGGGTGTTTGGATCTGTCCAGGGGGTCCGGGGACAGTCCAAGGGTGTGGTTGGGGCTATCAAGTGGGGTGAGGGGGTGCTGTTCAGGAGGGTGGGGGGTTGTCGAGGGGTGTTTAGGGCTGTCCAGGGGGGTTTGGGGGACAGTCTAGGGGTGTGGTGGGGGATGCCAAGTGGGGTGAGGGGGTGCTGTTCAAGAGGGTGGGGGTTGTCGAGGGGTGTTTGGTGCTGTCTAGGGGGTCGGGGGCAGTCTAGGGGTGTGGTGGGGGCTCCAATGGGGTGGGGGAGGTCTATCCAGGGGGTATACATGAGGTTGGGGGCTATCAAGTGGGGTTAGTTTTATATGTTATCAATGTAAATGCTTAAATTTGGTTTAGTTCATGTTTTTATCTCCATCTGTTTTTGTGGTACGAATTATTGATTTGGTTTCTGGTTGATTCTGGGGGAGAGCAGAGGACTGCAGTCGATTTAAAAAAAACAAATTTGACTTCCACGTCGGTTATTTTATAACCGACGTGATAAAGAAATCGAAAAGGGTTTATCATGTCGGTTTTTTAATAACTGACGTGATAAACACCTGTGGCATGATTTATCACGTCAGTTATGTAATAACCGACGTGATAAAGGACCTGGGAAATGATTTATCATGTCGGTTATTGATTAACCGACGTGATAAACCCCCCGATGGACTAGTTTAGCACATCAGTTATTATATAACCGATATGATAAACCATATCCCAAGAGTTTATCACGCTGGTTATTAAATAACTGATGTGATAAACTCCCCCACACATGTCTATAACATCAGTTATTGTAAAACCGACGTGATAAAGCCCCCCCCGGTTTATCACAGCGGTTATAGAATAACCAAGTTTATAAACCCCACCCCCTGGGTTTTTTCAAGTCGGTTATTAATTAACCGATGTGATAAACACCATGATGTTATGTTTGTTTTGTCGGTTTTTAAATAAACGATGTACAAAATGTTTTTAATAACGTTGTCCATATTAATGTTGGCTAAAAACCGTCATAAAAAATGAAAAATAACCGACAAAAATAACTTTTTCTGCACCAGTGACTTCTTATAATAAACTATTATTTAGCGTGGATTTTTTTTTCATATGAAGACATTGAATAATTGGTCAGACACATCATTCAACATGATTTTGGTGTTATTGAAAAAGGTTCTTCTTGTCGACACTAAGATTCCCGATTCGTATTACCATTCTCATAAGTTGATAGAGAACTTATGTTTTACATATGATACCACAGATGCATGTGAAAACAACTGTATGTCGTTTAGAAAGGAAACTGTCCATTTGGATATTTGAATGGTTTGTGGTGGTTCTAGGTGGAAAAAGAACAGGGGAAATCAGACTCTACAAAGTCAGATTGTGATATAGGGGAAACCAATTTCCATAAAGCAAATGTGTTACATTCCTCTTAAACAGAGGTTGAAAAGAATTTTTAGGTCATCTAAAGTTTCTAATTTAATGAGATGGCATTCAAAAAGAGTTTGTGAAAGTGATATGTTAACCCACCTGGATGTGTCTCATGCATAAACGGATTTTGATAAGAGACATCCCAACTTTGTTAAAGATTTTTGTAATGTCTGATTGGGATTGGCAGCATATGGTTTCAATCCATTGAAGTCTATTGATGGTGAAACTCATAGCACATGGCCCATGGTGTTGGTTTCATATAATCCTCCTTCGTGGTTTTGTATGAAGCCAAAATTTATATTACTTTCTAATATTATTAATGGAAATAAAAGTCTGGGGGATAAAATTGATGTTTACCTTCAGCCATTGATTGATGAGTTGAATGAATTTTGGGGCGATGGTGTGATGACTTATTACTGTGTAACAAATGAAATGTTCAAACTGTGAGCTTCTTATTGTGGACAATCAATGACTTCACAGCTTATGAAAATTTTTCAGGCTGGAGTAAAAAAGGGGAATTTTCTTTCCCTTTTTGCAATAAAAGTAAAAAATCTTTATGGATTAAACATTCCAAAAAAATGGGTATACATGGGTCACAGATGTTTGCTCCCCCTCATCATAGGTTCATAAAGGACAGAGTGTCATTTGATGGTTCTAGAGAGTTCATCCCATCACCAAAGATCGTGAGAGTAGTTTAAATGTTATCGCTGATTAAGGAAGAAAACATCCACAAGGTATATAAAATTTAGGATTTGTTGTCTCCTCCAGTATGTAATATTCATGTTGTGGGTCGGCAGTACAGTCATAATTGGAAAAAGAAAATTATTTTTTACATTCTTCGATATTGGAAATATAACACGCGGAGGCATCATTTCGATATCATGCACATTGAAAAAAAATGATTGTGATAACATATTGAGGACCATTTTAGGTGTCATTAGAAAATCAAAAGACCATGTTAATGCACGTCGTTCTTTGGAAGAAATGGGTTTAAGGAAATTGTTTCCTTTATAGTTACTTGGGGGAAACAAGACATATATGCCCGATGCACAGTATATGATGACTATAAAGGAGAAAAAGACATTTCTTTCCATTTGAATATGGTTAAGGTGCGTGATTGTTACTCTTCTAATATTTCAATGTGTGTAAATCTGACGAGCAAGAAATTACAAGGGTTTATAAGTCATGACAATCACATACTACATTAGCAGTTGATTCAATTCGGAATTTGTGATTGTTTATCCCCCAATGTTGTTCATCCATTAATTGAGATGAGTAATTTTTTTAGAGAGCTTTGTTCAAGAAATCAACAAATGAGTGATTTAAAAAGTTTGCAGGACCAAATTTTACTTACGCTTTGTCACATTGAGAAACTTTCCCCCTCTTCATTTTATGATGTTATGGTCCACTTGATAGTGCACGTAACTAATTATGTAATGGCTGCTGGTCCAGTGCAATTTAGGTGGATGTATCCTATTTGAGTGGTATTTTCGTACATTGAAATGATTTGTACGCAATAGAGCCTGTCTGAAGGCATCAATAACCAATGGTTATTTGATGGATGCGAGTACTACTTTTTGTGAAGAATATATTATAGATTTTCAAACAAAATTAGATAATCCCTCTCAGATTCATGATGGTACAATTGGAGAAGGATCCACATTTGATATGGACAACATTGAGTGGATACTATCACATCGATATATCTAGTTTAATACTACATCAGTTTCACCATTAATGCAGTAAGTATCTTATCACATTTACTGTTTAACATTTTCATGTTCTTTTTACATAAGTTGATAATTTAAACAACATGTTATCATTTGCATAAAACACATTAATGTCATAAAATAAGGGATGTATCGTGCGACTGAGTTGCAAATTCAACAATCTCATTATGTGTCATTACATGATTGGTTCAAGGATTATGTACATATAAATTTATTTTCATTATGAGTGAAGTATTATACTAATTTCATTCTGCATATACCAGTATTGAATTTTATAAATTATTTTTGTTCATAACCTGAGGTAGTTAGGGGACCCCACGGTAACTGATGAATTTATCCAAATGGCTGAGGGTCCATCTATAAAGGCTCGTCGTTATAAATATATTGATGATAATGGTTTTTGATTTCACATTAAATATGTTGATGAAAAATGATAAACAAAAAATAATGGCATCAGTTGTCCATTTGTCGATTCTGGTTATCACTATGGTCAATTGATAGACATCACTGAAGTTGTATACACACACGAGTTGAAGTACATATTTTTAAAGTGTAATTGGGTTCATCCAATTCGTGGATGTAAATTCCAGCAATATCTGTTTTCGTTGGAGAATTTTACCGATATGTTATATAGAAACGAATGAGTTGAGAATGAACCTTTCATTTTGACATCTCATGCAAAAAAAGTATTCTTCATTACTTTGTCTTCAAATCCAAGCTGTCATGTTCTTGTCAAAATTTCTAGGTGATGAGTGTTTTTATTTGAAGAAGATGAAACCGAGACTATTCCGTTTGTTTCCCAACAACATGGTCAACATACCGTAGTTCAACGAGAAGAAGATATTTATTGGGTTAGAGCAGCTGTGGAAAGAGAAAAGGTCGATTTTCATGCTTAATGAAAGGTATAATTGTTTTCCCGCTATTCCGTATTGAATATCCTAGGAGATCATAAATTATCTAACCATTTTTTAAATCCTCTTATGTTTTAATCCTCACTTTTATAATTTTATTTAGTTATAAATATTTAGGGTGATTTAACTCTTGGTATATTGATGTTATTGTCGGCGTATCTTCCCTTTGATGTATTATTCATCTGGTTCATGTGCTGCTTGAATTTTTATTAATTCAATCTAAAATTTGGCTATGCATTGATTGTTTTTGTACATATTTGTATATCGGTTTTGTTAACTTTCTGATTTTTTTTAAATTCATTCACAACTAATTATTCAATTCCTTTTTGGTTGATTAACAGTTCTATATGTTTTATTTTTTTATGTATAATCCAATTTATCTTTTAGACAATTTGGATAGTCCCCTTACTAATTTTTTCTATGACTGCAGGCATGTCAGAGGAAGAGGCAGCATATCCACATCGTCCATCTGAGGCATCTATATCTCAAGGTTGAGGTATGTTTGAATTTCATTGTCTCTATTTTTTATGTAATTGATAAACATATATATATATATATATATCATCTCTCAAATTATATTTAAAATTTCAACAGGATCAGACATGATTGCTTCTTCCTCTCGCAAGAGAGGCCCCAGTCATGGCATTTTATCATGGAATTCCAACACGATGATTGATGTTTCCTTTGATGAGGTATTTCATCATGTGAATCTGAATGCCCCTGCATTTATTCATCAACTGGGTCATATCATACTTGAACAATATTGATTTCCATTGAACAAGTGTCACTAGGCTTCTATCCCTCTAGACACATTAGATCATCTTTGGGGGGATGTTCAGGTAAGAAAACAATTTTACTTTATTATCAATGTATAAGAAATACTAATATGTGTGATTTTTTCTTTAATATCAAAATTTGAAAGTAATCCCCGATGATTTTCGGCCCGTTTGTATGATAAAATTCCATAAGATGTGGAAGGACTATAAAGTCAAAGTGAAGACGGACCACTGGGTACCAAATTTCGGTGCCCTAGACATTCCGGAAAAAGTCCAAAGAGGTGTCCTCCTAGTTCAGTGGTGTGACATAGTTGCATATTGGTTTACTGAGGGTGTTGCAGTTTGTATATTTATGTTGGTATATATATTTTCAAGAATGTATGATTTGTTTGAAATTTGAATGAATTGAATGTAGGTGGTGTCAACACGCCATTCTGAGAATCGAGCGTTGCAGGGACCACCTCACAGGCTTGGGACTCGTGACGTGTCTCAGATCCTACATGAGGTATTTATTATTCATTTTTTAATTTTTTTAATTTATATGGTTCTGCGTTTATATTCTATTCATATACAGTTTCCAGAGCAAGGTGCACCGACTGATAAAATATCGGTGTGGATGAGGACTCGTGATCGCAATGATCCAGAGGCTGCAGCATTGATAGTAAGTGCTTGTATTTACCAATACTTTCATAAATCTCTATATTAACATATATATGTATATATATTTAAATATATCACATGCTCAATTTGAAGCTGGGTTAGAACATCTTCTAGAGTACCAACGACAGCTTCCCATGCGAAGGGATGACTTTTTTTGTAACATCCCAGGTAACTAAAGAATATGACTTTTTTATCTTTATTAATTTTTGAATTAAATATTAAATTTAATTTAAGAGGGTTTCTATGTCTGATAGCGTACCTGATACGCAAAACTGAGTTTCATTGGAATCTTACGTTGCACACTAATAATATATTATTATTTTAAATGATAGTTAACTCCTAGCTTTTGTATTGGTGAGAATAAAAGAAACTCACTAAAATATGATTATACATGTTTGTTAAATGTATTTAAATTTATCCAATAAAATTTAGAGGCTTAAAATGTGAATGAATCTAATTTTAAACATAAATTACATTTAAAGGTCGATTTATCACCTTTTTATGGCGAGCCCTTTTTAAATATAGTTTTTTTCACTTTAATACATTCGATATGCCCAAATAAAATCCTTCTTTAGAATAGGGATATGAAAATTTACTTTTTGTAAATTTTTGGGATTTTTCCGATAAAGTTCAATTTTAATGAATAATGAATATATTGTATTTTAATTCAAAAGTACATTTTAATCTTATTTATTTATATGGTTATATTATTATTTTTTTAGATTCAAAGTGTAATTAGAATATATTTTTACCATATAATCTAATTTTGGTCATTGGAATTAATTTCACATTGAAATTGGACATAAACAAGTGTCGATTTTTTGATAGTTATTGTTTCATAAAAACACGTTATTTGTTTTAACAACGAGAATTAATTTCAAAATTAATTAATGAAACATTTATGTTTTGAATTTGAAAAAATAAACATCATTTTTTAATTCAAAATATCAAATAAATCTTAGGCTGAATTTTTGGTATTTTTATGAAAAAATTCAATTTTTGATGAATAGCGAAATCACTTAGTAGTAGTAAAAAAACGAGTTTTTGATTAAAATTAAATTTTACCACTTATGTGATTTGAATTTTGAAAATCTGACATACATGGTTGTTATAATGAACAAAAATGTTGTAAAATAATATGAAAATATTTTTTGGTGAATAGTAACTTTTGACTTTTATTTACCGCAGTTAAAGGAAAATAGGTTAATTCAAGGTAAAAAGAATATTATAATAATTCAAAATTAACTTAACACTTGTCCAAAACTTATTGGTTGAGTCATTAACGACCATGGGAATCTTTGGGTCGATTTTGGGACCGCTTTGAGCAACTTGGGAGTGATAATGACAATTTAGATTAATTAATTTAAAGTAATGGCCAAAATGACAGAAACAAAAATCATTTAGTAATTAATTTTTATATAGATTTATATAAAGAATATTTTTAACTATAAATATTCATTAGAAATATAAAAAAATATCCTACATCATGGTATTTTTTATAATTATTATACATCAAATAAAATAAATTATGTGTGACACAATAATGATGCAGTATTTACCTCATTAATAAATGATTTAAAAAAATAATATTATAATGTTTAAAATATAATCCAAAACATGTACAATTCTGATTGGATGATTTTATTTAGACCATGAGTCATCTTATATTCATCTGTAATTATTTTTTGACTTTTAGAAAGCGAATATAATTATATAATAAAATAATAGTTTCACACTTTCCTAAAGAGACCCTCTTCCCCCTTATAAAAGGTGACCACTTATAACCAATTCCTTACACATCTCAAGCCATTTGGCTCGTCCATACTCTTGCCAATAAAGCTCCCTACATCCCTCTACTCCTCTTAGAAGCCTTACTTTAGGCATGAATGAACTTCAGGAAGTCCTTTTGGTTCAAACCAAAGAAAGATACCAAAATTAAAGTTAACAGTTTCTCTTAAATTGTTTTCTTTTATTTTATTTCTCCAAACCCTAAACTATTTTTTATTACTTTATTTTGTAACAACAGCAATATCCTAAATATACACGGATGTTGTTATGATAAGGATACGAACTACACATACACACACATCTATCAAATGGATGAACAACATAATGTTTCTTTGGATGGAAAACTAATGCCTCACGAAACAATGATTGTTCAAATATATCCAACCACTTCACATGGTGGCCATTATGATGGAACTGTATTTATATATGATATATATTATGTTTATGTTTTCTTTATTCTTCTGTATTTTCCATTTATATCTTCCCTTTATGGTTTCGATAGTGGGTAAATACAGTAATCTCATTTGAGGAAGCGTGGACTACCACCCCATCAAAGTGATGTGACTCGATAATTCCTTATGTGGGATGTATAAAGGATAGAGTTAATGATATTATATATGATATTATACTAGAATTATAATATACCTATGTATCATTATATTTTAATTCCATTAAAATAATAAAGAGAAATGAAAGTAGCGTTCATGCGTACGTACGACTTACCGTCTTCATGAATAGTACATTTCATTTCTTACCTCTAAATGTTATGTACTATTATAAATACATGTATATATTGGATATATATGATATCTAAATCATTAATAACATTTTGAATATAATGAAACTTTGACCACATGAACACCATGTAATTATAAGAAGTCCATTTTTGACTGAAGTACCAAATATCGACAAAACAATATTATTAAATTAAATGAATACATAATGCTTATAAACTAGTAATAAGTGATATAAAAAAATAATAAACTTGAGAAATGTTATTAAGCAAGTATATATTAACTTTAGTTTATTATTAAGGAGATTAAAGAACGATCAAGTCAAGTCAGAAATGAGGTAAGGGATTTTCTTATCTCACTTTTAATTCCGTGAAATTTCCATTGTTCACCACTTATTCAATTAATGTGGTGTATTGTATACTGACTTTTTATATATGTTATCATTATTATCATTATATTCATTCTATTCTTGTGATGCATTTGGTTGTTATTATCTATTGTTTATAAGACTTGATTGATTACAATGAAGTAAGGGTTTTTCATCTCACTTTTATTCCCGTGAGATTCATGCTATATTGGCCACTATTTAATTCATTGTGGTGTATTTACTTCCCATGGTTGTACTATTTTTGTAATATACTTTCATTTATGATTATTTAAATCTACATTGTATGATCCTTCTTTCATGTGGCAAATGTTTTGTAAGTTACCAAATCGGTATGGGAAACCTTTCACCCTCCTCTTTTTAAATGACTTCGTTTTGTTATGTCTTTTAATTTACATCTTATTATGTTGGGATATGTTCTTCTATATCCATGTTGACGTAATTTGTTTTTCAAGTGATGAGATACCCTCTTTTTCTCATCATCCAATTTTCTAAATTTTAATGTGTCATCGTTAGGCTGTCGAATTTTTACAAGGGAACTTCTTAACCCAATTTCAATTCTTTGTGTTCAACTTGTACTTCATGAATATGTCATCTTATGCATATGTGTGAATGACCTCTGATTTTTCTACACTTAATATCCACTTATATTGGGTGTATTTATTTTTTTTCACACAAAGTTATGTGGTTGATTTATCCTTAATCTAAAGATAACATCTTTATAAGGGATTTCATCCCATTTTACATTTCCACTAAGACCTTATCGTTGTTATGAACCCATTCAACATTAAATAATGTATATATTGTCCATTGAATCCATTTATTCTGGTGATATTATAACGTTCTG
Source organism: Viscum album (assembly GCA_963277665.1). NCBI lineage: Eukaryota > Viridiplantae > Streptophyta > Magnoliopsida > Santalales > Viscaceae > Viscum > Viscum album. The sequence continues at coordinate 1,417,140,672 of OY728164.1, forward strand.
ATTGAAAATAATTCTTCAGTTATTTGTATTTAAGCATCTCCCTTTTTGTTAAAAACTCTTTAACTAAAATATCATTTTAAATGTTTTAAAGATTTATTCATATAAATATTTCTTATTAATTTCCATGTTTTCAAAATGGGTTTTAGGATTTAATTATAAGGAAATTAATTTTTTCAAATGAGAATTCATTTAAATGCTTCAAAGTGGTATGGGACCCTTTGATTCAAAAATATCTTTTTAAAGGGCTTTGAAAATGATTTGATAAAACATTGTTTATTTCAATATATTGATTTGATATATTGGAATGTGGAAATGTTATCTTTCTTTTATACATGTGTTATATGATATGATTATGTTATGGTTATTGGGCATTGTTTACATATATGGATGGTTCTGTGATAAACCTAGGGTGGGTGAGCCCATGATAGCTCTCAAATGCATTGGGTAACGTGATGGAGGTAAATGTGATGTTTCTCCTTTAATATTTAGAAAATATACTATGATGGATATTCCATGTGTAACTCCCTGCGAAGCTGTGATAGCTAAAATTTATGGTTTATATGGATGCCATAATTAACGTTTATTATTTATGATTTGTGTGTGTTATTTATAAATCTTATTATTTTATAAGGTATGTTATGATAGAAAAGTATGGTTTCATGGATTTGAATTTATTATTGGGATAATGTTTTCCTTCCTTATTTTATAACCCTTACTGAGCTTGTTTATGCTCATTCTATGTTTTTTAAATATTTTCCACAAGACATAAAGATGAATAGATTCAAGGATGGGTTCAAAGAAAAATCATTCTATCTAAAACATGGAACTAGACATGTGTCTTTTTTAAGGGTTTTTATTTTATGAAAAAAATGTATACCAAGTAGTAGTGTCTACTTGTGATATTCAAGTTGTTATGTAATAGTTATGGCATAATTATCTAAAACTCTAAACCAGAAAATAACCCCAATGTGAATTATTCAGTTCATTCAAGATTATGTAATGTTTAAGGTTGGGTCATTATAGATGGTATCAAAGGGAGGTTTAAATAACATTATAGGGTAAGGAATTCATTAAGTATAAGTGACATTTCAATAATGGTTTGGATTTCAGAAAGAGTTATAGTTTTTTGTAGATAAAGTGATTGAGTTTAAGACAACATTAATATGTATATCTTAGTGTTTACCCTCCTCATAAGATATTATATGATGATTTTAATGATATACTCACACTATCCTTTTTGGTTTTAGTAAATGGCTGGATCTAGCAGCCACCAAAGTAAAAGTGGATGTGAAGAAAACTGTGACGGTTTTCTGAACGAGCAACTGAATGATATGGGAGCTGCAATGAGAACACTTGTGGTTATTCTCAACAAACTATCAGGAGTAATGATTGACCACCTAAACCTTAGTGATTTTTATAAGGCTTCATATATTTGACAAACAAATTCCTAAAGATGTTTAGGTAATAATCATAAAGGTATGTGTGTTCTAAATCCTATGAATAAATGATGTGGAAAGAAACACCTTGGAAAATGTATCAATGGGAAAAAAGATGCTATAAATGTGGAAATGAATATTATAAAGCAAGAACATGCCATGGAAAAAGGGAGCATCTAGTTGACTCTAGGAAAGGGAAATAAGTCATTTCCAAGGGATAAACTGAATGTTTTAAATGTGGTTTGCAAGGTGATTATTCAAACACGTGTCCTAAGAAGACGTTTTTGGAATGGGATCAACATGATCATAAAAATACTCATTTACCAATACCTAATTCCATTCTGATTGAGGATGAAGAAACTGACAATGAACAATGAAAGGTATGGATTATTTCCTAACTTGTTTTTTCCTATTATTGAAATATTAGGATATGATTCATGAATTTTTTTGTAGTAGAGAAGTATTTAAGAATAAGTTTGAATGGAATGGTTAACGGATCATAAAGAATATTGAATGAGTAAGATGTCAACATATAAGGGATTCAAGAGTTATGGTAGAATTTAGGATGGTGAAATGCATAAAAGTATTAAGGCTCTTCTAATGATGGGATTACATTTGAAAACTTTTTATAGTATGTGTAACCATGATGTTTGATATATGAAAATTTTATTCAAGGAATAATTATCTTCCCTTTTGTAGATATAGTTATAAAGAACCATTTGAGTTTACATGATCCATGGATTTGAGGTAATTACCGGTTAATAAATTTTGGGATAAAAAACGAAAGTTATTAGATAACCATTGTGGTTAAAATATGTTATTGTTATTTTTGATGAATTTAACTCTTTTATGGAATGTTATAAAATTATGTAGTTTTTGATAAAGGAAAGCATGCAAACTGTGTTACAACCCGTCGCATCAGACGAAGTCATGGGAATCAAACCCACAACCAAAGTGTGACATGTATTTATCTCCTACCACTAGACTACGTGAAGTCCCTGGTTAGTATGAATAATTATTTTTAGGTAGATGATCTTATGAATCAGGAATAATTTGATTTTGGGTTATCAATGGAAATGGTAAACCTATCATGGAAGATATGTGATTAGGTTAATTACTTTTCAGTATGATACTTTAAGGGTAACTGATGTTATTTGGAAATAAATGTTATGATTTACCTTGGAATACTATGTGATTAAATCCTTCAGATATTTGGGTTTCAATATTAGTTTGGATTTCTTGGAATAATTTTAAGGATAAATTTTTATTTAATGGTCTTTCTTGAACCTTGGGTTCTTTATGTTGAATTATGGAGATTAAGAGTAGTATTTATTTTTATAAAGGATTATCCTTTTAGTGATTATCTGATCTTGTACCAAAATTTTTTATTTTAGTTGATGTCTAAATACAAGGGAAATAGATATTTCTCCTTTTCTGTATTATGTGATTCTTTTGAAGATAATTCTTGTGCTTTTGATGTGACCAATTCTTTTTGAATGGTCATCGTTTAGAGAAATGATTAGTTTTGGTAGAAACATTTTAAAAGATGAAACTCTACTTGAAGTTAAGTATATTTCCTTATGTTTTTATTCTATGTAGAAGATAAATTCCTCAAAATTATGAGAAGGAACTTAAAACAAAAACGTTTTTGGATTACATTTCCTATTGCGTAATCAAGGACCATTTACACAAATCATAAGTTTTTGATTTTCTTGTGTTTAACTTTCTCTAAATCATGTTTCCTATTACTATCCACCAGAACATGAACCTTTGTTTTCACCTCCATATCCATGTTTTCATGTAATTTTTTAATGGGTTAAATCAGGTGACCATTTTACTTCTCTTTCTTTCATTTAAAGTGATAGTTTTACTAACTTTTTTTTTCTAATATGGGACTTTCAATAACGTTTCCTAGCCGAAATTTTAAAATTGGGAGGATGAAATTCCCAAAGGGGGGAAGGATGTAACATCCCAGGTAATTAAAGCTTATGACTTTTTCATATGTATTAATTTTCAAATAAAATATTAACTTCACTTTAAATGGGTTTCTATGTTCGATATTGTACCCGATACGCAAAAATGGGTTTCCTTAAAATCTTACGTCGCACACTAATAATATATTATTATTTTAAACGATTATAAACTATTAACTATTGTATTGGTGGGAATGAATGAAACTAAATACAATATGATTATACATGTTTTTTAAATGTATTTATACTTATCTAATAAAAGTTAGAGGCTTAAAATGTGAATGAATCTAATTGTAAGAATAATTTACATTAAAAGGCCGATTTATCGCCTTTCATTGGAGAACCCTTTTTAAATATAGTTTTGGTCATTTTAATACAATTTATATGACCAAATAAAATCCTTCTTTATAATGGGAACATCAAAATTTACTTTGTGTAAATTTTTGGGATTTTTCTGATATAGTTCATTTATTAATGAATAGTGAAAATATGGTATTTTAATTTAAACGTGCCTTTTAATCTAATTTATTTATATGGATAGATTATCTTTTTAATTGGTTTTAAAGTGTAATTAAAATATTTTTTTACCATATAATCCAATTTTTGTAATTGGAATTAATTTCACTTTGAAATTGGACATAAACAAGTGTCGATCTTTTGATAGTTATTGTTTCTTAAAAACACGCTATTTGTTTTAACAACCGGAACTAATTTTAAAATTAATTATTGAAAATTTTATGTTTTGAATTAGGAAAAATAAAAATCAATTTTGAATTTGAAATATCAAATAAATCTTAGGCTGAATTTTTGGTATTTTTCTGAAAAAATTTAATTTTCGATGAATAGTGAAACCACTTAGTAGTAGTTAAAAAACTAAATTTTTTATTTAAAAGAAATTTTACAGCTTCTGTGAATTGAATTTTGAAAATCTGACATAATTTTTTGTTATAATGAACTAATATGTGGTTCAATAAAATGAATATAATATTTGGTGAATAGTAACTTTTGATTTTTATTTATCGCGGTTAAATGTAAATAGCTTAATTCAAGGTAAAAATAATATTATAATAATTCAAATATACCTTAAAACATGTCCAAACCATATTGGTTGAGTCATTGACGACCATTGGCATATTTGGGTTGATCTTGGGACCCCTTTGAGCCACATGGGTGTGATAATGACAATTTAAATCAATTAATTTAAAGTAAAGGCCAAAATGACATAAACAAAAATATTTTAGTAATTAATTTTTATATATTGTTATATAAAGAATATTTTTAAATATAAATATTAATTATAAAGATAAATGATTTCCTACAACATGGTAATTTTTTTAAAAATTTTAGATATCAAATAAGTTAAATTATGTATGACACAATAATGATGCAGTATTCACCTCATTAATAAATGATTTAAATAAATAATATTATAATGATTAAAATATTATCCAAAACATGTCCAATTCTGATTGTATGATTTTATTTAGACCATGAGTCATATTATCTTCATCTTTAATTATTTTTGGATCATTAGAAACCGAATATAATTATATTATAAAATAATAGTTTCACACTTTCCTAAAGAGCCCCTCCTCCCCCTTATGAACGGTGACCACTTATAAACAATTCCTCACAACTCCTATGCAATTTGGCTCATCCAAACTCTGCCCAATTAAGCTCCTTGAATCCCTCTACTCTCTCTAGAATCCATACCTTATGCAGAAGGAACTTCAATAATTCTTTTTGCTTCAAACCAATGGAAGTTACCCAAATTAAAAGTAACGGTTTATCTTAAATTATTTTCATTTATTTTACTTCTCCAACCCATAAAAACTTTTTAATTCCAGAATTTTGTAACAAAAACAGTATCCTATATATACTAGGATGTTTTTATGAGAAGGATTCAAACTACACATACACACACCTCAATCAAATGGATGAAGAACATAATGTTTCTACGGATGGAAATCTAACGCCTCACGAAACAATGATTGTTCAAATATCTCCAACCGCTTCTCATGGTGGCCATTATGAGGGAAATTTATTTATATATGATATATATTATGATTAGGTTTTCTTTATGCTTCTATATTTTCCATTTATAGCACACCTTTATGGTTTCCATAGTGGGTAAAAACGGTAATCTCATTTGAGGAACCACAGACTACTACCCCCTCAAAGTGATGTGACTCGTTAATGCCTTATGTGGGATGTATAAAGGATACTGTTAATGATATTATATATGATATTATACTGTAATTATAATATAACTATGTATCATTATGTTTTAATTACATTAAAATAATTAATAGAAATGAAAGTAGCGTTCATGCGTACATACGGCTTACCGTCTACTTGAACGGTGAATTTCATTTCTTACCTCTAAATGTTATGTAATATTATAAATAAATGTATATACTGAATATATTTATGATATATATGATATCTAAATCATGAATATCATTCTGGGTATAATGAACCTTTGACCACATAAACAACATGTAGTTATAAGAAGTCCATTTTTGACTCAAGTACCAAATATTGACAAAATAAACATTATTAAATTAAATAATTACATAATGTTTATAACATGGTAATAAGTGATATAAAAGGAATAAAAACATGAAAAATGTTTTTAATCAATTATAAATTAACTTTAGTTAATTATTCAAGAGATTAATGAACAATCAAGTCAAGTCGGACACGAGGTAAGTGACCTTTTTATCTCACTTTTAATTCCATGACATTTCCATTGTTCGCCACTTATTAATTTCATGTGGTGTATTTAGTTCTATATTTTGATATATATTATCATTATTATCATTATATTCATGGTATTCTGTGATGAATTTAATTGTTTTTATCTTTTGGTCATACGACTTGATCGATTACAACGATGTGAGGGTTTTTCATCTCACTTGTATTCCCGTGAAATTCATGCTATATTGGCCACTATTTAGTTTGTGTGGTGTATGTACTGCCCATGATTGTTTTATTTGTGTAAAATACTTTCATTTATGAGTATTTACATCTACATTTATGATCTTTCTTTCATGTGTCGTATTTTTTGTAAGTTAGCAAATCGGTAAGGGAACCTTTCACCCTCCTCTTTTTAAAAGACTTCGTATTGTTATGTCTTTTGATTTACATATTATTATGATGGGATGTCTTCTTTTATATCCTTATTGATGTAAAAAGTTTTTTTCCAAGTGATGAGATACCCTCTTTCTCTCATCAACCAATTTTCATAATTTTAATGTGACGTCGTTAGGTTGTCGAATTTTTACAAGGGATCTTCTTAACCCAATTTCAATTCTTTGGGTTCAACTTGAACTTCTTGAATATGTAATCCTATTAATATGTGTGAATGAACTCTGATGGTTCTACACTTGTTATCCACTTATATTGGGTGTATTTATTTATGTCACACATAAATATGTGGTTTATTTATCCTTAATTTAAGGATAATATCTTTATAAGGGATTTCATCCCATTTTACAATTCCACTGAGACCTTATTGTTATTATTCACCAATTCACTCTTATATGGTGTCTGTACTGTCCATTGAATCCCTTTGTTCTGATGATATTATAATTTTCTAATTAAATGTAATTCTTTATTTATTTTTATTCAAGCGTCTCTATTTTTTTTTAAGAAATCTTTAACTAAAATATCGTTTTAAATGTTTTAATGATTTATTCTTATAAATATTTCTCATTAAGGTCCCTGTTTTCAAAAATGGTTTTAGGATTTATTTATATGGACAATATTGTTTTGAAATGAGATTTCATTTAGAATCCTCAATGTGTTATGGGACACTTTGATTAAAAAATATCTTTTAAATGGTTTTGAAAATTATTTGATAAAACATTATTTATTTCAATATTTGATTTGATGTATTGGAATGTGGAAATGTTATCTTTCCTTTATACATGTGTTATATGTTATTATTATGTTAAGGTTATTGGGAATTGTTTATGTATACGGGTGGTTCCATAATAAACCTAGGGCGGGTGATCTCGAGATAGCTCTCCAATGCATTGGGTAATGTGACGGAGGTAAACATGGTGTTTATCCTAAGAGATTTATGGAATATACTGTGAAATGTATTCCATGTGTAACTCCCTACGTAGCTATGATAGCTACAATGTATGTTTTAAATGGATTCCATAATTAACCTTTATGATTTATTATTTGTGTGTGTTATTCATAAATCTTATGATTTTATAAGGTATATTATGATTGAAAAGTATGGTTTCATGGATTTGTATTTATTGTTGGGATAATGTTTTTATTCCTTATTTTATAACCCTTACTAATCTTTTGATGTTCATCTCATGTTTTTGAAATGATTTCCACAGGAATTAATGATGAATAGGTTCAAGGATGTGATCAAGGAAACTTCATGCTGTCTAAAACCTGGAACTATACTTGTGTATTTTTTATGAGTTTTTATTATATATATATAAATGGATACTGAGTAGTAGTGTCTACTTGTAATAGTCAAGTTGGTATGTAACAGTTATGGCCTAATTCTCTAAAACTCTAAACCTGAAAAGATCCTCAATGTGAATTATTCATTTAATTCAAGATTATGTAATATTTAATGACAGGTCCTTATAACTTTCATCGTATTATTGGTCGGTACGGGAATGGATATAGTTTGACCTATGGAATAGGGATTCCTCGTTCTGTAGTGTCATGCGCAGTAGTTGTTGGTCCTACTATTGCTCAGATGACACATCAGTTGTCATATTTCGAGGCACGACTGTGCACTTCTGAGGAGGTAAATGAACAATTGACTGCTGAGTATAGAGAACTGCGAGAATATGTGGGTCTAGGTGATGGTGAAGGGGATCATACGACACATGTTTATACTGTATTTATTTATTTAATTTATATTATTTATGTTATGAAAATATTTATAATTTTTATTTGTTGTAGGCCCCTGGCCCACCGGATGGAGGTTTCAGTCATGACCATGCATGATGCATCATATTCATGAGGTGTGTTTCTGTTTTTACTAGTGTGGTTCTTATTGATGTTTAGGTTGAGTTTCTCGTGAGTTTTTTTGTGATTTGGGGGTATCATGTGTTTTTTGGCCTGATGCAATGTTTCTGTGCACTAATTGAGAAGTAACCATGAAAATTATTAATGATTTGGATATTTTTTGTTCATTTAATTCTTTAATGTTTTAAATTTCATGTTTTGTAATTGTTTTGAAAAAACCATGTGATTTCTAATATGAACCATGAAACTTGTTTTTGATGACTGAGCTCAGGTTCCCAATTTGTAGTCCCTAAACATCACCCCCTGCACCCCCGGATATTCCCCCCACCCCCAGATAGTCCCCCCCCCCACACAACAGACAGCCCGCCCCACCCCCAGACAACACCCCCACCCCGGACAGCCCCCCCGCACCACCGGAAAGCCCCCCCTCCCCGGATAGCACCCCCACCCCAGACAGCCACCCTTCACCCCCGGACATCCCCCCTCCCCCCCCCCCCCCGCACCCCCATACAGCCCCCTCACACCCCCTGGACTGCCCATCCCACCCTCAGACAACCCCCACCCCCACCCCCAGACACCACCCCCCACCCCTGGACAGCCCCCCCCCCACCCCGGAGAGCCCCCCGCACCCACGGACAGCCCTACCGCACCCCCCGGACAGCCCACACCACCCCTGAAATCCTGGTGAATCTCAATCATCATGCATAAATAGAAATAAAAATAAAAAAATGTTTATAGAATCATCCAAAGTTGATCTCAACATCTTATCCCAACCAGGATTCCACATCGATTCAGATTATCATGTAACACTCGCAAGAATCACTACCCAAACACACACACCCACTCAATATCATTCTATCAATAGGGCACCCACTCATGTCCTTAGTTTCTATATGTATGAAGATGCATTACTCTTGGGATCCTATGAAATAGTATGCTAATTGTGAAATCCCTCATGGAATCCTATTTGTTAGAACATAAGAGAAGGTATTCCTTTTGGGATCCTCAATCATAATTAGTCACTCAGGCCCATGACCCCCTGAACAGCACCCCGCACCCTGGACAACCCGCCCCCACCCCCGGATAGCACCCCACTCCCCGGACACCCCACGGAGAGCACCCCGCACCCCGGACAACCCCCCACACACCCAGGACAGCCCGCCCCACCCCCGGACAGCCCCCCCCACCCCGGACACCGCCCCCTCCCCAGACTGCCCCCCCCCCCACCTTAGACAGCCCCCCCCCCCCAATTGTGCAATAATACAATATACTAATTGGATATTAGGCTATTATGCCATTAGAGAAATTGGTTGGTTGGGAAATTGTTCAGTTGAATGTTAGGACAAATGGCCATTAGGACATTATGACATTATTCCAATTGTACAAGTATACAATATTCCAATTGGCTCTTAGGACAATTATTTCAGTGTGCTCTAAAAGGGTGCGTTGGGTGGTCAAAACCACCTGAACGTCCCCAAAATTCCATTAAATCATATGACAACAACTGCGGTGTGAATTGTGAAATGGTCAGGCAGACGACACGCCAATCGGAGGTTCCATTTGACCACAGTGAATGGAAATGCGTTTCGGGAGACACAAACGACCAAAATAGCATGTGAGAGTCGAATTTAGAGCAAACATGCTCTGAATTACCTGGACCACACAAAAACTATATAAATATTATTCGTGACATGCAGGAGGAGACGACACATCCTTCAGAAGTGCGGTGCACGCGGTACAACTGAATGTGTAGTTTTCAGCAGTTTGGCGCCCTCTAAAAGGGAATGTTGGGTTGTAAAAACCACCCTAACGTCCTAGGAATTCAAATATATAATACGACAGCAACCAAGGTGAAAATTTTTAAATGTTCGGGTAGACAGAACGTTAATCAGAGCTTTCGTTTGACCACAGTGACCGGAAATGAGTTTCTGATGTCATAAAAGACAAAAACGGTGTGTCAAAGTAGAATTCAAAGAAAATTTCTCTGAATGACCTGAAAACAAACCAAAAATATTGGAATATTACTCGTGACATGCAGAAGGAGATGGAACATCCATTGGATGTGCAGCGCACGCGGTACGACCGAATGTGTCGTCTTTAGCAGTTCGGTCCACTCTAAAAGTGCGCATTAGGTGGTCAAACCCACTCGAACGACCACGTAATTCCATGAAATCATATGAAAATAATTTTGGATTGAATTGAGAAATGTTTAGGTTGACAGAACATCAATCAGAGGCGCCGTTTGACCACGGTCACTGAAAAACCCTTTCTAGAGTCATAAATGACCAAAACGGCATGTCATGGTTGAGTTCAAGGAAAAAGTACTCCAAATGACCCGACACCACATGAAAATTATAGTAATATTATTTCGGACATGAAGGAGAAGACGAAACGTCCATCAGATGTGCAGCGCGCGTGGTACGACCGAATGTATTGTTTTCAGCAGTTCAGCGCGCTATAAAAGGGAGCATTGGGTGGTCAAAACCACATTAACGATCTCGGAATTCCATGAAATCATACGAAAACAACAAAGGTGTAAATTTTGAAATGGTCGAGTAGAAGAAATGTCAATTGGATGTTCCGTTTGAACACGGTGACTGGAAATGCATTTCCGGAGTCATAAAAGACCAAAACGCCGTGTCACGATTGAATTTAGAGAAAACGTGCTCCGAATGTCCTTAAACCACAAGAAAATGATAGGAATATTATACGTGACATTTAGGAGATGAAGGCATGTCCATCAGATGTGCGGCATGCATGGTATGACTGAATGTGTCAATTTCATCAGTTTGGTGCACTCTAAAAGGGCTCATTGGGTGTTCAAAACCACCCGAACGACCTTGGAATTCCATGAAATCATACGACAACAACCGCAGTGTGAATTGTGAAATTGTCGATCAAAAAACACATCAATCGAAGGTGCCTTTAGACCGCGGTGACTGGAAATATATTTTTGAAGTCCCAAAAGACCAAAACGGTGTGTCATAGTCGAATTCAGAGCACACATTCTCCGAATGACCTGAAACCACACGAAAATGATAGGAATATTACGCGTGACTTGAAGTAGGAGATGTCACATACATCGAACGTGCGACACGTGCGGTACAGATGAATGTGCTGTTTTCAATAGTTCGGCCCACTCTAAAAGGGCGCTTTGGGTGGTCCGAACCACCCGAACTACCTCAAAATGACATGAAATCATATGACAACATCTGTGGAGTGAATTGTAAAATAGTCGGGCAGAAGACACATCAATCAGAGGTGTCGTTTGACCGTGGAGACTGGAAACACATTTCTAGAGTCATAAAATACCAAAAAGGTGTGTCACGGTCGAATTCAAGGAAAACATGCTTGAATGACCTTAAACCACTCAAAAACAATAGAAATATTATTCATGACATGAAGGAAGAGATGGTACATCCATCAGACGTGCGACACACTCGGTACGAACAAATGTGTCATTTTCAGCTGTTCAAAACGCTCTAAAATGGTGTGTTGGGTGTTCAAAACCACACAAACGACCTCGAAATGCCATGAAATCATACAAAAAACAACCTCAGTGTGAATTGTGAAATGGTCGGGCAAACGGTATGTCAATCGGAGGTGCCGTTTGACCGCGGTGACTGGAAACACGTTTCCTGAATCATAATAGACAAAAACGGCATGCCACTGTCGAATTCAGAGAAAATGTGGTCCGAATGACTTGAAACCACATGAAAATTATAGGAATATTATTCATGACATGTTGGAGAAGACGGTACGTCCATCGAATGTGTGGCACACGCGGTACGACTGAATGTGTCATTTTTAACAGTTCGTTGTGCTCTAAAAGGGCACGTTGGGTGGTCAAAACCACATGAAAATTATAGGAATATTATTCATGACATGTTGGAGAAGACGGTACATCCATCGAATGTGTGGTACACGCGGTACGACTGAATGTGTCATTTTTAACAGTTCGTTGTGCTCTAAAAGGGCACGTTGGGTGGTCAAAACAACCCAAATGACCTCGTAATGAAATAAAATCAAACAAAAATATCCACAGTGTGAAATTGTGAAATGGTCGGGCTGACAGCACGTCAATCGGAGGAGCCGTTTGACCGCAGTGATTGGAAACGTATTTCTGGAGTCATAAAAGACCAAAACGGCGTGCCACGGTCGAATTCTAAGCAAAAAATCTTTGAATGACCTGAAACTAGAAGAAAATGATATAAAAATCATTTGTGGCATGTAAGAGGAGACAGAATGTCCATCGGACATGCAGCACCCGCGGTACGACAGAATGTGTCATTTTCAGCAGTTCAACGCGCTCTAAATGGGCACGTTGGGTGGTCAAAACCACCCGAACGACCTCGGAATCCAATGAAATCATATGAAAATACCCAAAGTGTAAATTGGGAAATGGTCAGGTAGACGACATGTCAATCAGAGGTTCTATTTGACCACGGTTGACCATAAACACGTTTTGGGAGTCATAAAAGACAAAAACGGCGTGTCACGGTCGAATTCAGAGCAAACGTTCTCTGAATGACCTGAAACCACACGAAAATGATATGAATATTATTTGTGACATGCAGGAGGATACGGTACGTCAATCAGTCATGCGTCGCGCGTGGTACGACCGAATGTGTCATTTTCAGCAGTTCAGCGCACTCTAGAAGGGCGTGTTGGGTGGTCAAAACCACCAGAACGACCTCAGAATGCCATGAAATCATACGAAAACAACCACAGTGTGAATTGTGAAATGGTCGCCCAGAAGGTACTTCAATCGGATGTGTTGTTTTACCATGGTGATTGGAAACACCTTTCTGTAGTATTAAAAGACCAAAACGATGTGTCACGATTGAATTCAGAGAAAACGTGCTCTGAATGACCTGAAACCACATGAAAATAATATCAATATTATTTGTGACATGAAGGAGGAGACAGAGCATCCATAGGACGTGCGGCGCACATGGTATGATTGTATGTGTCGTTTTTAGCAGTTCAGCGTGCTCTAAAATGGCGCGTTGGGTGGTCAAAACCACACGAATGACATCAGAATGGCATTAAATCATATGACAACAATTGTGGTATGAATTGTAAAATGTTTAAGCAAAAAAATGTCAATAGAAGGTTCTGTTTGACCATGGTGACTCGAAACACATTTCTGGAGTCAAAAAAGACCAAATCAGCGTGTCAAGGTCGAATTCAGAGAAAACATGCTCTGAAAGACCTGAAACCACATGAAAACGATAAGAATATTATTCGTGAAATGTAGGATGATATGACACATCCATCGGACGTGCGGAACGCACGGTACGACTGAATGTGTCATTTTCAGGAATTCGGCGTGCTCTAAAAGGGCGCGTTGGGTGGCCAAAACCACCCAAACGCCCTTAAAATGCCATGAAATCATATGAAAACATCCGAGGTGTTTATTCTGAAATGTTTGGGTAGAAAGAATATCAATAAAAGGTTTTTTTGACCATAGTTACTGGAAACGCGTTTCCAGTGTCAAAAACGGCCTAAATGGCTTGTCACAGTCAAATTTAGAGCAAACGTGCTCCGAATGACCTGAAACCACACCAAAACGATAGGAATTTTATTCATGACATACAAGAGGAGACAAAATGTCAATCGGACGTGGTTGTGCGTGGTACGGCTGAATGTGTCATTTTCAGTAGTTCGACGCGCTCTAAAAGGGCGCGTTGGGTGGTCAAAACCGCCCAAATGACCTCAGAATTCCATGAAATCATACGAAAACAACTGCGGTGTAAATTGTGAAATGGTCAGGTAGACGGTATTTCAATCAGAGGTGTTTTTTGGCAGCGGTGACCGGAAACACATTTCTGGAGTCATAAAAAGGCCAAAACGGCATGTCACGGTCGAATTCAGAGAAAATCTGCACTAAATGACCTGAAACCACACAAAAATGATAGGAATATTATTCATGACATGTAGAAGGAGACGACACGTCCATTGGATGCGCGGCATGTATGGTACGACCGAATGTGTCGTTTTTAGTAGTTCAGCGCGCTCTAAAAGGGCATGTTGGGTGGTCCAAACCACACGAACGACCTCAGAATGCCATGAAATCATACGAGAACAAACAAAGATTAAATTTTGAAATGGTCGGGTAGACGGAACATCAATCGGAGGTTTCGTTTTCCCGTGGTGACCAGAAACGCGTTTCTAGAGTGATAAAAGACCAAAACGGCGTGTCACTGTCGAATTCAGATCAAACGTGATCCAAATGTTCAGAAACCACACTAATACGATAGGAATATTATTTCTGACATGCATGAGTGTGTGACATGTCCATCAGATGAGAGGCGTGCATGGTACGACAGAATGTGTCATTTTCAGCAGTTCAACATACTCTAAAAGGGTGCGTTGGGTTGTCAAAACCACCCAAATGATCTCGTAATGCCATGAAATCATACGACACCAACTGCGGTGTGAATTGTAAAATGGTTGGGTAGAAGGCATGTCAATCGAAGGTGCTGTTTCACCGCAGAGACCAGAAACACATTTCTAGAGTCATAAAAGACAAAACTGTGTGTCACAACCAAATTCAGAGAAAATGTGCTCCGAATGACCTGAAACCAGATGAAAATGATAGGAATATTATTTTTGACATGTAGTAGGAGAGGGCACATCCATCGGATATGCGGTGCACGCGGTACGACCGAATGTGTCATTTTATGTAGTTCAGTGCGCTCTAAAAGGGCGCGTTGGGTGGTCAAAACAACAAGAATGACCTCTTAATTTCATGAAATCATACGAAAATAACCTCTTTGTGAATTGTGAAATGGTCGAGTAGACTACACGTCAATCTATGATTCTGTTTGACCGCGGTGATCGGAAACGCGTTTCCGGAGTCATAATAGACCATAACGGTGTGTCACGGGCGAATTTTGAGCAAACATTCTCCGAATGACCTAAAACAACGCGAAAATGATAGAAATATCATTCGTGAAATGAAAGAGGAGACGGAACATCCATAAAAGGTGCGAAGAGCATGGTATGAACGAATGTGTCATTTTCAGATGTTCGACGCACTTTAAAAGGGTGTGTTGGGTGGTCAAAACCACCTGAATGACCTTGGATGGCCATGAAATCATACAAAAACAATCTCAGTGTAAATTATGAAATGGTCATGTAGATGACATGTCAATCAGAGGTTTCATTTAACCACGATGACTAGAAATGCGTTTCAGGAGTCATAAAACACCAAAACGGCATGTAACGGTCGAATTCAGAGCAATCGTCTATGAATAACCTGAAACCACACAAAAAATGTAGAAATATTATTCGTGACATGCAGGAGGAGATGACATGTCCACTGGACATGTGTCACGCACGGTATGACCGAATGTGTCGTTTTCAATAGTTCGATAGGCTCTAATTGGGGGCATTGGGTGGTCAAAACCAACTGAACGACCTCAGAATGCCATGAAATCATAAAACAAGCACCGCGGTGTAAATTGTGAAATGGCCGGGTAGAAGACAAGTCAATCGGAGGTGCCTTTTGACCGCGGTGACCAGAAACGCGTTTCTGGAGTCATAAAAGACCAAAATGGCATGTCACTGTCGAATTCAAAGCTAATGTTTTTCAAATGACCAGAAACAAAAAGAAAAAGATAGGAATATTAATCTTAACATTCAGTAGAAAGAGGCATGTCCATCGAACATGCGACATGCGCAGTACGACCAAATGTGTCATTTTCTGCAGTTTGACGTGCTTTAAAAGGGCGCATTGGGTGGTCAAAATCACCCGAATGACCTCGGAATTCCATAAAATCATACGACAAAAACCGCAGTGAGAATTGATAAATTTTTGGGTGACGACATGTCAATCAGAGGTTCCGTTTGAATGTGGTGACCAGAAACGCCTTTTCGATATCATAAAAGACCAAAACGGCATGTCACGGTTGAATTCAGAAAAAAAACGTGTTCCAAATGACGTGAAACCACATGAAAATTATAGGAATATTATTCATGAAATGAAAAAGGAGACGACACGTCCATCAGACGTGTGGCATGCACGGTACGACCGAATGTGTCATTTTCAGTAGTTCAGCGCGCTCTAAAAGGGGGCGTTGGGTGGTCAAAACCACCCTAACGACTTAAGAATGACATGAAATCATACTAAAACAACCAAGGTGTGAATTGTAAAATGGTCGGGCAGATGGAACGTCAATAAGAGGTGTTGTTTGACTGCAGTAACTGGAAACACGTTTCTAGAGTCATAAAAGACGAAAACGGAATTTCACGGTCGAAATAATAGCAAACATGATCCGAATGACTTGAAACCACATGAAAATGATAGAAATATTATTTTTTTCATGCAAGAGTAGAAAACATGTCAATCGGACGTGAGGTGCATTCGGTACGACTGAATGTGTCATTTTCAGCAGTTCAGTGCGCTCTAAAAGGGCGTGTTGGGTTGTCAAAACCACCTGAACTACCACAGAATTCTATGAAATAATAAAAAAACAACTATGGAGTGAATTTTGAAATGGTTAGGTAGACGGAACTTCAATCAGTGGTGCCATTTGACAGCTGTGACTAGAAACGCGTTTCCGGAGTCAAAAAAGACCAAAACGGCGTGTTACGGTCGAATTCAGAGAAAATGTGATCTGAGTGACCTGAAACCACATGAAAACGATAAAAACATTACTCATGACATGCAAGTGGAGACGGAACGTCCATCAGACATGTGGCGTGCACAATATGACAAAATGTGTTGTTTTCAGCAGTTCATCGCGCTCTAAAAGTGGGCATTGGGTGGTCAAAACCACCCGAATGACCTCAGAATGCCATGAAATCATTCGAAAATAACCGCAAGGTGAATTTTTAAATGGTCGGTTAGACGTCACATCAATCATAGGTGGAATTTGACAGCGTTGACCAGAAACATGTTTCAGGAGTCATAAAAGACCAAAACAGTGTGTGACGGTCGAATTCAATGAAAACGTGATCTGAATGACCTGAAACCACAAATAAATGATATGAATATTATTCGTGACATGAATAAAGATAAGGTACATCCATCATACATGTGGTGCGCACTGTACGACCGAATTAGTCATTTTCATTAATTCGACGCGCTCAAAAAGGGTGCGTTGGGTGGTCAAAACAACCCAAATTACCTCAGAATTCCATGAAATCATACGTCAATAACTGAAGTGTGAATTTTGAAATTTTCTGGTATATGGAATGTCAATTGGAGGTTTCGTTTGACCATTGTGACCAGAAACGTGTTTCTGAAGTAAAAAAAACCAAAACGGCGTGTCACTGTCGAATTTTGAGAAACATGCTTTGAATGACCTGAAACCACACAAAAATAATTTTAATATTATTCATGACATGAAGGAGGAGATGACACATCCATCAGACGTGCGGCATGCGCAGAAAATATTTTTTTTAGACAACAAAACACTTTCAGAAAACTAAAGCAAAGTCTCCAAAACAAAAAAATAATTCAAAAAATGACAACATTTCCTAAATTGGAGGTTTTAAATTATTATAGAACCCATGAGATTTCATATTTGATTTTATTATTTGTATATAATAAATGAGTAAATATGTAAAATTTATGTTTTTTTGTTTAGTTGTTTTCTTTTTATCTTATTGTAGGTTTCTAAAGTAGATGGTTGTGGATCATTGAGGCACGTCAATCATTTATTTTTTATGATGATCTTGATGTTTATGGTGTTTGGATTTATTTCCATTTTTTATTATTTATATGATATTTTTTATTTTTTATAGAATGATTTTTTTAATAAAATATTTCATGTTCAGCGACCGCCATTGGCGGTTGCTGTAGGTTGGCTTTTCCTTCGGCTTTAGTGACCACCAGTGGCAGTCGCTGTAGGCGGACATTTTTCCAGCTTTAGTGACCGCCAGGCGGTCGCTGTAGGCTAATAGCATCAAGCCTAAAGCGACCGCCATTGGCAGTCATTGTACTATCTTTATAGGCCTATAGAAACCGCCAATGGCAGTCGCTATAGGCTGAATTTTTAGTAGTGTTTCCATGTTTATTCTATTATAAGGATTTCATGATCACCATTTTCCATATGTATTTTCCCCAGGGTATGCACTTAACTTTTAGAGTATATGTGGTACGTAGAACTCTATGTAGAGTTTTAAATAAATATTTTTTTTATAATGATATATTTGTAAATATGATCTTTCATAGACACTATACAATAAGATAATCAACTTTTGTTTATGTGAAAAGTATATTAAGAATTATAAAATAAAGTATCATTAAGTCAGGGGTTTCTAATATTGGTATTAGGGTAATTTATAGTTTTTTATAGAGATTATAGTGATAGAATCATAATGGTAACCTAAAGGATATGTCTAACGGATAATCCCACATCTATGAGATTATCTTAAAAAAAATTTAATTTCGATTATGAGTAGATTTACATTCAATTAAAAAACTATCTAGATACTAGGAAGTGTTCTTAGGATCTATAATATTTTTACCTAGGATTAATAACACCAAAAATGGCGTGTTGTGTATTAACTCAACCATTACATGATTCATGAAAAATAGGTCTAACATCACCCATAACTAAACACTCAAAAGGGATATGATTTGGTTAATACTATGACCTTTATAAATCACTCTGATGGAATGGATTTCTAGTTATTCAGAGGGATAAGTTTGATAAGATAAGATATACCAACATAAATTGTCCTAGTTTAGACTATGTTTGATATTGGTTTAACTAATGGAATTTGTGGTTAATGTGATGATTTAAAAGTGTAAAAGTTGTTAAGGTCGAATCTGTTTAAGGTTATTGACTATGATAATCCTATTTTTTAAAAAATTAAAATTAATTATGTTATCCTTTTGAATTTAATGATACATTGAAGTAGATGGAACTAAGTTAATATTGGTTGTGAGGTATTATATGATGATTACCTAGCCAATAAAACCATTAGAATAGGATATGGACTTAGAAACATAGTTATTATTCCTAACTGACTATCATGAAACATTATTAACAATGTAATCATAAAATAAATCCAATGTATACCCCAGATGAAATTGATAGTTTCTCAGTGAATTCATGATGAAGAATATAATGACGAAAAAATCTAAATTTCCATAATTTAAATTTTTTGGAATGAAGCACTAATGGGATTTCATCAAGGGAACTTGAAAATGTATTACTCATAAAAGAGCGGTCATTTAGCATCAAAATGACCTAATAAATTGAGGTGTTTTGTTAACATGTTTGAAAGATATATTTCTCATCATAAGGAACCATTATAAATTCAATTAATTTGTGTGGGGAACATTGAAAGTATCCATTATAATTCCCTAATCCAAGGATTATCATGAGATGATGAGAATCACTAACTGCTATGACAAAGAGTATAATGAAATACCAATGAAAGCACTTCTCTATAAGTAGATGAAGATATATAAGGTACACATAACCTTCAATCATATGTTGTATATAACATTTTTGAATTTCCTTCTTTGAACTTTTATATATCTAATAAATTTTCTAAGATAATTAGATTCCATCCTCAATGCTTTCATTGTTGAAGAACCCTTTTAGAATTTTGATTATTTTATTCCAATATGAAGATTATTGGAATTTACAATGTATATATATTATTATCGATACATTAGAAAAATATGTCCTCATTTTTGTAACATATTGGTTCCATACCCATAGAGGAAAAATTATCTTGAGCAAGGAAAATAAATTTCATATTATCAGATGATATTTTATTAATGAAAATATATTAATAAACACCATATATTAAAAAATTACTTAATGTTGATCCTAATGAGAAATAATATTATAACATTAACCCAAATAGTAGAAGGAAAATTTTTTATTATGTATGATGCTATCATGAGAAAAAAGTGATATGTTTCCCATGTTTTTATGGTTTATATCTCCCTATAAATTTTACCATGTGATGTACCATTAATGTAGATTCTATTAAATTATTTAGTTTGGATTGTTATAATTAAAATTGTATGGACACAATTTATTTGAGGTGGATAATATAATGCCCAATATTTTAGGGCCCATGATAATAATAATAATAATTTATTATTATTATTATTATCATTTTTGTTTATTATTTATTAAACATTTACGTATTCTATCCAAAGGATAGAAACATGATTGGATTAAGTACACTATATCATCTCATCTAAACAAAATACACATTATTCATTTATAAATAGGAACATACAACAAAATAAAACAAAATGACATACTATTTACCCTAGATTATAACTTACCATTGATAATGTATATATATTTAAAGTGAAAAAATCAATAGGGTACAATAGATATAAAATAATAAAATCTTTATGGAAATAATATATTCTTAATCATCTTCATCTTTTATGATCACCTATAGTAAAAAAACTATGATGAGGAATATGTATATTAAATATTAATGAATTATGAAAAATATATAATATTATACATTACAAAGTGAGAGTGGAATGAAAAAATAATCTAATAAATTAATAAATTTGAATAAAACCTGGTCATTATAAATATGCTCATTGTGAATATAATTACGATAAATATTGTCAGTTCTAATATTATTGTTGCTAATTTATCTAGTAGGTATATTAAAGAAATTTATTTTTAGGTTATAAAATTAAAATAATATAACTCATAACAAAATAAAAATCATTCATTGAAATACTAAAAAATATTTATATTTTATTATTTTATAAAAATAAAAATAATAATAATAAAATAGTATATGATGTATATATTAAATAAAAATTAGTATCTTAATATTTATGGATTTGTAAGATTAAAATTTGGAATATAATTAACTTCTCTTGATGATATTCATTAATGACTATTTAGCATAAAATTAATATTTTTTTTATTTATAAACTTTTTAAATATTGTAACTTTTATTCTAATAGATTAAATTTATCAAAAATTTAAAAAATTATATGATCTAAAACATTAAAATATTTTAAATTATCAATTTATATGAATTAATATTAAGGGAAACTACAGTTTAGAAACAAGTTTTATTTATAAAATTTAGTCTTCTTTATATTTTTTATATTCATTTAAATGATAAATTCATAAATTTTAGATTACCAAATTAATAAATATAGAAAAAAATTCAATAAAAAATTTCATAATTAACACTACATTACTTGTACTCTGATTTTTCTAAAATAAAAAGTTTTTAAGTTAATGGTGAAAAATATTTATTTAACAAAATCATTCAATTTTATGAAAATAAATAACAAAATTCCTATGTTTGTTTTTGAGACCCTTTTAAATATATAAAATAATTTTTAAATGTTAAATTAGGTATTTTAAATTAAAATGTTGATATATAAAAGCAACACATAACATTTTTTAAAATTTATGTAATCTTTTGATGGAAACTATTTTTGGTGTGGTATCTTAATATATTTTCCATATGGTTTAATACTTTTTTTAACATAATTTTATCTTAATTATATCATAACTTAATATTTATTCTAATTTGTGTGTCAATATAATTAATTATATTTATATTTTTTTCCTAAACATAAAACTATTACTTAAAAATAGACTTCTTATATAAATATTTTATCATGTTACATGTGTTAATGATAGAAATAATTTTACTTATATATATAAAAATAATTTTATTAGAAAGATTTCATATTATTAATCATTATTTCAACCTATCTAATCTGGTTATTTTAATTTTTAATCAGTAAACATAAACTACAATGTTAAACTTTACTTACCTATGTATAAACAAAAAATGGTAAATATAAAAATCTTTGTGTAAATGACATAATATTTTGATTATAATATGAGTGGAAAATATATTTTTTTGTGAATTAATCATCGATATCCATTTCAAAATTATATTATTTTTCCACATTTTCTTCAAATTCCATGTAAAATATATGTTATCTATTTATTAAATTGTTATATGTATAAAAAAATTAATTTCCATTATAAAAGTAACCACCACCCATCCACCTCTACACTCATTAAATGAATCTTAAGATTTACCAAAACATTACACAAGACTCTCTAAAATAGTTCCCTTGCTTCATATAATCTTTTATCATTCCATATACAAATCTAATTATCTATATGGTGGTGACCAAATAAGAAAAACCAAAGAAGATGATAATATTTTCCACCACAGCTTTTTTATTCATTATTATTTCTACAACCAGAAAAATATTCAATAAATATGTGTATGATAACTCTAGTTATATTAATATCTGATAATTTTTTAATATAATATGTCATCCATTTTATAACTTTTTATGAAATCATTTTTCAAATTGAAATTTTCATCATGTGTGTGTGTAGACTACTAACTCTATTTATTGAAAGATTAATTTCCAATATAAAAAATTATAGGATTATTAAAAAAGGATATTTAATAATATATTATTATATTTATTACATGATAATTGTTTTGAAATGATAACATATTTATTTTTATACATTTTTTATATTCTAAAACAACATGAGTTTCGCTTGTGTTTACATGTGCATTGCCTTCTCCACATGACAGTGTTTATATTTCCTTTACAATAACTAATAATATGGGTTGAATAATGTAATTATTTAATGTGTAAAAATGTTATTTACTTAACCAATAAAATTCTACAATTATATTATTTTACATTCCTTAAGATATATTATCAAAAATATTTATAGTAACATTGACCTCTAAAATTGACAAAGAAAAGTACAATTTCTAATTTGATTCATTTCCAAGAAAACTTATTTAAATTTATAAATTATATTTCAATGTAACAAAACTAAAAATAATCTTATAAAATTACAAATATATTTAAAATATCTTAAAACACTTATACCTTTTACAATATACCATGAATGTTTCTGTGCAATTGACTATAGAATATCAATTAATAGACATAAGAGAAACCAATATAATAAATTTATTACATAAGATGATAAATATAAATTATTAAAATAAATATAGATACATGATTTTATTATGAATTTATTTAATAAAAATAATATTATTAGTCTATATATTATGTGAAAGTGTTTAGAGCTTTTGGATGCAAGGTAACAGTTTATTTCTATATCATCCAACATTGAGGTAAGATTTAATATTATGAACCAATACTTATTATTATGTTGAAAATAATTCCTCCATTATTTTTAGTAACATATATTATCTTTGAAATTGGAAAATTCAATTCAATTTATGCTCTTCCTACATTTGGCTTATGATTGATGGATTCCCTAGAATATAAGAATATTTTGTAACTCAATTTTCTTTCTTGAGTTATAATTTTTCTCCTTGAGTTTCAAATTCAATTTCATATGGTATACCCAATTTAAATATTTAGATATAATTTTTATTTAAATTTTATTTTTGATGGATTTGAATCCTTGAAAATAATAATATGTTAAAAATAATTCCCATCCTCTTAAATGGTTAATCCCCTCTTTTTCAATATTTACCATTCCCACCAATGTGATATATTTTTAATAGAATCATAATTATGATTTATGTCATTTAAACTTCCAATTTACATTCCAATCGTTTCAAAAAAAAAAATTCATTATAATTTTTTGTTTCTCAATCTCAAGAAGGTGTTAGAATATATTAAATTTGATTTTTTAAACCATCCACATTAACTTTTCTTTTAAAATTCTCTCTCTTTTTATCCCTTTTATATAATATGATTCTCATATTACTATACTTTTTTGAAAAACCTATAAAATTTCTGATATACTTATTTATATATCTGTTTCATTGTTAAGGTTATACCTATTTTCATCTCCCTTTAAAATTCCCACTTTTAGGTAAATCTAGTTTAAGAGATGTTTCGTATTTCTTGCCTCACATCTGTCATCACCCCAACAGAAAAATATAAATCATCAATATATAATAAAATGCATAATTTTGTATATATATAATAATTTGATCAATTATGGATTTTTTAAAATAATATAGTCCACCCATCTTAAAAATTGTCTTTTACTTATTTTATAAAGCCTCACCCTAATGGTACAATTCTATTCATTATTTTACAAGATCATTATTAAGAAATATCTTTATTGGAACTCAGTTATCAAGATCTATATATCATTTTAAAATATTAATATTCAACTTATTTAGTTCCTAAAACTATTGGTAATCTATATGACTTAGTGTTTGGTTATGCCTTGAGTCCATATTATGAAACCCACTTCCTTCTAATGTGGTTGATCATGATTGTAATTTATAAATGGTTTTTTACTTATGTTGAATGAATATATTTAACTTTCATTTATTTGATGATTAATAACATCTTTATATCCACCCAATTCATTGGATAAAACCTTATATCTTATGAGGTTTAATATAATGGATTATGGAGTAATCCTAATCCACCATGGGACATTATCAACTTTTTAATGTTGACTTCAAAGTGAACCTCGAATTATTATTATGAGGTAATTTATTATGGTTTTTCTAAATATTATATTATTCTATGATCATATGGTTATATCTCTTTATTATATGTTTCCAAGTGTATTATATTTCCCATTAAAATATCATGTTATTTCTCTTGACTCCCATGTTATTCATTATTTCAATGGTAAATTATCACTGGGTTTTTTAGATAATCTTTTTCAATTTTAAGTTCCTCTATGATAACTAATTCTACAATAGATGATATATGGGACTATATTGAACTATGTGTACTTTTAAATAAAAATAATGTTTTTATGCTTATGTTGATGTATTTGAATGTTTAGTCCTCAAAATATAATAGAAATTCATATATATGGATTATATTTAGGGTAAAAGTATAATAGGTTGATTTGATATAGGGTTTCATTATTCCAATAAATAATATTTCCTATAATAATAGGGAATATATCCTTTTCAAAAATCCCATTAAACTAATCAAAAGTTTAAATAATAATAATTTTACAAGGCACACTCCCTTAAGCTTCAACAATGGACAAAATAATTATAAAAGTAAATGTTTTCTCAAATTATCAAATATAAAATTACTAGGGAATTTATTAATAGTCATAAACACTATGTAAAAAATTTCAAATCCTTTAACATTTTATTTTCCCATTAAGACATTCCTTGTGGTGATTCTTCCTACATTCTGGAAATATTATATTCTGAATATTTATTCCACTTTGTTTTCAATCCCTATATCTTCCATGTATCATTACAATTTTATTCATTAAGTCACTTGGGATATTATTATGGTTTTAGTTTTTAATCATAACTCATGATAATAGTGTAATAATTAAAATATAATATATAACACCAGATTATATCCCTTTTTCCCATTTGGTAAATCAATTCATATTGCATTTCTCACATTGTTTATGTAGTTCCTCTGGGATTCATTCAATATATTATATAAAAGAAATTAAAAATTTGAGAATACAAAGATTAAAAACCATGAAATTAAATCTATAATCATAGAAGGAATAAATCATAAATTAAAAGTATACACTATCATAGGAATAACTTTTTTCAAACTATGTTATCAATATTCATTATCCTATATGGTTTGACAAGAGGTATGTATATATATTTATATAAATATATATATATATTAATCCCACATAATTGTTCAATTTTTTTGGAATCTCACTTGAATATTACCATGGAGTGTCTTGCCAACATTGCGGTCATATGCCCACTTATTATGAAATGAGTTAATGTCGAGTAGAAACTAGGACAACTATTTCCAGAGAGATTACCCTTGATTTATTTTTCCACATGTGCATCATTAAACTTGTATCTCGAAAAAGATATACTTTATCAAAATCCACACAATCCCTATATTATCAAGACATTACAATGTTATCCTTTGAATATAATCATCCATCAAAATTTTAATAATTTAATATAATGTCATTCTTCAAAAATATTCAATGTAATCCTAAAAAAATAAAAAATTATTTATTTGATACTAATTGAGTTTCCACTCTTCCATTATCCTGGGTTTAGTACTAAGAACACTATATTTAGACACTAGAATTGATATAATGTCATTTGAACCTCTATTTATTTTTTATCATTTTCATATTTTAATCATTAAATCTAATAGAAATATATCAATCCCATGGAAAGATAGTTTACTGACTTTGAGGATCAGTCTCCTGAGAAACTTATTTTATGATACTAAAAATAATTTATCCATAATTAAATAGTAGAGGATTACCTTATGGAATTATCTTGATATTTACTGATATTTATATAATGTTGACTAGATATATAAAAAATGGGTGAGGTAAAACACTCAGTAATGAAAAAATATAACTATATTTCAATAAAGGTTATATCATAGGCATATGAGAAATCATGAGAAATGTAGAATTAGCACATGAACCTCATCCCAGTTGGTGAGGACTCCATAAGTGCATCCAGGAAACCTAGGATGAAATCAAGGTGGAGGCTAATTTTAGGCACTGTAGTAGCAGGGAATATTCTCTTGTACGGGCCTTCGGGCCACCGATTTGGTCCCTGAGTAAATTAAGGCTTTCAGGCCACCTAGTACATTAGGTCAATAAGGCCTTCAGGCCACCTCAAGGCCTTTGAGCCACCTAAAGTTAAGATGAAAACTAGATAACCTACAAGGAACAAACATCAGAAGGAGGAGGAGCAAGGTGCTTTCACCATAGAAAAAGCTAAATGGATTGCAAGAATGAGAGGGTATGACACCTGCCTTCAGGACAAGCCTGTGCTTGTCTAGGAAAGCCTAGACAAATAGCCAAGTGAAGGTGGATAGTTGATTTCATGATGAAGATGCTGAGGAGGAGCAGTTCCAAGTAGTTAGTTTCGGCTGTATGTAATTTTTGAAGATGATGGGCATTGAATTCCTTTAAGGCCTACATTCCATGTAATAATTACACCTACGGGCCTTGTAAGGGTTCCACCTCACCCATTGAAAGGTGGATTATCAAAATAAATAAAAAATGAAGGCCTTAGCGCCATTGGAGGATAAATGGAGAACTAAATTATGGAAATAAACATGGAATAATTAGAGTTATCCACAAGACATACTAGAAATACCAGTAGTCTCAATTTATCTAACATATACCATGAAATAATTATGTTGAGACATGATACAAAAAACATCATCAACAGTAATATAGTGTATGTATATACAATAAAATTTTGGAATGTGATAAATCATAGGAAACTAAATCCTAGTGGAGAAATAATTGCTACCATATTTCCATCACATAGAAGCCTTAGCTAATGACCCATGTACCCTCATGGGAATAAGATAACAACCTATATACCCTTTTTGGTTTTGGATAACAACTAATGTACCATCATGGACTATAACTAATAAAACAAGTACCCTCTTGGTCTTGGGATACTACTACTGTATCCTATTATGCTTGGGATACTACCCACAAATATTCTAGGGATTTGACCACTACCCATGTGTATTCATGGTTTTGTGATAATAACCCATTTCTATCCAATGACTTGGGATATAACACTTGAACCCTCTTGGGGACGGTGTAATGACTTTGTATCCTTTTTATCTTATGATATATAAAACAAAAACCAATTATTTAGTGGGAAGTATATGACCCCGCACATCAATAATAATCATGTATACATTCGAGTTCCAATATAGCATGAAAAAATTAGTATACAAAAAATGAATAAATTAAACCATATAAATGATACAGGATTCATGAAAACAACCATAGATCATTTCATAATCCATCTATAGTGAAAATGTGTATGGAGGTATAATAATATATCCTTAGGGTAACATAAGCAATATTAAGGATGTTGACTAAGATAAAAAATAAATATTTAGGACTTTTAGGAAAATAAAATTAAATAATAAGAGGAAATTCCATTTTTCAATATAAATTAATTATGAATTAAGGGTTTTTGAAAATAATTTTAAAAAATGGAAATTAAGATTCACTTAAAACAATGTTAATAATAGTGTAAGAATGTTTTTTCCTCTAAAAACTATAAAAATACAGTAATATTTTATATAATAGAATCTCAAAAATATTTAGATATGATTCAATTTTGAATGTTATTTATAAAAATTTAAAAAAACATTAGGAAAATTTTAATTAAAAAAATACTCAATAATGAATCCTAAAAAAATACATATAAATTATCAAAATGAATTTGTTAGTGGATGAAAAAACAAATGATCATATAAGAAAAACCATTAAAATATTTAAATATTACTTTATTTAACTAAAATATCAAAAATATATAATAAAGAACCATGGTGGAAAATAGGATAATGTAATAAAGGAGGGAACATTAGATAACACATAATTTGGTTTCCAAAATAAGAAAATTAGTCGGATGAAAAATATAGACAAGTAATTTAAATCATCACTAAATATAATCTGTATTATTCATAAAAATTTCATAAAATCATAGGTAACAAATTCACTCAGGTGGATAATTTGACTAAAAAGTTTTCTTTTATCCCATGGTAAAAATAATGATCAATATAAGAGCTTATGGTGGAAGAAACCAATAAAATAATTATAATGTTCATATTGAAACATTTCAACTGAACAAATATATGTTTGAAAAAAGAAAATCTCTAGAACATCGTACTGCTTCAAATCAAAAACCAACTAAATTTATAAAAAATATTTTTTTTAAATAAATATACTTTTATGAATAAAATAATAAAATTAAATATATTTGAAATATATACATGACAAAAAATTAAACATGTTTTGAATATTTAATAAGTCATAAATAATAAAAATTGAGTTGAGAATCCCTAATCATGATTCCCACTTAGCTGAACGTGTTCTTACCACATATAATACAAAATTAAATATCAAAATATTCAATTTTAAAACAATATAATTACATACATCATTTCATATACCTCAATTATAATCATTTATTAAAATTATATTAGTTTGGTATATTTTATTTTTATCATCACTTGTGTTTAGCTTTTTTCAGTATTTTAGCACTACATAATTATTCTTTATAGATTAAATGTTAATTATTTTGATATCATTATTAATCATTGAACAGATGTTTCATAATTATCCACATTCTGAAATTATAATTTAACAATTATTTTATTCCTGATTTGTGTTTATAAAGTTGACGATGAGCTTCATTTGGTAATATTTAATAAAAACAATAGTGGTATAATAATAACAAGTTAAATATTAATATATCATTTATAAAACCATAAAATATAAATTATTTTTCATTAATTTATTATAAAAATAAATTTAATTTTTTGTATATTATTATTTACAATAATTTTTTTTCAATATGGTGGGTAAATAAACCAATATAAGAAAATGTTTCAT
The DNA here is from genome assembly GCA_963277665.1 of Viscum album. Classification (NCBI taxonomy): domain Eukaryota; kingdom Viridiplantae; phylum Streptophyta; class Magnoliopsida; order Santalales; family Viscaceae; genus Viscum; species Viscum album. Next base: position 1,417,170,405 of record OY728164.1, read on the forward strand.
TTTATGTGTGAGTATGGTTTAGAAAGTTAATATTTTGGGATAATAACATTATTTTAGATGTGTAATGATATAATTTTTATTCATTTTATGTTTTAGAATCATATTTTTTGTAAATTTAATAATGAATAAAATACTTGACGGATGACAAAATAAATCACATTCGTGGAGGGGTATCACGTGTGTACACATGGGAGGTGCATTTGTTTCTATTGGAAACGAGGATGATAGAGAACGTTTTATAATAAATAAATAATTATAATAATATAAGTTTTAAATTAAACCACTAAAAAAATTTTTAACAATCCATTCATGGAGGTAATGAATAATATATATTGTCAATTTTGGTGCCTGTAGATCACATGTAATACAAGAAATATTTTGGTTTTCTGAATGGTAAAGAGGAATGTAGATAATGGATAGCTAATAATAAAAAAATCATATAATTATGATACATATATAACTATTTCAATAATGGTATATTAGATTTGTATAATATAGAATAGGAAATAAAGGAAATGAAATGGAAAAGAATTATTGGATAAATTCATTTTATTCCATAAAAAATGCCTTTTTCATATTTGATTATGGATTGAGATGTGGTATTTACAGAATACCAAAATCAATATGACTATTATTGGAGTATTTTTAATTAATTTAGTAAGATTATAATTGAATATTAGATCAATGGGGCATGACATGACGTTGGACATTTAGGGAACCATTAATAACTAATTAAAATGGATTTATTTTAAAGATACCTTGATTTACAATAATCTCATGAAACTATTCACACTTAATAAAAAATGGACAATAATAGAAAGTAGTAAATTTTATGGTATATAATCCAATCAATAATTTATTTTAGAGATAAATATTTCACTTATTTAGGCATTTCTCCTTGTATTTATCATTTTATACAAATTGAACTTTACCATGTCAAATCATTTTAACCATGATAATTAATTTTAATGAACAAAATTGAAATTTATTTTATTACCTTATTTGAACATAATTATTTAGATTGTAAATGTAAATTTACTAAATAATATTTTTAGTAGTGATAAAAACAATTTTAAAATTAGTTCCCATAATGCATGGAAAGAATTTTTTTTTAAAAGTGAAATTTCATGTTTAAATTTTATGTTTAAGAATAAATTATAAATGTCTATGATATTAAAAATGTAAATTTATTTATTAAAAAAATACTTATTAGGTTACTTGGCAAGAAAAAATTGAATTGTACTTAAATAAGATATAATTATATGAAAATTCCCAAAAGCACTTTCTATTAGAAAAAAATTACTTATATCCACAAATGTTAGGCATAATTTCTCTGAATTATACCTTGTATTGTTGATTTTTTTAACTTTATAAAAAACACCTTTGACCAATAATAATTTTTTATACTCTTATAGGCCTTGTTTGTATAATAATAATGTCCTAAAATTTGTAGTTCGGATAAAAGATGTATTTTTCACCATCCACATTAAATAAATAGTTTATGAAAAATTATAAAAAGAATCCCTAAGAAAAGTTTAGATCGATAAATTAAAAATGTAATTAAATTTTATAAAATTCATGTTATATAATTTATAAATTTATCATGTAAATAAATAAATGAAAAGTAATGAAAAACAAATTTCATAATGAAATTTATGTTTGTAGACATTAAGATTTAATTGAATTATTTAATATCAATTTATATTTTAAATAATGGTTATATATTTTTATATTTATTATAATAGTATTATAAGTTTTTGTAATTTTATTTATTAATATGAAATACAAAAAACTATTAAAAAATAGGTATATGATAAATATCAGTCAATATTAATTCATATGAATTATTTAACCTCTAAATATATAAAATTATAGTTGTATAATATCATTTAAATTACTAGACTTTTTATTATAATTATATTTTCAATTTAATATTCATCAAGTACATAATTACTCATTTATTTGGCATTACATACAATAAAACTACCTAACATAATATAAATATTTAGAAAAATAAATTCCAAAATACCGTGATGTTACATTTCTCTATATTTCAAAAAAAAATTCAAGGATAATAATTTTCTATATTGAAGTTATTCACCTAATTATTTCCAAAAATCATGAGGTCAATAATCATATTAATTGATTTTAGAGAGTTTGAGAAAATAAGTCTTTAGTTTCATTATCCCCATTCAACTCTTCATAGAAAAACGATTATTCTGAATCCCTAAATAGAAACTAATGGTGTTTTCAATATAATAGTATTCCACATAGATTATGATACTTTTATATCACTAGATTAAAGGTTTCATCTATCTTTATCCATGTTATGACTTTTTATATGGTGTATAATGACCCATTATTTAGGTTCCATTATTAATAATAATATTATTACTAATATTATTTATGTCAATGATTTTAAATAATGTTCTATATTCATTAAAATGGAACTAAAAATCATTAATAAATGTTCCCTAAGTCATATGAACAAAACTTAATAAACTTTACACATTTATAAGTGGGGAATTATAATAAAATCACTTAAACTAAGCACTACAAACCTTTGATTATTACTCACCATAGATGAATTTCATCCATAAAAAGTACATACATAAAATTGAAAAATAGAGATAATGTAATAAAATCTTTATGGAAAGAAACTATTTTGGTTCACATTAAACCTTGATTGTGAAGAATGGACAAAAAAACCCCTATGATGAGTAAGAACATTGTGAAATGAGAGAAAATTATGGAAAATCTCTAATATGAAATTAAACCTATTCCTTGAAATGTGTGAATGAAATGAATGAATGATTTAATAAGTATATATAAATATGTTTATTGAATATATAGTCATTTTTTGAAAGGTTCAGTTTTCATATATCCAATTGGTATAATATTGTCTTATATTTTTAGTGTCATGAATCCTCTTAGTGGGGCCCGCAATGCAACTCCCCAGGCCTGCCTCCAATAGGCCAGGGGCTAGTGACTAGCACCAAGTAGGCATATCACTAACATGGGAGGAATTTCTTAAGTGGTTGTACACACACACACACACATATCCAAGACCACTAATTTTAGAATGTAAAAACAAATAAGGATAAAAATGCATGCATACAAATAATCTTAACCAACAGAGTACAACAAAAAGTAAAGTGTTGAAATTAAACTGGACTGGAATACAAGCCCACTAAAAAAAATATTCGGCAAACAACAAAGTCCAACCTATAATCACAATGCGGTACTAGGATTGCTTCTCGTAGCTATAAAAACATCTCATCCTATAGGGAACATAGAAAGATCGGTCCGCTACTGGTCTTCCCTAGACTCAGTCAAAAGGTCGCTCATCTGCATGAGAAATGACATGTATGGGAAAAGCCCATGTAGGGGTGAGTATAATAATAATCAGTAGAAGACACCAAAAACCACAATGCAATACACAAAGTAATTGTGAATTCAGTACTTCAAAATATATTTATTCTGAACATATATCAAGGGAAACACAATCCAGATATACTCAAAACATAGACCTCTATTCTAGAGACAAGTCACACACCCACATAACCTACTAATGACTCAGTTCAAAGGTTCCATGAAGCACCCATCTGGGAGAACTCACTCCACGAGTCTGATAGCTTAGAAAATGTCTATCTGAGAAGTATAGATCTTCTGGATAGGTCACAAGAGATAGATACACACATTCTGGGAGAAAAAATTCCTAAGATAGGAAAGATCCTGATACACAGATGAGGATCGCTACTAAGGCCTCGGCAGAAACCATGGCTCATCCAGATTCACCTGCTATATAGAGGATCAGTATCCTCTAGGAATAGTTGCATCGATACCTGACTCTACCTAGGGTCGTGAATTGATAGAGTATCTCGTTGTAGACCACTAGGAGGGATACCCGACTCTATCTCGGAAAGTCCTACTAAAGGGATCGACCCATTTTCAAGGATATACACGGTGTGTTGAAAGGGTCACATGTTGTGTCTCGTGACTTAGGGTACTTCCTATGCTTAATGGCATGAGTTCGAGGTAAAATTACATGGATAAAGGTAAGTACACAACATGTAGTATGGACCACATGACATGTTTGAGTAACTAGGGTTACTTCAATGTACACACCTGTGTTCCCATACACGGTTTCAAACTTTGTGTTCCATCTCGTGTAACTAGTACACAGGTAGGCCCATGCAAATGGCATGATCTGACCATGTGGTAGAGTACTTGACCGTGTACCCACCATGTGTATATGTTTATTCTATGATACCCACCGAGTCCGTATAAGGACCAACACGCCATGTGACAATCGTCAAACATTGTGTTAGTTCTTCCCATCACCTAAAACTCTAGCCGCCACAAGGTGGGGACCACATACCATGTCTCCCCGGAAAAGTTCTGTGTTCTCCATCGCATGAAGTGCACAAACCCTAGCCTCTACCAATAGTACCACATGGTGTGTTCATCGGGATACACGCTGTGTGTTTTGGAAATTCCCAGAAATGTGAACCTGCTATGTGAAATCTCAGTGATGCTCTAATCCTTAATCTAACGATTCGTTTGCCACAAAACACGAATGTTAAGGTCTCCCCAATGCCCCAAAGTATTCTATATTGTTTTTAATCCTCTGATCAGCACTAAAAATGCATATCGGTCCACACACAAGAAGAATGCTTGAAGAACGATCTTTCCTGATCCGAGCCGATTCGCTGCCCACCATCATCATCACACCTCTTCTAGGTAATCGTGATGTTAGATCTCTAATTTGGGACTGTTACATATTGAAATGAATGTGAAATGATCCATTGTTCATCGCCACACGAAGAACGTGAAGAGTGTAAGGAAAAGGGAAAAAATCAAATAAACCAATTTGAGGAAGGATCCTTTTCAGTCATTCATCAGGGCAATGATATTATCTTACTATAAGGATTGAATAGGTTGAATGAAATGATAATCCAACCATTTTCCCAATAATATTCCCAAATCACACCCCAAAGAAACGGAAAATAATAACCCTCCTGGAAGAATGCAAGTTCTATAGATCAAACTGTTCTTGGGTTGATCTTCGTTCCTCATTTAATCAGAGAACAGAAAAAAATAAAGCAACAAAACCCCTACCTCTATTCGGTTGAAGAATTATGGTTTCATTGCATTTTTTGTCAAGGTTCGTCGAATCTAAGATGCATCGATTGATCGTTTCACCATCATTCATTGTCGAGATTGTTCTCCAAGGCTCCAAAAATTCTCCAAAGTTCCTCTGAATTTTTTTACTACGACCAACATTCAAGTAACCCATTAAAAGGATGGAATTTGATTCATCATTCTATCATACTACGACATTAATGAGTCAGTTTTTCTTTTTATGAGTCATTATAAAATGGCATTAATTATCAAAAAATTTCTCTTGTCATTACGCTGCAGCAAATGATTCTAAATAAAATAGAATAATATTTTTGAATTATATTATTTTATATTATTTTATTTTACTAAATATGACCCAAAATTTTAATTTTCCCTCAATTCGTTCTAGTTGATGTTAGGAAAATTCATAGGTAAAGTCATAATCCATGATGTAATGGTGCCCTTGAATTTTTAATCTGGGCATCCATTTGCAAACTGCCACAACAATATTCACCCGCTAACTCACTTAACTTAAAAAGGTTTAAACCACCATTCTGGGATCATCGAGCCTCAAAATGACATGTCTTTGTCACACTTTGTCTCATAATAATTCCATATAATAATTAAATATAATAAATGGAAAAATAAAGGGAATTACATTTTCCCAACCTTGGGGATTTGCTTCCAGGAAAAGTGAAAACAAGGCTACTCAAAAAGTTTTGGGTACTGCATACGAATCTTAGCCTCCCACTACCATGTGCTCTCCAGAATATTCCCATGCTTCCACCAGATGCACTCCATGGGAATTAGTTGTCCACTAAGGATCCTCTCCTTTCTATCCTCGATCTATAATAGGTACTCAGTAAAGGTCTCTCCATCCTTAATGTCCATCTCACCCAGGTCGATGACCTGAGATGGGTTATGAATGTACCTCCTCTAGTGAGACACGTGGAAGGAATCATGTACCTGGTGCACCTGTGGTGTTAGTGCTAAGAGATAAACCACCTCACTGACTCTGTGAAGTATCTGGAATGTTCTGAAGAATCTCAGAGATAGCTTGCCACCCCAGCCAAATCTCTATAATCCTCATCGAGGTGAGACCCAAAGGAAGACATGGTCTCCCTCCTCAAACATCATGGGTCTATGTCACCTATCAGAAAATGGATTATTCTAGATTTTTGCAGTCTTCATCCACTCTTGGATTATTTGAACTTTCTTAGCGGTAGATCGTACCAACTCTAGAACCATTAGTGCGGACTCTTAGGGGTTGGTCCAGCAAATTGGTGACCGGAAGGGTCTCCCGTATAATTCCTCGAAAAGTTACATGTCGATGGTTGAGTGGTTGTTGTTATTGTACTCAAAATCCAACAGTGGTAGGTGGTCTTCCTAACTTTGACCAAATTCCACGATACTGACCCATAACATATCGTGCAAAATGTGAATGCCCTTCTCTGTCTAACCGTCTGTCTAGGGATGTAATGTTGTACTAAAGCATAGCTAAGTCCCAAAAGCCTCATGTAATCCCTTCCACAAGAAGAATGTGAAGTGATAATCTCAATCCGAGACTATAGTCGAAGGGACGCCATGAAGACAAACTGTCTCCTTCACATAGAGGCGTCCCAAGATCTCTACAGAACTCTTCTCCTTGATAGCTAGGAAGTGGGTCGATTTGGTGAGTCAATCAACGATCACCCAGATGGAATCATGCCCCTTGGATGTCTGTGGAAATCCTTTCATGATGTCAATAAATATTCTATCCCACTTCCACTATGGCACATCCAGTGGGTGAGAGAATCCTGCTAGAACCTGGTGCTCAGCCTTCACCTGCGGGAATGCAAGGCATCGAGAAACAAACATTGATACTACTTTCTTCATAGCTGACCACGAGAACTGCCATCAGAGATCCAGGTACATATTTTCCACACCATTGTGTTCATCCATGTGGGATGTATGAATCTCCCTCAAGACCTCCTCCCACCTTGCCACTGGTACATCAGTGTGTCCTATGAAAAGAACTATGTGCTCTCCACCTTGTGAATATCATTAAAAGCATGTCTGGTGGATAACTATGGAAATAAATCCTCACAATAGACATCCCCTAACTGTGCCTCCCTAACTCGCTGCAAGAGTGGAGAGGGGACAACCATTGACTTAAGGTAAGTTGTATCCTCTCTTTCGGGGAAGGATAACTGTAACGAGGCAACTGTTTTGTCACCTCACTAAAGAGCTAAGAGATCAATCACATGCTAAGAGAATCCCCCACCTTGATCCCTTTCCCAAGATAATAAATGATCTCAAAATCGTAGTTCTATAGGAACTCTATCCAATGCCGATATCTCATATTCATGTCCTTCTGTGAGAATGTGTAATTGGGGATCTTGTGGTCAGAGTAGAAGATAAGTTGATCTCCCATAAGGTAGTGTCTCTACATCTTCAACATGAATAATACTTATGCCAACTCAAGCTCATGGGTCGCATAGTTATACTCATTCCGTCTTAGCTAGTGTGAACCATAAGCAGTCACAACCTATCCCTGCATCAGTACACAACCAAGCTCAGTCCTCAATGCATAGTAGAAAACTATGTACTCAACACCCTCCTCCAACAATCTCAAGATCAGGTACTCGTCAAACTCTATTTCAACTGCTCAAAATCCAGTTAGCACTTATCCATCCACATTAAGGGTTTACCCTTCCTGTTTAAGGATTTCATTAGTGTAGATTTCCTAGAGAAAACAAGAATGAATCTCCGGTAATATCCTGCCAACCCAAGGAAGCTCCGTACCTCCGTCACGCTCAAAGGTGGCTCTCATGTTAACAATGCCTCCACCTTGGCTGGGTCTAAAGCTACTCCATCTGTTGAGATGAAATATCTTAGAATGTGGTCCTCCTAAATCCAGAAATAGAACTTTGAAAGATTCCCATAAATTTGGTTCTCTCATTTTATGTCTAGAACCATCTACAGGTGTCTCGCGTGATCCTCCTCTGATGTCGAGTACACAAGGATTTCGTTGATTAATCCCTCTACAAACCGGTCTAAATACGGTTGGAATATATGGTTCATAAGACCCATGAACATAGTGGGGGTGTTTGTCACACTGAAAGGCATCACCAAGTACTCATAGTGACCGTAGCGGCATATGAATGTCATCTTTGGAATATCCCCATCCCATACTCATAATCGGTGGTTATTCATCAAAGGTCAAACATCGAGAACCACTATGCCCCTCTTAGCTGATTGAAGAGGTTGTCGATCCTCGATAGTGGATACTTTTTCATCACTGTCACCTGGATTAGGTGCCAGTAATCCACGCACAACCTCAAAATCTGATCTGCCTTCTTGGTAAAAAAAAACTGGGCCTGCCCAGGGGGAAATATTGGGTCTTATGAAGCCCTTCCTTGGAAAAACCTCCAACATCACACTCAGCTCCCAAAGATCTGTAGGGCTATCCAATACACTGGTGAGGATATCAGTGTTGTCATGTGGTGTAAGTCAATGCATATTTCGGTCTCTTGATTGGGAGTTAATACTATAAAATCATTGGGAATGATGTCCTCATACTCCACCTCTACTACTGGGAACTAGAAGCTCACAAAATCTACTACGCTGATGGTAAAGCAATCCAACTCATGAGTTATTTAATACACCCTCCTATTCATTACCCCATTCTAGGTTGCATGTGTCCCCCTTTCACCAAAAAAAGGAAATCATTGTCCCATCGCGATGGACAAAGCACACTCTTTGCTTAATGTAGTCAATCTAGAAATTGACCGAATATAACAAATCCTTACTAATAATGAAATCGTGAGGCCTCAACACTATCACCAAGAGCTTCCAACTAGAACTATCTCCTCTATGGATAAGATCACACTATCAGAAAAGGTGTGTGATCAACAAGTCTCCTCCCATAGGTGTCTCCAAGTGTAAGGGTCGACTTAATGGCTCTACCGAAATCTCAAGGATTCACACAAGGCATGTGGTGAGGAAGGAATAATCAGATCTTGTGTCTATACGTATGGAATCTAATGAATAGAAGACACATATAATACCTCAAATCATCCCTAGAGTCACTAGGTTATACGCCTCAACCGCATGCTGCTATCCCCACCCCTATCCCCCTGCTCCCTGATCCTGGTGAAAACCTCCTGTTGATTGCTCAGGAAGTTGATTGAAACGTGTGCCACCACATTCAGCTCTCCCTACTCCTGTAGCATTTCCACCACCTACCGAGTCATTATCCTCCACTCTCAACCTCTATTTTAGTAGTCCATCCACCGCATCCCTGTCAGCAACTTTCCGAGTTGAATAGTATCTCGAGAGATGTTCCCTACAATTGGAGGTGTAGCATCGCCTCTCCCTTGGATTATTGGATCCATCCTAAGATCCCTAGAATATCAATCCCTTGTACTGGGTCCTCATGTGATGTATCCCATGTTCTGATCCCCATGCCTGATGTCGGCTTCCTGCTACTGAGGTCTCCACACCTGTCTGCCTACTATTGAATATCATCGACTGTCTCAACTCCTCCAAGAAGCTCTCAATCCCAAAGGCATGCTCGAGCACTCCAGCATATGAAGAAATGAATAGAGGTATGACATGACCATGGAATTCCCACCATAAACCCCACCCAAATGTCCAAGATCTGAGGTACTGATCCCTGACCATATCCATCAAGTACCTGGAAATGTTGGTGAACCATGATTAATAGTCAACCACCGTCAAACTTCCCTAATGGATCTAAAAAGCCCATGGATGCGCAATGATCTCAGTGTAACCAGAGAAAACTCATCCCTAAAGTGTCTGTCAAACTCCATCCATGAATGAGTATAATCATTGTGAATCTATATGGTCTGACTCCACCATCATCCCACTGAACCTGGAAGAAGGCTCACTCCATAGGATGACCATCTGGTCTGTTGGTGTCCTCACTAGATGGAAAACTCTGCCCACCGCCTCATGCTAGTACTCAACCTCTCCCGGGTCCGGCTCATCTGGAAACCTGAGGGGTCTCTTTCTCTAGATCTAATGTAGTGTGCTCTGCATGCGCCCCTCATCTGTTGGTATTGCAGGTACCATAGGCTGCTCCACTAGTGGGGGTATAGAAGGTGCTCCACCTAGACGTAACCCCTAGGGAACTGGTCCATATATCGATGCCTCGTCATTGAGGGTGTCATACTTGTGATCGAGCTGCTGAATTCTAGTGGGTATACCTCATAGAGTTATCATGTAAGGAAACAAGATGTACCATGTTCAATGAGTATATCTAGATATCTGACATTAAAAGACAAGGGAAACACAACACATTCCTATATGATTCATGTAACATTATTTTATTTCTGAGAAACTAGTGTTTTCATGTACCGAGTGGAAAAGAATTTTATCAGAGTCCTGGTGTATGGATACATTGGCCGCCTGCACCAGCACTAGATTCTCTAGCATGAAATCCGAGCTCAGAACACTTATATGTGTTGTCCCAAAACAATCCCATGGACTCTTGGCCGTTAGGTAGAACCGACGAGCTCGAAATCCACTATATCACAGCCCATCCCTATTGGGCCCACACCACGAATCCCCAAGCCCTCTTCCAATAGGCCATGGGCTGGTGACTAGCACTGAGTAGTCATATCAATTACATGAGAGGCATTTTCTATGTACTTGTACACGCACACATATATCCAAGACCACAAATGATGGAATGAAAAAAAAACCACTAAGGAACAAAATGCATGCATTCATCTAAATCCAACCAACATAGTACAATAGAACGTAATGTACTGAATGTAAACTGGGTCGAAATACAATCCCAACAAAAATAGGAGTCTGCAAACAACAAATTCCTACCTGTAAGCACAAACAAGTAATGGGATTGCTACTCATAGCCATAGGAACACCTCATCCTGTAGGGAACTAAGAAAGTTCAGTCTTGTACTAGTTCTCCCTGGACTCAGTCAGAAGACATCTCGTTTCCAAAAGACACGACAAAAGTGGGAAAAGCCCGTGCAGGGGTGAGTATAACAATACTCAGTAGAGGACCCAAAAAACCATAATGTAATACACAATGTAAAGGCGTAGTAAGCACTACACAATATATTTATGTTGAACCTGTTGCAAGAGAAACACAATATTGATATACTCAAAACTCATACCCATAGTCTAGAGACAAGTCACACAACCGCGTACCCTACTAATGATTTAGATCAAAGGTTCCACAAAGCAATCATCCAGGATAACACACTCCATGAGTCAGATAGATCTGATAACGTCCGTCTGAGAAGTACTGTTCGTCAGGAAGGATCCTGAGAGATAGATACACTCATTCTGGGAGAACACACTCTTCAGTGGGGAAAGATCATGGTACACAAATGAGGATCAATGAAAGGTCCTTAGCAGATACCACGATTCATCTGGATTCACCTGCTATGTATAGGATCATCATCCTATAGGAATAGTCATGTCGATAACAGACTCTACCTAGGGAAAATAATTGTTATAGGATCTCGCTCTGAGCCTCTCAGAGGGATACCTGAATCTATCTCAGAAATTCATGATGAAGGGATCATACTATTGTAGATGGTAATGATACCTAACCTTTAGGTGAATGAGTAATAGTGGAAGTAAACAAAGTAAAACATGTTCAAGGAACAGTGAACAAGTGGATCAGGCCATGTTACATGATATACACAGTGTGTAGAAGGGGTCACAGACCGTGTCTCGCGACACCAGGTGTAGCCCGTGTGTAATGGCCCGAGTCAGAGGGAACATTACGTGTAGAAAGATAAGTACACACCATTTGGTACGGACCACATGCTCTATCCGAGTAACCGGGGTTCCTTATGTGTACGAGGCTATATGCTCGTACATAGTTTCAACCTGTGTGTTCCATCCCGTGTAACCGAAAAAAGCGTTAGCCCATGCAGCTATCCTGGTCTAACCGTGTGGTGGATTACACGACCGTGTACCCACCATATGTATGTGTTTCTTTTGAGATACATGAGGAGTCCATATAAGGACCCACAGATCGTGTGACAATGGTTACACGTCGTGTTAGTGCTTCTCGTTTCCCGAAACTCCAACCACCGATGGGTGAGGCCCACATGTCGTGTATCCCCGGAGGGACACTGTATTCTTAATAGTGTGTAGTGTGTAATCCCTAGCCTCCACAACTGGTACCACATGACATGTTTTTCAAGATACACGTCGTGTGTTTTTTAAATTTATAGAAATTTGAACCTGCTCTACTGCTCCTCAGTGATGCTCCGATCTTCAATTTGATGATTTTTTTGGCACACAACTCGAAATTTAAGGTCTCCCCAACATCCTGAAGTCATCTACATTGTTTTTGGGCCTCTGATAAGCCCTGATAAATCGTGTCGGTCCACTCACCTGAAGAATGCTAGATGAAAAGTCTCTCCCCATCTGATCCGATTCATTTTCCACCATCATTGTCACACCTCCGCTAGGTTGTCACGATGTCGGATCTCTCATTTGGGATCATTGCGTTGTGAAACAGACATGCAATGATCTGTTGTTCATCACCCCACAAAGAAGGTGAAGAACTGACATCAAAGAGGAAGAAATCCAATAAAACAATTTGAGGAATGAAACTCCATTGTCGTTTATAACATCGTTGATTTACTCCCATTAGAAGTATTAAACAAGGATAATCATAAAACAATCAAACCATTGTCACAATCATATTCTTGAATCAAACCCCAAAGCAACTAAAAATGACAATCCTCCTGCAAGAACGCACAATCTGCAGAACAACATGTTCATGGGTTGATCCGCGTTCTTCGTTTAATCAAAGAACATTCAAATAAGATAAAGAATCAAAACACATCCCTCAATTCGGTTGAAGAACGATCTCTACGTCATGTTCATTGTCGAGGTTCATCGAATCTGAGATGCATCGATCAATCACGTCATCATTTTTCGTTGTGGAGAGTTCTATTGAAGGCTCCAAGAATTCCCTAGAGTTCCTCCGAATGTTTTTCAAACGACCAACATTTAATTAATCCATTAAAAAGAGGGAACCTGTTTCAGCATTCCATCATGCTAGGACTTTAAGGAGTCATAGTTTCTATTTCTGAGTCATTATGGAGTGTCAATAATTTTCAAAACAGCTTCTTTGTCAATGTGCTACAGTGAATGTTTCCAAATAAATTAAAACAAACTTTTCATTTATTTTTCTTTTTTTAATAAAAAAGTCTAAATATAAACATTTTCCCTCGACCCGTGCTGGTCAAGGATATGCCGGTTATTAGTTAAATCCATCGTCCCATACGTAACAGTGACCTCAAATTTTTAATTTGGGAATCTGTTTGGAATCTTCCACAACTAAGAACACCCACCAACTCACATAACATAAAAAAGTTCAAATCGCCATTTCAGGATCATCATGCCCCAGAATTATGTGTCTCTTTATTCTTGGTTTCATAATAATTTCATATAATATTTCAAAATAATTAATGTAAAAATCCGATACATTACATTTAACTAGTAAATTTTAAATAATATAACTCAAAATTAAATACAAATATTTAAATAAAAGGATAGAATAAATTTATATTTATGAGTTACGTATAAATATTAATAATATTGTTTTTAAATTATAATATTATTCACATATAAAAAAACTGAAATAACCATTTTTAAATAATTTTGTTAGTATACATATATATTTTTAATATAAATAAATATATTTAATGATATATTTCAATTAATGTTTTTATAAAAGTAATATTTCTATTTTCAAAGAAACATTTTGTCAAGTGTTGTATAAATTATACTATATGGTTAAATTAAAAACCATTGATATTTTAAAAATAAACTACTCTGTTAATATATTTTATATTAGAAATTGATTTTATAAAGTGTTAATACCCCAAACGTTCCAAAATAGGTTTTTGAAAAAAAAACTAGTTCTCATTTTATTTTTTATTTAATTTAAAATGTAAATGCATAAATTTCAGAATATGAAATTTATATTTTTAACATAAATATTGTATTTATAATTTATAAATTTTATTACCAATAATATTTTTTTATTTTCTAAAATAATTTATTTTTACATGAATAGTTTAAAATATCAATTTTACTAATACAAACGCTTTTATGATATTATTTTTAATGAATTACATGAATGTTTTTGAAACAATTTTTTTAGTAATTTTGTTTATTAATATAAATTTATAATTTTCAAATACTATATTTATATATAAAACCCACAAATAACCTTTCAGAAAAAAATTATATTAGTTTAATTAAAATTTTTTATCTCTTTTTTTCATAATTGAATTATCACATGATGAAATTTGGTATAAGAATTATTTTAATATAATTAAAATATAATATTATTTTTAATAATATTTTTAATGTTAATATAATTAATAAAATTTATTGTTTTATAGAGAACCTAAGAATTATTTTTAAGAATTCCATTTTGTATAAATCAGATTTTGTGTGACACTTAGGGTAATGTTCAAACTAATTTTCCATACACATAGAAATTTTATTTTACTTATTTTATTTAATATCTATAAATATTAGGATAATATTTTTAAATAAGGATTATTTTATTTTTAAGCATTCAAAATAAATTACCTATGTAAAAATTAGTTACAAATGTAAAAACAAAAAATAGTAAATGTTAAAAAATAATAGTGAATGAAATTTAAAAAAATGCTTAAAGAATGTTTTTAAAATTATGTTTAAAATTTTCTCAACCATTTACATTCCAAAACTGTATTATTTTATACAATTCGTTCATATTATATTTAAAACATGTTCTCTCTTTTTATTAAAGAGTTTTATATTCCAAAAATTCCCTTATATTAAATTATGCATGGAACCACCACCCCTCCTCTTCAATACACTTCTAAAGCCCCATTAGATCAATCCAGAGTCTACCATAATATAACATATACAATCCACCATTTACTAGATTCCTTTATATTATAATAATAAAAATAAAATTGTATTTATGTGGTTACCAAAGGAAAAAAATCCAAGGTTAGTGGTAATATTTGGCACCTCACCTTCTTAATATTTTTCTACTTCTTCCACATAAAACCTCTTATAGATATGAGAGTATGATAAAAGTAATATTCCTAATATTCTATTATAATATTATACAAATTTATCTTCTATTTTGTACATTAATACAAGATCACTAAGAAAAATGAAAATGCCATTATTCTTATTTGTAGACTACTGCCTCCAAGAACAACATGTTCAATTTTCCATCACATCATATCATGTAAAGTTAAAAAAAGTTATTTAGTATCATTATAGGAATATTTAATGAATTTTAATTATTGTGAAATTAAAATATATTTTTTTACCTCTATTATAATCTGAACAAAAAGGAGATAGTGGTTTTTGTGTATGTGCGGACTTCCTCCTCCACATGATTATGTTTTCCATTTATTTTTATAATGAAATCAAAAAAGTGGAAGAAAAATTGTATGTAATTTATGATTTTTAAAAACATATTAAAATTATTTAATAATAATTTTGTACATTATATAATTAATATCAATAATAAACAATAATAGTAAATTTAACTGATAAAAATAATATAAAGAAGTCCCAATTACAATTTGATTTATTTCATAGAAAACCAAATTAAAAGAATAAATTTGATACCAATAGAATAAAAAAGTACACAATAATATTCAATACTTGATATTATGAAACAATTTTACAACACTTTAACCTTGGTAATCATACCAACATGGATTCTATGAAAGTCATAAATGATGATCATGTACCACTATAAGTGAAAATGTTGTAGTAAATTGATAAAAAATTATGACATATAAAACATATGAAAATAATTATAGATGGGAATGGTTGTTTGGAATGATTTATAAAATCATTATATTGTTATTTGATATGATATGTTCATTTTTAAAGTGACTTCATATATAAGGTAACAATTGATATTATGCATAAATTTTTATTTATTTTGGTGTAACTACAACCCACATGATTATTATTATCATATTTTATTTTTTAACTAGTAAAATTCATAGAAAACCATTCCATTCCTTTTTGTGGGATATTAGTTATTTCATCTATATAATGTAACATTATTTGATAAATCGATATTTTTTCTTGAGTTATAATGCTTCTCCATGTGTTTCACCTTTCATTTCATATAGTGTAGAATACTTCAATCTTCAAAGATAAATTTTAAATTAATTAGTATTTATTTATAGGTAATAATTATTATTTAAAATTAAACAATGTAATGAATATTTAAATTCTCATGAATAATTATTTCCCCTCATTATTGAAAATATACCTCCACATCTATATAAAACTTTCTAATAAGAAACATAATTTTTCATTAGTATATGTGAACTTAATATTTAGTTTCTCCTCCTTTCAAAATAATGGTTTATTATTTTAATATTATGTGGTATTTCATTTAACATATTTTAAAACACCAGAGAGGTCTTATAAACTACCCTCATTTCATTTTAGTAACACATTCTCTTTATTTTTTACATTTTTAATGAATATTCTACCCATTTTACTTTTATAAATTAATATATATATAATTATTATTACTTGTTTAAATTTATTTTTAATTTTTAAGGTTAAAAACGTTTTTAGGTCCCTTCAAAATTCCTACTTTTATTTAAACCTAGATTAGCGGAACTCCCATATTTTTTTATCTCAAATCAATTATTACCCCCATAAAATATTTTTATACATTGAATTGATCCAAAAAAACCTATTTTTATATGGAGAGACCCATTTATTAAATTAAAATTCTAAGGAATACATTAGGTCTAACCTTTTCTAAATATATCCTTTACTTATTTCATAAAGCCTCACCGAATTGGTGTGTTTTTATTATTTATTATTATATATTATTATCATGAAATATTTAAACTTGAACTCAATTATCTATAAAAATCTATCAGTTTCAAATATGGACATAAAAATGATATAATTTCTTCATTAGTTATTAATCATTGTGTTGCATCCTTCGGTTACACCCCAACTTAGTATTATGATTCCCACTTCCTTCTCCTGGGTTGGATCATGATTACGATTCACATATGGAATATTTTACTCATATGTCCCACATATGTATGTTTTTCAGTTATGTGACTGGAATTATTGAAATTATATATCCCAATAATTTATTGGGAATATCATTATATCTTATGTTATCTATTGTTACTGTTTATGGTGTAAACCAAATCCATTATGGGACTTTTTCATCATTGTGATGATTGTACTCAGAGTGAACATTGAAATATGACTATGATGTAATGAATTATGTTATTTCCATATATTCTCTAAATCTATGATCTAATGATTTCATTTACTATTCCATATTTACATTCTAATGATCACTGATGTTATGATATCATGTCATACATGTTGACTATTATGTTATTATTTTTTCTGTGCTTATTCTCTTACTTGGTTTTCATGATCACCATTTTACTTATGTATTCTCCATATGGTATCCTATTTTTTAGAATATCCATGGGTGTCTGGAGCACTATTTGTACATATAAATAATTATAATACATTTATGTTTGAGATGAATTATTTTTATATCTAATATTATAATGATACTATGTCATTAGATCCTCATCATTATTTCTTGGAAAATTTGTCTTAATAAATATAAAATAATGTTTAATTATGTATTGGGTTGTAATTTTTGGTATTATAGGAAGTAAT
Organism: Viscum album; assembly: GCA_963277665.1. Taxonomy (NCBI): domain Eukaryota; kingdom Viridiplantae; phylum Streptophyta; class Magnoliopsida; order Santalales; family Viscaceae; genus Viscum; species Viscum album. Next base: position 1,417,188,240 of record OY728164.1, read on the forward strand.
AGTTATTTTTGGTGATTAGGATGATAGAGCCATTATAAAAGGGTATGGGTAAGTCTATGGGATGATCTTACATATAGAATAATATCCTAAAATTTGGTTAATGTAGGGATTGAGTGGAATTACATGCAATGAAATCAATATCTAGATACTATATATTGGATAAATGATCTTTCATAGTTCAACCTGGTGTCAATAACTACAAAGATGATTTGTGGGGAATCATATTAATACTGGCATAGTGTATGTATGAGTCCTAACTACACACATGGATAAACAGAATCTAGAGATATTCATTGGTATATAATATACTCCTTCTAAACATCTACAAAGGAACAACATCCTATTATAATTGATGGATTAGTTTTGGATGTTTATGATAATATAATATATAGTTTTATATGACAATATAATATTTAAAAGAATGAACTAAAGGAATTATAGTCTAATGTGGATCTATAAACAAGTAAAAGTTTTTAAAATATAATTTAGTTTATGTTATTGGTTTTTAAAATCAACCTATACTATGAAATATTCATCAATCATGTTTACCATTTTGGTTTTACTGATGGATGGGAGTAGAAGGAACCAAGTGACCCTTTGGTTCGAGGGATAATTTTATTATTACCTCAATGATCAACCAATTATAATTGGCAGTAGAATATGAAATCTAGTTAATGTGCTAAATCTACTATCATAAAATATGGTTAAAAATGTTACCATATATAAAATATTACACTAAAGAAGATAAGGATTGAGTCTCATCAATTTTAGTATATATAAGACAATGAAGGAAAGAAAACTCAATATAAATTATGTAATTAACCATAATTTTATCTATGGAATTAAAACTCTAATTATATAAATGTTTTATATTTATTAAAGAAAACACACAAATTGATAAAACAAATAATATTTTATTATATTAGTTTAAACATCACATTTAGAGAATAAATATGACCATAAAAATTGAAAGTATTATAGTTGGAGAAAATAATAAATAAGATAATAATATTATGAATGTTTATATATTCTCAACCCCTAATAATAATGACACTAATTGAACTTATATAGAAAATAAGTGTAATGATAGTATGTAAATGAACATTTTGAAAGTGAAAATATATATATATATATATATATATCTTTTTGAGATAATATAAGTGAATAAGGAATGAAGGAAATATAATGTATTTATTTAGTTAAGTGAACCATTTGTCCATTTCAAATTTGACCATTAGAATAGTAATGTGATGGTTTTGAATAGTAAACATATCATTAAAATCGTTTCCTCACTTATGGAAATGTGAAATAATAATTATGAATCTTATAATATGATAATATGACATATTTATATCATGATACATGTAAATTTATGTCTGAAGAATTATAAAATTTGATCATATTTTTGTGAAAAAACATATGTTTTAATTTGAATATTAAAAAAAATATAATTATTTATAAGAAAATTTATTTATGTAAAACCAGTTTAGAAATTAAAATTATGATGTTTTATCATGATAATAAAATTTTAGGTGACCAAATTTATTTTCTCAAAGGGTAATAAAATATATCATAATTTTAGAATTTTTAATTTTCAAATAAATCGGGTTTTTAATAAAAATTATATATCAAATATTTATAAATTTATTTTAATGAAATGATTTTAATATTTTGAATATAATAATCGAATAATTGTTCAGCTAAACTTTTTTGCATTTTTATAATTTTGTTAAATTTTTTGTGAATAGTCAAATATGGTATAATAAAATATTCATAATTCAATGTTAAATACATGATTTTTTAGCCATGGATGTGGTAAGAACCCATTAGTTAAAAATAAAATGAATTATTTATAGTTCCTAGTCAGTAGAATCAATAGTATTGATAGTATTGATCCATAATAATAATGTAATGATTATAATATTTAGAAACACCCCTCTCCTCCCCTTAAAAAAACCAACATCACAAATAATTCTCCCACAACATTTAAGCCATGGATATTTATAGGTTTTTGATAAATTCCATTCCCAATCCTCTTCATATATCCATGTTATACTAGTCTCAACAAAGTCCAATTCTAATTATCTTAATGATTTTTTCAGGGAGACGACATTCAATAGATAATATTCTCAAACTATCTCTTTTAATTTCTTTTATTAGTCTAAATTGTCTCCAAATACCTCAACCGACATGGAATTATAACTCAATAATCATAAATATAATTTAATTTTATAGTGAAAATATAATATCCACCATTAATTCTCTTCTATTCACCGATTATTTTATAACTAATACCATTATCTATATTATTATTTGATCACCACCTTCAGGGATGAAAAGTTTTTGTTTTCCATTACCACCTTCAAGAAAGGTCATATAATTATTATTATAGTTAAATAATATTATAATAAATATATTACAATTTATTTTATTTTTTATTAAATATAATTTCATTATATTATTTAAAACATTACTAGTTTGTGATAGTCGCTAAAACTGCCTAATTGAACTAACAATGTAACATTATCATTTTCAGTAAGTGATTCAAAACTACAGTATAAAAATGGATATTTTGGAAAATTAAAATTAATATAATGAAATTAATATAATTTCCTATCAATTTAGGGTTTTTAGTACCATTTTAAAAGAATTTCCATAGTTATATACAAGTGATCTAACCATTGAACCCGAAAATGACCCCATATAAAAGTATAAACTAAACATTATATCTCATTGAGATAGTTATAAATTACCAAAATTAAAGTATGATAAATCAAATATAGATGGAATATTTTATAAATTTATTAATTAATAAATATAATTGGGGTATTATAGATATTACTTATACTTGTAGAATGATTTTGTAAAATAAGATAAGGGATCTCATCGAACCTCCTTTTTTGTGTTCTAAATTGTCTCCCCCTAACTCACCTTCTATTTCTATATGATATTATGAAATGATTTTAAATTTTTTCTATATATTCCTTAGATATATAAATAGTTTATTACACCTTCCTTTTATGGGTTAATATACACAATAAATTCATTTATCAAATGCCTTCTTTAAAAACCAAATCGATTAAGGGGAACTTCTATATCCCTTAATCCTTCACTACTAGAATTTGAGGTATTTGGAATGTGGTCCCATCACAAATATCTCATTTCAGATAACAACATAAAATTTTTTATGTTTTTCAATGATCCCATCAAAAAAAATATTATTTTCAATGGGAAAGAATCCGGTCGCAAATAGTTTGCCGATTATATAAATTATATAAACAAAAATATGTTGTAACAAGCAGTCACAAATAGAATTTGTGATAAACCCAATTTCTCGTCGCAAATACTTCTTCAATTTTATATATTATATATATCAAAACCATTTGAGATGGGCCTATCACAAAAAAAGTATCTGTGATGGTCTCATTTTCCCATCAGAAATAGTTATTTAGAAATGTATATAAACCATTTTTGACAGGTTCCCATCGCAGAAGGGCCCTTCTTAAATACATAACAATATATAAAAAATATATTCAATACAATTATAATAAAATAATGAAAAATTATTATTAATATTATTAAAATAAAAAATTCATAAAATAATAAAATTCTCAACAGTCATGAATAATATAAATAAAAATAAAAATATTATTATTATTATTATTATTATTAGTAAAATAAAAAAAGCTTATAAAATATAATACTAATAATAAATATTAAAATACTAAAATATTAAAAAAAACTATTAAATTTAAATTAAGTGATATTTTCACCAATATATAAGATAGAAACTATAAATAGTCCATATTTCAACAATATATGAATTCAAATGTTTTTAATATAACAAAAAAAATAACTGGGGGGATAGTCTTCTGGAGGATATGGTGAAGGAAACTCCATTCCAAAACTACGATTCAGATGGCACATGCACTCCATCTTCTCATGCTGATACTTGTTCCATCAATGCATCTTCTCCTCATTGTGTCGTTGTTACTACTACTGATGCATTTCTTCTTGCTGCTTATGCAAACTCTCTATAAGCTCAATCAGAGCTTGCATCTGCTCCTGATACTGTGATCCAAAAGATGATCTGTCTCCATGTGCTTATCTAAGGATATACTCTGACATCATAGTAGTACCATAATAAGTCCCAGGTGTCAAATGAGAGTCGATACCAACTACTCGGCCCTTCTTAAAGCCATACTAGGTCACCTACATCCATTCTGCCGCATCGAAATGGTGTGCACGGGTCTGATCAGCCATCTCGGTATGACTCTCAGCCTGTGTCTGAGAGGCAGAGGCCTCATATTACTCCTTCAAATCTAATTTGAAATTAAAATAGTGAAAATATTATATATAGTTTATTTTCAAACTAAAAATAATAATACTAACCACAATCTTACACTGCTGATCACCTTTAACATCTCCAATGGTTGTATCACTGTACATCATCTGATAAACATCATACTCTGTAATATCGGACTGCTCGACTTCTTATATGAATATAAAATATAATGATTATATTAAACGATATATAAAATATTTAAGAAAATTACTTACCAGATTATCTCAATGTGAACTAGATGTCTGGCTACCAGCTCGATGTGTCACATCATGTCTCCCCCGGTTATGTTGGCCCAGTAAACATCTCCTATTAAATTCACCGCCCAACCAATGTGAAAATAATCTATCCCAAACATGAGATGAAATTTACTCTAGTCGGTGGGCTCTACACATCTCATTGAATACTGCCACCCCTAACATTTTCATGGTCGTCCTTCTCATATTGTGTATTAAATGACAAAAACGGTCACACATAGACACCTCACATGCCGCGTGGATTGAATCATTCATCCTATCATCTATGGGATACCATAAAACCTAAAAATAATTTATAATATCTTATTATTAATTAAATAAAATTTAAAATATGTATTATTTATTTTTTACCATTTAATGACTGAACGTGTCGAACTTCACATCAATGGGAATATGTTCCCATGTGATCCAAGGCTGAGAAAAATAATTGTGCAATATAGTGCTCCCCTATCCAATAGCTATATGTGAAAACTATGAAAAAAGTACAGATAATCAAACAATTAGTATATAAAAAAATTAATGAAAGATAACTAAAATACACAGGTCACCATACGTCTACGTGTAAAGATAAAAGCCAATATGTGGACGTCAATCGGGTATTGGGTCAAAAATAATCAATCACGCTAGACCATACCCACTCCACGTACCACCTGAACTGCTAGTAGGTTGAGGTTCAGATGATCGGAAATCCACCTCATCCAATGGTAGCTCAGCCTCCTGTATCTCACTAACTAGATCATCATTCATCCGAAACAAAAATTATTATTATTAACAAATAGTTAAAAATAACTATTATATTTAGAAATATATAAGTTATTATTATAATTGGCATTTAATTGTGTTAATGTTCCCCTTCATCATCATCTTCATATCTATGGATGCCAATGTCTTCATATTCATCCCTGAAATCATCAATATTTATATATGTTTCAGTTTAATCATCTCTTTCCATTTCAAATTATTTTGTAACATCATTAACATCATCATCACCATCGACCCCTAATTGTGGGGTTTTGTCATTGATATTCTTGTCTGTTTATGAAAAAAATGAATTTTTGGGTAGCCTCTTGAAAAATTTCAATTCTTTTCACTTCAGCAGAAATAAACTAACATTGAATAAACTTATTTTCCCAAGATTTTATTTTTATTATGCTCCACCAATAACCCAAGTCTCTTAAAGTAGCACGGTACATTTCATAATAAATTTTATGTGCTTTTTTATCTAGTAAAATTGGTTTCTTTACTACAAAAATACTTTTATATTTAATATAAATGATTCCATGAGTGAAATGAACATGAAATCCTCTCTTAGTAACCAGCCACTTCCATTTAAACATCATTATGTAATTTTTTCCTAGATAACATAATTAAATAATTTCATCCAGAATGCCGTAAAAGTCAACTTTATTTTCTCTATGATGAGATCATGTCATGAAAAATCCACTGATCTTTTTTAATTTTTGATTCCTCATTTTCATGTGTATGAAATTTAAAACCATTTTCCACATATTCATTATAAGATTTAACCATTTTGGATGGTGGGTTACTCAATATACACTGTTTCTTATCAATTTTATCAGCATGCTATGACATCAAAAAAAATTTAAAACAATTACCAATATAATAAATAACTAATTGAATGGATATGTTAAACCATTACAAATTTTTATTATCATTTTTTGAAGTAATTTAGAACCATTTTTTTGTCGGTGTTCTTCAAGAGCGGCTGTGGTAATTTGTGGAGGCTCTTTCTTGATATGTTTATTATTTAATATAAAAATAAAATAAGTTTAATTACTGTAATATAAATTATAGAGTATGTGATATAATCACCCACAGTAAAAATGATTTCATTTTCCTCACATTTGATCAGAACATATTTTTGAGCTCCGTGAAGTTTATCATATGAAAGCCATCGTTCCTGAACTCCAGCGAAGCCAAGCTCTGGCTGATTGAAAATAGATAATTTATTCTACATTTTATCATAAAAGTTCCCCTCATTCCATCCCATTAGGTTGTGTTTTAAGCGATATTCAGATCCCAAATAATGAGAGAAGAAAAAAGAAATTTTCTCTTACAAATAAGCTTCAACAATTGATCCTTCAACTGATTCTTTGTTACATACTTTTCTCTTTAATATCTACATGCATATCTCGAATGGTTACATCCATAAAAAATGTACCGGACCTCCACATTTATATTAATGTGGAAAATGTAATATCATATGTTCTATTGATTCAAAGAAAGTTGGTGGGAAGATTTTTTCCAGTTTACATATAATTGTAACAACATCTTCATCCAGTTTTCTCAGTGCATCATAGTCTGTTGTCGCCAGAAAAATATCTTGAAACAAATATGATAAACCTGTTATTGAATCCAAAATAATATAATTAAACAAACCTCTTAATCAAATCTGCATAATTATTTCCATTTTAACATGACAATCATGAATTTTTAATCCTGTAATATGACCATTCATAACACATCTTTTCAAATTATAATCATAGCCATATGAATGTCTCAAATCTATATTCCAATGAAATAATAATAAATGACTTCCTTTGGATAGTGTGTAATCTTATTTGGGATTCATTAACCTCTATGATGTGACGTTTTCAAATAGTTCCTGTTCTGGTCACCTATCAATTTGGGAAATATATAATCATGCCATTGAATTATCTTTGATATTATATGGTGTATCCAAAATGTATGAAATAAATTATCAAAACATTCCTTCTCCATATTCTTGTCATCAAACATGTGGCAGACCAACAAATCAGACCAATATGACAGATCCAAAAAAATTCCCTCTTTTATCCAATTATGTTCTTTCCTTGAGCCGTTAATTTTCTCTTAGTTTATTGTTGGTCCATATGTTATTTATGGTAATAAAAATACAACTGATTTTAACTCTTTACCTAATGTAATTTTTGGAGGTCCATCCCTTTCAATTGGGCCTTTTCTAAAATGGGAATTTTTCCTCTGAAAATGATGATTGTTTGGAAAAAATATGCGACAATTGTCAAAATAGAATGGTTTTTTTCATTAACGAGAATTAATGCTTTGTTGTCTCCAATACAGTAAGGAAATGGTTTAGGACCATGTGTACCCCAACCAAATAACATTCCATATACTAGGAAGTCACTAATTGTCCACATCAAGGTAGGTATTAGTTGTAATTTTTGTTTCGCAGCAACTTCATATGTACTCACACCATTATTCAACAATGAATTTAACTCATCAATCAATTGTTTCACATAAACACCAATATTATTTTCTAGAGGTCTTGGGATTAATAAGGTATAAACATATAAGTATCATTCATCAACAACCATGGAGGTAAATTTTACGGAGTTACAAAGACATGCCAACATGAATTTTGACTACCATAAAACCCAACAGACAGAAACTGTCAGTAGAACGTCCCGATCGTATATTCTAGAGTTCTAAAGAAAAACATGGATTAAATCTGTCAAAATGATTCTTTGAATCACGATTAGATGGATGATTCAAGATTTTCCAATTTTAAATCTTGGTTTTGTGCCATGACATCATTTTCGTTGTGTTCTAAGACAAAAATAAACACTGTATCCTAGGTGTAAGTGGGAAATATCTCAACTAGATTACAAGAATCAATCCAGAATTCACTAGTTGACATTCTTTATTCCTTGATTGTCCACATGGGGGACAACTATTCAATGACTCATTTTCACCAGAATATAATATACAATCATTTTCACATGCATGAATCTTCTAATAAGTAAGGCCTATATTACAAACCAGCCTCTTTCTATCATAGTAATGTACTGGAAACACATTTCATGTCAGGTAACAGTGTTTTAACCAAAGAAAATATCTGATCAAAATATTTTTTTGACATTCCGTTATCTAAATTAATAGCCATAAATTTTGCAACTGCTTCTAATTTTCTTATCTTGCAACAAGGATATAATGAATCCTCAGTAGAACTCAATAATTCATAAAATTCAAATGGATCCAACTCAGGAGTTAAAGCAATACCATCCTAAGTTTCAATTTGTTGAATAGATGGACATGCATCATCATGTACTAAATTTTGAAACTATTATGGATTGAGAATAATATTATTAATATCTTCTCTAGAGTCGCGATCACCACGTGGATACCAAAAAAACATAATATATTTGAAAACCAAAGTGCAAGAGATATCCCCCATTGTTTCAAAATGTTTCAAACCTTCTCAGTGCAATTTGTTTTACAAGGGCACTTAATTGGGCCTTCTGAATCAAATTCTAGTTTTGATGATGCAAATGATAAACAAGTTTCAACACCCTTAATATATATAGGATTCAAACTAGAACCGGTAGGATTTTTGTGCTGATTTTTTCAAGCGCGGCCATCTTATAATGACTGTTGTTGACTTCCTTGTTCTATATTTTTCTTCAAAATATAAAATTGTTACAGTTTTGGAATAACTTGAAGTAATAAAAACACTATTCAAAAAAGATAAGATAAATAATTAGATCTACTTCTTATTATTTATAACTAATTACGGGCGACACAATTTCCAGTGGATTGGTAGCTACTCATTTGTCCAACGTCTCATTTACTTGAAAATTTCTCACACTGAATTCACAATGAAGAATCTACATGGTGGTATTCATATCCATTCTCTTGCATATGAGAATGTATAAGCATGCCTCCAACCAGATTCTTCATTGTGATTTCGGTGTTAGAAAGATAGAAGTAAATGAGCCATAGGACAAAAGAGACCCCTTTTCTACAATGAATCTTTTTCTTGCAACTGTCACTGGCTGAAAACATTATGAAAAAATTGGTCCTATGAATGCATATCTAATATCATGAATACGATATTGGTTATGCATACGTAGAAGCACATTTTTCATATTGTTTTGATTTGGTCAGAGTTTAAAGGAGAACAGTCATCGAGAAAAAGGGGTTCCACCAATCTACTAAGAAATTGTGCCAAGTTCTTACAATGTATTAGGATTTATTCCTAATTACTAATAATTACTACTAATTATTAATAATTATTCCTAAGTATTCATAATTATTTCTATTTATTGTTGTTTATTGTAATTATTTTTAATAATTGCGAAATATTGCGAATTATTACAATTTATTCTAAATTATTCCAAATTATTTCAAATTATTGCTAATAATTAATAATTATTACTAATTATTTCTAATTATTGCAAATTGTTGCCTATTTTTTCTATTTATAACAATTTATTGCTATATATTTCTATATATTAGTAGTTATTGATAATTATTACTATTTATTGCTAACTATTTCTAATTATGGCTAATTATTGCTAATTATTACTAATTATTGCTAATTATTTCTAATTATTTGTAATTATTACTATTTATTACTATTTATTACTAATTATTACTAATTATGACAAATTATTACTAATTATTACTAATTATTACTAATTATTTCAAATTATTGCTAATTGTTACTAATTATTAGTAAATATTACTATTTATTACTATTAATTAATAATTATTAGTATTTATTACTCATTATTACTTTTTATTATTATTACAAAATTTTACTAATTATTACTAATTATTACTAATTATTACTAATTATTACTAATTAGTACTAATTATTACTATTTATTACGAATTTATACTCTTTATTACTAATTATTACTATTAATTACTTTTAATTAATATTTATTACTAATAATTACTATTTATCACTATTTATTTCTATTTATTACTACATATTACTATTTATTACTATTTATTATTTTTTATTACTATATAATACTATGTATCACTATTTTTTACTAATTTTTACTATTTTTTACTATTTTTTACTATCTATTACTATTTTTTACTATTTGTTACTAATTATTAATAATTATTTGTATTTATTATTAATTAATAATAATTAATAATAATTATTACTAATTATTACTAATTATTACTAATTATTACTATTTATTACTATTTATTCCTAATTGTTACTAATTATTACTTATTATTACTATTTATTTAATTTTATTGCTAATTACTGCTAATTATTTCAAATTATTGCTAATTATTTTTATTTATTTCTAATTATTCCTAATTACAACTCATTACCGCTATTTCTTAATAATTATTACTAATCATTACTAATTGTTTCAAATTATTACTAATTGTTACTAATTATTACTAATTGTTACTAATTATTAATATCTATTACTAATTTTTAGTATTTATTACTAATTATTAGTATTTATTAATATTTTTAACTAATTATTAATATTTATTCCTAATTATTACTAATTAAAGCTAATTATTATTAATTAGCATTAATTATTATTAATTACTACAAATTACAACAAATTACCGCTACTAATTCCTAATTAGCACTAATTATTTAAATTTATTATTAATTATCATTAATAATTTCTAATAATGTGTAATTATTAACAAGTATTACTAATAATTTAAATTTATTATTTCAAATAAATACTGATGACAAAATAATCTTAATATAATTAAATTCCAACTAATTAAAAATATTTAATGTTAATATAAAAAATTGAATAAATATTAAATTTAATAAATCCTAAATACCTTAAAACTTGATTTCTTATAGGTGTAGACATCTTCATAACTTCTTCATAAAAAAACTAACTTAGAGAAATTTTCGCTCTAACAATAGTGTTTAGAGAAAGAGAAAGAGTAGGAATTGAGAGAAAGTATGAAAAAAAACGGACGACGGTATATATAGTTTAGATTAGTTGCAACTGTACTATTAGTGACGGGACCACTTTAAAATAGTGGTCAGTCGACACTCTTTTTGCTAAGGGGGAATATCCTACTACAAATAGTATGTACCGGCACTGGGTATTTGGGATGGGTCCCGTCGCCAATACCGACCCACAGATGAACTATTTACAATGGGTGATTTCCCCTGTTGCAAATAGTATTTACCACCTCTAGTTATTTGTAACGGGGGGTGCCTCCCTATGACAAATACCCTTTCTATGGTTTGATGTGCAAACTGTGCTAAACATTTTGCGACAGGATCCCTAATTCCATCACAAATAACAAATTATGTGTGGCAAGTTAATGTCTCTGTCGCAAATAACCTCTTCGACAAACAATTTGAAACATGATCTATTTCCGTCGCAAATAACCCATCATAAAAGGTCATTTTTCTTGTAGTGCTTTAATTTTTGCTCATTCTAAGTATTTATATCCATACATGATTTCATTAAATAAAGTAATATATTTGGAATAACAAATACATTTTAACTCTGGTTTCCAATGAAAATTTCATACTTATTTTTTTACTAGACAACCTCCCATCCTTCTGCAATGACTCACACAAGGATGGACGCTTCCCTCTCACTTCCCTTCTCCTTGATAGAGTAGTTCATGGCCACGACGATGTGTCCCCTCCTCGGTTTTTCATGGATAAAGAGGGGTGTTGATCCTTCATCAGATTCGTTTCCTTCCCATAACCCCAGCTTCTCCCCCTTCACTGACTCGTCAACCCTACTGCACTTTCCTTTAATTGACGTTAGCCCTAAAAACCAATCTTTCTCAGATGGAGTTATCTCGGACCCGATTTCATCACTGGAGTTCACGAAAGCTTCAGCGCTCTTGAAGTTCACTCTGGTGGCACGATTCGGTAAGAAACATCAATCCGTTGATGATTTTGATATGTTTTTGAACTCTTCTTGGAATCTTCAGGACCGTGTGATTGTTGGTCTTCTAGATGGGAAGAATATTCTACTCCATATCTCGTTTGAAGAAGACCTGGTTTGTGCTCTGGCTTCTGCTCCGTGATGTATGGAGGGTTTCAGTTTTCCCTCTTTCGGGGGTCCTTTAACTTCCACCTGATGTGAGACTCTCCGGTCTCTACAATTTAGATTTCTCTCCCCAGACTCCCTCTACCGTTCCATAACTAGGAAATTCTCCAGTTGATTGGTTACATGGTAGGGCACTACCTTTACTTGGAAAGCCCTATAGACTACATTACCAGAGAGATTGAAGGCAAAATTCTCTAGCACCACAAGGTATTCTATGAATCGTGGACTAATTATTGTTGTCTTTGTGGTCATCTTGGGAACTTGTATTTAGTATGCCAGCGAGGGTGTAGTTTCATCCAAGCATTTTCATCGAATGAGGGGTGGTTTTAATGATGGCAAGGTGCAGTCGAGCCACTTTAGAGAGCAGAACCTTGAATCCTTAATGTAAGAGATCATTCCTCCCTCTAATTCACATTTGAAGACTGACACTACCATGAATTCCCATTGCGAGGCAGGGAAGAGAGGGGCCAACCCAATGGTTGAGGACATCTTCGAGTTCCTGAAGCATGACCTGCGTGTCCCAAACGAGATGAAGAATGATTCAGGGCCTAAGATAGAATGTATTCTGGGAAGCTGGAGTGCTTCAATGATTCTTGTGAGGGAGATTGAAGCTCAGACATGACAAGGTTCAGGAGGGTCTAAAGAGGTGCAATTCTTGGTTCCACCGGACCAAAAAACTTTCATTTCAAAAGCCCCATCCTCAAAGGTTGTGTACAAAATTATGCCAGATGACCTTAAGGAATGTCTCAAAGGGATTATCTCTAATAATCGGTTTGCAGTTTTGGGTATGGGAGACAGTAATACACCTGAGGATTGGACTGAATTATAGGCAACTCAAGATGAGGCTCCTCTTATGGGGCTAGAGCACCATGAAGTGGACACCGATTCTACAGCAGAGTTAGTAGAGTCTATGGAAGTGCGCATTGTAGAATATTATTTGAGGTACTCCTCCAAGAATAAAAAGAACAATATCATAGACTCAAATGGATTTATCCAACAATCCCATAGGGTGAGAAGATGTAAGGACTATTCTAATTTACCTATCCCCATGTAACAAGGTCTTCCAACAAAGGAAAATTGCATTTAGCATGAGGGGACACCAACCTCAAGATCAAGCATAGAGGCCTTTGCAAGCATGTGGAGTTGGGGACTCACAATGAGCAACAAGATCAAGCAGGAGAAGCATCAGTTACAGATCGGGTGCATGTAGAAAATGAGAGTATTGGGTTAGATCTCTCTTTGAGTAGAAATGAATTGGTAGAGTGTGATGATTGGTATTTTATTATCATTTTCAATGAAGAATCCTTAGAGCAGGATTTAGAGGCCAACACATCACAGGACGAGATGGGAAACAACGGAAGGAACATCTTTGTAGAGAAGTTTATTCAAACACGGGACATGGTGGCTGATAATATCTAATAACATCTTGAAGAAAATCTAGATGCAAATGCCAAAGATCTACAATGGAGTCTCTAAAGAGGTAAGGGTTCTAAAAGACCTAAACTGTAGTTCAATGAGTTTGTCATTACTAATGAAGATGGTTGATTTCATGTCTCTAAACCAATATGGTTTCCCACTTTTCCATAAAAGTGCTTTAATAAAAATATTTTATAATGGCACACTTATTATTTTTAAAATTTCACTAACTGATTCCCTAAAACAACATTTGACTGATTTATTTATATACCAATTTCTCAAAGCTTTCCCATGTTGGGTTTTTTTAAAACAAACAGCACAATTAGATTATTATAAATTTTTACTTATATATGAATTAAAAATTAGGTAACTCTGTATTCCCTTTGGAATAATTATGAAATATTCATTGATTTTTATATGATGAAATATTATCCAATCCATTTCTTTATATGATTAATTTTTATGTAAATTACTTATGATTGATTTCCTTTTGGTTCACCTAAACATGTACATGTTCTTATTAATAATTCTAAACAAAACTCTAATCTGTTGGGTAATTTTTTCAGCTAATTATAATTTATGTATGGGATTAAAGAGTAAACCTAATCAATGATGGGACTCTGTCTCCCATGTGATGTGTTCTTGGTGGTCAACCTTGACTTATACTTATGTCTTGTTTTGTTATGTCTCCACATTTCTATTTGAAAATTATCTTATCATACCATATTCTTTATGTTATGATCAAATGAAATCATTCACAATCCATGTCTTTTATGATGTCATGTTATGACTTATAACCATTATGATATTCATTAAAACAATGTTTATTACCTTAATAGGCTTTATATATCACCCATTTTATAATTTTTCTTACTTATCATATATATTATTACAATATCAAATGGATTTAGGAGATCATTATGGAGAATAAAATAATAATGTTTTGTTTTAGTTTCTTTTTTATGTATTTTGAACCTTGTATAGAAAAGTGAGTCGATTTGTTTTTTTTGGTTGTGTTTATTTTACATTTACATAAAAAATCATCTAACAATATGTGTAGATGATTTGGGTCACTATAGTTTGTATTAGAGAAAGGAATATTTATTTTTATGGATTGTGGCTAGAATAATTTAGTGTAAACCCTAATGATAAGTATTATTATAGATGATTATCCCAAGATATGTATGAATTATAGAGGGAGTTTATTCCATGAAATAACATTTGGTCTAAATAATACAACTGTATGTGGATCTAGAATAGTTTTACCCAGGGTTAATGACCATAGAAATAGTTGATTGGGTATTAACTCAGTTTTCACTTAGTGCATGAAAAATATGCCTTACATCACACCTGGTTATACACTCAGAGGTTATATGATTTGGATAATTCAAAAAAACATTTTGAAAAATTATGAAGTACATTAAAATATTGGGATATTAGAAAACCTAATAAGATGAATTACTATGGATAATATAGATTTAATCCTAGAGACTCATTAGTTAAGATTTACTGGTCATTTATATGTTATTTTATCAATTTTTTAGTTTTACTTTTCACATATTTTTTATTTTAATAATCTCATTCAATTTTTTTATTCTGGTTCATGGACGGAAATTTGAAGAACCATGCCCGAAACATATATAATAGTTGATGGGGTGAGTTCACTAATGAGATTCTTAGAATTATGAGAATAGGAGATAACAACATAAAAAAAGTAATAGATCACATGAATCATGTTATATATAATAAAAGGAATCAAATAGAACAACCTTCTTCTCCTATGAAAGATCATGTTTTAGTGGACTGCTTTATGAGAAAAAGTCACACTATAATTAGTGGATCTTCTATTCCATTCAATGTATTAAAATAGATTGAATACATTTAAAACCTTTTGTCTATTTTCTAATGACAATAATAATAGAATGTTCTGCTGGATATCTATCATCTCAAGGAGGAAAAAAGATTAGTGATGAACATAGATCAAGAACACAAGTTCTAAGGAGGAAATTTATTTCATGTAACATGAATGATAAATGATATTATTTCTCAATTAAAATTTTCCCTGAAAACCCCCTCATAAAATAGGAAGGGAGCTCCAGTGAGTGATGAAAAAATAATATGAGTCTATCGATGTGCATGAGGGAAAATCACATGAAATTCATGTCACAACACAAAAGTCTTTATCAACCCTGAAACTAAGGCACACCATTTATTTAGTTGATTAATGATATGTCTATGAAAATCATTTTCCATTCAGGAATTCAACAAATATGGATATATTTTATTTTATTCTTTCAAGGTAAATATGGATATTAGAGACTCTTAGTTGTCTTATGGGATAAGATCTGCAATGATTAAAATAGATATTTATTTGGGAGGATCAATGGATAAACCTCAGGGAATATAGAAAACTCAACTACCAATGTGTATAAAATGTAGGAAAAGGCATCCTATAAACAACCTAAATTGAACCAAGAGATGATTCAATTGTGGAAAAGTGGGGAATCTGAGTAATCAATTCCAAACGGATGTAAACAATCCCTATAATTTAATAGTGGAATATAAGACCAATGTCAACACATAGTTTGTGGTTCACTGTTTCCACTATAGGTAACATTGTAATTATGAAAAATAATACCTTAATATGGGTGTAATTGGAAAAAACAAATGAAAATAACTACCATTTCTTAGAGTGAAGGAAATAAATATGCAACCCCTATTGTAGAGGAAAAACCCCACAATGATATTGTGTAAACTACATTTTTTATTTATTTAATATTTGAAAATATTCTATTTGATTCTAGATATACATCGTATTTTATTTCATTTCAGATTTTATATCTATTCTAAAATCACATAAAAACGTGATGGATACTCTATTTATCAGAATAGAAACTAAATAAATTATTTCATAACATACATATATCTCATACCCTATTAATGTTTGTGGACTAAACCTCCAAATAATTTTTTGATGCTTCCTTTTGTAGATTTTTATGTTATATTGGTTGTACTTATATAAATTAAACATAAATTATGAGGAGAAGTATATAACTCTTCAAATCCTATGTAATCATGTAATTCAATACTACTGTAAAGATGTGGCTGATTATTATTTGGAATATTTATATCAAGTACTGAAATTATTTCCTTTGACCAAGTATATTTATCTCAAATGATTGAAAAAAATTCTAGAATCATGCTAGAAGACATTTCCATTGTGAGGTACTATACTGATGCATTCTATGAAGTATAGTCATGTATTTCTATGGATTGAGAGGTTAAACTCTCTATTTAACATATACATATATTTTTACCTTTATCCAAGACACCCTATATAATAAACAATATTGAGTTTTGAAAATATAAGCATAAGTTGTCATAGATTCTTAAAAATTGTTCTATATACCCATATTCTTCATCAGGGGGTGTTTAAAACCTCTTTAACATGGAGAATATTTATTCGATGTTACTTTCTGTTGATTATAGTGAGCTCAAAAAACAATGATAAAGAAAATGTATCCCCTTACATGGTTACATATCATCTTCTATCAACCACATCATCCCTAGTATTTCTCTAAGGTAGAAATTTAGTATTTATAACACCATGTAATGTTAATGAATAATGATATTTCAAAGAACACCTTTCATAAAATGTTTGGAGATTAAGAGTTTCTAGTAATTATATTCAAACTTAATAATTCTCTAGTTTTCATTATAAGAATAATGAATAGCATATTTATATTTTTCCTCAAGTGGGGTATTATCATGGTATAAAAAGATTATTTAAAGAAGGGATTAGTCTATGTATTGATTGAAAAGTACAAGGTGATATATCATGACATAACCCAATGGGGATCGAGATGAAACTACTCCTACTCCACCTCCATAGTCTAGGTGATGGCAACTAGAGCTGAAATTAATATCTAATAGGGAAGATATTTTAATAATATAATGGTATACACACACCCAACCATCTAAAAGTAGAAGTGTATATTAATAATAATAAAAAGATTATGTAGAGACCCGAAGCTTGACGTACATGGACATTACATTACTTTTGCGGAATACTTAGTACATAACAAAAACACACACACACAAGGATTGTAATAGTTTAGTGTCTTTGGAAACTCGGAATATAATCTTCTAATCCTGGTGAAAGATCTTCCATATCCCCCACAATGATCTTCTTCTTTTTTTTATACCTAACACCTTTCTTTATATCCTGGGGAAAAGAAAACATAAAAGGGTGAGCTCAAATGCTCAGTAAGGGTAAACAAAATAAATATCAATCACATCGTATACACAAGCACATAACTTTTGGAAATCTTAACCTGCAAAAGAGATCATAATTTCATAACATGGGATAAATCATGGCAGTGAAATGTAATCACAATAATAATAACTTAAAACATGAAACTTTGTGGCATTCACACATAATCATAGAGAATGATTTCGTGTTAGTCAAGACTCATTGCCAAGACTATCTTAGTGGACAAAGTATCTTTCTGAATCGAGTAACCCTCGTTTCAGTCCTGTTTCACTGAACCGGTATAACCTACCATTCCAGCCCTGTCTATCTCATGAGATATAAAATCTTTACCCAATGCATTGGAGGGAGATATAGGTCCCACCCATCTTATAATGAATCCTTTCTTATGTTTTCCACATAATCATAAATCATGCATCATCGCATAACCCATGTAATAAAAATGGGATTCTTAAACAACATGACATCATAAAACAATTCATATAAGATAAAGGAATTCATAAAAATGTTTCCATCACAACATAATCAAATCCATGTAATAATAGGGATAAAAACAGAACTCTTTATCATCTTAGATGGAAAATAATTTTGATAAAACACTTGAACTTCATTCTTGAGGAAAATATCCTTTCTACTTCAAAAACATTTTTCCTTTCATAACATGTCATACAACTTTAAAATAAATGAAGTTAATTAAAAATAAACTTGAAAACTTATAAAGTAATATTCTTGGAAATAATGTTTTAAAAATCCATTCATGCCGTATAAGTTAAAAAAAACAGTCTTCGTACTTTTGTCGGAAAAGTCAAAAAGTACCTCGTACGAAGAACGAAAAAAGATTCTTTTCATACATATTACTAAAAACTCACCGAAGGGTAAAAATGGATTTAAAAAATTGTATGTGGATGGAAATAATATTACATATTGATGAAACATGGATGTGGATGATAAAATACACCCCAGTGAATACTTACGAATAAACAATCTCGGATAAAAATGAGATTGTGATATTTCCCTTACCTTAGGTCCGATTTGCTTTGTAAGTGTCCAAACCTCCTGTATAATGATTTAAATAATGTCATTGACTTATTACATAATCATATTCATTGTTATGATATCATATATGGTTCACTTATGACATTATATTACGTGTTCTTTTGTAAATTCCATGTTAAAGAAGCATTTTGGGTAAAATCGTTTCATTTATCGTAGGTGTTTTGACTTGTTGTTCTTGACATTATTATTACTTATGTCATGATTTACTTACTTCCAGAATATAAAATATGATTTATATATCATATATATTCAGTATATATATATAATAGATAGATAAATGAAATGAAAAACACCGTTCATGGAGACGGTAGTCCGTACGTACGAATGAACGCTGTTTTCCTTTCCTTATTGTCTTGAATGGAAGTAAGTAGATGACATACATATATATATATACATAAATCCAGTAGCTTTATAATGTCATATATTTCATTATTATTTCTTATATATACTTTATAATCATTCTTAAATGGTTAACATTGAGAATGAATCTCATCACGTCGTGGAGACGGTAGTCCGTACGTACGCACGAGCGATGATATCATTTCCATAAATATTGAATTGAATTGGAGTAGATTATACAATATATCAGAATCAATATGATGTTTTAATAACTATGTATAGTTATTCTTTACACCAATATACCCATCCATGTAAGGTGGTGGTGGAAAATAGATTACACCACGGCGTGGAGACGGTATTCCGTACGTACGCACGCGCGGTGATTTCTTTTTCCGTAGGATGGATAGATGGTGAAATAGGGTTGTTTCATACTTATAATAACATATCAGTATATTAGTGATACTGATGTTATTACTTCATAATGAAACAACCTAAGAAGAATATGTGGAAGAAGAAATAAAGATGAAAGAATAGGTAACGGTAATTACCTCTTCTTTGAAGCGCCTTTTGGAGACCTCCTCTTAGGGAACTAAAATTGGTCTTTGAGGAAGACCAGAACCTCTAGGATGTTTCTAGGGAAGTGGAGAAGAGATTTTTTCCGGGGTTGGCCGAGCTTGAGTGCTCAAATTGGTGTGAGGAGGAGGGGGAGGAGGTGTCCTTTTATAAGGGAGGAGAGGGGCACCTTAGGAATACCTCAAAATATTATTTTATATTAATGTCAAAATCGGTTTATAATGGTTTCAACAGGTCTTATTTCGAAGCTAAAGTGGGTATGGGTCGAAATAATATCAAACAATAGGATTTAGACAAGTTTAGGGTATTATTTTAACCTTATCAATTAGATTTAACTCTAAGTTAAATAATTTAACTTTTACCGTGTCTTTTTGTTTTCTTTCACTATATGGTTAATACACTTACTATAACATGCAAAACGAACCCCAAATTGTTTATTATTAATATATATATCCTTATCTAAGTCATTTGGCCGAACCTTAGATTTTTCGGAATAAAATAACAATTAATAATATAATATTTTATTTAAAAACTATTTTGTGTCAATTTTGACACTATTTGATATATGATTTTTGTGAAAGTCATAACAGAATTATATGTTCGAACCAAGTAGATTAAATCAACACTAATATATCATAGTAACCTATAAAATTAGTTTAATTCATAAAAAGTCTCAAATTACATTCATTTAAGCATTTATAACATCAATTATGTTAATATTTCCTTAAAAGGGTAATTACTGCATCATTGTTGTGTCATAAATAAATTAATTTATTTAAAGTCTAAAAATTATAAATAAAATATCATTATGTAGGAAATCTCTTTATCTTTCTAGTGAATATTTATAGTCGAATTTATCTTATGTATAACCCCATATTAAAAACAATTTACTTATTAAACTTTGATTTTAACTATTTTAACCCTTCTTTAAATAAATTAATAATAAATGTCCTAATCTAACCCTAGTGGGCCTAAATGGTCATATTTTATTCCTAAGTTTGTTTTTGGTCTGATTAAACTTATCCAATAGAATTAGGACATGTGTTAGGGTAATAGTAATATCATTTTTACCCTTAGTTACCCTATTTACTATTAACCGCGGTAAAAAAAGTAAAAAGTTACTATTCACCAAAAATTATTTTTATCTCATTGAACCACATTTTACTTACTGATATCAACCGTGTCTGTCGGATTTTCGAAATTCCATTCACAGAAGCGGTAAAATTATGTTTTATGCAAAATTCAGTTTTTAACCTACCACTTAGTGGTTTCACTTTTCATCAAAAATTGAAAGTTTTTAGAAAAATACCAAAATTTCACCCTAGGCTAATTTCGGTATTCCAAATCCAAAAATGAAGTCCATTTTGAAAAATAAAATTTATAAAATTTCAAAAAGTGGTTATTATTATTCATAACGGCTAGTTTTAATAATATTTTAATAGCATAGCGTTGTTTACTGAAACTCGGTATTGCATACGACGCAAGCTATCGAGGAAGGTCGCGATTGCATGCAACGCAAGGCAAGTCAAGGATGTGTGTTGTGCAAGCTCGTTTTGGTGTAGCGTACAACACAAGACATTAGTGAAAAAGAATATTTTTCATAAAATCTTGGGCTGTTACATTCTACCCCCCTTAAAATGAATTTCGCCCTCGAAATTCGTCGGGGTTATAAATGGTTTACTATTCGAAAGTTTCTTTAATAGAAACCCACATCGTAAAAAGGAATACCAAAACTTGGCTTTAAAAACTAAAGTATGAAATGTAACGATTACCCAAATAAACTAATCACTGGGTTTCCACATAGGTGAAAATATGGATATGGAAGAGAAATCTAACCATCATGTTCTGATGGAGAGTGGTAGAGAACAAGGCTATGGAAAATCCAGTAATCACAAATCCATAAATTTGTGACGATATAAGGTACCATCTGATTCATCAGGTA
Organism: Viscum album; assembly: GCA_963277665.1. Classification (NCBI taxonomy): domain Eukaryota; kingdom Viridiplantae; phylum Streptophyta; class Magnoliopsida; order Santalales; family Viscaceae; genus Viscum; species Viscum album. The sequence continues at coordinate 1,417,210,258 of OY728164.1, forward strand.
TAAGATCACTAGGACAACATTTTTGGTTTTCAAGATCATTTCCCTAAAGTTGAAAATTTGAATTAGAATAAATACTTTCTTTATTTTGGTACAATCTCACTGTTGTTCATGCCTTGAACAATTTCCACTTCATCTCTTAAATAAATGAAGTTGAATTTGTTATTCCTGAAGTGTTAGTATGACAGGTCATTCCATCTGTCTCAAACAAAAGGTTAGAAAAAATTATATACATAAGTCGATCTATAGTGAGATTAATCACATATGGTTCATAAAATGGACTTATACTTCATATATCATATTGTTTAATATAATAAAACTATTTTCTACTAAACAGGGACTTCCTGTAGGCCAGTGGTAGGTGATAAAGACCAGTCGCACTTCGGTTGTGGGTTCGATTCCCACAGCCTTGTCCGAAGCGATGGGCTGTCGCCCGTCCTGCAGGTTGTCCTTTTTCTAAAACTATATTACTATAACATCCCATCAATAATATTAAAAAAACTTTTATCCTTAAACAATAATAACTTATGTCCAACATAATCCATTCCAATCTTTAGGCTTTTCCATAATACTGCAGTCCACTCTCATAACATAGTGAAAACGATTACCAGAGATTTAATACCATCGTTGATCCCCATATATCATAAGATATGTTTTGTTGGTCACATTCCAAACATTCAAAGTCCTTAATCATGTATTCTCTTGAATACCTATTGAACCTTATTGAAAACATGAATTCTATTAAAAGTTAACTCTTTCCACATACCAAAATCCTCAAAATTCTATATACTCAAACCATGATATCACTTAGTCCTTATATCAATCATGAGCTCATGAATACTATTAAACATTTCATTTTCTCGTTTTCCCTTCATTATGCGCATATCATCTTATTTCCAAAAAAATATCTCAATCACTTTGAATACCACATCAATAAATATTGCAATACTCAATGATACAACATTATTTTGGAATCCCATTACATAAACACTTAATCATTCTACCACATCGTTGTCATATTCAACATTGCCAATAGTGATCGCATGTGACTTCCCTTTGTCCTTTGCCTTCAGTGGTTGCTCATGTTGATCATCACTAACCCTTGGATTAGGGCATTTATTAGCATAATGCCCCATTTCCTTGCACTTGAAGCATTGAAGTGTTGGTGGTGCGTTCTCTGCAGTGTTTGCTTTATTCACATCATTAGAAACCCTTTTTCCATTACTTCGACACTCAGCTGCTCGATGACCTTCTTTTCCACACTTAAAACATTTTCTAGTCCCTTTAAGACAATCTCCACCATGCTTCTTTCCACACTTTGTGCATAAGGAAACATTCATCTTCTTTTCACCATTATTCTGAGATTTCTCCTTGAACTCCATCTTTCGTTTCTTGTCAAAACCATGAGATGGATATGTAACACCAACTTCCATTTCTACCTTGATAGCACAACGCACAATTTCTTCATAGCTACTGAAGTCTCTTATAGCTAATTCCCTTCAAAGACTTGGTTTTAAGCCACTGAAAAATCGATCAACTTTACTTTCAGGTTGGATGATAATGCCAGATGCATACCTTGCAAGTCTTGTAAAATTCGCTTCGTATATACCAACAGATTCATCATCCTTTTGCTTTAGTTCAAGAAACTCCTTCTCCATCTTTGTTCGAAGAATACGGGGGAAGTACTTACTGAAAAATAAGTTCTTGATCTCGTCCCATTCCATGGACTCAATTTCATCCCTTTGCCTCGTATTCTTAATAAGATTCCACCATTGATCAGCATCACCTTCCAAACGATACACTGCTAAGATGACTTTATCATGTTCAGAACATTGAAGAACTGAAAATATCTTTTCAGTGGTACTGATCCATTGTTCAGCAACAAGTGGATCGAAAGACCCACTGAAAGAAGGTGGACGTTGCCTCATGAAGGACTTAATAGAATATTGTTCCCTTCTCTGCTCATTTGGAAGTCCAGAATGATTCATAGCTTGTGTAAGTATAGCAATAAGATTTTGCACTCCATCTCCCATAACATTTGTTTGCTCAGGAGTACAATCATTGCATTGTCCATTGCATTGATCAACACGGTTCCTTCGGGTTCCAGCCATCGTCTAAAACCCAAAAAGAATAGTGTGAGAGGCAAAAATCATGCTTGGGAAAACAACATAATAAAGGGGGAGTACCTTCAATATCTAACATCTTAGGTTTAATTCTATGATCGTTAGAGTAATTCTAGTACTATAACCTATACGTATACTTAACCTTAGGGACATCCCTAGACATACCTTAGAAATATCTCTAGGGATCTCACTAAAGTTCTCGTATCCTAGTTTCCAAAGGTTGACTAAACCTTTCCTCTGATACCATCTGTAGAGACCCGAAGCTTGACGTACATGGACATTACATTACTTTTGTGTAATACTTAGTACATAACAAAAACACCCACACACAAGGATCGTAATAGTTTAGTGTCTTTGGAAACTTGGAAAATAATCTTCTAATCGTGGTGAAAAATCTTCCATATCCCCCATAAAGATATTCTTCTTTTTTTTATATACCTAAAACCTTTCTTTATATCCTGGGGAAAAGAAAACATAAAAGGGTGAGCTCAAATGCTCAGTAAGGGTAAACAAAATAAATATCAGTCACATCGTATACACAAGCACATAACTTTTGGAAATCTTAACCTGCAAAAGAGATCATAATTTCATAACATGGGATAAATCATGGCAGCGAAATGTAATCACAATAATCATAACTTAAAACATGAAACTTTGTGGAATTCACACATAATCATAGAGAATCATTTCTTGTTAGTCAAGACTCATTGCCAAGACTATCTTAGTGGACAAAGTCCCTTTCTGAATCGAGTAACTCTCATTTCAGTCCTGTTTCACTGAACCGGTATAACCTACCGTTCCAGCCCTGTCTATCTCATGAGATATAAAATCTTTACCCAATGCATTGAAGGGAGATATAGGTCCCACCCATATTATAATGAATCCTTTCTTATGTGTGCCACATAATCATAAATCATACATCATCGCATAACCCATGTAATAAAAATGGGATTCTTAAACAACATGACATCATAAAACAATTCATATAAGATAAAGGAATTCATAAAAATGTTTCCATCACAACATAATCAAATCCATGTAATAATACGGATAAAAACAGAACCCTTTATCATCTTAGATGGAAAATAATTTTGATAAAACACTTGAAGTTCATTCTTGAGGAAAATATCCTTTCTACTTCAAAAACATTTTTCCTTTCATAACATGTCATACGACTTTAAAATAAAAGAAGTTGATTAAAAATAAACTTGAAAACTTATAAAGTAAGATTCTTGGAAATAATGTTTTAAAAATCCATTCATGCTGTATAAGTTAAAAAAAACATTCTTCGTACTTTTGTCAGAAAAGTCAAAAAGTACCTCGTACGAAAAACGACAAAAATTCCTTTCATACATATTACTAAAAACTCACCGAAGGGTTAAAATGGATTTAAAAAATTGTAGGTGGATGGAAATAATATTACATATTGATGAAACATGGATGTGGATGATAAAATACACCCCAGTAAATACTTACGAATAAACAATATCGGATAAAAATGAGATTGTGATATTTCCCTTACCTTAGGTCCGATTTGCTTTGTAAGTGTCCGAACCTCCTGTATAATTATTTAAATAATGTCATTGACTTATTACATAATCATATTCATTGTTATGATATCATATATGGTTCACTTATGACATTATATTACCCGTTCTTTTGTAAATTCCATGTTAAAGAAGCGTTCTGGGTAAAATCGTTTCATTTATCGTAGGTGTTTTGACTTGTTGTTCTTGACATTATTATTACTTATATCATGATTTACTTACTTCCAGAATATAAAATATGATTTATATATCATATATATTCAGTATATATATATATAATAGATAGATAAATGAAATGAAAAACACCGTTCATGGAGACGGTAGTCCGTACGTACGCATGAATGCTGTTTTCCTTTCCTTATTGTCTTGAACGGAAGTAAGTAGATGACATAAAAATATATATATACATAATCCAGTAGATTTATAATGTCATATATTTCATTATTATTTCTTATATATACTTTATAATCATTCTTAAATGGTTAACATGGAGAATGAATCTCATCGCGTCGTGGAGACGGTAGTCCGTACGTACGCACGAGCGATGATATCATTTCCATAAATATTGAATTGAATTGGAGTGGATTATACAATATATCAGAATCAATATGATGTTGTAATAACTATGTATAGTTATTCTTTACACCATTATACCCATCCATGTAAGGTGGTGGTGGAAAATAGATTACTCCACGGCGTGGAGACGGTATTCCGTACGTACGCACGCACGGTGATTTCTTTTTCCGTTGGATGGATAGATGGTGAAATAGGGTTGTTTCATACTTATAATAACATATCAGTATATTAGTGATACTGATGTTATTACTTCATAATGAAACAAACTAAGAAGAAGATGTGGAATAAGAAATAAAGATGAAAGAATTGGTAACGGTAATTACCTCTTCTTTGAAGCACCTTTTGGAGACCTCCTCTTAGGGAACTAAAATTGGTCTTTGAGGAAGAACATAACCTCTAGGATGTTTCTAGGGAAGTGGAGAAGAGATTTTGGCAGGGTTTGGCCGAGCTTGAGTGCTCAAATTGGTGTGAGGAGGAGGGGGAGGAGGTGTCCTTTTATAAGGGAGGAGAGGGGCACCTTAGGAATACCTCAAAATATAATTTTATATTAATGTCAAAATCGGTTTATAATGGTTCCAAAGGGTCCTATTTTGAAGCTAAAGAGGGGATGGGTCGAAATCCTATCAACAAATAGGATTTAGACAAGTTTAGGGTATTATTTTAACCTTATCAATTAGATTTAACTCTAAGTTAAATAATTTAACTTTTACCGTGTCTTTTTGTTTTCTTTCACTATATGGTTAATACACTTACTATAACATGCCAAAAGAACCCCAAATTGTTTATTATTAATATATATATCCTTATATAAGACATTTTGCCGATCCTTATATTTTTAGGAATAAAATAACAATTAATAATATAATATTTGATTTAAAAACTATTTTGTGTCAATTTTGAAACTATTTGATTTATGATTTTTGTGAAAGTCATAAAAGAATTATATGTTCGAACCAAGTTGATTAAATCAACACTAATATATCATAGTAACCTATAATATTAGTGTAATTCATAAAAAGTCTCAAATTACATTCATTTTAGCATTTATAACATCAATTATGTTAATATTTCCTTAAAAGGGTAATTACGACATCATCGTTGTGTCATAAATAAATTAATTTATTTTAAGTCTAAAAATTATAAATAAAATATCATTATGTAGGAAATCTTTTAAGCTTTCTAATGAATATTTATAGTCGAATTTATCTTATGTATAACCCCATATTAAAAATGATTTACTTATTAAACTTTGATTTTAACTATTTTAACCCTTCTTTAAATAAATTAATAATAAATGTCCTAATCTAACCCAAGTGGGCCTAAATGGTCATATTTTATTCCTAAGTTTGTTTTTGGTCGAATTAAACTTATCCAATAGAATTAGGACATGTGTTAGTGTAATATTAATATCATTTTTACCCTTAGTTACCCTATTTACTATTAACCGCGATAAAAAAGTAAAAAGTTACTATTCACCAAAAATTATTTTTATCTCATTGAACCACATTTTACTTACTGATATCAACCGTGTCTGTCGGATTTTCGAAATTCCATTCACAGAAGCGGTAAAATTAAGTTTTATGCAAAATTCAGTTTTTAACCTACCACTTAGTGGTTTCACTATTCATCAAAAATTGAAAGTTTTCAGAAAAATACCAAAATTTCACCCTAGGATAATTTCGGTATTATGAATCCAAAAATGAAGTCCATTTTGAAAAATAAAATTTATAAAATTTCAAAAAGTGGTTATTATTATTCATAATGGCTAGTTTTAATAATATTTTAATAGCATATTGTTGTTTAGTGAAACTTGGTATTGCGTACGACGCAAGCTATCGAGGAAGGTCGCGATTGCGTGTAACGCACGGCAAGTCAAGGATGTGTGTTGTGCAAGCTCGTTTTGGTGTAGCGTACAACACAATACATTAGTGAAAAAGAATATTTTTCATAAAATCTCGGGATGTTACAGATTAGATATCTAGAATATACAACAAGCATGACTAAACTATAGGGTGAACACTAGTAAGAGATTGTAAACTGAAAATTAATGGGGCAAATATACACATAACCAACAGGATGTCCTAACCTAAAAAAGATAGAAATGTAAAATTTTGAGAGATCCCTGTTCTTGACCTCCATTCATTTTCCATCGTAGATTTCCCAATCCACTGTTGTATCCAAATGATTCTATGTAGTCACCACCTTCCTGTCTATTGTCTGCATAAGACATGACACATGTGGGGAATTCCCATGAAGGGGTGAGTATATACATACACAGTATGGAACCCAAAAAGATGAAGTGTGGTAAGTAAGGGACATGATCAGAATAGATATAATATTGAAAACTCAACCAAAATAAATAATGTAACCTCATCTAACCACATGGAGATCAACAGAGAATGAAGGGTGATAATATATCATATCTTTTCCATGCATATAAATAGATTAAAAATAACCAAACAAAATGGATACATACATACATATATATCTATATTGAAACCATAAAAACCCAAATTAAATTGAATGAAATCTCCATCTCACAAACCATCCTAGGAAAGGGAGTTTCATCAGTTCAATAATTTCGTCATCGAAGCTCATCATCTCTCATGTCCACCCAGAAGAAAATATAAATGTCAAGCCACACATCGAAATCATTCTAAGTATTCTAGGGGAATCAATATATAGGTAGAGGATCAATTTCCTTGTATGATAAGAATGTTTCACTCTAATGGTTATAGACCCATCGGTAGGCAAGCTTCAGAGTTCTACTCTAATCATCGAGGACCCATGCCCTACCCGACAACAAGGTGACACATGGAAGGCCACCGACTCAAGATTATCTCTACTAGAGGGTTACACTCTAATCATTGATTACACATCCCTTATATATAGAAGGGTTAAAATCGTAAGTTCATGATCCATGCCTAGACTAGTTGTAGGGAGTCACTCTGATAAACGAGGACCCATGACCTACCCCACGTGAGGGTGAAAATCGAATAGTCGAGGACCCATGCCTAGCCTAGCTAGAGGGTTTCACTCTAATCATCGAGGACCCATGCAAAAAACATAATGGGGGTTCCAATAGGATATGTTGAGGACTAATTCCCAGCCTTTCTAGAGGTTTCCATGCTAATCCTTGATAACCCATACCTATCCTCATAGGAGAATTTCACGATGAAATTTGAAGACCCATGTCCAGCCTCTCTAGAGTGTGTCACACAAATCGTTGAGGAATTATGCCCTACCAAATAGGAGGGTTCCAATCATAATGTCAAAAACACATGTCCAATATTTTCATGATGGTTCTACTCAATTCATAGAGGACCCATTACCATCATGGATGGAGGATTCTACTTATATAGTCTTTAGTGATCCTGAATGATCAATGTAGTCTTTGAGGGTCTCGTAAAGAAGTGTCATGCTGATAACTTATCACATCATATTCCAAAATCCTCTAAGGATGTCACCATCACATTCTATGTTGAAGAACACTCAGTATATTATAATCAAAAGAATATTTGAGTCCAAAAGAAAGATATATGAGAGTTTTATGTTTTCTAAAAAGAAACCAAGGTGTACACGACCTGTGTATGGGACACCACAATGTGTGGTCCTAATCCATCTCCTATATATATCCCTAAAGTGAAAAATTTTACATGACATGTAATAATACATGGTGTATAGAGTGTCTACACAACATGCTCGATCAACCCAAGGTCATACATGTTCTCTCTATTCATGTATTTGTACTTTTCATATGTTCATGTACTTTGGAACATGGATTGTGACTAGTCGGGTGAACACTCATGTAAAACAAGATTAGATGCCATGTTTTTAAACACATGTAAATAGGATATATAGTTGTGCCACACATCATGTGATAGTTATCTTTCTCAAACCCTATCCTCTATAGCTAGAGACCTACATGCAGTGTGTTTTTGAACTATATGTCGTATAGTCAGGATTTTTATAGAAATCGAGATCTGCACCTGTGCATCTAAATCTAGATTCCCCATAGTGAATTTGTCCTTATTTTCTCAAATGAATGGCTGTTAATTCCAATGTTCACTGATTCTAGGTATCCGGAATATGGAGATCAATTATTTGTGCGTTTGTCAATTCTCCTAAGAACTACAAACATCACGGGTATGTGGTTCTTATACCATTGATAATTTGGATTTCCATCATCAAAATGATCACCCAAAACCTTGAATCTTACGATAATGATCTCTAATTTGTTGATCCATACCTCACACATGAATCTATCACAAATCCTAGAGGTCTGATTGGGCTTGGTCCCACCCATCAATATCAAACTAATACCCCATAGGCCGATCAGTGAAGTACACATAAAAATTTTAGAGAAAGGAACCACAACATGGGATTAATGTTTATTTGGCCAAGCATTATTGTCCAAAAAATTAGGCGATCATGGGTTAGAACCTAATGAATAAACAATTGAATTTAAATATTCTTTCACATGAAATTTTCAACATTTGGAGTCTATCAATGTAAGTGATTTATTATGGTCAAAAATTTAATATACTGAGGAAGAATAAAAAATGATGAGTCTAAGATGGAAATTGGATTATTCTTTATTGAAAATCATAATTTTCAAAGATTTATAGAAGTCATTCAGTTCACTAACATCCAATATTATCTGATTTAGAGTCTCACAGTTATCTAATATTGATTCCCCAATAGAAGAAGGAAGAACGATGCTGATTTCTCTTAGGTCTTATACATACATAATCATACAAATCTCCATAAAAATGAATTTATAGATGAAATCAGTTCTATTAATTTATTTCATCAATTGAATTAATATTTTATTTAATCCAATAAATGTACCTCCAAATTCCATTTTATTCTAATGCCCTACATCGAACCATTTTAATCCATGCATGGGGTAAACCTAATGTTCTCGAATCAAATTTGGTCATATATTTATGATATATTATTTTTTTAAGATATGTGACATTTTATTTAAGAAAATATCGGTGTGTAAGATGAAATATATTTAATATTTTTATTAAAACAATTATGGGAACATCATGACATAGAATCCTACATCATCATAGTTCATAGATCTGAAAATATATGAATAAATATTTTAATGTATTAAAAGCTAAAAATGGGTCTCTACATCATTCCATATTTCAGTATTTTTATCCAAAAAAAATAAAAACAATAAAAAAAACATTATATATATAGCCTAAATATAGATCTCCCACTCCTAGGAGCTCTCTGACATGATTCCATGATTCCACAACATGTGAACCAAGGTGATGGTCGTACCCCATGGGGTCATATCCTATTGATCCTTGATCACCACTGGGTGCCCTAAAAAGTTTCTCTATTATAAATATCTAGATATCTCCATTCAAAAATAAGCATAAGGGCATGCATGTATCACATCAACTGAAACATGTGAAATATATCATGAAGTTTCTCAAACTATAGTGGTGGGGAGGGGTGGTATGCAACTTCACCAACCCTAGACACAATATCTAATGACCAAATAAACCTCATCCATATATTTACTCCTCAGTAGAATCTTTGAATTCCTCATCATGGGAAGACACTTAGGAAAACATGGCCTGTCTACTTGAACTCCAAGGATCTATGAAATCATTCCTAACATGATTTTTTCTAGCTTTGAACTATCCTTATCCGATCATGGATGACCTAGACATTCATTAACATCACCTAAAAAACCTATAGACCCATAAGAAATGTCTTTCAATACTCATTCCAGTACAAGGGTGACATGAGGGCTCTCTCAGACATTCCCTTTAATTTTAACAAGCCAATTTATTAGTGGTTTTTGTTATTTTATACAAATTATACCATGAGAAATTGATCCTCCAATTTATATCCAAAGTCTATCACCAAAGGAATCAACATGCCATACAACACCTAGATAGTGCACTAGGTTATCCAATCTATATGTGGGTAAAATCCTATAATCATCCACATTTGTGTCCCAAATATCTCCTTCATGCCTCTCCACAATCATTACATAAACCAAACATCAAGATTAGAGACAATAGTTGAGGGTAAACCTTGAAGGTTAAAAATCACCCATATGTAAATCTACCCCAAACCCTCCACATAACTCTAATTCTTGATTTCAATGAAGTGTGTATACATCATGAGTTTTTCAAATATCACCCAAATGGATTAATATTACTTCACTACCCATGGAATCCCAGTCCCAATGTCCATGGATATTCCATCCTTGTTCTAGTGTAGGATCTAAAGGAGATATAATAGACCTGTCGGAATATGGTGCTCAACATTCACATACTGATAGGTGAGAAACCCGGATACAGTATCTTCCACAATATGTCTCATGCGAGGCCACCAAAACTACCACTAATGGTTTCTACAAATCTTCCCCACACCATGATCTATAGCTAAAATAGATGGGTGGACCTCTCCTATCACCTCCTCCCGTGTCATGATTGGTGGCACTGCTAGTAACTTGAAAATGATTATGTGATTTCTTCCAGCAAAACATCTATATGATGAATCTCCTAGGTATATTCATTCATGAAAGGCCTCATAGTAGATGTATCCAATCCAGGACAAAACACGATAACATCATCAATAAATACCACAACAAAATCATCAAGATATTCCTTGAATACTCTATTCATTACGTCCAAAAGAATACCAACTGTGATTTAGTCCATCTAAATGACATTACTGTAAACTTCTAATGTTCATTCCTCATCAAAAAGTTTTCTTCAGAATGTATTAATTCATTACTTGAAGTAGATGATATCTGAAACCAAGGTCAATCGTAAAAAAAGCTTCATGATGTTGGTAAAATATTTCATCAATGTGTGGTGGAGGAAATATTTTCCTAATTATAATAAAATTTATTTCCCTATAATAACTACATAGCCTCCTAGTTCCATAATTTCTCAATACAAAGAGAAAAGAGGCTCCATGTGGAGAAACGCTAGGGAAAATAAATCCCTTTTTGTCTAACTCTTCAAGTTGTTTCTTTAAATTCACTAAAACCATTATTTCCATTATATATAGAGTCATTTATAATGGTACTGAATAAGGGATTAAATTAATTAAAACCTCAAAATTTCACTTTAGGGGTGTTTATGTAATTCCTCAGGAAATACAATGATATATTCTATTAAAATAGGTACGTCCTCAATTTTTATATTAAAAGATTCATACCAAGATGTTTTTTTCTCTTCATCCCAAGAATTTCATTCACTATTTCTAAATGTGTTGATATAGATAAGAATTAGATGAAGAAGTTTAAACTATAAAAATGTGATTCTTATTCTTCCACAAAAATTATAATTCCCTAATTTTTGAAATAAAATTTCACATCATATTTTCAAATACATTCCATTACAAGGATTATATTAAGGTTAACAATTTGTATAATTACAATGTTAGAATGTAAATCATGTTTATGTTTCATAAATTGGAATTAACGACATATATCTATTGCAACGAGACTTCTCTGATGTTTTCTGACTGAAAAATCCCACATTAAATCGTAAGAGAAATGTCTAATTTTCGTTGATAATCAAGGAAGATATAAAACAATGTGTTCATCCATAATTAAATAAATTACAAGATATATTTTTGGAGATAATTAATGTGCCAACCACAACATCATTAGGGACTTCAATCTCCACTGTTGTGAATGCTTAAGATTGGACTTTATCCCCTAGACTTTCTAGGTAATGTTAACCTAAAAAAGAGGAAAATCATTTTCATAGTGTACTATATGCATAGAGTTAAAAATAATACATTACCAACTTCTTTCCTTCCCTTACAGTCATGGGTTTAGTGGCATTTTATCCACACTTTTAAAAAACTACCATGCCCAATAGGCATGTTCCATGATGTTTCCTTCCAAATTTCATGCAGGAAGGAATGTTAACTCATCTATTATTCCCCTTTTAATTATTTTCTTTCCCATAGTGTTTAGAAACCCCCTTCTTCTCTTATATTCCTTTAAATTCATAGCACTTATAGAACTCTTTTTCTATCATGATATCATAGGAGACTATATTTTCATATGATGGGAAATTTGGGGTGACCAATTCCCTTCATTGGAATGGTTTTAACCCATCAAATAATTGATAAATATTTCCCTTTAGATTATGTTTATAATCCATAGAATTCCATGTTATCATTGTAATTTTGGATTTTTATTTATAATCATTGTCATCCACCATTTTCATCAGATTCAATAATTTTCTCTCCACATCCACCTGTCATTTATGGGGGAAATATTTTTCCAAGGAATGTTCCTCAAAATCTTTTTGTTCCATGTTTTCTATTTTTTCCTCCTCTATCATGTTATGAATTAGTGATCATAATATATTTGTAACTATTGGGTTACAACAATAATCAATGAATACCTTCTCCATTTAGTTTCTTCTCAAATCATGAAATATCATCAATAAAGAAATATATCCATTATTATACTATAAATGGATTTTAATACCAATTTAATGATGGTGTTTGTTGTCTCATGACCTAGTCTACATTTGTTCCCCCACATTGTGGATCAAAATTTTTCAAACGGGTAAGGTTATTGTTCATAACAAGAGTCATCTATCCCAATTTGGATTTTTTTTATAAGACGCCGCAATGGTAGCTCCAACATCATTACCATGCATTTGTGGGAAATACATATATGGTTTCTATTTGTTTATATGGTTTCCATTCCATACAAGGTTCCATTTCAAGACAATTGAATGAATTATATTATGTTATGAATCCAGATTCAAAATTTTTAACTAGTAAAACACATAATCTTAATTTATAATTCATAAATATGTAATCCTATAATCAATAAAATGGTTTCATTGGGTAAATATTTAATTTACTTTTCTAAATAATGTTTTATATGAAATATGAATTATCCTAAGAATATCACCCAATTTTTTTAAACAAGGATCCCGATAAGCCCATTTTCATGACCAGGTTATGAGAAGTCACGTCTGATGTACCATGTCCGAGGTCATACCCATAGGTATATCTATTTTAGAACCATGTAAAATTGTAGTATACAAATATGGATGTATTTATAAGAATACCCATATAATATATATCGTATAAAATTTCTAGGATGTCCCTCTATACTCATCCTCAAATAACTTATTAGGGTTATGTTCCCCAATCCATATTTTGTAAATATTTTTTATGGTTTCTACTAAATAGGTAGGGATACCCACAATAATGACCCCAACCACGATAACCTAGATCTGGTGACTCACTTCATTACATTGGCATAAATACTAGATTATAATCCAAAAGGACCAATCAGTTTTGTACTTTTGGAAGAAAAATTACATTCATGAACCATACATTAAATATCAAAAAATAACTAAAACACATGCGATTTAACCATAATCATGAGTTTAATATGAAAAAATAAATGAAAATCAAATAATTCCAAATAAATAATTACATTAATATTGTACAAATTGAATAATCACTTGGAATATCAATAACTAATCACATAATTAGTGAATGAATAATATCGTACATCATAAGAATTTCATCACGGCTTCAAAGAAGACAACATATATAAATTGGTATAACATCATCGAATACAAAAACTAGTTTTCCTCGAGAGACATATCGATGCATAGAGTGGATATATTGGACCTCTCTAATCACTTACAATTTATAATGCATTCCACATATGAAAAGGATTAAACATATAAAAAGATAAACATTATTATATTAAAACTAGCATATGAAATGATAATACATCTACCATAAACCTTGAATGGTTTCAAAATATATCATCCATGGTCAAAATAATCTTAAAACCTTCAATAAAAAATGGTAAATGGCATTATATGAGATAAATATAAAGAAAACATATGGTCTAAAAAATTATTTTGACATAAATTAAAGTACTCTAATAAAATCATTATAACTTTATTGAGTGAAATACCTCTTTTTACTTGAAAACAATTTATCTAAAAAGCCAAAAAAAATTGAAATAAAAAAGCTTATTTTAAAATAATCATATAAAGTTGTAAATTATGATTCATGATATTATAGAATCATTATGGAAAAAATATACTTATCACATATAATTTAAAAAATATTCATTTCATATTTTTTTTGAAGAAGTCATAAAGTATCTCATTTCAAAGATGAAAAATGAAACCTTTAAAACTATTTTATAAAAAGATAAAAATTGGTAAAAAGAATATATATATTTTAAGTATAATAGTAAAAAATAATTTGGATAACATTTGTAAGAAACATTTTCTTGGATTATAATTATTCCCCAATATATACGTACGTATAGATAACCGAAAATAATAATTTGATTTTGAAATTGACCCTTACCTTGTAATTTACAGTTGATCAATGTAAATTAACCACTAATATAATGGTTTAAAACATGTTTTTAATTTATAATAGAACCATGCCCATATTTAAGATATAATATATTATGTTCTCATATCAATTTTTAAATAATATTCCTATATTAATCATGTTTATGGTGTAAAGTGCTTCATTTTCCTATTCATGTTTTTTGTTTAAATATTTTTTATTATGAATAGGATATATATATATATATTTATATTTATATTTCATATAAATAATTTTATTTTGTTAATAAAGGTTATATTTACTCATTATATAAATTTTTATAATCATTCATGAATGGTTTACTTGGAAAATGAATCTCATCACGTCGTGGAGACTGTAAGATGTACATACACACGAGCAACAATATCATTACCTTAATGGTAAAATTGTAAGGAATTAGATGTTATATTAAATATATAGAATAATTATCATGTTATATAAATTATTTTTATCTATTATATCTACTATTGTTCCAATACAAATAATGTGGCTATGAAAATCAAATTTTACCATGACATGGAGACAGTAAGTCAAATATACACACACACACACACACACACACGGTGCTTTTGTTTTCCATAGGATGGATAAAAGAAGGAATATGGTTTTCCCATAATCATAATAACATCTAATAATATATATATAATTCTTTAGTGTAATTCCTTTATATATATTCTCGAGAGAGCTAGATTTTGTACTTTTGAATAACCAAGACCAATAGAAATTAGACATAGATCTTATGAGGATAAATGGTTTGTGTTTGGTTGATCTTTAAGGCTCAATGTGGTTTGAGGATGTGAGGGAGTTGGTTCCCGTTTATAATTGAGGTTACCGTAACTTTTGGAAAAACAAAAAATATTAAATCAATATAAATTAACTGTCAATTAAAAAATGAACCAGAGTGATTTATTTCTAAAATAAGTTTTTATCGGTCAAAATAAACTCAAAAAATAATTTCTAGACAATTTTATGTTGCATTTATACCCATATTGTTTTTCTTTAACCCTAATTTGATACCGTTAACTCTTTCTGTGATAACATGTGTTTTTACTACTTAAGGGTTCACAACATTACTATAAGATTCCAAGATAACCATAAATAAATCATTGTTTCAATTCAAAATATTATCTACATTTTTTCTGATGTTTATATATTTATAATTTTTTTATCATTTATTAAAATACTATTTTTTAAAATATCATTAATGTCAATTTTCATACTATTCATTTCATGACGTTTTTAGAATTATTATATCTCAAGATAACATGAGAAAAACATTCAATAAATCCATAATATGTCTAGGTTATCTAAAAAAATTATTGGATGATATTATTTATATAAAATTAGATTAATATTAATATTTTTAATATCATTTATTTGGTATTTATATTCATTTAAAAATTACTTCATTATAACTCTGTAAGACTTTAAGTTAGCTATTCATTCCTAAAAATTATAAACAAAATACCATGATTAACATAAAAACATTTTAATTTCAAATTAATTTTTTTAGAATGTTTTATATTATGTATAATCCTATATTAAAAAGTATATAAACATTAAAAATAAGAGTATGAAATGTTTAACATCTCTTTAAATAAAATATAATAAATTTGATACCCTCATATAGGTGGTTTTTAAAAGTTATAATATCATCCCAATGATTTTTTGGTTTGACACACACTTATCCAATGAAATTTAAGAAAATATTAGGTGAATTTATTTAATATTTATAATATTATTTTTACCTGTAACTACTTGATTTTCCTTTACATATATTAATAAAAAAATTAAAAAAGATAATATCTATCATAACAAAAAACAAAAGAAAATGGTTTAAATATTTTGTAACCAAAAATCCCAAATATAGAATCAAATTTTAAAAATTTAAAACAGAAAAGTTATAGTAATTAACATAACATTGATCCCATAGATGGAATGATAAAACATGTTTTAAAGTGAAACATTCAAAATATTAAAATATTTTTATATAAAAATTCAATGTGAATTTGATTTAAATTATTGATATTGTATTATATTATAAAACATTAATTTAATTATACTTTACAAATAATTATAAATATAAATTTACATTATAAATTATTTAGATGAAAATTTATTTTAAATTGAAATGAAATATTTTATCAGTATTCATTAAACCATAAAATTTAATAGATAAATACCAAAAATTTAACCAAAGTAATGTTTTATAATCCTTTTTCTATTAAGAATTTTAATTTTTAAATATAATTTATAAAAGTGTGAAAAACAACATTTAAAACACGCACACCATAAAAAGGTATTAAATATGACTCTATAAAAATATTACCTTTTATTGTGTGAAGTTAGATTCATTAATATCATATGGCTATAAAATATTTTGGGTGAATATTAAATATATAAATTTCATAATAAGGTTCATACTATTCACTGTAGCTATTTTAATGACTAGGTTATAATGACCACTTATCAATAGTTCATGGTGCATTCGAACTCAGTGTTGCATGCAACACAAGATATAAAATTTATTTAAAAAAACATGCTATAAAATTATGGGGTATTACATTCTTCAGTAATTTTAAAAAATCATTCATTAAGATTTCTAATATATCACCTAATAAATATATTTGGTTTTTTTCATCAAAATTTCCTCAGGCTCCCATGTCACCTCTTCTATATTAAGATTTTTCTATAGTACCTTTACCAGTTGAGTCATCTATTTCCTCAAAATTTGTTCAACATTATACAGAATCTAGATAGGCTCTTCATAGTAATATTATTCAGCTTCCAATTATATTTCATTATAATTTCTAAAATGTGTTGGGTCTGGCATGTACATTGAAAATAGATATGGAAGACATTATTTACTTTAGAAAGGATATGTGGTATTTCCGAATGATAATCCATAATTCCAATTTGTTCTATAATTTCTAAAGTTATGATATATCTAGGGCCCATTTTCTCTTTTTTACTAAATCTTATAAGACCCTTCAATTGTGATATTTTCAATAAAACATGATCTCCCAGTTGAAATTCAAACACCTTTATTCGTTTATCGACTTAGTTGTTTTTCCAACTCAATGTTTATTTGATATGGATTTGAATAGTCTCCCCCATTTCCATTGTTTCCAAAAAAAATTATGCTTCTATAATCGTATTTTATATATTTCTTCCCAAAATGATTGTGTATGACATATCATTCTATATAATGCTTCATACGGTGTCATTTAAATACTTGAATTGAAGCTATTGTAATAGGTAAATTCTAAAGAAGTTTAAATATCTAACCCAAAACCCATTAATGTAATTTTATATGGACCACAACATGTCATATAATGTTTGGATAATCCTTTTTGACTGCCGATCAATTTTATGGTGAATAGTGGGGCTCATATGAAGCTTAGTTTTTAGATCCTTATGAATATTTATATAGAATTTTGATGTAAAACATTGATCCTTATCTGACACAATCTATAAAGGTGAACCATTAAGAATTCTAAATTCATTAATAAAAAGTTTTTCTTGTGATTAAGGGGTAAATCTTCTCATATATCAAGAAAACACATATATTTTGTAAGATGATCAATAATAACAAATACTACATCATTCCCTCAAGGACTCATTATTAGTCCCTTGACAAAATCAATGATGATGTCATCCTATTTCTATATAGGTATATTAAGGTGTTTCATGACACTTCTAGGATGTTGTCTTTTATCTTGTACTTTTTGATAAACCAAACATCTTGACACATAGTCAGTAATTTCTTCCTTTGTATTATCCAACAAAAAATGTTCCTTAAAATATTTTTACATCTTGGTGATACTGAGGTGTATAATGAAATTTGATTTATGAGTATCATACAATAATTGTATATATAGATCAGTTATTTATGTAACATAATGTGTTTTTTCAAATATCAAAATTACATATTCATTTACAAAGTATTTCAATTTTCCATCATTCAAAGATTTAATTTTCTTTTGAAAATTATCATAACCGTACAAAGAAATTTTTATATATTCCACTGAATATGGTCTGGAAACCATTTGATAGAGGAGTGATGTTTTCCCTCCCTTAATAATTCCCAAATCTATATTTACTATATCCATGATCACATGATCCCTGTAAATCCCCAGTTCTTTCATAACTCTGTGATACTTCTTTTTCAATGCATCTGCTACCTTATTTTCCTTACCTATGTAGTAATGTATTGATAAATCATAATCCCTGAGTAGCTCAAGCCATATCCTTTTCATAATAATGAGTTATTTCTATGAGAAAATATATTTCAAATTGTTGGGATCTATATATATCCCAGATCATTAACTATATAGATAGCATCTCTATATCTTCAATGAAAACATTACCGCTACTAACTCAATATCATGAGTTGTATAGTATTTTTCATGACTTCTTAACTATCTTAATTCATATGAAATTAATCTATCAATAGTCATGAAGACACACCCAGGTCCTTTCTTTGATGGATCACTATAAATAAAAAATATATGATTTCCACATGGTATCTTTATGATCAGAGCATTGAACAATATTTTCTTAAATTCTACAATAAATTATTAAATATATTTTTCCATAATAACATAACCCTTTTATGTGTGATATTGGTTAACAAGTTTTCCAAAAGGGATTTTTTTAAATTAAATGTCATTAGTAAAACACTAAACAAATAAAACTAAGTAACCCAGTTATGATTATTGGTATAATCCATTCTTTTATTCAAATTTTATTTAAAAGATCATTATAGATTCCATTTATAAATACAATATGATCATGAAAATAAATTTCATATAGCTGGCCTTTGTACTTGATAAATTTACTATATAACACATTTATTCTGGGAGTCTCAAGAATGATCTAAAAGTGACTATCATGGTATTCATAGAGTTTATAATACACTAAAATATCATCAATGAATACCACAACCAAATAAACAATATATTAATTGAATAATATATTCATTAGATCCATAAAAAAATGAGGAGGAAGTAGTCAATAAGAATGGTATTACAGTAAACAAATATTGTCCATACAACATATGAAAAGTTGTCTTAGGAATATATTTCAACATTACTTGTATGTGATGATATCTAGAATGAAGGACAATATTCGAAATAAATTGAGCTCCATGAGGTTGATCAAATAATTCATCAATGTGAAGTAGGGGTAAATTTTATTTATTATATTAGAATTTACTTCCCTATAATCAATACACAGACTCATGTATCCATCCTTCTTCTTAAAAAATAGAATAGATGACCCCCAGAGAGAAACCCCAGGATGAATAAATATATTTTTATCCAATTATTAATGTTGTTTCTTAAACTCCACTAACTACATGGTTGTCATTCTATAGTGATTAACTGATATTTATCTTACATATTGGAATAATTCAATACAAAGTTAATCATTAGGTTCTGAGGGGTGTCCATAAAATTTCTCAATAAATAATTCCTTGTATTTATTTAAAATATGTACATATTCAATTTAAAGAATGTATTCTTCATCCCCAGAGGTCATTTTCTCTTCATCTATAAGAATTTAATTTATTAGAGCTACATTGGGAGTATCTAGATAAGAAAGAGATGATGATGTTTATTCTTTATAGATAAGGGATCCTTATTTATCCTCACTGATCATAATTTTTGTTGAGTCAATAAGGTTTTCATTATGACTTTTCCATTCCTTCTTGTTTTGAAAATCACAAACACCTTATAACTAAGAAAGTCTATATTTTACTTCTATAAGGAAAATTTACTTCCATAAATAAATTTACCCAAACCCAGATTTTCTTATACATAGCAATATATTTTTCTTAATTATAAAAGTCAGATTCATCCCTAAAAAAACCTTAGAATCATATAATGCTAAGGTATGAAGCATTCTGTTTTAGGACCCGAATTCTGGATACGAACTCTAAGAAATTTCCACTCCGAATTCTGGATACGAACTCTAACAATGTTCCAACTCTGAATTATAGACTCCGAACCTTTTCTAGTTCAACTCTGATCTTTTACTATGTTCGACTCCGAACTTTTACTAGTTCGACTCTGAACATTTACTAGTTTGACTCCGAACGGTTACTAGTTTGACTGCGAATGTTTAGTAGAACGACTCCGAACTTTTACTAAGTTCAACTCCAAACTTTTACTAGTTCGACTCTGAAATTTTACTAAGTTTGACTCTGAACTTTTACTAAGTTCGACTCCAAAATTGTATTAGTTCGACTCCGAACCTTTATGAGTTCGACTCCGAACATTTATGAGTTTGACTCCAAACTTCTACAAGTTCAAATCTGAACTCAGAAAGTTCAGATTCTGAACTCTAGTGAAACCAGAACCCGAATTTCCTTAGAAATTCAGACTCTAGAATTATACAGAATTCAGGTTCCGAATTCCTTTAAAACAGAATTTGAATATCCTTTTTTTATCGTAGACTCTGAATTCCATTTTGATTAGACTCCGATGTTTTATTTTCATACACTCCGAATTCTAGTTTTACTTATACTTATACGTGTTTCATTATAAGACAATTTCGTGCTTTTAGTTACACATGTTTTGTTATAAAATGATGTCGTACTTTCTGTTTCTAACAAACCATTGGTTTAGTGACATGTATACAGGTCCCTCCGTAGTTCAAGGAAAATATGACCATTAGAGGAGGGATCCAACCATTCCAACCGATCCTATAAATAGAAGCTCATTTGATAGAGCTCAATAGTGATTTGATCACTCTAGAGACCACACGCTGTTAAGGTGATTTCTAGAGAGAGAAGCTTTTCATGCTTTGAGCGTACTGAACAGCTCATTCAGATTGCTTCGTGCGACTCCAAATGTTGGTGATTACATTCGAGGGCTTCCGAGGATAGGATGACAGAGGTGCCAACTATATTGAAGTTCTAGGGCTTCCTTATTGAGGAAGACAGAGGTTCCAACTACCATGAATTTGAGGGCTTGCGGGGATAGCAAGACAGAGACACCGATATTCATATCGAGGGCTTACCCTGGTGTGGGTAAGACAGACTTGATTGAATGTATAAATCATGGGAACTTTATCCAAGATTGTTAGATACCCTTCTCTTTGGGTTAAAAGATTTATATCTTGTTACTTGTTGTTTTACTACTTGTTTTTTCACTGCATTTATTATTGTAAGGAAAGTATAATCTTATTATTTTTTCTTCAACTTGTACTCTAATTAGTTTAGATTCTATAAGCTTTAAGGTAGAATCTAATATTGTAAACTTTAGTTAAGTATCAATTTCCGAATCCATATTTTCAAAACCTGTTTTTCAGAATCACAATCCATATTAAAGCATGTGTATAAAACTAGAAGTTTTTAACTTCATACCTTGTTCAAATTCTTCAATTGGTGTCTGAGGTGTTGTGAATTTACTTAGTTTAACTTTTTTAAACTTAGATCTTTCCTTGTTTAAGGAAATATTTAAAGTGTACAATTCACCAACTCTTGTAAATTGAGCATCTATATCCTATACCAATCCTACAATTGGTATTAGAGGAGGTTAACCCAAACCACAAGGGTTTGGTAAAATCTGAAGTAACTCCTGATTAGGTTTAGAAGAAATGTTTCATATTCATACTTTTAGGATTCATACATTTTGGATTCATATTTTTCGGAATCATAGTTCGGATTCACTTTTTTTCTTAGAGAAACAATTTTTCTTGCATAGAATATTTTCTCTTATTTATAGAATTATAATTCTAATAAGATCGTGTGAAAATGTTTTTCATAGAGATGGTAGGTTTATATGTTGGTTCTATTGAAAACCTTAATCCTACAAGACCACCAATTTTTGATGGTAATGACTACGAATACTGGAGAGATCAAATAAAGACTTTCCTTATCAATACTGGGGTAGATAACTTTTTTATGCTTACTGGAGGTTATAAAATTCCTGATAAGGAAGTGACTGCTTTCACTAACCAGGAGAAGCATGGTTATCAATTAAACTATAAGGTACGCAATACTCTACTATACTCAATTACTAGGAACATATATAGTCAAATTTATTCATGTGAAACAGCTAACTGTATATGGAAGAAACTTGAGGTTACACATTTTGGTAAATCTAAAGTGATTGAGACAAGAAGAGCTATGTTTAGAGCTAAGTATCACGGTTTTAACATTTTTTATGGATAAACCATTTGAAAAGTTCAACAGAGGTTTATAACAATTGTAAATAGTCTATAATATATGGGAGAGAAAGGTCTGGATGATGAAGTGCATGTGGATATTATTATTGATATTATAACCAATGAGTGGGAATCAAAGAGAACAACAATTGCTGAGATTAGGAAGGTCACTCAAATTTCCTTAGATGAACTATTTGGAACTTTTCTCCAACATGAAACAAGAATGAATAGGGATGGTGACAACATCAAAAAGAAGAAGGGGAATGGTACTGTTTCATTTACCACAACTATAAATCACATGAAAGCTAAGACTCCTGAGAGAGTAACTAGATCCAACTCTAAGAAGGTGGTTATTCAATCAGAATCTAGTAATATTCAAGTATCATAGAATGAGTTATAAAATCTTGCTCGAAGGATGAACAAGATAGAGGTCCAGAGAAATTTCTATTCCAAGTATAAGAAAAAGGAAAGGAATTATAGGAAAGATAGAGAAGTGACTTGTTATGAATGCAAGAGAGATGGAAATATTAGAACAGATTTTCCTATGATCAAAAAGAAAGAATGAAAATAGAGGCATTCTAAAAGAAATAGGATTAAGTATTAGAAGTCCAAAGATAATAATGTTCTGAAAGCTAATGACACCTGGAGTGCCACTAGTGGTGACTCTTCAGATGAATCTTCTGATTATGAATCTTCAGGACAAAATAATCTTTGTCTTATAGCCAGATTATTTATTAACAATCATTTCTTCATGGATAAAGAACACAATTCTCAATCATTGAACAATGTTTCATTAAATTCTAATGATAGTAAATATTATAACTCTTCAGATGAATAATCCTCTTCTGATGAAGAAAATACATCACCTACCTATGAAGAAGTTTCTAGGTTTGCTGAACTTAATGAGATTGAGAATTCTAAACTCAATAAAAAACTTGATAAGGAAAACTCTAGGAATACTATTCTTATAAAATAAATATCAGATCTTTCTAAAGATCTTGATATGAAAAAATACTGATTTTATAAGTATTTCAAAAAATCTTGGGGAAGTAAATTCTTAGAAGAACAAACTTTCTAAAGAGCTAGAAAAATCAATTTTTAAGAAAAGTTTTATCAAGCCTAGATCTAGTTCTAAGCCTAACAATTTTGAAGATAAATAATTGGTTATAAAATTGAAGTCCGAAATTTTTTCCTTAAAGTAGTGTTTGTCAAAATTTACCCATGGTAATGAAAATTTTGATAAAATTTATTCACAAATATGACCTTTAAGAAAAAAATCTGGAATTGGTTATACCCATGCAAAAATAATTTTTAGTAACAATTATTTTGTTCCACAAAGTGCACTATTTTGTACCAAGTGTCAATGTGGTGGTCACTGGGAAACAAATTTCTCTTAAAAAAACCCCAATCTCTCGGTTTTCATAAAGCATACATTTCTAAAAGATGAGGGTACCCAAAATTTTTCTTTCTGGAAAACCCGGATCCAAAAATATTTGGATTCCGAAAGTCTAACTCATTTTTGTTTTCAAGAAGGTAAAGTAAGTACCAACAACAATACATGGTACATGGATAGTGGATTTTCCTGTTACATGACGGGTAAAAAAACCTATTTCAAAAATATTATCAAAACTAAAGGAGGAAAAGTAACTTTCGGAGATAATGCTCAGAGAGAAATTATTGGTATATGTAATATTGTTCTTCTTGGTGAAACATTGATTTCAAATGTTTTGTTTGTAAAGGGTCTTAAGAATAACCTCATTACCATAAGTCAGTTATGTGATGGAGGATACCTTGTATATTATAGGACTGATAATTTCTTAGTTCACAATTCCAAGGAAGAATTTATTCTCTCATCCAATAGGAATGAGAATGTTTACACATTAAACTTAGAAGACCTCAGGAGCCAAGACCTACCTTGACATAGTGCAATGGAAGATCATTCTTGGTTATGGTATAGAAGACTAGGTCAATGCAATCTTAGGAACTTATGTAAACTCTCTAAGAAGAAACTAATTAAGGATCAACAGGAGAATAGATTTGATTCTTCTACAGTTTTTGATCCTTGTCAATATGGAAAGAAACATAAATATAGTTTTAAATCAATCAGTTAAGTCTCAACAACGGATGCATTACAGTTAGTGCACATGGATCTTTTTGTTCCAACACAAACTGGAAGCCTTGGAAGAACATACTATGTGTTTTTTCTAGTTGATGAATACACTAGATTTACATTGGTCTATTTTCTAGCAAAGAAGGCTAAAGCATTTTCCTTTTTCAAAAGTTTTAGAGCCCAAGTTAAAAATGAGAAAATCCTTCCACTGAAAACTATACATTGTGATCATGGAGGAGAATTTCAAAATTTGGATTTTGAAACTTTTTGTAGTAGAAAAGGTATTACTCACAACTTTTCAGCACTGAGAACTCTTCAAAAAAAATGGTGTAGTTGGAAGAAGAAATAGAATTCTTCAAGAGATAACTAGAACCATGTTGAGTGAATATTCTATAGCTAGACATTTTTGGGCTGAAGCTGTAAGTACTTCTTGTTATACTAAAAATCGAGTTTTGATTAGACCTATTCTCAATATAACTCCTTATGAGTTATGGAATGGTAGAAAACCTAGAATTTCCTACTTAACTGTTTTTGGTTGCAAGGTATTCATCCTGAATACAAAAGATAATCTACACAAATTTGAACCAAAATCTGATGATGGAATTTTCTTAGGTTACTCCACAACTTCTAAGGCTTATAGAGTTTTCAAAAAAACACTTGTACTGTTGAAGAAACAGTGCAAGTACAATTTGATGAATCTGATCCATTTTTTTAAACTATCCCAACCTATATCCTCAGATGTGTTTTCAAAAACCGATTATCAAACATTGTTAGAAGATCCTTTTGATAAGGAAAATGTTCAAGAAGATAATTCTGAAACATTTACCCTAGAATACTTTATACCATATGTTGATGAATAGGTTTAACAAAACCCAAACCAGGTGTTCCTAAAGAATCATCCCAGTGATAGTATCATTGGTGATGTAAATCAACCTGTAAGGACTACAAGTTCCTTGAGAAATGAAGTAGATCTAGCATTCCTTTCCCAATTCGAACCAAAAAATCACTGATGAAGCTTTAGGTGACGATGATTGGGTTAAATCCATGCAAGATGAAATAAATGAATTTGAAAGGAATAATGTATGGACCTTGGTTGAAACACCTAAGGAAACATCTATTATTGGAGTAAAGTGGGTCTTCAGAAACAAGTGTGATGAAAATGGAGTCATTGTAAGAAATAAATCTAGACTAGTTGCTAAAGGCTATAATTAGGAAGATGGAATAGACTATAAAGAAACCTATGCACTAGTAGATAGACTTGAATCTATTCGTATCTTACATACCTTTGCAGCATTCTTCAATTTTAAACTTCTTCAAATGGATGTGAAATGTGCTTTCCTTAATGTTCATGTTCAAGAGAATGTTTTTGTTGAACAACCTCCTGGATTTGAAGACACAAAATACCCTGATCATGTTTTTAGACTTACCAAAGCTTTGTATGGCCTTAAACAAGCCCCACGAGCCTGGTATGGTAGACTTACAAGATTTTTGTTTCAAAATAACTATGTTAAGGGTAATGCAGATCCAAAAATTTTTATATAGAAAGATAAAAATGTTATGATTGTTCAAATTTATGTTGATGAAAATATATTTGGTTCAACTCAGCACTCTTTAACTGACTCCTTTGAAAGTCTAATGAAATCTGAGTTTGCAATGTGTATGATGGGTGATTTAACATTTTTCCTTGGTTTTAAAATTTCTCAAAGACTGGAAGGAACCTATATATCTCAACATAATTATATTAAATATCTTCTTAAAAAGTATGAATATGACAACACTAAGAGTATAAGTACTCCCATCAGTACCTCAAACTCTTTAGATATTGATGAAGCTAGGAAACCAGTAGATCAGACATCTTTTAGAGTATTGATAGGAATTCTACTATACATGATAGCTAGTCATCTAGAAATAATGTTTTCAGTATGCTTATGTGCAAGATATCAATCCAATCCTATAGAATCTCACTTAAAGTCAGTGAATTTTTTTTCACTACTTAAAGGGAATTGTGGATCTCGGATTATTTTATACTTCTGGAAATGATTTTTCTTCGAAAATCTTTTTAGATGCTGACTTTGGTGGATGTAGAATGGATAGAAAGAGTACATCTGGAACATGTCATTTCTTAGGAGATTCATTAGTTTCTTGGTCATGCAATAAGTAACACTCAGTAGCACTCTCCACTGCGGAAGCTGTATATGTAGCAGCTGGAAGCTGTTGTGCTCAAGTGATGTGGATGCAACACACACTCACAGACTATGTATTGAGTTTTACAGAGACTCAAATTTTGTGTGATAAAACAAGTTCCATTTCCCTTAGTAAAAACCCTGCACATCACTCTCATGCAAAGAAAATAGATATTAGGCATCACTTTCTTATGGATCACACACATAAAGGATATATCATTCTTCAGTTTATCAGAACTCAAGATCAAATTGCTAATATTTTCACAAAATCATTACTGTATGACAGATTTGAATACGTTAAACAAAATTTATGAATGATAACTGTGAGGTAATCCATATTCCTTAACTTCTTGTAAAGAAATTCTCCTTACAGTAATAAACTCTTTCTCATATGCAGAGTACATTTTCATGTTAATAAAAATTGTCATTGTCAGTTTTCTTTTCAAACATATTTAATTACATTTTTTGTAACAAGTTTTTGGAAATTCTCGGAATGGAAATTTCCAAAATATAAATTTTTGGAATTGAAATTCTCAGAATGGAATCTTTCGGAATGAGAATTTTTGGAACTAAAATTTTGGTAATGAATTTTCCATAATGAGAAATTTTGTAATGAATATTTCGTAATGAGAATTTTCTTTTTGAATTTTCCGTGATGACAATTTTCGTATTGAATTTTTTGTAATGAGAATTTTGCAATGAATTTTCCATAATGAGAATTTTCATAATGAAATTTCCGTAATGAGAATTTTCATAATGAATTTTCTATAATGAGAATTTTCATAATGAATTTTCCATAATGATAATTTTCGTAATGAATTTTCCGTAATGAGAATTTTTGTAATTAATTTTCCGTAATGAGAATTTTTGTAATGAATTTTTCATAATGAGAATTTTCATAATGAATTTTCCGTAATGAGAATTTTCGTAATGAATTTTTCAAAATGAGAATTTTCATAATGATCTTTCGTAATGATAATTTTCGTAATTATCTTTCGTAATGATAATTTTTGTAATGATCTTTCGTAATGAGATTATTTGTAATTATCTTTCAAAATAATAATTTTCGTAATGAAATTTTGTAATGAGTATTTTTCGTAATGAGTTTTTTTTTCATTATTAAGGACTTTTCTTCAAGAAGAATATTACCAATTACGAACAATATTTCTAGCCAATCCGAAAGGTATGATTTCCTTACTAAAATTTTAGTAGTCATATTTTTAATGCTGGTATTTTCCTATGAGTTTTAAAATTATTTGGATTCTAGTTTTCCTTAAATCCGAATGTTTTTCTTAAGACCTCAAAAGATCGGAGTCAAGTTTTACTTGTTGGAAAGTTCTCAATCGTCAGATCAGATAAAAAATATTTTCAACCGTTAGATGGTTTTTGGAAGACCAAAGGTCACCTTCATTGCCTATATAAAGGGGACTCTTAGAGTCGTCCCACATCGGTTTTTCAAAGCTTTCACGTCTCGAAGCCCTGACTCTCTTCTTAAGGACCGTTCCGATCTTTGTCAATGTCAATCTGAATCTTCCAGAACTCTCCACTCTGAATGTCAGTTGAAGGTACATCTCAAGATATGTTAACTACAAAGCCAATTTCAATTTGGTTAGTCTTTAGGGAAAGGTTACTGCAATTATATTTCTACAATTTTGATTCCCTTATAACCAAGAATATTAGATTGAATGGCTGGGAAGATGTTTTCTTGTCTATGTCAGAAAAATAGGATTCGGTTTACACAGATTTACTGGTTGAGTTCTATGAGTCTGTTTCCTTCCAGTAGGAAGAGAGAAGAGAGTTATTTTCCTTCAAGTCTTATGGTAAGACTTAAAAATTTTCTTATACCAAGGCTGCAAGCTTGGTGGGTTTATCGTACGAAGGGGAAGCTGAGTTTTTCTCTTATAAGCTTCCGGATGAGCAAGGAAGTTTTAAACAATGTGAGGGATTTGAAATGTCTTGGACTCAAAGATACCAAGACTATTAAGATTTCTTATCTCACACCAAATAATCAGATTCTACAGTTGTGGGTACAAGGATTTCTTATACCAAGAAGGGGTGACAAGGATAATCTGAAGAAGAGTAACATTTATGTCATAGATTTCTGGGTAAGTCTAAGGAACATAAATTTGATGAGGCATGTCTTGATTATGATTAAGAATTTAAAATAAGGGAACATGAGAGATCAAATCAATATGTACCCTACCTTAATATCAAAGCTGATAGTTCAGTGCATAGATTCTTTCAGTGTTGCTTGTAAGTAAAAATTTCGGAATTGTAATATTGTGCCTATCAGTGATGATATTTTGAAAAGGATGAAGATGGGTTTTTCTGCTGAATCTGGAGAATTATACCCTTTACCAGAGGGAGAGGGTATGTTCATTCTGGAAAATGTTGAGAAGGATGAACCAGTGAAGAAAGCTTCTAAGAAGAAGAAGCTTAAGGAAGTGGTTGGTGATGAAAATACTCCCAAATATAAGGAAACTAAATCCGCACTTCCCAAGCCAATGAAATATAAAGATTATATAGATGACGTGGTATCCAAGTGGAGGGAAGACAAATCGAAATGAAAATAAGGGGATCCATAGTTCGTATTGAAACCTACTGAGGCTAAGGCCTTAAGGGAAAAAGCTACGGATGTGTTAGAAAAAGAGGCAAAAGAGAAATATATGACGAAAAAAAGTGTCTGAAGTAAATCTTGTTTAATCTCTGTTAAGAGATACTGAAATATCCTCAGAAAATATTCACATTCCAGAATCCTTCAATGTCCAACCATCTTTACCTGAGACTCTAGGTAAGAACTATGTCACTCTAGAAAAATACAAGGGTAAAGAACTAGTTGAAGAAGTAGAAAAACAAGCTGGTGAAGAAGTAGAAGAAGCGGTTGTTGAAGAATAAGAATAAGAAGAAGAAGAAGAAGAAGAAGGAAGTGATGATATGGATAAATTGATCAAACATGTAGAAGAGTATAAAGAAAAGGCTGAATCTGCAAAATTACCCACTCTCAAAAAGGCAGTTGATAAAGGAAGTGGGAAAGATGAAGATGAGCAAGAGGAAGAGAAGGAAAATGTTTTATATGATGAGGAAGAATCCTATGAAAATAATTTCCATGATGAAGGGGCAGAAAAGGAGAAACTAGATGAAGATCTAATTGTTCAATTATCAGAAAGTGAGGTAGAATCTTTAGATGATCAACCCATTCTGAATGCTGACAAGGGGAAGCAAGTTCTGATGGATACTACAACAAAAGATATTTTCTGGAAGAAGGAGTTTGGTGGTTCTTCTAAAAGGAAACTGGCGAATGTTGAAGTAGAACAATCTCCAAGAAAGTTATCGGATTCAGTGTCATCAACACATGGTCAAGATTTTGTGGTTGAATCTCTGAAAAATTTGGTGGGCACCATTCCAATTTTCCCCACCATAGACTCCAAATGCTAGATGATGCAACATAGTTTGAATCATAAATCAGAAGCCTTATTCATGGTGATGGATAAGTTTATAAATATTGAGGCCGACCATAAAAGTTTTCTTTTCAATTATGATGTGCATAAAATGTTTTGCAGCAAAATAACTCTGTGGTCTAAGAAAGATGAAGAAGACTTGGCTGTGTATGATAATTTTTATAATGAGGTGAAAGATGCTTTGGACACCAAGGATAACAAGATTAAGAATCTCCAGGATGAGATGATCATTGATAAAAGTTTTCATATTCAAAAAATGAATAAACTGAATGATGAGACTCAATCACATGCACAAAATTTTATAAGGGATAGAAACCTCCGGATTGAGCTTGAGAAAAGGCTGGTAATGCATGATGAGCTTGTGAAGATGCAGAAAGAGTCCATGAAGGCTCAGGCATAAGCTTTGAAAGCCCAAGAAGAAAGGATAAAAGCCTTGGAGAGGAAATATGAGGAAGACCAAAGAGAATTATAGAATCTCAAAACCTTGATGAAGAAGCTTATCCTAATGAAAAAAGAAGATAAGTTAATCCACTCTGATCTTTTATTTTATTTGTCTTTCTTTATTAAAATTTTCTCAACTCTAATGAAAATTTGTTGGTTGTATCTTGTTATATACTAATGTTTTAGAAACCATATTTTCTTTTCCATTCCCTTTAATTATTTTTGAAAATCACAAAGGGGAGAAGGAAAAATAAATACTCCTAGGGTGGAAAAGGAAATAAAACCACTAAAAAGTTGAGAATGAAAAATTTAAAATGAGGAAGAAAAATTTCTATGTGAAGATATCCCTAAAGTAAGGGGGAGTTTCCCACTATGAAGTTTTACATTCCCATGATAATGAAAACTCCACTCTAGAAGTTTAGAATACAGTCCTTAGAGTTTCAATGCCTAAGGGGGAGTTAGTTGTATTCACTTTCATCCATGAAC
This sequence comes from Viscum album, assembly GCA_963277665.1. Taxonomy (NCBI): domain Eukaryota; kingdom Viridiplantae; phylum Streptophyta; class Magnoliopsida; order Santalales; family Viscaceae; genus Viscum; species Viscum album. The sequence goes on from OY728164.1 coordinate 1,417,241,740, forward strand.
AAAGGGAGATAAGTTTTAATTTCAAAGTCTAATGAAATTTTTCAAAGTCCTTATATTCTTTTTCATAAGGATGTTTGTGCTTTCCAAAAAGGGGGAGATTGTTGAGTCAATATGGTTTTACTTATGATTTTCCATTAATTCTTGTTTTGAAAATCACAAACACCTTATACCTAAGAAAATCTATATTTTACTTCTATAAGGAAAATTTACTTCCTTAAATAAATTTACCCTAACCCCGATTTTTTTATACATTGCAATATTTTTTTATTAAGTATAAAAATCGAATTCATACAAAAAAACATCGGAATCATATAATGCTAAGGTATGAAGCATTCTATTTTAGGATCTGAATTCTGGATACGAACTCTAAGAAAGTTCCACTCCGAACTCTAGATACGAACTGTAAAAAACTTCAAACTCCAAATTCTGTACTCCGAACATTTACTAGTTCGACTCTGAAATTTTACTAAGTTCGACTCCAAACTTTTACTAGTTCAACTCCAAAATTTTACTATTTCGACTCCGAAATTTTAATAGTTAGACTCAAAACTTTTACTAGTTAGACTCCAAACTTTTACTAAGTTTGACTCAGAACTTTTACTAGTTAGACTCTAAACATTTACTAGTTTGACTCCGAAATTTTACTAAGTAAACTCCAAACTTTTACTATGTTTGACTCAGAACTTTTATGAACTCGAATCCAAGCTTTTATGAGTTTGACTCCAAACTTCTACAAGTTCAACTCCGAACACCGAAAGTTCAGATTTTGAACTCTGGTGAAACTAGACTCCGAATTTCCTTAGAAATTCAGACTCCGAACTACTACAGAATATGAGGTTTCGAATTCCTTTCAAACAGAATCTGAATATCCTTTTTTATCATAGACTTTGAATTCCATTTTGATTAGACTTCGAACATTTATTTCGTTACACTCAGAATTCTAGTTTTATATATACTTATACTTATTTCATTATAAAACGATGTCGTGCTTTCAGCTACACATATATTTTTAGGAAACGATGATGTCCTTTCTGTTTCTAAAAACCCATTAGTTTAGTGACACCTATACAGGTCCCTCCAAAATGCAAGGAAAATATGACCACTAGAGGAGGGAGCCAATCATTCCAACCGAGCCTATAAATAGGAGATCATTTGAAAGAGCTCAACAACGAGTTGATCACTCTAGAGACCACACGCTGTTAAGGTGATTTCAAGAGAGAGAAGCTTTTCATGCTTTGTGCATATTGAACCGCTCGTTCAGATTGCTTCGTGCGACTCTAAATGTTGGTGATTAAATTTGAGGGCTTCCGGGGATATGAAGACAGAGGCGCTGAATACCTTGAAGTTCGAGGGATTCCATGCTGAGGATGATAGAGGTTCCAACTACATTGAAGTTGAGGGCTTGCGGGGATAGCAAGAAAGAGAAACCAATCTTCGTATCGAGGGCTCACCATGGTGTGGGTAAGAAAGACTTGCTTGAAAGCATAAATCAAGGGACCTTTATCCAAGGTTTTTGGATACCCTTCTCTTTGAGTTAAAATATTTATATCTTTTTACTTGTAGTATTACTAATTGTTTTTCCGCTGCATTTCTTATTGTAAGGAAAGTATAATCTTCTTATATTTCCTTACACTTTTACTATGATTAGTTCAGATTCTATACACATTAAGGTAGAATCTCATATTGTAAACTTTGGTTAAGATTCAATTTCCAGATCCATATTTCTGAATCATGTTTTTCAGAATCACTATCCAGATTAAAGCAAGTGTATTGAACTAGAAGTTGGTAACATCATACCTTGTTCCAATTCTCCAATTATTTTTTGAGGTGTTGTGAATTTTCATAGTTTAACTTTGTTAAACATAGATCTTTCCTTTTTTAAGTAAAATTGTAAATTTTACAATTCACCCCCCTCTTGTAAATTGAGCATCTATATCCTATACCAATCCTACAATTTTGATCTTCTTAAAATAATTTTTTTTATGATATTTGGAAGGATAATACATATTGAAGATTATATCAAATTCAACCATAGTTTTGATGACAAGGTTAGCAAGTAAATCATGTTTATGTTTCATAAAGGGGACTTCCTCACCGAGCTTTGTTTCAACGAGACTTACATTATGTGTTTTGACTGAAAAATCATTGATTAAATGAAAAGGGAAATGAATAATGTTCTTTTAAAACAGGAAAGATATTAAATAATGGTATTATCCAGAATCAAAAAATAATTATACAAGTTTGAGTAGAAAATTAAAGTACCTACTACCATATTATTTTGGACATCAACCTCTATTATTGTGGTCACATAATCATGGCCATTCTCTATTGGCCTTTTCTGGGGAAATTTTCCTCAATGCATAACATAATAATTTTCATAATGTCCTATCCTCTTATAGATAATAAAATTCACCTTAAAAACACCTTTATTTCCCATTCAATCACAAGATTGGGGGCCTTTTTATCCATACTTTTAATAAACTCCCATCCCCAATTGGAATGTTTCATGATATTTCATTCAACATTTATTATAGGATGTAATTTCATCTCTTCCATTCATCTATTTTTCATTATTTCCTATTCTAATTTGTTTAACAACCATCTCTTTCTCTTTATTTTATTTAATGTCATATTACATTGATTCTGCTTTTTCTATTTTGAGAGCATATGAGACTATATCCTCATATGATGAGATATTTTTTGAGAAAATATCCCTTCTGAGGAATGGTTTTAACCCGTAATATATTTGATCAATATTTTTCTCTAAATTATATATGTAATCTATATAATTTTTTCATAGACTTATAATTCTTGATTCATATTTTCCAACATTGTCATATCCTTGTTCCCTTATATTCAATAATTTTCCCTCCATATCTCCTCACTATTCGCAGGTAACATATATTTCCATGAAATGATCTTCAAGAACCAATCGTTACATGTTTCTATTTATTTAACATCCTTTGTGTTTTGAATTAGTGAAATCCATTAATATTCTTCTCTTAAGAGATGATAAACATCTGTGAAAACCTTTTCCCATTCATTACTTCCCAAATAAAAAAATATATTCACTAAATAACATAAACATTGTTCAACTATAAATGAATTTTTAGTCCCATTTATTGATGGAGGTTGATGTCTCATGAAGCTATCTAACATTGTTCCTCAACATTGTGGCTCAAGATTCTCTATACCAGTATGGTTATAGTTCATAACCTAAGTTAGTTGTCCCTGTATGGTTATAAGTTTTTCATCACCAGTTGCAGCTCAAAATCCAAAATCATTATATTACATTAGAGGTCAAAACCTACATGGATCATGTGCTTTGATATGATTTATTTTACATCCAATAGGCATCATTTCTAAACAATTCAATACATTAGATTGGGTCATGAATCATGATTAAATATTTCTAAATAGTAAATCACATGACATAAATTTATAATTCATGTATAGATAATACAATAATAATAAGCATGGTCTCTCTAGGGATATATTTAATTTTAAATATTTCAAAATTTATTTTAATAAAAAATCGAATTATTCAAAATATATACCCATGGAGTGTCAATAAAGATGTGCATTAAGGAACTTTGTCATGTAACAAGATACACTGAGTCAAGCCCGAAACACCTTCTTTGATTTGTTACCCATAGGCATATATGTGGTAGAACCAAATCAATAATTAGTATCTAGAAAGGGATGTAATTTTAGGAAGAACTACATAGTCTTTACCTTCTAAAATTAAAATATTTTCTTTTTTTTCTTATCCTTAAAGAATATCATAGGTTAATGTTCGCCGATATATTTATTCTAAATCTAATTTCCAAAGTTTCTACTAAATTTTATCTGATACTAATTCAAAAGAACCAGACCCTAATACCCTGGGGCTAATGCCTCTCAATATAACAATTTCATTCATACTAGATTTGAATCCCAAAGTACTGAACATTTCTACACTTTTGGATGTTAGATTACATACATATTTTTTACATTACATTTTAAAAAAAACAATGTACAATATATAAAATTATTTTAGGAGGCCATTATTATACTAGATTAACCGTGTATACCAGTAATAATACACATCTTGGTAACATGGGAAAAATAAAACTGAAGAAACAGGTACTATTAGATGATCACTAAGGGTATGTGTACAATAGAATCTGTTATGAAAAAATAATAAAAAACATTAAGTTAAGTTGTATAAATGAAATATAATCCATTCAAACATAATCAGGAGAATAATACAAAAAAAATATTTGAAAATAAAATTATTCCATATAAAATATCACATTGATATTTTACTAATATAGTAATCACATGGAATATCAATAAGAAATCTCATAATCAGGGAGTACATAATTTCGAACACCATAAACATGCCATCAAGGCTTCATCCAAGACACCATACATAAATATTTAATACATCAGACAACACACACAATAAATTGTCTCACGAGATCTACTGATGCTTTAAGGGGCGATAACGGGCCCACCCATCACTTAATAATTCAAATTCAATCATCATATTAAAAGGGTGAATCATTAATGACATAAAAATTCTAGTTATAATACTAGGATATGAAATGTTAATACATAAATCATAAACCAGAAATTGTATCAAAATTTCACATCCATAGTTAAAATAATCATAAAACCATTACACAAATATGGTAGTTGGTATAATAAGTGATCAAAATCAATCAATAATAACATCAAAGAAAGGATGTTGACATATATGAGTATAATATAATAAAATCAATCACAAATTTGTTGAGATATTTACCCATTTTCACTTTGAAATAATTTATTTACAAGTCTACATAAATTTAAATGTAAACATTTATAGTGACAAGATTATTGTAAAAATTAAAAGAAAGATTCAGGACATTAAGGTGTCATGGTGGAATAAAAATCCACTAATATTGTATAAAGAAAAAAAAACATTACTTTTATATTTTCTCAAAATAAGTCATAATGTACCTCGTTTGGAAAATGAAAAAAAAATTTTCCAATCAAACCATTTTCCAAAAAGTAACAAATAGGTAAAAAAGAATCAATATTTTTTTTGAATAATAGAAAAATATAATTTAAAAATAAGTTTTATGAAATATGGAAATGGGTGATAAATATTCCACATCATATACGTAGATATAAAAATCCCCAAATTATAATGAGATTATGAAATTATCCATTACTTTTTTACTTTCTATTAGCTAAACGTGATCTAAACTTCTGAATAATGGTTTAAACAAAGTTAATAATTTATAATAGAGCCATATTGATTTTTATAATATCATATATGACCTTCTTATATCATTTTCTTAATAATAGTCCTTTATTACCCTTATTTCTAGTATTAACTGATTCATTTTACTATGCATGTTTTTTCATGTAAGTCCTATTTCTTATGAAAATGATATATATATATATACTTCATCTACATAATAATGATAAGTTTATAGATATTTTATTTACTCATTAAAATTTTTTATAATCATTCATAAATGGTTAAAGTGGAAAATGAATCTCATCTCATCGTAGAGACTGCAAGTCGTACATACGCACGAGCGGCAGAATCATTCCCTTAATGGTTAATGGGTAAGGAATTAGATGAAATATTAATTATAAAGGATCAAAATAATTTGATATTTATTATTAATATCAATTATATCCATATTTATTCCCACCCAAATAAATTAGTGAAGAAGAAAATTACACCACATCGTTGAGACAGTAAGTCGTACGTACACAGTAGTTGTGCTTTTGTATATTATATGATGGATAATGGGGTTAATATTACTGTAACTTAATAATAATAAAATATAATAATATATATGATACAATAGTTATTAATTTATCATAAAAATCAGACATTAATAAGATGTATATGTAGAAATCAACTTGAATGATCTATTAAAAAAATTACCACTCCTCCTGTGGTATTCTATTAGATCTCTTATCATGGGACTTCTAGTGGATATTTTTGGATTAAAAAGTCCTCTATAACATGGATAATGATTTCAACATGAGAAATGGTTAGATTTAGACTGATATATAAGGCTTAATACGGTTTGAGGATGTGAGGGAGGAGGTGCCCTTTTATAATTGAGGTGAGATGATCTTTTGGATTTCCTCAAAATATTAAATTAAAATAAATTAATTTTCAAAGAAAAATGGATCCAAACTGAGATAGTTATAACATAAGATGACAAACTATGTTTTTACTACTTAAAGGTTAATTTCGTTGCTACAAATTTAAAATAAACCATAAATAGATAATTTATAAAATTTAAAACGTTATCTCAATTATTTTTCCAGTGGTTATATTTTATTATATGTTATATCAGTTAATAAAAAATATATTTTTATTTTAAAATATCATTAATGAAAATTTTAAAAATATAAATTTTATGAATTTTAAAAAAATATCAGTAATGAAGATAACTACGAACCAAAACCTTTAATACATCTATAATATTTTTAGGTTTTCTAGAAATTTTTTGGATATCCTTATTATATAATAATACTTTTATTATAATATTTTTTCAATGATTAATTTTTTATTTCCTTTAATTACAAAATTAATATATCATCTTTATGTAAGAATTTAAGGTAATTAGTAATTTATTAAAAATTAAAACTAAATTTTCATGGTAAAAATAAAAATTATATCTTTAAAATGAATCCTTATAGTTGAATATATCTTATGTATAATACTTTATTAAAAATTATATTGTTATTAAAAACAAGAGTATTATATATTTAACATCTCCTTAAATAAAATATAATAAAATTCATACACTCATAAATGTTCCTTTTGAAGCTTATAATCTCATCCCAAGGGTGATTTTGGTCTACAAACATTTATAAAAATAAATTTGTGAAAATTTTTCTTGTAATTTGTAAATATATATAATACAATCTGTACCCTTAATTACTCAATTTTCCTTTAACTATGTTCATATAAAAAATTATTATTGTTAATATTCATAAATCCTAAACATAAAAGAATCATATTAAAATTAATTGGACCCAAAAATTCCAAATATAGAATAAATTTTACAAAATTAAAATTAGACAATTTTTAGTAATAAATTTAAAACTAATCCCTCTGAGGGAATGAGAAAATGAGTTTTAAAGTGAAACGTTTAGAAACATAAAATGTATTTATATAATAATTAAATGTAAAACTGATTGAAATAAAATAAATTGGATTAAATGATAAATATTCAATACAATTACACATTAATTTTTTTTTAATTTAATTTATCTCTATAAATTATTTATCCGAAATGATATTTTCAATTCAAATATAATATTTTATCACTATTCATGTAAAAAGTAACATATTTGATAAATAATAAAATTGACCAAAATTAAATATTTAAAATATAATTTCAAATAATATGTTTATATTGTCAAATAAAAATTATTAAAGTGTCCAAAAAATATTTTAAATAAGGACGCCATCAAATGGAATTAAAACTACCCTTACAAAAATATGGCCTTTTAATGCATAAAATTTGATTCATTATTATGTTATACCTATAAAATATTATGAATGAATATTAAATACATAAAATAAATAATGTGATTAATACTATTCAGTCCTGGTGTTTTAATTACTAGGTTATAACAATCACATATTAATAGTTTCCGGTTTGTTTGAACATAGTGTTGCATGCAATGAAAAAAATTAAATTTATTTAAAAATAAATCATATCTTAAAATATTGGGATTTGAAAGGACTTTTTATGAGTATCTATGGATGTTTGGGGTTCTTCCTGGTGTTTGGGACATTAATGAAAGGAATATTGGGCCATCCTGTGTATGTTTTACGATTAGTGCCAAACTAGTAGTAACTATGTGTTTAAACCATTCAATACAGGATGACGGGTGAACAGAAATGTAAATTGTGAAAGGAGAGGAAAACCATGTAGAATTTTACATGTCCATTAAAAAATTATGGATCATAGTTTTTCAAATCATTCAATATTCCCTATTAACTATGCATCTTAGGCACTCTTCGATAGAGGCTGATGCATAGTTGGTGCATGGATTAGAAAACCATGTGGCCAAACCATTCACCCCATTAAAAGTGGGTTTTTACCATTTTACCTCTTCATGTTGTATGATTTATCAAACTATTTTCTTCATAATTTCACTTCTATCAACCCTAGGGATGAACCAAAACACCCAAATCTTCCCAAGGGTCGTACTCCTTCATTTATAAGTAGTTTGGTGTGTCATTGGGTGCGGATGAAAGCTCCGAGTATGGATAATTCTTCTATTTGATTCATTATCTAGACTAGGTATTTTAGAATAGTTATTCTAAACATAATTCTTTGAAACCCAATTTTATAGTGAATCATTGGTTTGGGCTTCAAAGGATGTTTAAATCCAAATCTATGACTATTGTTAAGTGATCATTCGTCTTTGGAATAGATTTATGTTTTCTAAAATTTATATCCTAAAGTCATGTTGTTTATTATCTCTATGTGGATTTTCTTGGGTGTGGTTTTGTTCCCCTTCTTGGTTTTCCAAAGTATAACTTTTAAATTGGTTGTGTAAATGATTAATAGAAACCCTCATGTTCCCCATCTGATGCATTGAGGTTGATTGACCAGGTTTAAGGCCACCCATGGGGTATGCTACTCATTGACCATTAGAATTGAAATTATAATTGTATAATTGCGTTTTTATGAAATAGATTCCATAAATTTTGAGATTACATGTTATCTTTGGTTATGAATTAGATACTAATGGTGATAATGTTGTATTCTAACATTGTATAAAGGGCTGTGGTGAATAGCCAAAAAGTGGTTAAATGGAATAATGTGAAGGTGTTAAATGATCCATGGTTGGAATGAGAATATGATAATGGGTAAGACATAAAGATAATTTATGAATTTATTGAACCATGAATTGTAAATTTTATGTGTATATTTTGATTATTGTTATTAAAATGTTTAATGTGGGCGATGGTTATCAAAGCATGTGCACATGGATTAGTGGTATGTGGGGTTTTCACTAATTTTCAATACCCTTGGCTTGGTTTAGATTGAGGCTCTAAATACCCCTAGAATGGATTTTTAAAGGAGTGAGAATGAGGCTCTAGGCCTCTAATTGTTACATTGGATGAGACTACCTAGGCTGAGGATCCCAGGTAAGTGTGATGTAATTAATTATAAAATGGATTCCATAGTGATATTGGAATTTTTTATTATTTCCTTTTGCATAGATGTTGAACTACATGATCCATTTTATCTTAAATTATTATCCTATCCCATGGACTAAAATGAAGTAAATGGTAATAGTGAGTAATATAGATACATGACAACTGATTTACCTTTAATTCTCGTGTTATTCTATTAGTACATTCAAACACTATCTACTTGACTATATATTTTGTATACACTGATAGTGGTGGCCTATTAATATTTAATCACACCTTACATAGGCCATATTTTGGTTCACGATAAGATATCATGGTTATAGGTCATGACCAGGGTAGAGACCATATGCCAAAGGGTTTAAATGGGTATATGAATTGCACGTTTGAGGGTTATGGACTTAGAGTTAGGACCCATTTTGGGGATTCTTTAGTTTTTATTTATCTTGGGATTATTCTTAAACATGAAACTGTATTTAAATTACATATCATTTTTACATTTGGATGCAGGATTGTATCCAATTTTTGGAAATGGATTTCAATGTGTGGTCATTAGTTATTATAGTTTCATGTATTTCAATTTCTATATATTGTGGATTAATATTATAAATAGGGTGTAGTAACCCCATATAATGCAATAGATGCTCACTGCTAGTCGATATCCTCTTTTTTACAGGAGGACATGCCTGGGGTCATTTGGAAACTCAACTCGGGGTACCAGTTTACTGGCCTCAAGGTTGGATACTTTAAAAAGAGGTATGAGATCATATTTTTTCTATTTCTTTACAATTTGGTAATGGTTGACTAGAGTATAGGATGTGTTGGGACCTAGAAATTATCTCATGCATTGGTGTAGATAACTCATGTATGATGGATAATCTAGGTAACACTGGGTGGTATTGTTGTTCTTGATGTGTTTTTAATAGATGTATAATATCACATTATTAGGTGATGCACTTATTGTGTGATGTGACTGTTTTATGTTATTTTTCACTTATATAAAATGAAATAAGGATGTTCATACATGCATCATTTTAGTAGCCTAGGGATTGAAATCAATTTTATCATTGTAGAAACACACACAGACATAGACGATGTATGGGACATGATGGATAGAATTCATTTCCATTTTCATTGAAAACAAAGGAGAAGTAGTGTATAATAAAAATGATGCAAATGGGTAAATATATTAATTTTTAAAGAATTTTTAGAGAATATTTGCTAATGATAAATTAGATATGTGTGAAATGCTTATTGGAAATGAGTTTCAATGATGGAATGATTTATGTTTTGAAAGTTAAAACTGTTAAAAATAACATTTGATGAAAAATTATTGTGGTCATGTGAGTTGTATTCCTTATGTTGAACATGAACCGTGAAAGATAATTCTATGTTTATTGATAGAGGTGTGATGGAATCTGTTGATATAGCGTATGTATAATTGGTTGTATAAGGATTTTGAAGTGCCTTCCTTTGTGAAATCATTGATGTTTTTGGTATGTGTTCTGTGATGTGTGTTTGGGATTGTAGGGAAATGCCACCATGACTTCGTGTTCTGGTTGGACAATAAGAGGAAATCACTGATAATTATCCTCTATATGTGGAGCTCAAAAACCTAATGATCTAGAATAATAGAGGACATGAATACTTCCATGGGAATTTTTATTATTTATGAAGATAATGGAATGAGAACCAGGGTGGTTTGTTCCAAGTATGTTTGAGATGACATGTGAGTTTTAGTTGTAGCTCCCTACAACATTAGCTAGATAGAGTGGAACTCAATTAGTTGAGTTATGGATTTAATCCATTCAGATGATTCTTGATCACTTATATAATAATTAATAGAATAGAGTCAGGTTAGGGGCTTACATGTTTTATGGACATTAAATGTGATTGTGGGATGTCATAGTTTTGATATAGAAGGTTGTCAGTATGATATGGATGGATTTCCTAGAAATTTTATTGGAGGACATATATTTGGAGACCTTGAGACAAGAGAATGTTGTAGAGAATATAAGGTTGACCCAAGGGTCCTTTTTAGTGATATATTAAACTCTCCACTTCACCGAATAGGAATGATTTGTTCCATCTTTTGTAGAGGATGAGGAAGCTATGATAAGACATTTACATGATGGACATAGACACGAGATTATTCCCCATGTGAATATATTATGTTTATAAAGGGGTTCATATGTGGTGGATAATTCCCTTATTTTAGAAGAGAATATAATTGAGGCTTCTGGGGTTGGAATGCCATTAGATTTATAAAATCGAGTGGTGTGGATTTTGAGGGAAATAACTCATGTTTCAAGAGTTGAAACTAAGGCGGTGGGGGACATAGTAGTAAGAAAAGGGAATCCATTTCTCTGGGTTGTGACCAAGATTATTGATATTTGTGAGTTAGGGTGGGACACATCCATGGTCAGTGCTCCCGACCACCAGTTCACATTCAAGCATATGGAGGGTTGGCGAATCTACATAGATTCTATAGGGACCCTTGAAAAATGGGTGCTAATGGAGGATCAAGGCCAATACATAGTGAAGGTAGTGGTTTGGTTACCACATATTACGAAATCAGTTCAATCTCTACCAGCTGTGCAAGTCAGTGTTAGGTATGAGTTACACCAAGGTGATAACAACTATATCATCAAGGTAGTGAAACACCAAGAACTCAAAATAGAGCCTAGGGTTGAAGGTAAAGTCATCTTCGCATAGTTCAGCCAGCACCTGGAGGTGGTGAGGTTGGACTATCGACAGTTAGAGGTAAACTTATTCTGGATTCCACACTTTCTCGTGTATTTTTTGATATAGTTGCCTTGCATTTTTTATATCTACCAAAATTGTGAGTGTTTTGGTCCTAGAGTTGGATTTTATATGTGGGGTTATGTCTATTAACACCCTACTAGGGGGAGAGAAGAAGACATCCTTTAATATAAGGAGTGTTCCTATGAGGTTGGTGTTACCATTTTTTGTGGAACTTGGTTTTACCCGAAATGTTGTTTTTGATCACATAATGGGGATTGATTGGCTGTTGTTGAATGAGGACCATATTGATAGTTACTTCATTATGGTAATGTTTAGGTCCTAGTGGGGAGTACATATTTTTACTATGGGGAATGGGATATTTGAGTAAGCCATGCAGGGAGAGTTAGTTAGATATTGGGAGAACTCACAACCCAAGTATATTTTCATTTTCTCAATGATGGGGGAGTAGAGAAAATTTTCTTCCCTCTAATGGTTGAAAAATTCCAAGAATTATTTTATGAGGACTTCATTGGTATTAAACCAAAGATATATGTTTATTTAATGATTGATTTTCTTCTAGGAGAAAAAATAGTTTTTATTATGTCTTATAGATTAGAATCAATAGATCGTAGTGAATTTAAAACTCGGTTAGAAAAACTAGAGAACAAATGGTTTACCCATAGGAGGATGTCACCATGGGTATCTCTAATTTTTTTTCCAAGAAGGCTAATGGAAAAATGTGATTGTGCTTTGATTATAAGAAGATGGGTCAGATAAATATTACGGAAAAATACCCTATCCACCAAATTGATGATTTTTTGACTAGTTAAGATGTGATTCCATGTTCTCTATGATTGATTTAAAATCCAGATACCATCACCTGAGGGTGAGATATTATGATATACCACATAATTATTTTAGGAACATTTATGGGTTATATGTGATTCTTTTAATGTCGTTCTAGTTTACCAATGTACCTGTAGTGGTTATGGACCTAATGAACTGAATCATTCACTCGTACCTGGATCGGTTTGTAGTTTTCTTTATTGATGAAATATTATTATAGTCTAAGACTCAACATAATCTTGCCAAACATATTTTCATCATCTTCATTATACTAATAAAGCATGGGTTTTAGGTCAAGCTATTCATGTGTCCTTTCCAGATTAACAAGTTATATTTATTAAGCCACATAATCTCTAATAAAGGTGTGCTTGTAGACTCAAAGAAAGTGAATGCAATTGTGTATTAGGAGTATCCCAAGAATTATTTTTTCAAGAGGAGTTTTTTTTGGGTTTAGAGGGATATCACTTGTGTTTCATCAAATACTTTTCCCATTTTAGATGCACCACTTTTGAGTCTAAAAAATGGGAATCAATTTTGAATGGTATGTATCATGTGATAAAACTTTCAGGATTTAAATAAATGGTTTACCAGCACACTAATTTTGATCAACCCAATTAGCTTAAGAAGTATAACTTCCTTTATATTGTATGTAGTTTTGGATTTGGTGGAGTTATTATGCAGTATGATTGGGATGTTACATATGGTTTATAAATGTTGTGGTCATAATAATTAAATTACCCTATTTATGATCTTCAATTGGCCACTATAGTCCACTCTTTGAAGAGGTGGTGGAATTACTTGTTGGGATAGAGGTTTACCATGTATAGATATCATAAAATCCTTAAAGTACATCTTCTATCAGTGTGATTTGGATATTCACCATTGAAGATTAATTGAATACTTTTAGTCCTTCAATTTTGAGTTGGTCAACACAATGGGAAGTGTAATAGTGATGTGGATTCTAAGATTTAGATGAATAAAAAACAACATGTTCATGAATACATTTCCTTCTGGAGGATGATGTATTTTTAGTTGAGATGCATATAGAGGGGCAATATTGAAAAAGGAAGATGACCCTTCCTTCATTGGCCGCTGATTCCATGCTTCTAAGTTTGATCCGGGAGGGGAAGTATGAGGATCTGGAGTGTTTGAAAATGAGGGAAAGTATTTAAGGTGTTGATCCAGATAGTGGTTGGACTGTTGGTGGTTATGGGAACATTTATATTTATTTCTAAATTTTAGTACATACATGTATGTGATATGATTTTATGTGTGAGTTTCTTTCATCTAAGTTGATGTTACTTACTTGTTTCACCAAAATGTATTGTGATCCTCATAGGTAGAATTGGTGGCCATAGATAAAGAAGAAAATTACAGGTATCAAGATGTGATTCTACACCTATCAGTAGTTAAGGGCTGATCGTCAGTGACTGGGTAGTTTTTTACAACCATTTCCCATTAAGAATTGGAAATGGGATGATGTGATGATGGATTTTGTGGTGGTTATTCTAAGGGTGCACCAGAATAATGATGTGATCTTGGTTGTTGTGGAATAGTTGAGAAAGGTGGAAGATTTAATATTATTTATATAAACCTTTAATGTTTATTAGATGGGTGATTTTTATATTTGAGAGATATTAAGGCTTCACCGGGTTCCACAAACCATAGTTTCATATCATGACACAATTTTTACTTTTCCCTTCTAGAAGGGGTTACAGAAAGCACTTGGTACCCATGAATTTTTTAGGATTAATTTATTACCATATATGTATGGGAAATTAGATTGTGATATTTAGTTACTAAAGGAAATATTTAGGGAATGTTTCCTAGACTTTGGTGGATCATGGGAGAAGTAAATTTTACTTGTTTAATTCCCCTATAACAATAGTTACAGGGCAGTAATTCAGATGGACCCATATGAGGTTCTTTATGAGATGATGTGTTGATAACCCTTTTGTTGGATAAATTTTGGTGAGTTAGATTTATTGGGAAAAAATCTCAAATAGTGGAATCAAAATATATTCAGCTGATTTAGAAATGTGTGGATATGGTTTAGACTAAACAGAAGTCATACATGGATTTGAGAATAAGACCTCATGAGTCTATAGTTCATGGTCATTTGTTTCTTCTTGTGACACTAAGTTTGAGCACCATCATATTTGGAAGTAGGGAAAGTTGGAAGCCATGTATTTAGGGAAATTTAATATTTTGGGGAGGATCATACATGTGGCATACTAATTGGACCATCTATAGTGGTATAGTGGTGTGGATGATTCTTTTAATCATTGAAAACCATGATAGTATCACTTGAACCCATCCCATGTGATTGATATTGATGATGTTGAGCTTGAAGATTATGTATCCTTTTAGGAGAAACTAGTTATTATTGTGGATCATAGAGAGAATATCTTGTTGGGAAATATTTTCCCCTTTCTTTGGGAGTTATGGATGATTTTTTTTCTGTTAGAAGCATTAGGGAGAGAGATGGATATTCTGTCCTAGTGGCCCAATTATTTAACATTGAAAGCTCATTCATTCTTGGTTGTGAGGGATAGTGATGATCCATTATGTTTATTGGAGGTTGTAAGATGTCGAACATCATTTAGGAATCTCCTTGTTAAAATATATGATCTAAATAACCTTTGATATGGTCATGGAATTTTTTTTGAGTCTATGTGGAGGATCGATGGGTTTCCAAGAGTTTGGGACATGAAACAACGGAGAATCGGGCCACCCTATGCGAGTTTCAAAATTAGCATATGGTTAGTAGAAATAGTGCACCTAAACCATGCTATCCATGAAGAGGTTTGCAAAGTTATGTAAACCATGCATGGGGAAGCCAGAATATACAGGCTTGAATAGAAAAATTTGGCATGGTTGGCACATAGTTTTTCAAACCATGTAAGCTCCCCATGTAACCATGCGACATAGTTCATATTGGACTGTTCTTGGCACATGGTTGGTGACACGCCCGTAAGAATTGTTTAATTCACACAGGATATGATCAGATTTGAATTCATTATTTTCCAAACAACACTTATTACTGAGATGTAATATTTCAATAGTCTAGGGATGATCCCATGAGAAATTTGCCTGTAAATGGAAACCAGTAAATTGGAACACATTGGAGAGGAGTCCTCAAGAAATTTAGTTTTGTTTGAGAAAACTATTTGTAAATTATTATGGTTTGTAATTAGAGATATATAAGCTATTAAGCTCAATTTTGTTTTTTTAGGTAAATGATAATGTCTATCCGTACATTGTATGGTCCTAATCTATAGGCTGTAAATAAATATGAGGTCACTAGTTGACTATGGTAAACCCAACTAGTTAAAACTTTGAGATGTATATTCCTTGTTCTTGAAATAATCACAACCAAAGAACATTAATATTATCTTTGTAGGTAGAAGGTGTCACATGCTATTGATCATACCGTAATATATTCCAATTAGGCCGGGTTTTTCATATGATCCTCATATGGTTAATGTTTCTTGAATTAATTGGATATAAATTTTTTTAACCTGATTACAATTACTAGGATTATGTAATTGATAATTAAATAATTACTAAATTCATGTACCACTACTTTTTCCCTTACCATATGTGTTTATTTCAAATCATGGTAAAATAAAATTCGTATGAATAATTAAATGTAATCATTCTTAACATGCAAGAAAATATTGATATTAAATGTCTGAAAAACAAGAAATGATTATGGCATACCAATTAACGAACACGAAACCATAAACAAGTAATACAAATCAAAAACCAATCAAAATATAATTAACTACTTACTTTAAACAAAGATGGAAAAAAATCACCCCAATAGTTCATTTTCAATTTCTACTCGAATGCAGAATAAGTGAAATGATTCCGATAAGGAAATGGAATGAATAAAGAAGTTGAAATCAATCCACAATGCTTGTATTGAAGTAAAATAATGAAAAAAATATATATAATTTCGAGTTTGGGGAGAGGGAGTAAAGTGGAATGAGTGATCAATGATAGAAAAATGTTTCTCCACTATGGAGCCTAAGATATATGGTTCCCTACTACTGTATATAAAGACGGAATATTATAGAACGTGTAATGGGACTTCACATCATGTAATACTGATCCATGTTTTTCTCTATAGATTTTGAATTGGTGTGTTTCTAGCATCTATCTAATCTAGGAATTTAATATTTTAATCCTTTCAAAATGTGTATCCAGGACTCATTACTTGTATCTTTCCCCAAGATTTATTCTTTAGAGCATGAATAGCGTTAAAAGGTCACATGATGTGTATCCAAAACTCACCTCAGGTATTGTATCTCCACTTTATGTTTTCCAAAATTCTATCATGACTTGATACATGACATTTAGTATTATGTGAAACTATACTACACATCATGTAATGAGGTTTCATGACATTTAATAGATAATTTTGATCCTTTTTTACATTTTTTCCTTTGTACCTTGAAATCCTATTTCCTTTAAAAATCAACAAATACCACCTACATTATCATTTAAATCACCAAAACCCTTAATATATATATATATATATAATTTCATCTTATCAAGTTCCACCACACTTGAACAATTTCATTTACTCATTAAAAAAATATCAAATGGGATTTCAAAAATGTAATCAATTTTTAAATAATGAAACACTCATTATATCCAGAAAAATAAAACTAACTCTAAGAATAAAATGTATTTATCTAGAATCTTCCATATGTAGAATATTATTCAATACTTATAGTTTAGTTATTAAAAAAATTCATAATCTTATAATCACAATTTCATAACTGTTACTTAAACTCAATAATCATTTTCAGTTTACCTCATGATGAATTTTCACTTATCACTTAGGGTAAAATGATACTGGAGTTATCCTCATACCTAGAGTACATTATTCTATCCATAATATTAAATTAGTTTTACCATCTCTACTTTAATGATAAAAATTGAAAGATTAATCATGAGGGTATATAAAATAGGTTCTACTAACTAAGGGTTCATGGGAAGTAAAGTAAATTGAAAAAAAATCTCAAAAGGAAGGTGGGATCTGAAGTATAATGCATTAATACAATGACAATTATAATGAATTAAATCCTCCATGGATATTAAATTCCATGCTCCTAATAGATTATGTTCGATTCATGTATATATATAAAGTGAGTGAAATAAGGGTATCATATTCCTTTATTTTTTTTAACATTTATATTTTTTGAAATTCGTGTTTATTCTATATATCACATATATCCCCTAACCACATATGATCCTGCAATGGATTAAATGGTTTAAAAAAGTTATTTTTGACCTTCCTAATGCACTACCCATGCCAATTTTTGTTTCTCTTCAGTAATTTTTGAAGAAACATGATAGATGTGAAATGCTACAATGTATACATGGATAATAGTCAGATTGTCTGATGAAAAAATAAATAAATATTCGCAGTTGGATAATCTCATGCGGGTTGAAAAACTCTCCCACACATGATCAATAAAAAATCATGCATTCTGCAAAGATAAGGGCATGATGGGATAATCGTCTTGAAATAAAAACTTCTTATTATGTAATTTTGGAAACTATGGTCTTAATAAAGGAAATATTTAAGGTGGGTTTGAGGAAAAGTATCTCAATAGATATTTCCTCAATCATTTTAAAAAATTTATTTTTTTATTCAATGTCTCAATAAGATCTCAATATTAATTCTAATATGTTAACATTCCCTAGATTTCACTCAATAAGTATACACATAATAGAATATGCAATTGTTATATCAGAATCCACTTGTTAAGGATAAGTTTTTTTTAAATATCATTCATTAAGGTTGTAAAACCACATAACAATTAAATTAAACATAATTTCAAAAATTATGTATTTTAATTAAATCACTAACCTCAGTAATCATTCTAAAATTAATAAGAGAAAAAAAAATATATTTCCAATAATTACCAACATCAATTTTTCATTTATTTAATTATGTAAAAATGATTTTTTGTTTTAAATAATGGTTCATAATTAAAAAAATTGCATATATAGATGAGAAAAAGAAAAAATTAAAATATATCAAAAATGTAATTCATGAAGAAAACCCCGTGATTAGAGGGAGACATTGTCCACTTTATAAATGTAATTGTAGTGGGTTGGTTATGGAAGTTAAATATTATACAAATTATATAGTTATTGAACAATTAATGACTAAGGGAATCGAGGGATCCCTATAAAATGTGGCATGCCATGAGGGAACATGGGCTATTTTGATGTGGAATGTGGGATACATTCAAAGTGGTTTAGAAAAAAAATCATACACTTGATAAAAAATTATTCCATAGGTTTGAAACATTTTGGAAGTAGAAATACAATCTGGTGCACAATATGAATAGTAATGAAACATATTTTATTTACACGAAGTCATATATATACAATAAATAACTGGATGTGTCATGTAAAAAAGATGAATACTATGAAACAACAACTAGAACAAAGGGATAATTACAATGATGTATAAAATAGATGAAACATTGGTTGCTTCTCACAAAGAGCTAACAAATGGCATCGTCGTCTAGACAGATCGATCAAACAATCAGCTAGTTTTGTATATCAAATTAGTCTATCCTCTACCGTCTTCAGCTAGTCTTGGTAGTATCTTATTTATCACATGGTATTTTTATATGATTTATCACTTAAGAAGATTAACATGTGTATATATAATGTGGATGGAAGGTTATCTGTGCTAATTGTGGTGGTTTTTGAGCACTAATCTCATGGGAGGGCTCTGGAAGCTTACACTTGATCTCAACCACACACTTAGTTACTCATTGAACCAAAACAGATGGTGGTATAGGTTCCTTGACAATTATATATGAAACATAAGATCTTGGAATGACTATTATAGAACTAAATTGATTTAAAAATTAAGCCATCTAATATTGATGTAAAATCAATTCACATAATATAGATAATTGTACCAATAAAAAAATGATGGGACACAAAAACTAAATATAAAAACAATTGTCCCCAATACATATGTATAAAACAAAGATTATCATTGTTGTCAACTAAGATAATCTTTATAAATCAAAAATCCCCACTAATTCCCACTGTTGATTAGGTGGTGGTAGTAGCAATCCAGCCTTGTCTGTGGTAGTGATGGTAGTAGGGGCTGGTGGGTCAACTATGGAGGGTAAAGTAGTGGTTCTGTAATGATGATCTAGGGTAGGTGGTGGGGAGTTATTGATCCTTAGTAAGGTATTGTGTCCTGAATCTAGATAAAAAAATGGTACCTTAGTGGATGTTGAAGAGGATGACAACTTTCCTCGCCATGCTTACAAAGCAAGGTACTCCAGCTGGATGGTAGCATTTGATATCTCTAAAGTATTGTTAGTTTAGGATATCGGTGGGGATGTAGTGGTAATAGAGGAAGATAATGTAGGTAATAGTATCTATTGAGAGCCTTTGGTATAATAGGGGTGGTGGAGGGGTGGTAAAATGATAAATCTCATAAAAGTTGAGGTGAAAATGGGAAGAGATCCATCTTAGGTTCTCTATGATGAAAAGATTCAAGGGCCAGATTTATATTGTGGTGGGGTGGGGCGGGTAGATTCGTAGTGGATGCGGTGGTTGTAGATGTAGTGATATAATTGTTATATACTAGAGATTAAGTGGTTGGTGGGGAAGAGGTAGGTCCAACTGTAGTATCCTTTTGTGTCTCATCCACTGCCGCATAGCCTCATGGAGCCCATCAATAATTATCACCATCCATAACCAAGAGTTGCATCTTATAAAACATCATATAATAAATGTAATCCATCATTTGAATGGTTGTGAGTGGAAGAGAATTGTCAACCACTCTGAGATAGTGGGATTGGTTGGTGATGAAGGAATCACCTATGAATGTACATTTTGTCCACTATGCATGGGGGTGGTAGTACTGTGAAAATTGAGCTCCCATGTTAATGGTAGGGCTTCCTATGGCTGCTATAATGATGTGGATCTCTACCTGGCTAACACTGCATGAAATTTTTTCCTAGAAAATCATGTGTGGGTAAATTCTTTATGAAGGATCTAAAGTGCTGGGCTATGTATCTGAGTCGATTTGGTGATCTCAGGATCATGCTATGTCTGATCATCCTGTACGATCATCCAACTTATTCACCCTGAATCCAGCATTAAAGGTTGAGATGAAGGGTATATATATAACATACATTGAAAAATTATCTTTATAGATTCCCATGACAATGCTGAATTTTGTGAATGAGAGATCAAGTGGTCGACCTCCCAGAAGAATGTGTGTGTTATCCAAGGCTACGTCGAAAGTATAACAAAACTCTAGGAAGGGATCTTGTTATGTCTCCTCATATACATAAATGATGCATGAATTATGGAGTTGGTCAAAACACATGAGGTTCTTATCATTGATGTGTAGTCAAGCGATAATGTCCATTTCGAGGGTTTTGTTCATTCTCATTTGCTTTGACGGTAGTCGGTTGAGGGTTACATGATGCATCAGGTTGGAAAAATGATTGATTCTGTGGAAATGTGGGTTTTCATCACTAGATGATTTTTTAGAGATTGTTTGGGTGTCATCATGATCATCGTGTTAATCACAGGCTATAGCTATAGGTAGAAGAGATGCTACTTGAAGGGGTGAGAGTGAAAGAGGTGTAGCACCTCATGGGAATTTCACTGGTAGTGGATCATTGTAATTAGGCATGGATTTGGTAGGTTAAAGGCACACAATTACTTTTGTTCTGTCATGGAAGGAGATTACATGGGTGTAGATGAGGAGGGGTTTCGCAACTGTGAAGGGTGGGGTGAAGAGTGGGTATTCACAGCTGAGAAAAGAGTTAAGGGGAGTTGGGGGGGGGGTCATGACTAAGAGGGAGGGGAAGGGAGGGGTGTTTTGGTTGTGATTGGGGGGGGGGGGGGTTAGTGTGTGCAAATGAGAGGAATACGGGGGTTTGAGCAATAAAGGGTATAAAAAAGGGGTTTGTGGTATAAAAATGTTGACGATTGAAGTCATGAAGGATGTGTGGACAAAATGTGAGGGGGGGGGGGAGGTGTAGGGTTTAGGGAGGAAGGCGTAGGGTTGGGTCATGAACCCTAGGTTTATGAAATGTTTTCTAAAAAATATCCTAATGGATGACATGAAGTGTAACTACATTTAACATCATGTAATGCTAGGTTTGTCAACATTTAAGAAAAATATTTACACATTGTGTAATAGGTTTAGAGAATTTGTAGTCGACATTTTGTAAATTAGATTTTGTTCAAACCATGGACTCTATCTCCTAGAAATCCCTAAGATCTCATAATTCTTATTCTAACTTGATCTATTTTAAAATGACCAATATTTTTTTACCGCCTAGTCATCTCTTCCTTTAAAGGAAATTTCAACTTACTTTAAAGATTAGATGAATTTCAGGAAGATGAAACAACCTTCATGGAAGGGTTATTGGTAGATTTTTAACCTTTTAATAAAAACGTTGAATGGTGGTCCACCTTCTTTCTAAATCTCAACGGTCCAATAGGGGAAAACATGAATGACTTTGAAGGGTCCGGACCGTCTATATTTTAGCTTCACATGGAACAATTTTAATGTTGAGTTGAATGAAAGGACCTTATTTCTTCGGATAAAGATGCATATTGCAATGCTTTGATCATGAAATTTCTTTTTTTTTTCTCTTTTTAGATCATGTAATTTTCATAAGCATATTTTATGATTTCTTTCTAATCATCCTACCATAGCATCTAACCTTTCCGGATTTTTTAGAACCCAAATTTAGCTTCTTAATTTCCCTATATGAGTGATGCTCTAGTATAACTAGAATATGAAATGGTTTTACACAAACCAATATGAAAGTTTTATACAAATGGTTGTTCTGTACATAGTGCAGTATGCCCATAAAGAATCATACAATTTCATACTCTAGTCACTTCAACATGTGTTTATAGTCTTTTACAGGATATTTTTTATTTTCTGACTTAATAATTCAACATTCCCACTTGTTTTTGGGGGGTAGGGAGTTCTTGTGTTATAGGAGATTCCATTTTATCATAGAATTACTATAATAGATTGATTGGTGGAATGTGTTCCTTGATCACTAATCGGTATTCTAACAAATCCAAATCTTGAGAACACATTCTTTTTCAAGAAATTCTTGACCGCTTGGGATGTGTCCTGTGATGTGGCCTCATCATCTACCCATTTGAGATGTAGTTAATGTTAATAGTAATATAGGATATTCCATGTGAATTTGAAAATGTTCCCATAAAATTTATGGACAATCTGTTGAAGATTTCAACTTCCACAATTGGATTTTGAAGAATTTCATTTTTTCTCCAATGGTTCCAATATGTTAGAACCTATCATAACATTGAAATAAATTCAATTAAAAGATAATTTGCAATATCATAAAACCACACTTGTTCTTTAATGTTGTAAAGTGTTTCATCAGGATAATTGGTTTGGATGTTGATATCATTGTCATCCTTGTTGAGTGGAAGTGGAAGTCTGGATAAATTATTAATGATCAAAATTTCTATTCCATTAGTATCCTTGATGACAATATGAAATTCATAGAGAAGGTGGATATTACTTATCATCCTTGTATTTCCATCCTTTTTTGTTTATTAAATACTAGAGGGAAAAATGATCAGTGTGAACAATCACTTTGGACATAACCAAAAAGGAATGGATCTTTTTTAAATTATACCCAAATACGTAGATCACTTCTTCTATAGTTGTGTTGTTCACTTGAGATTCATTTTGTGTGTGTCTGGCATAGTATATTGGACCGAAGATGTGACGAACTCGTTGTATTAAAATATCACTAACATCAAATTCATTTGAATAACACATCAATTCAAATTCCTTGTGCCAATGAGGTTAAATGATTACAGGGGTAACAATCAATAATTTCTATAAAGTATTTAATTCCTACTAAAATTATTCAATGAATTCATACTGAACATCCTTTGACAATAGGTTCATCAGTAGGTGGGGAACTTTTTAAAAATCCTTTAAAATTTTCCTGTAGAATCCAACATAGCCTAGAAAGATCCATATACCTTTAACTGTTTAAGATTCAGGTAACTCTTTAAGGAAAATTATCTTAGTTGGATTGAATCTATGCCCGATTTGGAAATTTTTATGATTGATGAATATGAATCATTGGACCAAAAAATGAATTTTTTTCCAATTTAAAACTATATATTTCTCTTTACAATGTTATAATACAAACTCAAGATTGTTTAAAAAGACTTCAAAATATATTCTATAATCCAAAAATTTCCCCTGAATATTTATATTAAATACTCATACATATCATGGAATATATGTATCATGTATATTTTAAATTTATTTGGTGAATTACAAATACAAAATTGCATGTTCGTGTAAGAGAAAGTCCCAAATGGAAATGCGAATGTGGTTTTGGAGTAATCAGTTGGGTTGACTGCAATAGTATTGTATCTTGAATATCTATGTAGGAAACAATATAATTAATTTCAAGATAATATTTCAAACATTTTATCCATAAATGTTTATATAAATTTATCTTTCTGTATTTCCAAATTAAATTTATATATTTCATGCAAACTCTCCCATCAGTGGCAGTGCGTATTGAGATCGACTCATTTCCATGGGTTTTTTTTACTAGGAGCCTATGATTCTGGGGAACAAGTTATAGAGGTCTCACCAACATGATTTTAGATATTTAAAAGATTAATCTAGAATCAATATGTTTCATTAAATTTTTTTTAACAAATTCTTTCTTTACTAGTGTTATCCACCTATTAGGTTTGAGTTTTGGGTTTTCACCTTCCTTAATAATTTTTTTAGGTATATAAAGTAGGAATGACTACTTCAATACTAGCCACTCTCCATTATATTGACTACTTGTGTATTTTCAAGGCTTCAACCAATTTTTTCTATTGTAACTAAGATATTTTAGTGTAAATTATTACTTGCATAGAGGTTGATCCTCCAAAGTACAAATACTTATGTGTAATTGGTAGTGTCTTCAGCTCAAATATTCTTGGTTGAATTAATGAGGGAATAAAAGGTGGGAATGTATCCCTTGTGAGTGGTTCATTGAATATAAATTCCTCCAAATAATACTGTTCTTCTACATCATAGAGTGACTTATTATTTTCTTATTCAATGACTATATATGAATTACTTTCTCAAGTAAGAGAGATCATGTTGTAATCAAAGGAATCATCTTATTGTTTTGAAGACTTGATGTGGTGAAGACTACCTATTCTTATCCAACTCAAAAGATTAAATAGCCTTTATTTTTGTATATCATATTTTTTCCTATGAACATGAATTTTCATCCCCTAATAATTGGGATTCCACCTTCTTCCATATCTAAAACCAAAAATTCGACTTGAAATATGATCTTTCCAAAATTGACTAAGAAATCTTCCTGAATTACTCACGGGTACATTATTGATTGTTCTGCATATTGTTATGACACACGAGTGGGTTTGAGATCATAAAGACTCAACTTGAAAAATACACTCATCAGTATGAGTTTATAAATTACTCAAGGATCCTACAGAGTTCTAACAAATTTACACTCTCAAATAGTGCATGGGATTGAAAACAATATCGGGTCTCTCATCTTTTGGTGGAATTTTCTACTAAACAATAGTATAGTATTATTCATTTAATGATATGAAACCTATATCATCTATTTCTATTTTATTTTAAAGTATATCTTTCATGAAATTATTATAATATAGAATCTGAGAAATAACCTCTGCAAAAGGTATGTTGATATGAAATTTCTCAAATATTACCATGAAATTCTTATATTCTGCCTCATGTATAACTTGTATTTATCATCCTTGAAAAGGAAGAGGTGTTTTTTATGGTTGTGAAGAAACATATACTGGCTATTTTGGTTTCATAGGTGTTCATATGTCTATGGCTAGTGATACCTCTATGGGTATTCATGAGTGGTACCATCAACTTATTATTCTTCTACTAGTGTTTTCCTCTTAGGATCCTTATTTTGTCTTTCATATCTTCCATATGGTTTCTGAAAATCAAAAAAAAATCCACTTCTCATTACTAAAACCTTAGCTTCTTCCCTTGGGTATGTATCTATAATACTAGGTAGAATACCTAGTAGTTTTTCAGATTTAGTCCTTGAGATTTGACCCATCTGAACATTAAGATTGTTTAAGGAATCTTATTGATTCTATATCTCCTTCTATAGAGTAGTAATTCATTGTCCTACTTTTGAAAAAAGTTATCCAAGATGTTCTCTATGTTATTCTAGAGTGAAACAATTTGATGTTGAGGTGTTGGTTGAGCTGGATGAAACTATTGATGTGCTATCTAAGAGAAAGTTTGTTTTTGTTCATGTTATTGTGGTATTGGAATAAGGTTTATGGGTAGTGGGGTACCATGGTGGTTAGTGATTATTAAATAATGCTTTACCATTCTCTATTTATAATAGACCTTGTTGTTTTGGGGTGGTGGTTAAGATAACCTTTTGTGATAGTACTCTTTCTATTGTTGGAATGGTGGATTTTACTGATTGTAATTGATTTAATTACAATCTTGTGTTATTTTATCATCTCATACTATTGATTACTGGTATATGTGAAATATGCCACAAATTTTACATGACTTCATCACCATTATAGGTGCAGGAGGTAGTGGTGTAGTAGGTAGCTGGAATGACTCTATGTTTTTTTAGTGCTTCGACATGAACTATCAGAAGTTCTCCTCCTATCTCAGGTGTCTTGAACATCATTACACTGTCTGTAGAAACATCATTGACTATTCGTGAAGTTGGTTAGATGCCCTGGTAGAATGTTGGTAGTTGGATCCACATGTCTAGTCCATGGTGCATGAAATTCCTCATCAATTCAGTGATTATTTTCAGAGCATCCCATATGGACTCTCCATCAATCTGAGCGAAATTTCGTATATCATTTTGAAGCTTCCATGTCTTGATGGTGGGATGTATTTGTCTAAAAACATATCCGATATATCGTCCCATGTCGAGATTTACTCAATATAATTTCTCTCGAACCAATATTTATCCTGATCTCGTAGAAATAAGGGATATACATGATGTCTAATAGCATTAGAAGAGAATCCCAGGTTGCAAAAGGTATCACACACTTCCATGAAGTTTGAAATATTATCTTGGGGATGTTCTCTTTGAAGTCCACTGAACTGGCCCATGTTTTGGATCATGTGTATGAGTCTAAGATTTATTTCAAATTTGTGGGCATGAATTTGATGGCAGAAAATACTCGGTATATCACAACAGATTGAGAGAAATCCATAATCCATGGTACTGCATTCTTGACGTGTCAAATTCTCTCAATGAATTAACTATTGCGCATTTGGAGGGCTAGGTGGGTTGGGTCTCGCATGATTTTTTTTTTGTCATCCATGTTTTACCAGTATCGTGTAGAGAGATTTTGTTCAAATTTTGTGCTTGAAGGTCAGTTGTTCTTGTGCTTCAAGAGTCCTTGAATGAGTCGAAGGACCCAGATTCATCCAATATGCTGCAAGATGTATAGACGTAGTAGCATCCACAATAATAGGTAAATATAAAAGAGGAATCGCGAAAATAGAGAAGTAATCATAGGTCTTTTGGTAGAATGTTTTCTAATTCAAGTAAAATTAATTCCCCAGAAACAATTCCAATATTTGATGTTCCCACACCCATCGTTCAATTTGAACGAGATTTTGTTAGATTAGATTTAACTATTTCGCAAACATAACTTACTACTGATATGTTGTACAACAATAGTCTAGGGACTATCCCATGGGTTTTTGGGATTGAAATGGAGGAATTTAGTTTGGAATCATTTTGGGTAGGAGTCCTAAAGAATTTGGTTTAGTTTGGGAAAACTATTTCACAGAAATCATGATTTGGAATTAGAGATATAGAAGGTATTAGGGTCAATTCAAGAGTTTTAGGTAAAAGAAAATCTCTATCCTAATTTCGTATGGTCTTAAGATCTATGGTTTGAATCAAGCATAAGATTCTAGTTGACTATGGTCAAACCAACTAGTTCTACCTAGGGGAAAACTTTTACATGGTCAAGAAATAATCACATCCTAAGCACATTAAACTTTTCTTCTAATGACTAATGTTCCATTGGATATTGATCGTAGCCTAATATACTCTAACTAGGTTAATGGAATTCATCTAAAATTTATGAGGTCTGGGTTGCTCGAATGAATTAGATAAAAATTTATTATTTAACCTGATAACTATTCCTAGGGAAATAAAATTGGGTATTATTGATTTATTATACTCATATAACCATACTTTTGACCCTTAACCTAGGAGGTTTAGCCACTCATTATAGATTTGAATGTATATGAATGATGAATTGAATTAATTATTATCATTCCAGAAAACATTGAGATTAAATGGTTGAAAAACATGTAAAGATTCATGCTAACTAATAAATGAACATTCAAATTGAAAAAAAACAATATAGATCTCGATTCAAGAAAAATTTAATTAAATACTTATATGAAACAAGGATGAGAACAATCATCCCAATGGTTCCTTGCAGCTTTCTACTCGAATGAAGAACAAGGTAAATGACATCGGTAATGAAAATGGAATAAATAAAATCTTTGAAATCGATCAAGAATGTTTATATTGAAGTAAAATAATGAAAATAAACTGAAATAAATTTCATTTTGTTGATAGAGAGTAGAGGTAAATGAGAGTAGAATGAAAGAAACAATGTTTTTCCACTCTGGAGACTATGTAATGCAGTTCCCTACTACTATAAATATTTATGAAATATTAAATAAAATGTAATAGGAATTCACATTAATTAATGATGATCTATGGATTTCTCTACATATTTTTATTCTTCATGTATCTCATGTGTATCCCATCTGAGATTTCTAAATAAGACTCATTTCATGATGTGTATCCTGGACTCACGACATGTATGTTCCTCTGAGCTTTATTCTTTGGAGTGGTATTTCCATTACAAGGTTTTACAACATGTATCAGAATCTTGCCTCATATAATGGATCTCCACTATATGTTTTTCATGAATTCTATCATGGATTACTTCACGAATCACAACATTTTGTGAAACTCTACTACACATTGTGTATTGATGTTTCACGATGCGTATTTTAAAATTTTTCTCCTTTTCCAAATTTTTTCTTTATTCTCTAAGAGATGATTTACTACAAAAATCATTATATACCAGGTGAATTATTATTTAAATCATTTAAAATCTTTAATAAAATTAAAAAATAAGAATATATGATTTTATATTATCTGTTAGTGCACGGGTTTCAAAACCCATGAAGCCAAACCGTGCGCCCCATTAAAAGTTGGATTTTTACCATTTCACCCATTGATATTTATGATTTATCACCATATTTACTTCTTCATTTCATCTCCAAAAACCTTATTATTGAACCAAATATTGAAAATCTTACCAAGAGTTGATTAAATTCAAATATAAACCATTTGGATTTCTTTTGGGTGTAATCAAAGCTTCGGGTAAGCACAACACTCATCGTTTCTCTTTGTTTCAGATTTGGGCTTGTAGAATAATTTTCCTTCTTCCAAAGATGTAAATCCATCTTATTCATGTGTTTGGTGTGTTATATATTGAACGCTTGGTCTAAAATAAATCTATACCTATGGTTAAGTGGTTATTGGCCTCCAGAATTGATGTAGGTGGTCTATAAGTTTTATCATATAGTCATGATGGTTATTAAGTGTATGTGGATGTGATTGGGTGTTGTTGTGTTTCACCTTATTGGTTATCCTTGTAATAAATGATTTTTTTTGGTTAAATGTTTAATTTATCTCCTCATGGTCATCGTTGGATGTGTTGAGTCTGATTGACTGGGTTAAGGGCATCTATGTGGTGTGCCACACCATGAAGAGAATAATTGAAATGATAAGTGTAGAAATGTTTTTTTAGGACATAGAGAACATTATTTATTTTATGGCATGTCAGCTTGGGTTATTAATTGGATACTAATGGTGTTATTTTTTGTTGTTAACATGGCATAAAGGGTTGGGTGGAATTGTGGTGTACATCCCGATTCCGGAAGCCACTCAACTGGTGCCTCGTACCCAGTTGGCCATATGGCCTCAAGAACATTTCCTCAAATGCCAGAGGATTCTGATTAGTAGTGAGGACTTAGGATTTGATAGTGGGGAAACTATTTACACATTGGAAAAGTGTAACATAGTGTAATAAATAATTACAATAGAAGAAGTAGTAAAAAACTTATAGCTAAAGTAAACAGTGAAAGACTGGAAGGTAAAGATAACAAAAAGGCATAACATATTAGAATGATGTAGCGTGTTACATGTTCTAATAAGGAATAAAACAATACACTACAATCAAGAAAAATACAATACAGTGGTATAACAATACATATTTAAACACATCAGTATCATATTCCTTTGCTTGGTCCGTTTCTCTCTTTCTCCTAAGCAGCAATCAAGTACTTGTATATGGAGACATCCCCCTATCGACACCTACAACAATATAGTATTTTTGGTTCTGAAAACAGAACCCAAATAGGGTGTGAGAAATAAATTCCAGTAGGCCACCACCTAAAGTATGTCCCAATCTAGCAGTGATTATATAGAGTAGTTGTTTATAGAAATGAAATTTAGAAAACTTAGAGGTACTCACATGTAAAAAAAATTCAGTACTTCAGTTCATTTTTAGAGATTACTATTTTCATTACCAATTAATTTACCTAAAGTATTTAAGGCTCAAAATTCATCCTAAGCCTAACATTCCCCATAGAAGATTAAGAAAAATAGATCTCTCAGAAGACCTTCTAACAAGTAAGTAAAGTCTGAATAAAATATTCTGTTTTAGATTGGCAGACATGCACAATTCATTCAGTCCCATCATTTATGTATAAACTGATTTCATTCTTGAGATTCCTATATTGGAATTCAAGTATAACAATTGGTATAATTCTTCTGAAATCCTATGAGTATGTCCTCAGTGGTCCTACTAGGGAGCCCTGAGTGTCACTCTCGATGTTGGAATAAATTCATGCGAGTCTTTCCTCAGTGTTCATCCTAGGGAGCACAAGGTATCACTCTATATGAAATATAATATTTTTTCTATTTATTCATTCCCTAATTGTCCTAATTGGGAGCCCAAGTTTCACTATTTACATATAAATCAAAATACCCTCGATTTTATCCATGGTGTCCTAAACTGAACCCATGTATCACCCATGGTAAAAGGTACAATAGTCATGTGAGTCTGTTCACAGTGTTCTATGTTGAGCCCATGTATCACCCAACACTATTTACCATTAACTCAATAGAGTTCAATAAAAAATTTGAACCGACTTAAAAAAGTAAAAACTGTACATGGAAAAAGGGGAAAACCCAATCCCAAAGCCTTAATAAAAAATAATTTCAATTATAACCCAATTTAAAACCAGAAAATAATCATCTTCAATATTAAATAACCCTAAAACGGAAAAAAAGGAAAGAAAATAGACATCCTAGGGCGAAATGGCCAAACTAATTATCTGAGGGAAGCACACCACAAGGTTTCTCTTAACTATTCAATGAAGAAAAACATGCCTTAATTATTTCAATTCATTACCAAGACAACATGAGGTAATAATAAAGATCAATTTTTTTCATGGAAACACTCTTACATGGGAGTTTTTTACAACAAAACATATAAAAACCACAAAAATTAATAGGAGTCATATGACCACCTACTTCGTCATATTATGACTCCCCTCACCCAGCCGTGACTTCCAATTAAATATAGACTAGTATAGATCTATGAAACAAGGATATTTGCTCAACCATAAATAAATTATTTGAGAAATAAAATATCCAATAATTGATCAAGATTAGTCAATAGCTTAAAAATGGGGTTGAAACAAGACCAACAATGATTGATTAAAAGTTCAGATGATCAACTGGGAAGAGGTTGAAGTATCAGCGCTCCTATGGAGTTCCTTGGGTTAGGATTCTTGTCCAAATAACATAAGAATGTGGCTAATAACCATTTTAAGCAGTAAACACAAAGTACATAGTGTGTAAGCCCTTATACATAGTGTGTATATCATTTTACTATTAAATTGGTGGATTAATTATGCCGACATACTTTCCAAAAACCTACCGACATGACTACCCAGCGTGTACCAAGAAGTACATTGAATGTAGTTTGTTTCTCCACTTTCCCTTGCCGACATGCTGACATGCCATGTATTCCCAACACACATGGTCAAACATCACAGAATTAGATCAGGAATTCATGGCGTGTATCCCATGAATCAATACCATGTCAAAATCTCACTTTCATTCTTGAAAACAACTCAGAGTGAATGAAAATAAGAAATCGTACCTCAATATAAGAAACAGGTTCTTACAAACTTCCCCCCCTTGAAGAAATTCATCACCGAGTTGCCCTTCCAAGGGTGGTTAAGGAATATCTGAGAATATATCTGGCCATTGAGCATGTACGTCAGTATCAATCTCCCAAGTTTTATCCTGTACTCAGCCGGGATTCCATTGCAGTCGTATGAAACGAACTGACCGCCTCAGTGAAACTTCATTCTCTTGTCAACTATGTGAATTAGATTCTCCTTAAAGGATGCGTCAACTTAAATCTCATCCTCCATGGGATGAAAAATGTGAGATGGTGTTGAGTGATAGCGATGTAGCAAAAATACATGGGGGACATCATCCATGGCTTGGTATGTCTGAAGTAACTGTAACTGGTAGGAAACTGACCCGGATCTCTCCAAAATCACAAATTGACCAAAATATATATCTGAAATCATACCATGTGTCCAAACACTCTTGTGTCCCAACCTCGATGTGACATGTAGGTAAACATGATCCTGGACCTCAAACTCCATTGTTCGTGTACGAAGATCATCATATTATTTCTGACGAGACTATACAATAGCCATATGCTTCTAAATCAAGTGGACCTTCACAATAGTCTCCTAGACAAAATGAGGTCCTTGTATTGCTGCCACTCCTACCTCTTTCCAACAGAGGGGTGTTCGACATGTCCTTCCATACAAATCCTCATACGGTGCCATCTGAATAGTATCCTGGAAGCTATTATTATAATCAAACTCAACCATGTGTATAAGCTTCTCTCAAGATCCCCCAAAGTTGAGGACACATGCATGTAGCATGTTCTCTATACCTTTATCGTACGCTTTGACTAGACATCCATCTGAGGGTGGTATGTTGTTCTCATAAGCACCTGTGTACCCATCTCCCTCTAAAAAATCTCATAGAAATGATATGTAAATCATGCATCCCTAGTTGAAACGATTGAAATAGGTAGCTCATGAAGTCGTACCACCTTTTGGATATACAACTTTTTGTGCACATCTACACCAAAGGTCTCTTGGATCAATCAGAAGTTAGCCACCCTCATAAGCCTGTCAACTAAAAACAAAAAAATATTTTTCCCCAAATCTGACTCATTAAACGCATAACAAAATCCATCCCGACATCATTCTATTTCCACTTCACAATAGGTAACTAATGTAAAAGCAAGACAGTCTCTTATTCTTTGCCTTCACCTACTTACAGGTGGAGCACCTCATAACAAAACCAACTACATGTCACTTCACACCCAACCACCAGTACTCACAGTGCAAGCCCTGATACATCTTGGTGACTTTGGGATGCACTGTGCAAAATGAAGCATGAAACTCCCACATCATCTCCTCACGTATATTCCCTAGTACCCCCACACATCCATGGATACACAAAAACTCATCCTCATCTATCGTCCATTCAGGAGGATGGTCCTCACCTGGTACCCTATTTTGTATAACTAGGCTTTCATAATCTGATAGTTTCTTCATTCTCACACCATCCAGTAGAGTAGAGATAACATCCAAATATGAAATACAATTCTACCCCTAACTATCATGCACCACCAGATGCTTCATAGAGAACAAATACCTAAGCTTCCACTCACCACTGGCCTCCTGCACTACCTGTATCTGAGTCCACCTACTCAGTGAATTAGCCGCTACATTTCCTTTTCATGGAGTATCGACAAGCTCAAAATCGAATAAATGGAGGTATTCCACCCAAATTATATGTCTCATATTTAAATCATGCTATGAAAAATGTATTTGATATTTCTGTGGCCCTTGTACACAAGGAAATGATCCCCCAATAAATAATGTCTCCATCAACATGAAGCATGTAAAACTGCCAAGAACTCTTGATCATGTTTTGGTTAATTCTTCTCATGTGGCCTCAAATGATGAGACTCATACGCAATAACTAGATTCCCCAACATAAGCACTGCTCATAACCTAAAACCTAATGAATCATAATACATAATGTAACACTTTCCTGGATCTAGAAATATCAGTATTGATGTTGTAGTCAAACATCCCTTAAACTCCTAAAATGTTGCATCACAATAATTTGACCACTCAAACATCACACCTTTCTTTGTCAAACCCATCGTCGGCGCTAATAAGAATGAGATGTCCTATGAAAAATGATTTTCTAACCAGCTAGACCCACGAATCTCTACAACTCAAAAATTTTCTTAGTCTGATCTAAGGTAAATCCTGATCTCACCTTCTCAGTGTCTACTAACACTCCATTCTCTGAGATGACGTAACCCAAGATGTGAATTTAATCCAACCATAAGTAGCATTTTTCGAGCTTATCATATTACTGGTCCTATCTAATTGTATTCAAAATGATCTCAAGGTTTTTGGAATGGTCATGTCGATTGTGACAATACACCAAGGTATCATCCACGCAAACCCCCACAAAAAATCTAGGTAGGGATAGAACCCTCAGTTCATCAGCGCCATGGAAACTGTTGGTGCATTTGTGAGACCAAATGGCATACCTATTTACTCATAGAGACTATACCTTATATGAAAAGACGAATGAGGTGTGTATTCTAGTCAAACTTGTACTCGGAAATATTCTGACCTTATTTCAATCTTTCAGAACACTCGATCCCCTTGAAGATGATAAAAAATGTCACGTATCTGTTGCAATGGATGTTAGTTTTTATCCCTAAACTAGTTCCGCTTCTAATATTCCACGCATATCCTAAGGTTACCATCCACCTTTTTTCAAAAAGCATATGTGAAACACAAGTATAATTAGAGATTTGAATAAAAACCTTAGCTTCTAGATCATCCAACTACCTCTTGAGCTCTTGCAACTCCATCGTATCCATCCTGTATGGAGGAATGGATATCTGTGATGCTCCTTAAACTAACTCGATAGTGAAATCCACCTCTCTGATTGGGAGGTAAGATTGATAATTCCTCAATGAAAACATCCCAAAAATGATCAACCACTGGAGGGAAATTAGGAAGACATGTTCCCAGATCATCCAAATATAATCTCACAATCTACGCTGTCATCACGCCCAACCCATGATGCTCGGGTCCAGCTCGGCAAGCCCGAACAACCCATTCAACCTTATGTAGAAACTCTCCACCCACTGGTGATTTGAAATTCACCTTGCAGTGATAGTAATAAAAAAAATAACCAAATGAAACCAACCAGTCCATTCCGAAAATGATATCAAAGCTCGTCATCTCTAAGAGATAGAGTTTCCATTGAAACTGACACCCACCAATCTCAAGGGGGCACTGCATGAACTAACACACTTATGATATTTTAATCCCCAACAAATTTTATAGCATCATAACATTAGATGAAGTATAAACTAGAGCCGATGTATTTCCACAACAGACCCATATATAATACTATGTGTAGAACTAATATCAAAAAGTGAAGAAGATAAAACAATGGAAACTAGGATAGTACCTCTAACAATAGAAGGTCTGATATCCAATTCCTCTTGGGTCTATTGCACTGCATATGTCTAACCTACACAACGGCCCTTATAAACTTCTTGGAAACCCTGAGCTGACCCACCCTGTTGTCGCTAAGATCCAGGGGTCTGGCTACCATTCCCAAGACCGCTTCCTTGGCCATAACATCGTAATGTATTACAGTTTCCAGACTGGTGAGAAACAACTTACTCTACTCCAGTATGTAGAGTCTATACAGATCCTCTATCACTAGCCACTATTAAAATTTACTACAGAAGCATTGTATATGGCCCCAACTGCCACAATCTCGGCACACTAATGGGTCCTTCAGAAACTAGGGCCATGTATACCCCGAACTACCGCCATAGTAACACCTCACCTATTAACTATATGGAAGGTTCATACTTATACTGTTCACCATGAGAGAACTCTAGATGACCCTTATTCTTTCCAATTGAGGGAGTACTAGAAATTAGTTTTGAACCTCCTTGGTTCACACCACTAGCTTCCTGCAAATTGCGCTTGGTGATCCGCATGTGATAGTAGAGATCATAGGCAACCTGAAGACATTTACATGTGATCGAATGTCAAACCAGAGACCATACTCTAATCTCATAGATTTTATTACTTCATCATCAATTAAAATATGTGAAAAATACTAAATCTTTGTAAATTTGGTAGAATAGTCCATAACAGATAGTGTGCCCTACTCCAGGTGCATGAATTCTTAGTATTGGTTGGCCCTCAACATATTGGGAAAATAGTAATCATAGAAGGCCCCATGAAACTCATCCCATGTAATATCCCTATGACGTTATGAATGAGTGATAACATCCCACCATCTCTTAGAATAATGACGTAACATATATGTCACGAGCTTGACCCTCCTCTCGAGAGGCGTCTGCATATGCTCGAAGATAGTGAGCACTGATTCCATCCATGATTCTATAGCCTGTGGTCCGTTATCCATTAAAAAAGTATGTGGAGGCTAGTTCTAGAAGATACACATCAGCTCTTCCAAAGAAGAATCAGCCTATGGTGCTCTCTGAATGGTCTTCATAAACCTCAGAAATCCTTGAAGGAACTGTGTATCTACCATTGACTCTGGTATAACAGTTAGAGCCATAATTGGCACAACAGGAGGATCCATCGGTATCCCATGGCCTACTATTTCTGGAGTATGATCATCGCCACTCTCCACAATAATAACTTGTGGTCATCAAAGTGGAATTACTCTACAAGGTAAAGAACATGCCTTAGTTCAAGCTCTTCATTAATTCTTTCCATTCAAAATATCCAAAAAAAGAAAAAACCCCTCAAAATATGGAAAAAAGGGACCACAAGGTGTGTAGAAAGAATACACGGTGTGTACCCTTAGGCTGTCCCTTAGTCTCTTTCTACCACCGTCCTGGGGGTGTATCAACCTCATCCACACGGCGTGTCATTATGACACCTGAGGCATGCCATTTGAATTCCACACGAGCATGTAACTCTTCTTTTTTGGTCGTTTAAAGGTCCTATGTACACATCGTGTTAGGAATAAAAATAGTTTGCACTCAGTTCTACCCTCCTGGACCTGTACTCCCACACGACTAGGTCCATAAAGTTTCTTCCTTGGTTGCCTATATGGGGTGTACCGAATGTACATGCCATGTTCTGATCAAAACTCAATAGCCGGTGTTTCCTCTCACACGATCCGTTACATGGTCAGATACTACACGACGTGTAGGTAATGTACACAACGTGTTCATCTTAAAATTTAGACGATCACCTCCCCCAAACAAGAAGAACACAAGGCATGTTAGTCTAAACTATACACTATGTATAATGGGTTTTTTAGGTAGAAACTCCAGATTTCCCAGAAAAATGACGTGAAATAGAAATAAAATAATAGTGTGCTTTGAAATTATGATCCATGAGGGCCCACACTACACAATAATCAATTTTTGGCACCCAATCAAAACATATCACACAAAAAATCAGTATCAAGTTCATTTAACATCTACATTACATCGCTGCATCATTTCCCAATTCATAAGGGCCCATACACCTTATGGATTGAAATATGACATTACACCATTATTTTCTGCACCCAACTAACACAACAGTTGCCACAACTATCACATAAACAATCACAACAACATGAAATAGCTAATGAATTCTAGATGGCATGGTATAATTCATGTCATGTAATTTTAACTAGTGTCTATATGATGCATGAGAGGGAATAACCTCATCTCATCAGGTTGAAACAAAATAGAACCACATCAATTTCAATAATAATAGCACAAAACAACTGCATCACCCAATGGTGAAATTGAATCAACTGTAATAGATCAATTACAAAATCCCAATTTAATTTGACGAAATTTGGATCTCCCTTATACATAGTGTAGCTACTCCCAAGAACAACTAATTACTAAATTCAATATCCTTCTTCTTCTCATTTATTTTCTCCTACTAGTAATTCAAAGTAGAAATGAAATATCTGATACCAATTTTTAACCTATCGGGTTCATAAGACACTCAACTGGTGCACCATACCTAGTTGGACAAATGGCCTCAAGAGCATTTCCCAAAATACTAGAGGTTGACGAATATCAATGAGGTCATAGGGTTTGATAGTGGGGAAACAATGCCCTCATGGGTTGAGTGTAACAGAGCAGAATAAATAATAACAATAGTAGAAGTAGTAAAAACATGAAGCTAAATAAACATCATACGACTTAAAGTTAAAGATAACCAGAAGGCATAACATATTAGAATGATGTATCTTGTTACATGTTATAAGAAAAAATAGAAAACCAGATAAACATAAATCCAATACAATACAATACTAATATATAACAATACAAAATGAAACACAACAACATCACAAGCCTTGGCTTGGTCCCTTTCTCTCCTGCTCCTAGTATAAGGAGACTTTCCTCTATTGACACCTATGAAAATATGGTCTATTTGGGACCAAAATCATGACCAAAATAGGGTGTGGGAAATAAATCCTAGTAGGAAACCACCTAAGGTCTGTTCCAATCTGTCAGTGACTATGTGAAGAAATTGTGTATTGTAATGAAATATGGAAAACTGAGAGGTACATAAAAGTAAATAAAACGTAAAATTACAGGGATTAATTTATAGAGATTACTATATCCATTAGAAATTCATTTACCTGAAGTATTTATGTCTCAGAATTCTGCCTATGTTTGACATTCCACAAAGTAGAGTAAGAACAATTGAAGTCTCATAAGACCTTCTAACAAGTAATTGAAGTCTAAATCCAGGATTGTGTTTTTCCTTAGAAGAATTGTAAAAATTCATTATGTTCCATCATTTATGTATAACATGAGTCCATACATTATATTCCTACGTTGTAATTAAAGTAACACTAAAGGTGTAATTCAACTGAGATCCTACAAATATGTCCTTAGAGGTCCTAATAGGGGGTCCGACTGTCACTCTCGGCATTGGTATAAGTTTATGTGAGTCCATCCTTAGTGGTACTACAAGGGAACCCAATGTATCACTCTATATGAAATATAATATTCTTTCAATTTACTCTGTCCCTAATGGTCTTACAATAGAGCCCATGTGTCACTAATGACCTATAAATCAAAAGCCTATCGATGCTATCCATGGAATTCTAAACTGAACCCATGTATCACCTAAGGTGAAAGGTACAATAATCATGTTAGTCTGTTCAAGATGTTCTAAGATGAACCCATGTATCTCCCAACACTATTTTCTAATTTCTCATTAAAATTCGATAAAACATTCCAACTTTCCTAAACAATTAAAAACACTACATTTCTAGTGGGGAAAACACAATCCTAAAGCCTAAATAAAAACTACCTAAAATTATAATGCAATTTCAATTCCAGATAGTAATAAAATTATATTTTAAACAACCCTAAAATTGAAACTAAGGCATTCCCATAGACATCCAAGGAAAAAATGGTCAAACTAATTAACCAAGGGAAACACACTGTGGGGTGGCCCTTAACCAAACAATGAATCCAAAAATGGTTTAATTAATTGAATTCATTGACATAACAACATGGGATAGTAATATGGATTAATTTTCTTTCATATAAACACCCTAACGTGGGCGCATAACACAATGAAACATATAAACAACTCAAAAATTAACTAGATCCACGAGACAACCTATCTCATCGTAGTGTGTCTCTCCTCGTCCAGCATCAACATCGAATTCAAGAATGAATGGTATAAATCCACGAAATAAGGATATTTACTAAACCTTAAATAACTAATTCGAGAACTAAAATCAACTCAAACAGTATAATAATAATTTATATCTTACTAATTTGGTTTAAATGAGACCGAAAATGATTAATTTGGAGTTCAGATGATCAATCGGGAATAAGATGATGTTCTGGCACTCATCTTGAGTTCCCTAGGTAAGCCTTCTATCTAAATAAAAAAATAACGAGGATACTATCCATTTTAAGAGGAAACCACGAAGTAGATTGTGTGTAATACCATATGTACGGTGTGTATATCATTTTACTATTCATTCGGTAGGTGACTTCTATTGACTTACATTCCAAAACCTGCAAAAATGATTACACATCGTATACAATGAAGTACACCGTTTGTATTTTTTTACTCTTTTTCTTTCCAACACGTCGACATTCCATGTATTCCTATCATACAAGTCAAAAATACACATTATGTGCTTAGGAACACACAATGAGTATCCCATGATTTAGTACCATACAAAAATTTCCCTTGTTTTCTTTAAATCAACTCAGAGGAAATGAAAATAAGAAACCATACCTCAAATGAAGAACCAGGTTCTTACAAGTGGTAATGAGGTTAAATGGTGTAATGTGAATGGGTTAAAGGTCATAATGATGGAATGATAATGTGATAATGGGTAATATATAACGATTACTTATGCATTCATCAAAACATGAATTGTGATTATTATTTGTGTTGTTTTATAATGGTTACTAAAATGGTTAATGTGATGAATGGTTAAAAAATAAAGTTCACATTGTATGGTGGTATATAGGTTATAGAATAATTTGATACTCCCACGGGTTGGGATAGACTGAGGATCTGAACCCCACTACTATAATTCATGGGTTAGGGAGTTAAACTAAGGTTTTAGGCCCCTAATGGTTTCATTAGGTTAGACTACCTGGAATGAGGCTCTAAGGTATGTACAATGAAATTAATTCTAAAATGGATTCTATATCTAGATAGGGGTCATGTTTTACTTTTTTACACATAGTAGTTGACAAGTATAGGCCAATAAGTAATAAATTATTTTTCTAACCCATGGATTAAAATGATGTAGATGATAATAATGAATAATATTGATAAATATGAACTAGTTTACCTTTTGGTCCTCTTGTAATTATTTTAGTACATACAAACAATATCTATTTGACTAGATATTTTTTACAAACTATCGGTAGTGACTGACTAATTTTTACTCATACCATAATTGTGATTCCTTTTGGTACACATGAAAATTTAATGGTTGATGTTAGGATAAGGGAAAGGGCCATATGTGAGAGTGTTGACTTGCGAATAGGATGTGCATGGATTAGGTATCCGACCATAGATTCTTGACCAATTTTGGGGATTCTTATATTTTTTTTATTTTGAGATTTGTATTACACGTTATACAATATTTACCTTACAAATCATGTTTTCTTTTAGTTATGGAATTGTACCCAGTTTTGGGAAATTGATTTAGATGTTTTGTCATTGGTTATTTTATTTACCTTAATCTCTCTTGTTATATAATATGGATTACTATGAAAAAGAGTGTATAGTCTCCCCATGAATCAAAATAGAACCTAATTTCTAGTTTGTAGCCTTTTGTATACAAGTAGAAATCATTTGGTTCCAATTTTGACTCAACTCGATGCACTGATTTAGTAGACTCTAGGTTGGGGATGCTACAATCCATGTCCTATCACGATGTGGTCAACCACATATAATTATGTATAAATTTTATTTACACATCATATAACTAGGTCATACATCTTGAATCATTATCACCTCTTGAGGTAACTTTATTTACATTATAATATCTTATTCATGTGTTTTTGTTCATAAAAAGGAGAACAAACCATAAATATTGACTACCAGATTAATATATAGAATCATTTAAAAATGAAATACAAACAAAAAATATAAAATTTCATTCAATGAAAAATAAATAATATAAATAATTTTGTTACCACTCTGACACAACATGAATGTTCAAAGGAAATGGAGATGTGGTTGAACCCATGCCTAGTAATGGTTTCTCATAAACTCTTTTTCATTTCACCCAAGAATAAAAATAAATATTATCCCCAAAATATAGGATAAAATATCATAAGACATATTATATAATTAATTTTAGTCGATATAATGAATTAAATATTTTTGGAATTATTTTTTCATCATTTTTCCAATTGAGGCATCTATTCTTACTATTGTTTCATCAAAATAATTAATGGTAGATTTAATTTAGTTGTGATAAACACAATTTCAATTAACCTCTAAATATCACCATAGAATTATTCATTTTCCATCATGGGAGATTTTATTACATGATTCAATCACTATTTATAGTAATAGAATCCTTTGGGGAGGGAAGGAAATATTATAGTTTTCTTTAGACTCAAGTGGAAACTGGTAGAAAGTTTCCCTCAATTAATGATATAATTCAAGGAGAAGTGATCTAATGGGGTTGTGAGGATTATCTATTTTTCCTCTTAAATATTTATCATAATGGGAATAATTATTACTTACATTAATAAATATATGTCACAAAAATATTTTCTAATAAATAAAAAATTTCATATTCACTAAAATAGTGGATAAATCATTGTTAAATATTAATTTAACCAAATAAATAAATTTCATTTAACCTGTTAATAGAACTGAAATAAATAAGTAAATTATATTCAAGTAGTTAATTAAAAAATTACCTAATAAATAAATAATTACTTAATATTCAAATCACATAATATTCTATCAAATAATTGATGATTGAACATATTCATTGAACCAAACATTAATAATTATTAAATTATAGACTGAAATAATATATTATTCAATATTTTAAATTCATTTAGATTATTGCTAAGGTTAGGAATAAATATAGTACGTGAACCTCTAGGACCGTTTCATAGTGGAATTAGGAAACACCTCCTAAAGTCCAATGTTTTCATCTAGAAACACACTATGGATATAATATATTAATAAGTTAATTTCATAATTATAGACACCATTATACAAGTACACTCTATTTAATATGATCCAATTTTCTAAATATATCTTATAAAAAGGTTTAACAATGTTGTCCTCAACCTATGTTCGTGATGTATCATTCATTGACTTTATATAAGT
Organism: Viscum album; assembly: GCA_963277665.1. NCBI lineage: Eukaryota > Viridiplantae > Streptophyta > Magnoliopsida > Santalales > Viscaceae > Viscum > Viscum album. The sequence continues at coordinate 1,417,284,705 of OY728164.1, forward strand.
GATCATTCTTATAGAACACACTGGGAAATGATTTATTTAAGAAGTTCAATTCCTATCAATGGGAGTGATATTTTAAAAAACAATAAGAACAAAAAGGAATAATATTTTCTCACATTATTCATTAATACATGAAACATTCAAGTCATCAAAAACATGCTACTTCTCATAAAAATAGGCCTTCCCTATTTTGGTTAGTATATAAATGTAAAAAATGTTGTATATGAATTCTTAAGAATTTGAAATTATAAGAATAATTGAAAACAAATATAGATATTATCATCTAATGAACCATGTAAATGTGGAATTCCCACCAGTGGGTCATTTTCCCATAATCAGTTTCTATTAAAACTCTAATGGGTGGGGCTCATGAGAAAGAATCTCAATTACATATGGGTTTCCACCTATGATAGCTTATATAATATTTTACTCTATAGTGATATCATATAGATACAAAACATGTATTTAACAATACAATCACAACACTTCATTATTCAAATAATAGTAGGGAACCGTTAAGAACTTTTAGTGTGATAGTTATCCCGATGAAATAATCACATAAAATCCACATATTAGATATATCATCATGTGATAATATAAAAGTTAATTTTCAATAATTTTAATTATTTGTTAAAGGAATAGAAGTTGGGTTTAGGGAACCAACTGAAAAATTGTTTTGGTATGATTCACAATAAAAAAAATTTTAAAATGTTCTTTTTTAGGTGGATTTAACAATAATATTGATTTATTTAATTATGGTCATTGATTTGGGTGACACAATTTAATAACACTAATAATAGTATAATATAATCATTATTGTCACATATCATTACTTTTATATTTCTAAAATTATCTATGATGCCAAGGTGATGATAATATTGTTCCATTCATGTAAGTTGTTGAACATACCTAAATAAGAAAACACAATACGGATGAGTGTGATAGAATATAAAGTAATATTATAGAATTATAATTTATATTCATGCATAATTACATTGTTAATATATTATTTTTGTTTTGGATTTGATTTAAAATGTTTCAATATGTGAAGACAGTTTAAAATTATAGAAATTTACATGATAATTATTTTGAAGGAATAATTATATCACATAAATTCATCCTTAAAAATGAAATATTTAGGACTCCTTCTTACAAGTTAACAAATGTGACTCCCGAAAAAAATTAATTTAAGAACCTCGTATTCGATATTGTGTATGACACGTGACAAAAACCGTGTAAGGTAATAAAATAAATGGAAAAATTAATATATATTTACTATTTAAAATAGATTCTTTGTATTTCAATCCATGTAACACCGAATTTTCTTTCATTACACACAAGATAAAACTTCCTCTATAGTATGCATTACATGAAAAAGATACCTTCTTCGATGGCTTACTTTATATATAATATTTAATCTTAAAGAGAAATAATCTGTAATTAAATCATTATTTATTAATATAATAATATATAAATTAGTCATTATGAATATTTTTAACTAAAAATTAAAAATATATTGTTTAGATAAAATTTTTTCGGTTACAAATAAGTTAGAAATAAATATATGATCCAACAGAATATTAAAAGATATTTTATATAAACTATTATTATACACAAAATACTATTTTATCGTAATAGATTACATTAATTATAATTATTGAGTGATATTAAAGTAATAAATATGTTACATATTAGATAAATAATTTTTGATATTCATCCAATATATTTGAAAAGCATAAGAAAATAGAAAACCCAATATTTCACATAAAAAACTATTAAGGCATTTTTACATCATTTTAATATATAACCTATTTTAAATATTAATATTGAAACTTTTAAGAATTTAATTTGATAAATTTAACATTCATTTTTATTTTGTAATTTCAAAATTATATTAGGATAAATATTTTGCATTCTTTTGAGAAATAACATTTTTTAGTGAATAGTGAAAAATACTTTATTTTATTTAAAAACATTCTTTTTGATTTGAGAATTCTTAATGTTAAATAATATTATAAATTTGTTATAAATAAAAATTTTATCAATTATAAATCTATTAATAAAATTTAGTTCATTATAATTAGTGTATATTTTGAAATTTAATATAAAAAATAAAATATTTTGATCATTTTTCTACTAAAATAAGCTAATCCGTCTTTTTGCGAGATTTGCATTATTCCTAATTCTGGTACTTCTAGGATATTATTTTTGATACTCTTAAATTAACCATTGTAATAGACATAATATTTTTTTTCTATCATTATGAACATAATGTTTGAAAAAAATGACTACTGAAAGTGATTTAAATTAATTACAGTGATTAATGTGTAATTAGGCTTCAAAATGGACTAAAACCCAATGTTTAAAGACCCAAATGACCTAGAAACAATTAAAAACCCATTTTATGGAAATATGTTTTCCATTAAACTTTAATTCATGTGATTAGGTTATTTTTATGACTGTTTTGTGTAATAACCTAGGTACACCAAAATTCTTTTCAAGATTACCTTGTAGGACATTTTCCTTTCTTAAAAAATGTTACCACCACTACCAAATCCTCACACCGCTCTAACATTTTATGTTTGGCTGACCTCTGACAAAATGGAATCACAAAATTTTTCCCCTCAACAAAGATGACTTACTTTAGAATTAATACCTTCCATGGATGCATTTTGGTTTAAACTATTGGATGTTACCCGATTAAAAGGTAATTCTTTTTCTAAATCTCTCTAGTTTTATTTCGATTAAACATCCCCTAAAATTTCATTATTCTATTTTTAGTAACAAAAATAGTATCTTTAATATACTATAATGTTTTATGCTGAGATTTTGACATAAAATTAAACACACCACCATCTAATGGGTAACAAATATAATGTTTATGTGTACGACGAACTACTGCCTCACGAAATGATGATTGTTCATTTTTTCCCGACCACCTTTCATGGTGGAAATTAGGATAGAAAATATGTTTATATATATTATAGATTATTTTTATTATATATTAATTAATCTTTAATAATTTTATTACACCTAACACTAATACATTATATTTTATATTAATATGATAACATCATTTGAGGAAGTGCGGACTATCGCCCCTCAAAGCATTATGATTCATTCACACTAAACATGGAACATATAGAATATGTTTTTATTAAAAATAAAAAACATAAAAAATATTTATATGATATTAATGACATAAATAACTTTCTGGGTATATATATACAAAAATCATCTTCTTTATTACCCTTTCACAAACTTAAAATGTGATAACGTTGTTCGCGGATGTGCGAACTACCACCTCCTCAACATGATGTGAATCTTTTTACATTAATTAATTATATATAAAATTATATACTATTAAATAATATTATATTTCATATATAATGATAAACCTAGAATGATTTTAGATACTAACTTTCTTTCCACAACGATCACTTAAAAATGGGAATGTTACTCATGCGTACGTACGACCTACTATCTCCATGATTGTAACATATTATCATTTTCAAATCCATGATTAATTATTTATTTTAAAATTATAATTTAGGTACAAATATGATAATTATGTCATTTTTTTCAATCTAGATATTTTATATAATGGAAAATATAACCATAGTTGACCAACCATAGTTTTTTTAACACATAAACCGAATTTGGTCAAATACACTTGATGTAAAATTTATTATCTGAGAAGTTGTAATGAAAATGGTAATAAGTGAAATAAAAGTAAATATAAAAATGAAAATTGTTATGAAGAAAGAATAAAAAAAAATAACTTTATTATACCTGAAATTAAAGGACGTTCACCCGAAAGTAAATGCAAGGTAAGGAAATCTTGTCTTGTTTTATTTCCTTCAGGCATACTAAATTTTTGGGCTTCTAATTTCATATATATTATATAAATACTACCACATTGATAGATTTTATCCTGAATCAACTTATATTCATGGTATTTAAATTATTTATTTAATGATTTACACCTTTTGGTTTTCATAATTCATTTGGTATCACATTATTAAGGGGCTTCTATCACACTTTTTACATTCGTGAGATTAATGTCGTATTCACCACCTAAATTTTTTTTGTGGTGTACATACTACCTACTTTTCTATATTATATCATGTATTAATTTTACTTTACAGTATTTAAAAATATCATTTAATATTATTCTTCTATGATGTTAATGATTTAAAAATGTTTCATTGTGTTATTGGACACTTTGGAATGATTAAAAGTTTTTCCCTCAAGACTAATTATAATGATATTTCAATGGAATTTTTATTTGGGGAAGTTATATTTCCATTAATAAATATTCTATTGGACTCTACTATGGTTATTTAATAACATTTTCAAGTATTATTACAAATTTTCCACTATTTAGTACACAAATTGATTTAAAAATGTTTTATAGAAACCCTGACTTCAATTATCTCTTTATTAAGAGAACCTTCTTTATTTTTAAAACCATGTTTTATTAAAAGGTTTTCAAAAATATTTTAAAAAATATTTTTTAAAGATATTTTTAACCATTTTTCATTTACTAATCTTTTAATGGAATCTTATTTTCTATTTTCTGATGAGGAAATGTCTAACCTTTTTTCATACAAAAGGAATATTATTTTTAAATCCTTCGACATGTACTGATTCATCTTACATAATATCACTGAATAATCCTTTTAATGTTTAAAAGGATTGTTTTAAAAAGGAAAAAAAATTTAACGCTTTTTTCAAAATAAAAGAATATTTTCCTCAATAATGTTTCTAAGAGGTATTTTATTACATCCTCAAAGACAAAGACCTAATATTTTACTCCACTTCTGATTGTTGTATTGATACAAAACTTATTATTCATCATGATAGTTTATTATTGATTTTTCCAAGGATAGTATTCACATTCACTTCCTTGTTTTACTCGTTAGTCCCCTTGAATAAGTCAATTTTCTACGATCATTGAAATTTGAATTTTCCCTGATTATCCATTTTATTTTTCATGGATATTAATATTACCTAAACTGTATACCATTTTACATATGGTGCCTACTTTGACAGGTATTTTGTTGGGTAATTATTGAAAGATTCAAATTTCTCATCCAATATTGTTATTTGATAATGCAGATTAGTAATTTTGATTATTCAATATGAGGAATTTTTAGGATGAGTAATGAAGAGTGGAGCTTGAACATTATATAGCTCCTCTATTCATCGAAAAGTTCTCAAGAGATGAACAATTACACAATTGGGTTTCTACCCTTAGTATTAGACCATATTGTAAATGATCTTGATAATAATAGGTCCCTATGTGATTAAGACATGATGTTTGATAAGAAATCAATTTTCTTTTATAGTATTTTCATTTATTATTCATCCATGTGATTTTGAATCCATATATCAATTCATATATTTCATTTCAGTTAATTGATTACGGGAATTTGTTTTAGTTTCATTACTTTCAACATTTATTTTTCCATATTTAGTTATTTTAATGGCATGTATTTTCCATTATGTTCCTTTCCATATGGTCTATTCTCATTGATCCATTATTGTTTCTAATATAATTTTCCTTTACTGAGCATTTGAGATCACGCTTATTATTTCTCTTTCCCCACGCATCCAAGAACTGTATTATGAAATAAAAGAAGAAATATACTAGATTTATTATAGTTATCTACGAAGGTTTTTATTTTTTTATGAGAAAAAATATGTTGTAATTTGTGTATCCATTTGTAATATAGTTCTCTTTTATGTATTTGGTTTGCCTAGAATACTAAACTGATCTATCATTCAGGGTTTGATTCCTCATAATAATGCAAATGTAATTGATACCAGATACCGACTTCGGGCTATCTGGGGTCACCTCACTACATTTGATTTCAATGGAATTTTAGTATCCTCATTAAGAACTATATTTAAGGTAACATTGATTATATAACATAACTCTAAGGAATAATTTGAGGATAATTATGGATGAAAACCGAAGAATTTATGAAAAGTATAGATTATGTGGTTCTTCTTATAAATGCATCTTTATTTAGATACTATGTGGGATGTGGTTTTGGCATAGATGTACCTAGGATTAACAACATTGAAAAGGTGTTCCAGACCAGACTCGGGGTAACTTGGTACAAGATAACGAGCCTTACTACGCACCTATTTTAACATGCATTGGGAATATTCTAAGGATAATCCATAGTTTATTTAAAAACCATTATGAAAATTTTTAATGGATTTTGAAAATGAATAATAAATGTTAATCCTTAGGTGTTTTAGATTTTAAAATAATGTTTCGTCATATAGATATCTTATATAAAATTATAAACTTTTCTCACTATGAATTTTATTTCTAACACTTTTTTTTTGTTTATGTCCATGGATAGAACCAGAAAGTTTCATATTAACATCAAACATAAAAAAAATATGGTGAATATGGGAAACTAAATTATTTGTTGATAAGTTTTAATGATATCATGTTTATTCCAAACTAGTGTTCACAAAACATGATTAACAATATATACCTTTAGCAACTCCCTGGCACACCAAATAAGAGAATGATTAAGGATGATAAGAGCTCGAGTGGTGGATACTGTGAATAAAAAAGTATCTACATTCGACATGTGAGAAATATTGAAATTGAAACCTAGGAAAGTGTCTCAATGACATACATAAAATCATTATGTGTGGGAAATAAGGATATAAAAATGTATTGCGAGTAAAGAAGAATAGTACGATAGAATGAAATGAAGCACATCCTAAGAAATACTTTACAGTTATTTCTAATAAATTTGGGGAACAAAGAAATTACACATTTGATTACCCTCTCCTAGAGTATGTACATAATACCATGAAAGTTTCTATGTAGAAATAATTGGATAAATTATTTATGTATTGATGTTGCATTGAAAACCTCAGTTAAAATGTTATTAGGTGATCAACATTATTTGAAGGATGTCCATGATATATTTTTTGGAAATAATATTAATATGGTTCTACAAATGGACAACATATAATCTGGTTGAAAACCAATAAAATATGTCAAGGCCATGGGTCTTGGACCCATGACTGAAAGATGATTAGGGTTTCACACCAACCACAAACCAACATAATATCCTTTTTAATTTTCATTATATTTAGTTAAAAAACTTGATGAATACATGTTAATAATGAACCAGTAGTAGAACATTTGAGGATTATTGATTAATCTAACATCACAATTGGTTTGGAAGATAGGTAAGGAAAAATAGTTAAAATATTCACTCTTATAATCATTTAAAGGTTAATTTTAGTGCTTCATCCGTAAAAAATTATTATTGGTAATTAATTCTAAGAAATAAAGGGTTGAATTAGAATTTGATCGAAGAACAACAAAAAGATATGATTGTTCATATGATTTAAAAATATATAACTATGAATATTTCATTACATTGTTGGTTAGTAAATGAATTACCCAAAAGTTGTAAAATAACATAGAAATAAAATGTTTTCATATTACCTAAATTTCTGTTGAACTGAAGACCTTCTAAATCATCAAATATTTATGGCTTTGAGGACCTCAAATTTACATTTATCATTCACTTATTTTTGATTTATAACTTCATTAAATACCTATAAATATTTATTTTTTCCCCTAGAACATATCTTTAATTTTCATTTATGTTCTCTTACATAGCGACATTGTTACATGGGAGTCTATGTGACCTTATTAATTTTCATTGTATCTTTTCTATAAGATATTTTACAAAACCATCCTAAAATGTGGGACTTCAACAGAGAAAGGGTAACACAATATATCACAATGATCCTGTTTAAATTATGAATATGAAATTTAAATAAGATGGGGATAATGTGACGCCCCAAAAATATAAGATAATATAATACCCAAATAATTTAAAATAAAATTAATATTTAAAATAGATTATATTTATTTAAATTCACACAACACTAAGTTTTCTTGAATTAAATTCAAGATAGACCTTCCATTATCGATTACGTTGCACACAAAAGCGTCCTACTTCGATGTGTTTCTCTATATGAAATATTTTTACTTACTGAGAAACAATCTAAAGAAAAACATTATTATTTAATATTATAAGATATAAACTATCTATTATGAATAGTAGTATCTAAATTAAGAAAATATATAGTTTATCCTACTAAATTGTTGGTTCCAAATAAATTATAAATTAATATAATAACTAATTTAATATTAATATAAATTCGTATAGAAATAATTTTTATTATCATAAAGCTGCTTAAACCTAATTGATTTAATTAATTACTCTTCGTGAGTTATATTAAGGTAATATATCTTTTATATATTCAATCATTTTTTTATATTCATACAAAATATTTGATAAACATAAGATAAGAGAAAACCTAATATTTAAAATAAAACCCTACAAAGGCATTTTTACCATCTTTTAATGGAAAAACTAATTTAAATATTAAGTTTGGAACTTTTATGAATTTAATTTGATAAAATATATTTTTTTAATCTATAATGTCAAAATCAGTTAAGGATAACTATTTTTTATATTTCTGAGAAACATCATTTTTAGTGAATAGTAAAAAAATAACGCATTTTAGTTAAAACATCCATTTAGTTTAAATTATTATTAATGATAATTTATATTAATTTTTTTATAAACACACATTGGCTGAGTTATTAATTTATTAATACAATTTTGTTCACAAGAATCAAATTAAAATTTCATATTTAATATAAAAATTGAAAAATCTTTTGAAAAAGTTTCTACTAAAACCAGTTAATCTGTTTGTCTGTGAGACTAGAATTAATCCTAATTTTTCAACTTTTGTGATTTGAATTTTTAAAATAAGAAATAAAACATTTTAATAAGGAAAATATTTGGGGTATAATAATATCAACTTAATTTTTTTACCAAAATTTTTAGTGAAAGTGATTAAAATTAATTACTCTGATTAAGTGTAATTGGTCTTAAAAATGGAGTAAACCCCTATGTTTAAGGGCCCAAATGATATAGACACTTGTACAAAACAAATTTTATGGAAATATTTCGTCCATGAACATTATATTAAGTAATGTTTATATTTTTTATATTATTTCTTAAGTAAGAACATGTGTACACCTAACTTCTATTCAAGAATACCTCATGATTCCTTTTCATTTCCTATTAAAGGCCACTACATCAACCCATTACTCACACCTCTACAACCTTCTATGCTCAGCCTATATCGGCCAAAATGGCCTCCAAAAATTACTCCCCTACACCTATAATCCTCCATTGGTTAATAATAACTTCCATTGATTAATTTTGTTTTAAACCAAAAGAAGTTACCCGATTAAAAGATAATGTCTTTTCTCAATCTCTCTAATTTCATTTCCATTTCTCAACTCCTAAATTCTCCTTAATTTGTTATTTTTTAATGAAAATAGTATCTTAAATATAATTGGTAGTGTTTATTATGATATTTTGACCTAATATTACACACACCACTATAGAATGAGTAACGAACATAATGTTTCTGTGTATGGCAAACTACTACCGCATGAAATGATGATTTGTCAATTTTTCCCAACCACCTCTCATAGTGTCTATTAATATAGAAAATAAATTTATATATATTATATAGTACATTTATTGTGTCTTAATACTTATTTAATCATTTTACTACACCTCCCTTTAATACTTTCTATTTTATGTTAATAAGATAACATCATTTGAGAAAGTATGGACTACCGCCCCTCAAAGTGTTGGGATTCATTCATAGTAGTCATGGAATGTACAGAGGATAGTTTTAACTAAAAAGATGAGGCATAAAAAGCATATATATTATATTCCTAGAATAATCACCTTTTTTATGTATATATATATATATATATCATTTTCTTTATTACCCTTTCACACACATTAAAAGTGATAATGTTATTCGTGGATGTGTGGACTACCGTCTCATCGAAATTATGTGATTAATTTTACATCACGTAATTTCATATATTAGTATCCATTATTAAATAATGATTAAATTATTATATAATTATATTTTAATAAATATTAGAGTTACTTTCATTATTTCCACAATGATAATTTATAAATGGGAATGTTACTCAAGCATAGGTACCACCTACCATCTCTCTGATTGTAACATATTCTCATTTTCATAACCATAGTTAATGATTTATTTTAAAAGTATAATTGATATAAAAATATGATTATTATTTCATGGTTATTATTCTGGTGGTGTTATATAAGGACACATATGACCATTATTGACCAACAATAGATGTTTTTACAAATAACCAGATTTTAAAAAAAACACATGATGGAGAATTAATTGTTGATGTAGTTGTACACAACATGGTAATATGTCACATAAAATTAATTATAAAAATTAAAAAAATTCTTAATAAATTAAAATAATTTTATTGTATAAAAATTAAGGTGAATTCACCCAAAATGAAACAGAAGGTAAGGGATTCTTGACACATTTTCATTCCTTGAGGTATACTTAATTGTTGTGAACCTAATTTTTTATATAAAGTGTAAAAACTTCAACATTGACATATAGTGTTACTAATAATCTTATATTCATGGTATTTAAAGTTTTTAATTTATTATTTATACCTTTTGGTTTTTCCAATTCATTTGTTACCACATTGGTAAGGTACTTTCATCTCACTTTTTATATTTGTGAGATAAATGTCATCCTCACCAATAACACCATTTCAATAGTGTACCTATAACCTATGTTTATATATTATATAATGAATTACCTTTCTTTTATGGTATTTAAAAAATTCATTTAAAATTAAAACATCACGAGTTTTATGATTTAAAAACGTTTTAAAGATGTATGAGACACTTTGGAATACTTAAATGTAATTAGCTTCATGGCTAATCCTAATGATCTTTAAATGGAATTTCCCATAATGTAAATTATATAATCATTTTTAAATAATAACGTTCAATTTTTTATAGTCATTCATGACCATTTTCAACTATTAGTATCATTTTACATCTCTTTGGTTGTCAAAGTGTTTTAAAAATGATTTAAAGAAAACCTCACATCACTTATCTCTTTAGTCAGATAACCTACTTTATTCAAAAAACCATTTATTATTAAATCGTTTTTCAAAAAAAAAATAAATGAATTGGTAAAGGAATTTTTACCCTTTTTTAATTTACCATTGTTCGAAAAGAATCTTCTAGTCTCTTTCCTAATAAGGCATTTTCTAACCTTTTTCCATACAAAAGGAATATTCATTTTACACCATATGACAGGTATGGATTCATACACCATCATTTCATTAAAGCCTACATTTCATGTATGAATGATTTTTTTAAATAAAAATAGTTTAATTTTTTTTAAAATAAATATATATTTCCACATGAATATTTTTAAAATTTATTCATTTACCTCATCAATGAAAGAGACCCTCTATTTTACTCTACATGGGTTTCTTGTATTAATACCATCCTTAATTTTTCATTTGGATGGCGTATTAATTATTTTTACAAGGATAATATTCAAATTTACTTCATTTATTCTTTTAGTCAATCTGATGTAATCAATTTCCGATGATCATTTAAATTTTAATTTCCCCTTATTTTCCATTTCTTTTTTCATGGATATTACTATTTCTTAAACCATATACCATTTTACAAACAGTGCCTACTTTGATAGTATTATTATTTTGGAATTATTGATATATTTATATTTCTCATCTAATACAGTTATTTGATATGGCATATTAGTTATTTTTATTCTTCAATATGAGGAATTCTTTGGACTAGTATTGACAGGTGGAGCCTGATCATTATATAGGTACTCGATTCGTCGATAGGTTCTCATGAGATGAATAATTTCTCATATAGCTTTATACCATTAGTTTTAACCATATTATGAAATGTATTTATGGTAATAGGTCCTCATGTACCTGAGACATGAAATATAAAAATAAATAAATTTTCCTTATATTAGTTTCATATATTATTCATCAATGAGATTTTGCATCAACATATCTATAAATACATTTAATTTGAGTTCATTGATTAATAAATTGTATTTTAGTTTAATACCTTGACCGATTTATTTTTCATTATATATTAATTTGAATGGAATCTATTTCATGTTATGTACCTTTCCATATTGTCTGTTCTCATTGATTCATTATTTCATCTGCTATATTTTTTACTTACTGAGCATTTGGGCTCACCCTTATTATGTTTTTTCCCTTGGAATCCAGGAAGTGTAATATAAATGAATTAGTGGAATATACTAGATGGATTAGAGTTATCCTAAAATGGGTTTATTTATTTAGGATAAAAAAATATTTTGTATAACTATTTTTAATATAATTCCCATTTATTTATCTCATTTACCAAGACAACAAAACTGATCTGTCATTCGTGGAATGATTCCCTATAATCATTCCATTGTAATTGATAGTAGGGTATAGCTTCAGGATATCTGGGGTTAGGTCACTATATCAAACATGAATTTGTGAAAATGTAGAGGGTATATGTGAATATATAAAAGGTGAAACTAAACATGAGGTGTAGGTTTGAATGGTACGAGGATGGGTTATTTTATAATTGAATTTGAGTGGCCTATTTTTCAATATTCAATCCTTAATGGTTATAGAACAACATTTTAATAAGAAAAGTTCCCTTAATTGGAAAACAATGTTAGATTGGGAATACATCCATAATTTACTTATATAATATTATTTATAATGAAATAAATAATTTTTAACAATAATAGTATTTCACTATTTTTATAATTCAATAATTTGAATCAAATTTCACGTTGATTATTTATTATTTCACTATATATCAAATGGACCATATTACCTAATTTAAAAATCATAATTCCAAAAATAAAATAAAATTTAATATCTAAATACAATAAATTTATCTTTAATATAAAAATACATAATACTTTATAAAAAAATTTCCATCAATAAAAAAATTATTATATAATGAATGATTATATTTTACACATCATAAATCCATAGTTTTTTTGTAATGTAAATATATATTTTATAAGTTAGATATAAAATTTATTATATATTATTCATTTATATTAGAGGTTTATATTTCATCTTTCTTGAATTCAATGTACACATTAACTCTTTGTGAAAACTACATGTCCAATGACCATATATCTAATAAGGATATTCCTAATGATATTATAAAGTTATATATCCATTTTATATTATTAAATATTATCATAAATACCTACATAATATTCATTCATCTAACTGGTTGTATTATCTCTTAAAATGTGTAATATATTTCTAATTATTTTCAATCTTTTAATAATGATTATTGACAATATGATTTTCATGGGAGACTAAATTGATGAAAACATAAAGTATATAATATTTTTATTTAATTGAGTTCATATAAATATTTTAATTTACATAATTATAATTCATTTATTTGTAATCTAATAGTAATGTTTAATTAATTTAATTTTTAATATTATACTGAAATAAAATAAAGCATTGTTTATTTATTTTTGTTGAATGTGAAACAATTTATCCAACATATTAAGGAGAAGAAATATAACATGTGTTATATTATAAGACTATAAATAATATATCCCATAAATTTCATTACATGTATTATAATATATGAGAGTAATTTTATCTCATTACAATATCAACTTACCATTATGCCTCCCCATACATACGATTCTACTAGGTAACTTTGACTGGGTGGGGGATATGATTTATAGTTCATCCCACTATAATCCATGATCTCCACTAGATATTCCCCATTAAATAGAGAATGTTCTTATTATATAACATATATAATAAATAAATGTGATTTACATGGTATGTACTTATGAAAAACTGGCACACATGACACATTAAGCACTTGAGATTGGTTTAATGAGATCATAAGAAAATAGACTACTATCTTAATTTCATTGAGAAACCTAATGGGGACATTATATGTTTGATTGAAATTCATATTATTCCCAAATAACATAACCCTTTTTATGTTAATATTTATAGTAACACCCTTTATATATCCTTAAACTATAAATCAACTTAATGACTATCATACTAGCTCTCTATATGTTTTCTAATATTTAATAATACCTTGAATAACGTGGATATTATCAATAATTTCATAAGAAATATATAGTCCTAAATTATATTTATTTTACATTTTTTCCAAAAAATGTTGTATTTTTTCGTCTCAATTTATACAAAGATGCATATGGGTTTTTAAATACTTTTTGGGATGTTGTTGTTATTGTAAAACTTGACCCATATAAGTAATTGACAAGAACCTCCATTAAAATCTATCGAGATGGTTCTTATCATATCATCATCAGTTTTGGTGGTCCTTCCATATTCCTCTTATGTAAAATTATTTTTGTTAAAGGAAAATCATATATTCAAAACCAATTCTTATCAAATATTCCTTCAAAATATTATGTTGAATCTAAAATCATGATATAATATAATTGAATGTTATACTCTTTGTATACTTACCAATTAAATTATTTATTTAATGTAATTTTGACAAAGAGCTAAAATATTTGAATTAAAATTACGTGTTCCCAATTTCTATATTTATCAATCAATACACATATAACATCATTCATTTAGAAGTCTTAGGATAGAAAATAATGAAATCTATAGTGATTTTATCCAATTTATATATTGTTATATGTAATGGCTTCATTAGCCTCTATGAATCCAGATGCTTGTTCTAAATATACTGATAGACTATGAATTGTGATTTATAATTTATATTATTTTTTTTCAAGGAATTTTTTATGATATATCTATATCTAATTGGGATTCTTGGGATAAAAGAGAATGATGATCATTTTGAATCTTCCAAAATATCCTTATTCACATCAAGTATGTTTGGAAGACATATTAATTTTTCAAATAATAATATTTTATCATTTTTGATTTTTAAATCAAGAATATATTTTCTTTATAAAGTATCTACATATCACCCTTTTTATCCACTTTGATCATTACATGGATCTACAGTTGAAAATAATTTTTGAAATTGATGAACTTACCTCTCCTTTATTATATTTTTGTCTACAATTATCATATCCATAAATATTGGGTTCCATTAATCGTCATTATATAAATTCCTTAATAATCCTTTTATCTTAGAGCATCAACCACTTTTTCCCCGTACCCTACTGGTATTGTTTCATAAAATTATAATAATTGATTAATTTATGCATCTTTTTTGACCCAAGTTCAACTCATACTGTGTGAAAATATAATTATTTAATTATTAATTAATAAATGAATCATAATTATCTTCATAGATATAAATCACACATATATTTAATTAAAGTATTACCTCTGCTAAATCAATATCATATGTTCATAAATTATTTTCATGGCCATTTAATTGATGTATGTAATAATAAATAGCCTTGTATTTTTAAATTTAGGACACAACCAAATACCTTATTTGAATCAAAACTTTATATGATAAAATTATCTCTACTGTATGGTGGTGGGAGTATAAGTGCATTAAACAACATTCTCTTATAGTCCTTTGAATTACTTTTATACTCTTTTGAGTATAGAAAATTTATTCCCATCTAATATTAATAAGATAGTGGATTTTAAAATAATATAAAATATATATGAAATCATCAATAATATATATAATAAAATAATTTTGTGTATCAATATTATAGTATTTTTTGTGTGCTTTTGTAGTCACCACAACCAATGATGGATCAGTCTATATACCCACAATTGTGATTATATAACCCACGAATTAAAATATTGTTCTCGAATTCACACATTAAAAATTTGGAATATAGTTTATTATCTCTTATTCTTTTTAACATAATCATTAAATTATCTTCATGTTCTTCCTTATTCAAAGAATATATCAAAATATTATCTATAAATAAAACCAAAAATTCATAAATGTTATCTTCGATGACTTTTTTCATCAAATTCATGCATATTGTTAGAGGATTTGATAGTCCTAAAGAAATAACTATTAATTCATTGGGAAAATGTCCATTATAGAAGGATAACATAGGAATATCCCCTATTTTCACCCTTAGGTGATGATAAAGAAATCAAATGTATTCCTTTGAAAAGTATTGATAATGATAATATTGATAACAAAGTCACCAATATGATTTTATAGATACTAGATCCTAATTTTGATATTGTTAAGTGTATAATTATTAACGAAAATATTAATTCACTCATCCTTATTTTTGAAAGAGATTAATATTGCACCCCATAGTGGGAAAATTGGTCATATAAACCAAGTGGAAATAATTTCATAAATTTATCCTTCAGTTACTCTAATAAAATTAGGGATACTTTATAAGGAAACATCTATTAATAAATAACACATATTATGAGATTAAATTATAATCCATCCTTTATATTTAGTAAAAAATAGATAAAATAATATGAAATATACAATTATATTCTATTTCAATCGGAGTATCATCAATGTTGAGTTTCTACAGAACAATTTGATCTAAATATTTCATATTATTGGGTATTAAGGCCTACAAAATGGAAGTAATTTCCTTATGAAATTCTTAATAAGTATTGTATCAAAATATATGAATGGACAAATAGTGAATATTAAATTTAGTTTTCTTATCCATAAAATTAATACAATCTCAGTTTTGAGAGAGTCATGTCATGTATTGTATCACCTCGAATTCTACCAATAGAAGAGAAAACTCTACAAGAAATATATATTCAATAAATTTTTATCAAAAATTAGTAATCCACATGGGATGAAATCAATGTACCACTATAAATTATATTTGACAGTTAAATAGTTAATCCTTAGGATTTTAAATAATTGATATTTTAAAACATTCATGATATGAAAGAATAAATACAACCAAAATCAAGTAATTCATTTTTTGTTCTTAAGTAGATAATAAGTGTATAGACTCGTGTCCAATAACCTTAATCTAGAAGTTATTTTCCTTTATGGGGTCAAGATATAGATGATCACATCCAAAAATATCAAATATTGTATACATCAATATATACTAGATACATATTGTATTCTCTCATTAAATTTTAAAACATGACATGAAACATTAAATTCGAAGTGATAAATTTATAATTTCACGTATTATATAATTGAAATCATTCATAAATCATTTCATGGAATTCTAGGGAAGGTAAATCATAATAATTTGTGAGTATTGATACTCTGTAATGGGAAAGTTTAAAATAGAATCAATCAATGAGTAAATAAGGAATGAAAAAATGATAGAGAAAAACTATAATCTAGAATGGTATCTAACTGGTATCAAAAATTGGGAATACATCCATTGATAACATCAAAAAATAGACAGTAAAATTGATATTAATAAATTGTTTCATAATGATGGAATAGATAATTTCAGACATCTTAATCATACCATAATGTCATTTTTACAAGTTATCATAAACATACCGTCAAGGATTCATGAAAATAAATCATCAATAATTTAGTAGGTATACAAAAAATACCCATTATAGTTTGTCTCATGATACCTACCTATAAATCAAGGGGTATATAATTTCATTCCCCACAAGAAACCTATGTAGTTCAATAAATTTATTATTTTAATAAACAATACAACATAATCTTTGTTACTTAATAATCAATAAAAATATGTATCATAATAACTAGAATACATAAATTTAATATTCCCCCATTAAAAGTGATGAAAATAACTATAAATAAATATGTACGATTATATCATTATATTACATCCTCATTAAAAAAATGATTCTATAAATTATGTTGGCCTAAATGAATATACATTTAATAGATCAGATGAACATTTCCTTAGGAAAATAATATCTTCATTTTCTAATAAATTATTTAAAATAAAAAATATATTGAATATTTAGAAAAACATATTCATTGAAAAAAACAAGGAATATTTCAAATGGAGATTAATTTTAATGAATAGTGATGACCATATGAAATTTCATTCATGCGGTAATAAATAAAACATTGATTATGTTAACAACTTAATAATGAGTTAATCACTCTAAAAAGACAATAATATTCCATTTAAACATTTTAATAAAATTTAAAAGTTAGTTAAAATGACCTTAATCAATCATTTAAAAATATTAAAAACATTATTCAATTTTTTTGAAATAAAATATAGACATCATAGAAAATGATTCCTCACTAAAAAGAAAATAAAATTTAGTGTTTCATAAGAAAAAAATACGAAATTTTGACCACATAGAAAGATGAAAATGAATGAGAATCAATTAATTTCCAAATAAACTATATTTCATAAAAATAGATGGGGTTTATGTTTTAATGATCCTATAATTCCATCATTCGAAACATGAGGTTAAAAAATCGTGAATAAGGATGATATTGTAAAATAATCCCTTATAAATTTGAAATATTTTGAATCAAAACACAATTAAAATAAATAACAAAAAATATATAATTTAAATACAATTAATATAAATATAATGAAATAAATTATTAAAAGGGTATAATAAGAACCCCAAAAAGATAACAAAGTTGTTGATATGGAATCTATCATGTGAAAAAAAGTAAAATAAGAAAGACCTAAAAACATCACAACATTGATCTGAGAATTAATCATTTACATGATTATGTGTAAAAAATGTAAATCAACATGAAACATGGTGAAATTATGAAAATAATAATCAGAGGCCACTTTAGCGATTATATTGGAATAACATTTAAAATAGATAAGTAATATTACACAATAAAAATAAATTTATTTAAGAATCCCCTTACCTAGAGTTCGACTCACCTGGTACATTCCATATCTCCCATATAGTAAAAATATATTAATTTTCAACATAAATAAAAACATTTTTCGTGTATATAACATTTTTAATAACTATTTTATTTTATTTATTACCCTCCCTTATATATTTATTAAATTATTTTAGTTCGATTCAGATTTTTTGGGCATATTCCATTGATAATCATAGAACCAATTTAGTGGGATGACAATGATAAAGGGTTTTATAGATCAAAATAATATTTAAATTTAATCATAACATAATTTTAATTTTTTTATATAAAATAAATTTTTTTAATCATTCATCATCAAAAGCCATGAAAAATGAAGGGCATCACCTCATTGACGTGGTCTTCCACACATAAAAACAAGAAATTGTATCATTGAACGAGTGGTGAGATTAGACGTTAAGTGATAATTTATATTTATAGATTCCTAATAATTTCATTAATATCATATAAGGTCATTAAATGAATCAAAATAATCAACCATTAATGATGGTGATGGAAAACGAATCATAGTTTTATATGGATATGGTAGTCCCCAAGAACACATCAATAATACATTTACTTCACATTTGATGAAAATGAAATTGAAAATTGATGTACCATAAAAATAATAAAATCTATATATATTTATGAAACTAGATTAATTATTTTTAATATATATAATATATTTATAATATGTGTAAGAAGAAATAAACATTGAAAGAGTTGTGTTTGACGATTGCCTATTATTTGAGATACATTTGTTCGATTATATATTACACCTTTACAGTATGGTATTAAGAGAAAATGAGTACCTAGAGGAAGTGGAAAAGGAATATTCTAAGGTATTAGGTAAATAATTTTCCATGATTGAGTGTTCAAACATTTTTATTAAAGGATATGAGATGGTGCCCAACTATAATTGGGGTAAATAAAACACTTTGAATTACAAATATTATTTTAACAAAATATATATCTATATCATGTATTTTCTATACAAATAGAATAATTTATGAATAATGATATGATAAGGCTGAAATACCATCAACCAATAACATTTATAATTGTATAAGTTACATTTAAAACCTTATTGTTGAGGCTAACTACCTTAATAACCCATTTTAACATTAAAAATGGTAACATTGTTTTTTTCCTATAAGGGCCATAAATTTACTTATAATGTTTAAAGTGGATCAAAAATGATCCAAATATAACATTATATTCCATTTAAAACTATAATACTCTAGTTTAAATAGTTTTTAATTTAAAAATAATTTACTAAATTATTTTTTATCATGAAATTTCATTAATATCAATTTCGAGACAATTCATTTAATTTAGATTCATAAATATCAATAAACAATGAAATTAGAATATAAAAAAATTTACCATCAATAATAATTATAATTATAAATATATTTCATTTAATAATTTTATTTCCAATAACAGTTATTTTATTTTTTTTAAATCATTTACCATGATTTTCCTACTATATTTGCATATAGTGTATGGAATTTTCATAAATGTTTTAGGTAATTATGCCAAAATAAAATATAATTTGGACAAGTATCAAATAATAATTGTTTTATTAAATAAAATATATAATATTTTACTTTAAAAATATTCAAAATAGAATGGTACCTTTAAATTTATTTTTAAAAACAAAAGGAAATGATTGTTTTACAAAAAATGATATTTTTCTGTATTCACTGGAAAATAAATCATATTGAAAAATAGAAAAAAGTTACCCCATGATAATATTAATATATTGTTTTCAAAACTAAAATTATTGTTTTGAAATTTTATTCATATATTTTTTTTAAATTAATTGTAATATTTGAACACATAATGAAATAAAACTCATTTTTGAATATTTTATTTGAAAAATAAAATTACATTACTATAAATGGAGTAATTATTTACTTTTAATTAATTAATAAAATTTTATTATTTAACACCATATGCATATTTTTTTATATTTTATTTATTACTATTAATTCAGGGATATTTAAGAACTAGTTTATAATGTTTATATTTAAATAATAATATTTTTATCTTAAATAATTGTTCACTTTAATCATGATGTCACATATTATGAAAGCTATCAAGTGTAGTGTTCTTCTAAATAAAATTTTATAGTGTTACATTGTTATGTTGTAAAGTAAATTTTATGACCACAATTTATATATTAAAAATTAATTGTTCAATATGTGAAAATACCATTTTGGAGAACCCACATCATACCTTGGGATAATAAAACACACTTTGAAAATAGGAAGTGGGAATCATTAAGTTCAAATATTGTAAACAACATTGTGGTGGTTTAAGAAAATCTAGGGATATTTTAATTTCTTACATTCTAGTGGTGTTTAGGAAAAATGACAATTTATCTCGTATAAAGATCATGTAAAATTTTTATGACCACAAAATTGGTCTATGAATATGTTGTTCACCCTAGAAGATGAGTTCATAATTTTTTCCATTTTGAGTTTTGGGGGAATATTTAATTATTATATAATTAATTAAAAATAATTTATTCTCAAATGTTTGTTTAGTGATATTATATTTTTAATGAATGATATTAAAATTATTACACTTTGCTTGAATCTAGAATGAGATTTTTTTATCAAGTGACACATAACCTTTTTTTGGATCATGGACTGAGCCCATGCCCGAGACCCTTTTTCTATTTCTTTTCCTTCTTCCAATTTTTCATTTTCACTTTTTTATTTCTATTATTCCTCTTAAAATATTCTTCTCATGTACTTCCCATTGGGTATTACCTTTATTGGTGTTGGGAGATGATAGAGAAATAGGTAGAGGGACCTGGAGAGAGAGAGGGGTGTCACTGTGAAGCAAATTAGAAGCCATATATTCATACGGTATCTTTTGATCACAAATCATATTGAAGATTCAGTGGTTTCTTCCTAGAAGTTAGACCATTTTTATATATTCATCTCTAATACATATATAGTATTTTTTTATGTTTTAATAATTTTGAAGTGTTTTTGGGGACCCATAGAGGTTAGATTTGGTGATTTTAGGAAAAATTAGGGGTTTTGAGAGGATAGCTATGGTTTCCCAATAAAAAATAATAAATACATGGCATGTGGTTTAAAAAAAGGTTTTTTCTTCCAATTCTAGAATAATTCATTTTTAAAACAAAAATATATATACTTGGAGTACACATAATGTAGTGGTATGTTTTCATGTGGATTAGTACTTGGATAGGCAGAGTTTAGTAACTACATGCTGAGTACATGGAGTATACACCATGTAGTGGCACAGGGTGATTGTAAAATGTACTTGGGCTGAAAGTGATTTTTGAATTAAATTCCTTATAGTAGTATATAGAAATGTGGCTGGGAACTTGGGAATACACCCATTGTTGTGGGGGGGGGGAGACATGATCAGGTTTTAGTTCAATCTATACCCCATTTACACATTGATCATGTAGTATTATAGTGTCACAACAACTGTGTTTCCCCACCTTGCATTATTACATGGAAAAGTGATTATAAGTGAAAAAATCATGTACTCAGATTTACATGACGTGTACTTTTTTTCCTAAAGGAGGTTTTCAGGAATTTTTGTCCTAAATATAGTAGCGTATATAACAGTATTCTATTTTATGTATTGTTCCATATAGATCTTGATGGTTGAATCCTTACATCATATATAGGCTATATGGATGATGTTTCAGACTAAGGGAGTTTTTCAGGGAGGATCCTTTATAGAGTGTATTATATAATCTTTTAGGGTTATTTGTAAGTAGAAAGGCCCAAATATGGGATGTATAAATATTGAAGACCTTTTTCTAAGGATATCTTGTGTGTTTTTCAAGTTCATTATATGGATATTGGAATATTGAATCATGTTTTTTTCTTGGATGGTTTTCTGAAGTTTAATTCTTGAGCTGTAGTTAATTATTATCCATTATGATATGATCAAATATAAGGATGTTGGATGCATGTGAGTGTTGTGTATTATATTTTGAGATAGGTATGGGGGACTAGTTGCATGAGTATTCCATTTGGGGTTGTGTTGTTTTCGACAACAACAATTTTGGTTAGGGTGTAGCTAGAGGTTTCCATTTTTTGTGGGTTGTTCCTTAAGGTATCCATTATCAGTGTGGTGATCACATAGTTTTGAGGTGAGAGAATATTTTTGGTACCTATGGAGAGGTTGTTCTAGGGTGGAGAGTTTTGGAGATTCTTATTGTAGGGTGATTTTTTTTAACAAAATGTTTTCTGAACAATTAAGGCTTCATCATGATTTATTAATCCTCATGATAAGTGGTGTTTTGTTATGTAGTTTTGGATGATGGGTCATGGTGTTAATTGAACGTAGTTATAGAGATTTTGTATTGGTGTTTTGAATATTTTCCTATTATGGATTAATAAAATGAAAGACTATTGATATGTTACTAGAATAGTTATTAGTCATAATATTTATTGATTTTTCTCTATATTATTGGTTCATTGTCGTGAGGTGGGTCTAAGGATTAATTGGGAAACCTAGATGAGTGAACACACCTAGTTTATTTGATCACCATGGATATGGGTAGTATACCACGAAAGATATTTTGATATATGGGTCCAGATTATGCCTCTGGATCTGGTATGGTTTTATAAAGTTGATTGGTTGGTTATAGCTCAATTACATGTACAAAAATTCTAATCCATTTATTTCATTTCCCCATGGAAAATAGAAGTTTGTACCTATAGTTCATATTATTATAATATATTACTAGATCTTGGTGTCTGTGACATACTATCTTGTATGACTCATGTGAGACCCTAGGGTTTAAAATTCGTTATTTTCATTGTTTTAGACCCTATAGATCCTTCTTGACTATATAGACATGTCTGATGTCATGGATGTGTGACACACATTTCCTAAATTCTATTTATTAGGCTATAAGAAGTGGATATTTACCTAGGGTGGATAGATAGACCACTAGGATCAATATTTTCCTTTCTCTTATCCATTTTTACATATATATTATTTTTATTGCAGTATTTTTTGTCCAGAGTGTCTTGGAATATCAAATATTGTATTCACATTTTATAAGAGGTGTTTTTTGGAGCACCATTAGTAATTACCTACCATAATTTATTTCTCATGAACTATATGTGTATATCGATTTTAATATTGAACTCTTCTATTCATTAAATTTTAGTGCATTAAACTACAGTTGGAATGGAGGCCTAATGTTTCATGATTGAGTACAGTCATGTGGAGTATGAGGTTTGTGATATAGTTGTTCAATACTTGTGGAGACTCGGTACAAGGTTCATCATGGGGTAGTAGTAGAGCCTTGTGCATTAATTTTCTTTTTTATTATATTTATGTAGTCAGAACATTGTGATACCAATGTATATATGTTTCATACACAAGTAATTGTGTTTCATTTATTTTATAATATCTTTTTTTATATTTTAGTTATCTATCTACATACACTCTGAAATTCATTGATTTTTATCAATTTAGTTTATTTTTCTTTGATTACACACTTATTTGAAAGAATACTCTCCACATTTTATCCTTTTTGGAGATCATTGATATTTTATATGCTCTGGTATATGGGGAGTTTAAACTAAGGCACAGTTACGAGCTGGATCAGGTGATGGGTCAGGCCAATAAAGGATGGTTCATGATAAAATTATATCAATGCACTTGTTTTCATTTTATAAATATTTTAGGAGTATTTAAATAAAAGATATAAAAATATTTTAGATATTTTTATGGATATCAAGATGGTGACTCATTAACACCTATTTTGGTAGTAAGTCTAGGGTAACAGTGTCAAGATTCTATTTCTCTTGGCTTTTAGTATTATGGTTGTGTGATTTTCACCTTGAGTAGTGTACTTATTTTTTTTTATTTTTTATTAATATTTTTTTAGCTTTTTTAAATATTAAGATTACCATGTTAATGAATCATCATAAGAATGTTGGATCCCCATAAAAATATGTGGCTATATTTATTTTTACAAACAATAGAGGTTTTATTTTCAAATGTGTTAGAAATAAACAATATAGTGTTTTCCAATTTATCTAACTGGCATAATCCTACACAAAATATTTGTTCCTAATATTCCTCTAATTAAAGGATATACAAATCTAATTGATAGGTGATCTATGGTGAAAGAAATGCAATTACATCATTGAGTTATAGGTAGAAACACACACGGGTTGGTGTAGGATTTGGTTATAAATTATTGCTATGGTGGGATTGATAATGTCAAGGATTGCTAATATAGGTTTAAATAAAAGATATATTTCCAAAGATATTGGTTTCCATGAGATTTTTTGTGATGAGTATATGGGTTCCTTAGTCCTATGAATTGGATTACATAGTCCGCACATGGCTTCATATTTTCGTTGAGAGAGAGGTTTTAGTTGGATTTAGGGCCCTATTTGTTTCTATTTGGGCAATGGGTGCTATATAGAGGATATAATTAGGGACATTTGGTTTTGGATGAACCACTTAGAGGAGTGTGGTTATTTAATGGATCATGAGATGACGGAGATTCCCATTTATTTAAGAGGAATGTTGATGTTTCTCTGATTTCTTGTGACTAACCTGAATGAGCATCAAAGTTAATAGTTTAATCTTATTATCCCAAGATCATGATTTTATGGCTCATTTTATTATGGGATATTGAGATAGGTTTTTTCAATAAATACTATTCATTTAGTAGAAAATTGTTGGGTTGTGGGGATTATTTGGATAGTTATTGGTTAGGAGGGGGGTTGAGTATTCTTGTTATGAAAATTATTTGAGTGATCAGTGTTTGGGTATGTTGAGAGTTTTTTGGTTCTAGTGAAAACCATTATGGTGTAGTCCTGGTGGGATAATTAAAATTAGTGTTCGAGTTGTGTTTTAAGGGAAGAGTAATGCTGGGGAGTGAATATTTCAGCATCAGTGTTGGTGGTACTCATTTTAATAGTTTCATAATGTGATGGGGATACTATTCCTAATGAGTTGGTAATTTATAGAAGTTAGTTTTCTATATAGGTTCTCTTGTGTGAGATGTTTGTCCATGTCAATCCATTGTGTTTATAGTTCACGGAGTGTTTGTTTTGGTGTTTTTTGTTCAGTTAAGGGTTGATGATAATGATTATAATTTGGTGGGGATCAATATATAGGTCACGATTGAAAGTCCATTATCTTGGGAGATTCATAGGAACTATGAGAAAAATTGGAAAGGTATTATTGTAGTATCAAAATCACCAGTGTTCGGGGGGACTCTTGGTAATTGTACGACCAATGAGGCTTATCATGGATGGGAATCATTTTTGGTGGGATGTTTTTCATGAACCTCTTCATAATTGTTTGAGTAAATATGGGAAATTTGAATTTTTTACTCATAGGTGGTTTTCAAGGGGAAGCATGAAATTTTAACAATCATAGGATCTTTTATAGTTATTTTGACCACTAAATTTGTCTCATTATATGGTCGTCCCCTAGGGAAAGTGTTTTGAGAAATCCCAAGTTGTTCAAAGTTTGGTCGATTGTTTAATATTTAATCAAATAAATTAAAATTATCTAATCATAAATTTTTCATCAATTTCATTATCTTCTAATAGAATCATAATACAATTCTGAATTTGTGGTTTAGTATGAAACTGATGTTTTTTCCAAATATTGGCATAATTGTTCATTGAGAACTGGGACCCATTTTCATTTTCATTCTCATTTTATCCTACTTATTTTCCCTCCTTCATTTTATTTTACCTTCCTTCCCATTTTAATATCATACACACCACCTTGGGGATTCCCTTTTCCTCTAATAATGTTGTAAAGATATATAGGGAGGGTATGGTGGTAGGGAAAGCCAGTGGGAGAGGGATGTGTCACCACAGATCAGAGGAGGGCCTAGATTATAATGTATGAGTTGTGGAAAACTAATTGAATAGATGTTTCAGTGGTTTTAACCATGTATTAGGGAAATCTAATCATTAAAAAAACAATAAAATATATTTTTTTAGTTATGATTTTTTTAATTTTAGAACACTAGATGGTCGATATAATGTTTTTTGTCGAAAATAAAGGGTTCTCAGAGGTTTTCAAGGGTTTTTGGATCAGAAATCCCAATCACTCTATGTGTGGTTTCAAGAACACATTCCATGTGTTTTCAATTTTCCTGGTAAAATTGTTTTTAAAACTATACACAATATGAATACAGTATATTACATATGGTTGTACATGATCTTGTAGCAAGTTAGTTGGCCAGATGGAGTTTTGGTATAAAATATCATGTACTTTGAGTACACACAATGTAGTAGTACATGTGCATGTGGTTGAGTACTTAGACAGCTAGAACTTTTAGAACTACATGCTGAGTAATGAAAGTTAACGCTCTGTTTTTTTTATTATGCAATGTGGTAAACTACTTATGAATAAGCCTCATGTTATGGGGACATTTCTTGTTAGTCGTACACCTCTAGACCCAATGTGTTCTCAAACATGTTGTAGTATGTGTAAATAAAAATAGCGTGTCCATTCAATGTAGAAGTATATATCTGGGTGCACATTTGATAGTACACTCCATCTACTCCTATGTAAAAATTACATACTTTTTTGTTTTTTGTTTTTGGGTTTTATCCAATCCTTATATTCAGAATTGAACATAAGGGGAGTTTGTTTAGAGAATTATTCTACATATATCAAGATTGTGGAATCCTTTCATCATTTATAGGAAATCAATACACTTTTTTTCATTAAGAATGTTCGGTGGGATGATTATATAAATATTTTTATTCTATAATACTTATAAATATTGTTTTATGAGTCTTCTTCTAACGTAAGTGTTGAAAATTTATTGATCACCTAAGGTGAGGATACCAAGTATTTTCGTTTTTGGTTCTTTGGACAAATCCAATTATGATCAAGTGATTTGTTGGACGGTCCATTTTAGTTTTTTATCATAGTGTATTTTATTAGGATCCTTTGGGTTTGATTGAAACATATTATTTTAGGTGCAGATATTATCATTAGGAATATTTTTAGATAGTTTTGATGGATCTATTTGAGGATTTATAAATTTGGATGTGGTATTCCATGAGATTTTCCTTCAAGGCATGATGTAGCTCAATGATTCCCTTCAGGGTGTGGAAATTGTTGAGTTTTCCCTTCTTTGTGTAGTAATCTATAGGTTTTGATTTTGGGGAGGTTGTTTTAAGTTCCATTTGAAGGGTTGGTTTATGGTTTGATTTTTTAGAGAATATAGTGACCCATGAATAACAAAGATAGATATTACATCATTTATAAATAATATTAAACACATTAAAAATGTTCATACCTGAGAACCATAAATGTTTAGTGGATTTGGAATCTTGGATGGAAATATTCATACTAGGAGAGGTGTATTAAATGCTTCCCAAAAATATCATCCCATTTAGTACACCTCATAGGCTTATCCCACCAAAAAATTTCTTTATTGTTTGGTAAAGGAAAGATTAGAATGGGTGAGCTCATATTCTCAGTAAGTGTTAACAAAGGAGATATAATTCTATAAACATATGAAAGTATTATATATGAATAAAGGTATGGAATAATGAATCATAATTTTTTTAATCATAACTAACATTTCATGGATCATAAACCTGATTCTTGGAATATCACAATATCATTTTAAAAAATATGTTCCATAACAGTGAGAACCCAAAACATATCAATCATGAACAATAGATCATGTTAGAAAATTGTGGAAGCATTATAATTGTTGAAAAAAAATTGTGTTCAATGGTTAACTACTATGAACATATAAAAGTGGACCAAGACACACCTTCTTCCCCTAGTGGAGAAGGATGCACCTCTTTTCCATAGCGGGTCAAGATACACCCATTTCCCATTGTGGACAAGGATGCACCTGTTTTCTATTATGGATGAGGATACACTTTTTTCCCATTATGGATCAATACCATCAGATAGTTTCCCATTTTTTCTTAGATATATAATTTAAATCCCATTTCATTGGAGGGAGATATATGTCCCACCCATCACATAAAAAAATCGTGCATATGTGTTCCACAATATCATAACCATTAATCACATCATAACCCAAGAAATTAAATGGGTATCCTAAAAATATAATCATATCATAACCTATGGAAAATATACTTCTTTCTTAATCATTTTATAATAGAATAACACATTATAGGAATAAGGTTTCATGTGCATTTTATCATTGTATAACCCATTGAAGAGAAATATGTGTCATAAACAAATTGTAATCTTCAACATAAAGCATTGAAATAAATAATAGTAATGGTCTCCTTAGATCATACCACTAATAAGCCAGAATCCATATCAAATTATTTTCCCATAGATTCAAAATAATTTTGAAATATCATTTTAAAAACATTTTTAATGAAAATATCCATTCCAATTTGAAAAAATATTTCTCAATCTTTTTTTTGAAAACCATTATCATAGAAAAAAACCATGAAAACATAAAAAATATTATTAGAAAATAATTTTAGACAATTTTAAGAAAAATTGAAAAAAATAATTTCCCATGAAAATTATATTATAATAGAATTTAAAAATATTTCTGAAAACAATTTTAGAAAACAGGTTTTGTGGGAGAAAATACATCTCCGACAATTGTGATAAATAAAATATGATTTTATTAACATAATATCCTTAGATATATTAACTACCAAATAATGAAAAAATATTAACTTTACATGAATAAACCATTAATTACAAGGGGATAATGAAATTAATGATATTTAGTGAGATATGTATCATAAAATTTCATCAATGGAAGCATAGTGGTAAAGAAAAATGACAAATGATGAGATTATAGAAATAAATTATTACTACATTGGTAAAAATGAATCCTAATACCCATGATAGCATAACATTACATGAAGATTATAATGACACAAAAAAAATGGGATTCATGATATAACATGTCAATGGGGTATTATATACACATTGTAAAATAATATAGTTGTATAACATAACATGTGTCTCAAATAAGGTACCGATGTGGTATCATTTGATCCACAAAAACCCATGAAATTGATATCATAAAATAGATATTTAAATACAAATAATTCTAAGAATAACAATCATAAAATACATTCATGGGAATTATATACAATACATAAATGAAATATGTAGTGAATATGATCTCTGCCTCATGGAAGTAAAAAAACGAGATGGAAATCTCTTACATTAAGTCATTAAATAATTCATACATTTTAAAACATCATATATAGTAAATATAAGAATATTTTATATATACCTTATAACTGTTTTCAAATATATCATAACATATATAATTTTTTATTGAATTTATATTATCGTTTATTAATGAATACATGTTATAATTACGCTTTGGGTAATAACCGATTTGTTTTTTGTATGTGGTTTGAATTATTATTTTGGGTCATCTAACATTGATCATTATATCCCCATTTACATATTTTAAAACATGATATAAATATCATATATATTCATAATAATCAATATAACATAGGTAAGAAATGTAATACATCATTCATAAGACAGTAAGTCATACAGACATATTATGGATATTTCCATTTTATTTTACTATTAAAAAAAGAAAAAGAAAATCTATATATATGTTATAATTATATTATTTTTTTATTTCATGTATATATTATATTTATATTAAATTTTTCTTTAATACATTCCATGTAAACCATGAACGAATCACAACACTTCGTGAGATGATAGTCTTCCGTACACACAAAATATGTTATCATATTATCATAAAATGGAATCTAAGATGGTATATATTATATAATAATAATAAATGCATAAATACTTCATAAATATCATATATATAATATATTCCTAATAAATCCATCATTATTCCAAACCTTGAAATGTTGTAATGGACGAAATAAGGACATTAGTCTATGAGGTGGTAGTCCGCCCTATAGACGAATGAGGATTGCGTATCCCATTTGACAGAGACGTGTGAATTTGTAGAGAACAACATTAAAATAAATAATATTAGTATATTTTATATACATTGGTTTATATAAAATCATAGTAAAATATGAATTAAAGGGGATGGATAACAGAATAAAAAACGCATGTTGATGATGACTACCTTTTCCTTAGGAAACTACTCTTTATTATCACCAAGGGACATCCTTGGTTGACATTATATAAAATTTGAGGAAAATATTATTAATTGGGTATTGGGGTTGGGAGTTTATTTTTTAGGGGGTTTAAAATCTGAATGGCGTGACAGGGGTGAATATTCGTATAAGGACCCACCTTTAAAACATTACTTAATCTTGAGTTAAACCAAGAATTCACATTATGGATCTTTTCAGGTATGGAGTTTTAATGAATTATGCCATAACTATTATATTAAAACAAAAATATTACAATATAGACACCTCTACTATATCCTATTTTTTCACAACAATAAATCTACTTAAATGAAACAAGAATTATATTCATGATATAAATCTTCATGAATTATTCCTTTCTGATACCCTACTTTATACCATGTGAAAAAAATTTCAAAACATGGGATGAATATAAAATGCTCTTTAATGGTTATAAAATAAGAAAATAATACATTAGTCCATAAGTACATACAAATCAATGAAATCATACTTTTAAATCATAAAACATAATCTCATTAACATGCCTTATAAAATTATAATATTTACGAATAACACATAGAAGTCACAAATCATAAATATAACTTGTGTCATTCATAACATACATACATTTTATCATTCACAATAACTTAGAGATTTTCGTTTGGAATACCCATCACAGTATATTCCTTAAATATCTTAAGAGAAAAATTAACGTTTACCACCATCACATTACCCAATGAATTGGAGGGCTCTCTCAGGATCAAACACCCTTGGATTATCATGGAACCACCCATATATGTAATCAATTACCAGGAATTATAACATATTCATAACACTGAAAACAATCATAAAATAAACATAACATTTCTACATTGCAATCAAAATCTATCATTTCAAGATATTGACACAATAAATGCTTTCTCAAAACCATTTTCAATTAAAAAATATGTAAAGAGGGTATATGGAATTTATTTTTCATTAAAAAACATTATGGATTTTAAGGAATTCAAATATCAAATAATTATTCAGGGGGTGGAAAGGACATTGTCACCTTGTACGTTAAAAGAAACATTCCATTTTTTCATTTTGTAAAAATCTTTATAGAAAAAAATTCCATTGGAATTAAATTAAAGCTAAAATGTTTTTATACACCGTATAAAAGCATGTCCTGTATAAATTGAAATATGCCTCAATGAAAAGAGATTGAGACGATGTTCCTTAAATTGAGACTGAATCATCCAGTAAGTTCCTTGTTCTTCTTAATTAATAAAACTAAGTTAATTTATACTTTCTTCAGAACATTATTATGTTTTTTATTCATTTAATATCTTTTATTTCCACGTTATATACATTATATAATTATTTAGGTTAATATCAGTCATTTTGTCGATATTTAGCACGTGAGTCAAAAATGGACTTTTTCTAATTACAAATTGTCCATAGGGTCAAAAGTCTATTTTATCCAAAATGATATTAAAGAATTCAAAATCCCATATATATATTATATATATATATATGTATTTATAATTTTTCATACCATTTGGAGATAATAAATGAAATTCACTATTCATGGAGAAGGTAAATTGTATGTACACATTAACGCTATATTCATTTATTTTTCATATTTAATGGATTGAAAACTAAATAATACATTAGTATATTATAAATACAGTATATTATTATATTTTATATTCATTAAATAAGTTCATTAATTTCATCTATTATATGTTCCATATATGGAACAAATGAGTCATATCACTTTCAGGGGGCGATAGTCTGCACTTCCACAAATGAAATTATCATATTTACACATTATGAAATAAATAAACGTATTATTTAAATATGAAAATAGATGAATAGTGGAAAAATAAATATAATATATATCATATCAAAATATAGTTCCATATTAATGGCCACCATGAGTGGTGGTAGAGAAAATTGAACAATCATAGTTTCACGAGGCAGTAGTTCACCGTACACAGAAACTACGTGTTCATATCAATTAGAAAAATGTGTGTGGAAGTGTAGTATTAATCCTTCTCATAAATACATACTAGTATATTTTTGATATTATTTTTTTTATAAAATAATAGAATAAATACAGTTTAGCGGGTTGGAGAAGGAGAATAAATGAAAGAATCTTGTGGGAAGATATTACATCTAATCGGGTAACTCCTTTGGATTTAAAGTAAAAGGTTCTCAGGAATTTATTTATAAATAATTTATAGTTTATAAGAAGAATAGAGGTATATTGGGAGCTTATTTTGAAAGATTTTTGATAATACAAGGGGGGTTGAGAGGTTTGAGTAAGGGGTTAGAGGTGATTCTCTTTTTTAAGAGTGAGGATAGGTACTTTAGGAAGGCATTGAAATATTTTTTTATTATAAAATTATTTTCAGTTTCAAAATTGAACTAATCATTTAATTATAAGATACATTAATTATTGTTCTAAATCCTATCAACTAATAGGTTTTAGACATGTTTTGGTCCCAATGTATCCTTGTCCTTTAGCATTAACCATTTGAAAATTAATTCACTCTTACCATGTCTTCTTGTATATTCATACTATATAGTTAATATTTTTACAATAAAATGAAAATTGAACCTAAAGTGGTTCATTAAGGAAATTTTAATCCTTATATAAGTCATTTGTATGAATCTTATATTTTTAAGACTATTTAATCATTTAATAAACATGTATTTGTTTTAAAAACTCATTTATGTCAATTTTCAAACTATTCGTATCATGACTTTTTCCAAATCAATAATAACATGATTATTTCTTGAAAACTTCATTAATTAAAATATAACAAGTCATAATCATCCCTACATTAGAGGATGGAATAAAAGGGAATAAAATAAATTTATTTTAATATTTATAATCTCATTTATTTAAAACATTCATAAATAAGAAAATCACTACATCATCATTGTGTCATAAATAAATTTATTTATTTAATTTCTAAAAATTAAAAATAAAATACCATGATGTAGAAAATGTTTTTAGATTTTTAATTATTATTAATAGTAGATGATAACACTTATATAACCCCAAGAAATATTTTTTAGTAAAAATACATGTTTAGGTTATATTTTTGTTAACTTCAAATTTAAAGTAATTAAATGTCATTTTCACACACAAGTTGCTCCATGGTGTAACGCCCCGACCCTAGTTACCCAGAGTCGGTGCATTTTTTTAATACATTGGCATGATTACTTGGAATTAAGTCCCAAAGAACCGATTAGTTTAGTAGTCTTGGAAAAATAGATCACATACATGAATGTTACATTTTCACTTTAAGACGTACAAAACAACCTAAATAATCATTATGAACGCCATTATTCCATTTCCTTAACCCTTAATATCAATCACATTACACTTCTTGGAATCCTGGGAAAAATAAAACATAGAATGGGGTGCGCTCAAATTCTCAGTAAGGGTAAGAAATACAGCGAAGACTTTCAAAAATAAGTATAAACATTCAAGGAAATGTATAACTAAAACAAAAGCCTTTTAAACTTGAAATTCAACATAATATGGCAAATATAAAATGAAATAATGCCATTTACTTATTCACATGGATATTCTACTAGTTGAATAATCACATGAAATATCAATAACCACTTTCATAACGATGGAATGCATAATGCCCGACTATCATAACCTCATAGCCAAGGCCTCGTGCCAAGACTACAAATACGATTTTGTCAAGTCCTTGTTCCAAGAAACTATTTTTTCCCATGGGACATACCGATGCATTGAAGAGCTATTGTGGGATCCACCCATCACTTATTAATTCCAATGAATTCCTCATATGAAAAGGTCTAAACATAACATAAACAATCGTATTAAAACAAGCATACGAAATGTCAATACTTTACCCATAAACCATGAATGGTATAAAAATAACACATCCTTAGTCAAACATATCAAAAAAAATCCTCAACAAAATATGGAAGATTTTTATCATGATAAAACAACTTCAAAACAAGTTTAAAATCCATTAAATAATTTTGACATGGATGAAAATGATTTGTAAAACTCTTTGAGAGAAATACCCATTTTCATTAAAACATTAAAAAGTTACACAATTTATAATAGAAGTTATTTAAAGAAATTTTTGAATCAAAGTGTCCCATACCACTTTTAAACTTTTGAATGGAATTATCATTTTAAAAAAACATTCATGTCCATATAAATAAATCCTTAAAACCATTTTGAAGAAATGGATATAAATGAGAAAGATTTAGAAGAATAAATATTTAAAACATTTGAAATGATGTTTTAGTAAAAAGTACCTTTAAATAATCCGTTTAAAAACACTTTCATAAAACATGTACATGGAAAATAAATATTTCCCAGTAGATACATACGTAAAAACAACTTCAGATAATAAAGAGATTGTGAAATTAACCCTTAACAATTTGGTAACTTACAAAACATAAAACCCATGAAAGAGGTATCATACAATTAATATGTAAATACACATAAATTAAAGTGTATTAAACAATGAATATAATTATGGTCAGTACATACACCACACAAAAGGTAATAGTGGCAATATGGCATGAATCTCACAGGAATAAGGAGTGAGATGAAAACCCCTTACCTTGCACTTTCCTTTAGTAGAGGGAACAGTTAACCTCATGTAAGAAGATCATAGTATGTTATTAAATAATAACAGAACCATATTAATATTTATGATATCATACATAATTCATTTATGACTTTATATTTCCCATTTAATAATAATTTCCATGTTAAGTTAACATTTCGAGTAATAATCACTTTCTTTATCGTACGTGTTTTAACTTGTCACTCTTGGTTATATCACTAAGATAATGATTTAAATACTTCCAGAATATAAAACATGATAAATATATTATATATATTTAGAATATAAATATTTATAAAAGAAATATATATGAAATGGAAAACACCGTTTATGGAGACGGTAGTCCGTATGTATGCATAAACGATGTTTCTATTTTCATATAGTATTGAACAGAAGTAAGTGAATAAGATATATGTAAGTGCATAAATCCTTATATATATATATATATATATCTCTCTCTTTTAGCATTATTATGTCATATATTACATACTTATTAGTAATATATATTTTTAAAATTGTTGATGAATGGTGAACTTGGAAATGAATCTCATCTCGTCGTGGAGACGGTAATCTGTACGTACGCACGAGCGAAAATATCATTCTTTTGATATTAAAATAATATATAATTGGATGGTATATCATATATATTGAATAATTATAATGTTATATTTATTATTTAATTTAATTACCAATAATTATTATACCCATTCAAATAATAATATATTGAATAACAATTACACCACGACGTGGAGACTGTAAGTCGTACGTACGCACGTATGGTGACATGTCATTCAAAGGATGGATTGAATACTGAATATGGTTGTACCATATTTATAATAATATTACTGTATATAATAGATACTGGATTCATTATTTTAGAATGGTAATTACAAAGAAAGAAGAAGTGGAAGAAGAAAGGAACTTGAAAAAGGGTGGTGATATCATTACATCTTCTTCGGGTTATTCCTTTTGATTTGATCAAAAGGGCTCTTTAGGATGACATTATGACTAAAGGAATGCCTCTAGGATGAAGTGAGGGATGTCGAGAGAGTATTTGGTCATGGTTTGGCCGAACCAAAATGCTTTGAAGGTGTGAATTAATGAGAAGGGGGAGTGTCCTTTTATAAGAGGGGTGAGGGGCACCTTTGGAAAAGCTAGAAATATTATTTTATAATAAATTTATATTCAGTTTATAATGGCTAAAAAGTGTATTATTTAATATTTAAGGTGGGTATGGGTCGAAACCAATCAACCAATAGAATTTAGACAGGTTTGGGTCATTATATTAACCTTATCTTTTAGTTTTAACTCTCAGTTAATTAGTTTGACACTTATCATGTCACATTGTATTTTTATATTATATAGTTAATAAACTTACTATATACATCCAAGATCCCCCCAAGTGGTCCTTCAATGATACAAATACCATGATATAAGTCTCTTGGCCGATGCTTAGATTTTTAGGAATTTAATATCAATTAATAATATATTATTTGTTTAAAAAACTCTTTTATGTCAATTTGGACACTATTCAATAATTGACTTTTGTAAAAATTATAACAGGATGATTAATTAAAATATAGTTAATTAAATAAATTCTAATATGTCATATTATCCATGAAAATTAGTTTAATTCATTAAAAGTCTCAAATTACATTTATTTAGGTATTAATAATATCAATTATTTTAATTTTTCACTATTATGGTAATTACTGCATCATCATTGTTTCATACATAAATTATATTATTTAATGTCTAAAAATTATAAATAAAATATTATTATTTAGGAAATCATTTTATCTTTCTAATTAATATTTATAGTCTAAAATCCAACATATATAACCCTATGTAAAAATTGTTTTGCTAAAAGATATATGCTTATGTCATTTTTGTATTTATTTTAACTTAATTAAAATAGAGTGTCCCAATCACCTACAAGTGGCTCCATGGGGTCCCAAAATCGACCCAAAGATGACCATGGTCGGACATGTATCCACCAATAAGGTTATTACACATTATACGGGAATTTAGTATTATTATAATATTATTTTTTAACACCTATTTACCAGATTTACCCGTTAACCATGGTAAATAAAATATTTACCGAAGTAATTATTCAAAATATCTAAAAATAAATGTTACCTATTTACAAAATTTGGAAATCCTGATTCCAAATATGGAATCCATTTTTCTAAATTCAAAACACATAATTGGAAGAAAATAATTTAAAATTAATTCCCGCTGTCAAAACAAAAAGCATGTTTTTAAGATATAATAACTATCAAAAGATTGACACTTGTTTATGTCCGGTTTAATTGTGAAATTATGTCCAATGACCAAAATTGTATTAAATGTTAAAAATATATTATAAATATACTTTATAACCACTCAAATTCATAATTTATCACTATTAATTATTTTGATTAAAAAAGTGGTTTTTAATTAAAATTTAGTAATTTTCACTATTCATCAAAATATTAAAGTTATCCGAAAAGTACCAAAATTTCACCTTAGGATAAATTTGATACTCCGAATCCAAAAATGATGTAAATTTTGAGAGGTAAAATTTCTAAAATTTTTAAAAGGAGGTATTACTATTCATAACGGCTACTTTGATTGGTCGTGGTGTGTGTTAGAACTTGAAGTTGCGTACAACACACTCTACTATGTTATTTATAGAAAAGCGTAACATGGAAGCTTGGGGTGTTACATTCTCCCCTCCTTCAAAAAATTGTGTCCTCGCAATTTGATATTGTTCTTTAAAAATAATGGTTGAAAATAAAAAATATCTTTGTGGAAAAACCCCACATCGGAAATTTGGTTAATAAAATTTAGTCTTAACAAGATGAAAAGAAAAATGAAAGGGTCACCACAAAATTACGATCTCGATTAGGAGGACATTGGTTGAAATTATAGAAATATAATTGGAGGAAAATGAAAATATTTATAGGTAGTGATTGAAGTCATCAATCACAAACAAGTTTAAAATTTCGGTCCTTAAATTCATCAAAATATGATGATTTAAAATACTGTCGGTTCAATAAAACATAAGGTATTAAGATAACACATTTTTGAAGTTTCAAAATTTCTTAGTTGAAATCCCACATCTAAAAATGAATTAATGAGGCCTCTATTAAAAATAAAGAGTGGAATGTATGAAGATTACCGAAAATAACACATACTAGGGTTCCATGTAGGAAAATATGGATATGGAAGAGAAATATAACCATCAATTATCTGATAGAGAGTGGTAGAGAACATGGATATGAAAAGGCCGACAATCCCAAAGCCATAAATTAGTGATGATCTAAGGTACCGTCTAGGACAACATTTTTGTTCTAAGTTCCTTTTCTTAATGTTGAGAAATTTATTTATGATATTGGCTAAGATCATAAGGAGATATAATTAC
Source organism: Viscum album (assembly GCA_963277665.1). Taxonomy (NCBI): domain Eukaryota; kingdom Viridiplantae; phylum Streptophyta; class Magnoliopsida; order Santalales; family Viscaceae; genus Viscum; species Viscum album. Next base: position 1,417,323,595 of record OY728164.1, read on the forward strand.
TTTATAATTATAGTTTTATCCCTTAATAAATTTCTACCACAAAATCATCTTTCACGCAAAAAAATAATACAACTCAAAAATACTCTATTTATCCAAATCGTATAGGGTTACAAATATAATGAATTTATAATTCACAAATCAGACCCTTTATGTAAAGAAAATACATTATACCATCCAGGAACTTCATGTAGCACAATGGTAGGTAATAAATCCCAATTTCACTATGGGTGTGGGTTCGATTCCCGTAGCTTTGTCTGACATGATGGGTCGTCACACGGTCTGCGTGTTTTCCATTTATAAAAATCCAAAAAATAACCATTCAAACTTAATACATTCTAACCATTAGACATATCCAAAATACCATTATCCAAACTCATAGTCCAAAATTTACCAGGAAGTTAAACATAATGAGGCTCCTTTTTTCTAGGTAATAACATGTGAACGCCTTCTTTATATATTCATTTACAACACCGCAACATCCGGAATTACCAAAATCAACCATCTCTTATTCCAAAACCACTACCTCAATATTAGGACCATATTAAGGATTATCTTTCCTTAAACCATGTAATTTCCAAAAAAAATTAACTTGCTGTAGGGTCACTTTTCTTAGTACCATAAAATCTCAAATCCTTAATTACATAGTACTGCAGTACAATCCTTATTTATTTCCCGAACATCATTGATACAACACTTAAATGAAATAATTATAAAATAACAACATAAGAACACTAGTCATTCCTCTTTATCTGTGGTAGTATCATAACATGATTATTATCCAATAGCATCATTTGCGGCATAGTCTGATGACTCAGACATTGGTTTGCGTAGTGTCCAAACTCCTTGCAAATGATGCATTGTACATTTGAAACCATTTTATTACCCTTGCAGTCATGTACATTGTGCCCCTTTTCCTCCACACTTATAACAAACTCCCATTTCTTTCAGTCAAGTTCCAGGGTGTTTCTTCCCATAGTTATCACATATGGGAAAATTCTTTTTTTCCCTCTTCCCTTTATCCATATTTCTCTCATCCATCCTTTTCTTCTCTTGCTTCTCTTCAAAGCCATAGGACTCCGAGAAATTTTTACTCATCTTATCAATACATGATATTATTTCTTCATATGATGATAATATGTGGGAAACTATTTCCCTTCTAAATTCTGTCTTAGGACCATGAAAGATATGATCCTTCTTACTCTTTGGATCATACGTATTACGGGAGTTAACATTCCTTCTACTGGCTGCCATTTCTATACAATAGCATAAAGTAGTTCAGTTTATGAATTGCAATGAATAATTACCAATCTTGTAAAATACCTAACACAAATTGAACAGTTTATGGATATAATCCATAATCATAAAAATGTTTTCTTTGAGTAATTATATACTTATAATTCCTTCATAATGGTTTGTAAAGAAAATGAGAATTATCCTAAGCATATCCCTCAGGAGTGTCGTAAATATGAGTGCAACAAGGCTCATTGTCGTGCACCAGTTCCTGTTCGAGTCTAGCTCAAAGTCGTGTTTTCAGGTTTTACCCCTAGGTACATCTGTTCCAGAGCCGCCTCTACCTGCTCGTATCCAGACATGGATGTATTGCTTGGAAAACTCACAAAATCTCTACAATACTAAAATTCTAGGAAGTTCTTATATACTAATCCTCAATGTCTATCTTAGGCCCATGTTCTCTAATAAATGTTTATCTAAATCTAGTTTCCAAGGTCATTGATAAACTTCCTCTGATACCAACTGTAACGCCCCGAACCCATTTACCCAGAGTCAGTGCATTATTTTAATACATTGGCATGATTACAAGGAATCAAGTCCTGAAGGACCGACCAGTTTAGCAGTCTTTGAAAAATAGATCACATATATTAATATTACATTTTCACATTAAGACGTAAAAAACAACATAAAAAATCATTATGAATGTCGTTATTCCGTTGTCTTAACCCTGTCTATCAATCACATTACACTTCTTGGAATCTAGTAAAAAATTAAACATCGAAAGGGGTGAGCTCAAATGCTTAGTAAGGGTAATAAATACAGCGAAAACATTCAAAAATAAGAATAAACATTTTAGGCAATGTATAACTAAAACAAAAGCCTTTTAATCTTGAACTTCAGCATAATATAACCAAGATAAAATGAAATAATTCCATTTACTTATTCACATGGATATTCTACTAGTCGAATAATCACATGCAATATAAATAACCACTTTCATAACGATGGAATGCATAATGCTAGACTCTCATAACCACATAGCCAAGGCCTCGTGCCAAGACTACAAATAAGATTTTTTTCAAGGCCTTGTGACAAGACACTATTTTTTCTCATGAGACCTACCAATGCATCGAGGAGCTATAGCGGGCTCCACCCATCACTTATTAAGTCCAATACATTCCTCATATGAAAAGGTCTAAACATAACATTAACCTTCGTATTAAAACTAGAATACGAAATGTCAATAATTTACCCACAAACCATGAATGGTATAAAAATAACACATCCATATTCAAACATATCAAAAAAAAACTTCAACAAAATATGGAAGATTTGTATCACGAAAAAACAACTTCAAAACAAGTTTAAAATCCATTAAATAATTTTTACATGGATGAAAATGATTTTTAAATCTCTTTGAGAGAAATACCCCTTTTCATGAAAACATTAAAAAGTTACACAATTTATAGAAGAAGTAATTTAAAGAAATTTTTCAATCAAAGTGTCCCATACCACTTTGAAACTTTTTAAAGGAATTATCATTTTAAAAAACATTCATCTCCATATAAATAAATCCTTAAAAACCATTTTGAAGACCTGGACATAAATGAGAAAGATTTAAAAGAATAATTATTTAAAACATTTGAAATGATGTTTTAGTAAAAATTCCCTTAAAAGAATCCCTTTTAAAAGTCTTTCATAAAACATGTACATGGATAATAAATATTTTCCAGTAGATACATATGTAAAAACAACCTCGGATAATAAAGAGATTGTGAAATTAACCCTTACCAATTTGGTAAAATACGAAATATAAAACCCATGAAAGAAGAATCATACAATGAATATGTAAATACACATAAATTAAAGTTTATTAGACAATTAATATAATTATGGGTAGTACATACACCACACAAAAGGTAATAGTGGCAATATGGCATGAATCTCACAGGAATAAGGAGTGAGATGAAAACCCCTTACCTTGAACTTTCCATTAGTCGAGGGCACATTTAACCTCTTGTAAGAAGATCGTAGTATGTTATTAAATTATACCAGAACCATATTAATATTTATGATATCATAAATGATTCATTAAGTACTTTATATTACCGATTTAATAATAATTTCCATGTTAAGTTAACATTTCGGGTAATAATCACTTTCTTTATCGTACGTGTTTTAACTTGTCACTCTTTGTTGTATCACATAGATCATGATTTAAATACATCCAGAATATAAAACATTATAAATATATCATATATATTTAGAATATAAATATGTATAATAGAAATATAAATGAAATGGAAAACACTGTTTATGGAGACGGTAGTCCGTACGTATGCATAAACGCTGTTTCTGTTTTCATATAGTATTGAACAAAAGTAATTAAATAAGATATATGTAAGTGAATAAATCCTTATATATATATATATATATCTAGTAGAATTATTATGTCATATATTACATACTTATTAGTAATATATATTTTTATAATCGTCGATTAATGGTGAACTTGGAAATGAATCTCATTGCATCGTGGAGACGGTAATCCGTACGTACACACGAGCGAAAATATCATTCTTTTGATATTAAAATAGTATATAATTGGATGTTATATCATATATACAGAATAATTATAATGTTATATTTATTATTTACATGAATTACAAATCATTTTTATACCCATTCAAATAATAATATATTGAATAACAATTACACCACGACGTGGAGACGGTAAGTCGTACGTACACATGTATGGTGACATGTCATTCAAAGGATGGATAAAATACTGAATATAGTTGTACCATATTTATAATAATATTTAAGTATATAGGAGATACTGGATTCATTATTTTATAATGGTAATAACAATGAAAGAAGAAGTGTAAGAAGAAAGGAACTTGATAAAGGGTGGTGATATCATTACCTCTTCTTCGGGTTCTTCCTTTTGATTTGATCAAAAGGGCTCCTTAGGATGGATTTCTGACTAGAGGAATGCCTCTAGGATGAAGTGAGGGATGTTGATAGAGTATTTGGGCACGGTTTGTCCAAACCAAAAGGCTTTGATGGAGTGAATTAATGAGAAGGGGGAGTGTCCTTTTATAAGAGGGGGAGGGGCACCTTTGGAAAAGCGAGAAATATTATTTTAAAATATATTCATATTCGGTTTTTAATGGATCCAAAGTGGATTATTTAAAGGATAATGTGGGGATGGGTCGAAAACCACCCAAAAAATAGAATTTAGACAGGTTTGGGTCATTATATTAACCATATCTTTTAGTTTTAACTCTTAGTTAATTAGTTTGACACTTACCATGTCACTATGTATTTTTAAATTATATAGTTAATAAAATTACTATATACATCCAAGAAGCCCCCAGGTGGTCCATTAATGATAAAAATATCATGATATAAGTCTCTTGGCCTATCATTATATTTTTAGGAAATTAATATCAATTATTAATATGATATTTGTTTAAAAAAGCTTTTATGTCAATTTTTACACTATTCAATAATTGACTTTTGTAAAACTCATAGTAGAATGATTATTTAAAAAAAAGTTCCTAATATGTCATATTATCCTAGAAAATTAGTTTAATTCATTAAATGTCTCAAATTATATTTATTTGGGTATTTATAATATCATTTATTTTAATTTTTCACTATTATGGTAATTACTACATCATCGTTGTTTCATAAATAAATTAAATTATATAATGTCTAAAAATTATAAATAAAATATAATTATGTACGAAATCGTTTTATATTTCTATGGAATATTTATTGTCTAAAATCAAACATATATAACCCTATGTAAAAATTTTTTTGCTAAAAGATATATGCTTATGTCATTTTTGTATTTATTTTAACTTAATTAAAATAAAGTGTTCCTATCACCTACAAGTGGCTCCATGGGGTCCCAAAATCGACCCAAAGAACCCCATGGTTGGATATGTTTCCACCAATAAGGTTATGACATGTTTAGGGTAATTTAGTATAATTATAATATTATTTTTAACACTTATTTACCAGATTTACCCTTTAACCATGGTAAATAAAATATTTACCGAAATAATTATTCAAAATGTCTAAAAATAAAAGTTACCTATTTACACAATTTGGACATCCTGATTCTAAATATGGAATCCATTTTTCCAAATTCAAAACACATAAGTGGAAGAAATTAATTTAAAATTAATTCCCGCTGTCAAAACAAAAAGCGTGTTTTTAAGATATAAAAACTAATAAAAGATTGATACTTGTTTATGTCCGGTTGAATTGTGAAATTATGTAAAATGACCAAAATTATATTAAATGTTAAAAATACATTCTAAATATACTTTAAAACCACTCAAAGTACTAATTTATCACTAATAATTATTTTGATTAAAAATGTTTTTGTTAATAAAGATTTAGTAATTTTCACTATTCATCAATATATTAAAGTTATCCGAAAAGTACCAAAATTTCAGCTTAGGCTAAATTTGATACTATGAATCAATAAATGAAGTCCATTTTGAGAGATAAAATTTATAATATTTTAAAAAGTAGTTATTACTATTCATAACGGCTACTTTGATTGGTCGTGGTGTGTGTTAGAACTCGAAATTGCGTACAACACACGCTACTGTATTATTCAAAGAGAAGCGTACCGTGGAAGCTCGGGGTGTTACATTCTTCCATCCTTCATTAAATTGCGTCCTCGCAATTTGATATTGTTCTCTGAAAATAATGGTTGAAAATAAAAAATATCTTTGTTGAAAAAACCCACATCGGAAATTTGGTTAATAAAATTTATTCTTAACAAGATGAAAAGAGAAATGAAAGGGTCACCAAAAAATTATGACCTCGATTAGGAGGAAATTGGTGGAAATTATAGACATATAATTGGAGGAAAAACGTAAATATTTATAGGTAGTGATTGAGGTCATCAATCACAAACAAGTTTAAAATTGATTTCCTTAAATTCATCAATCTATGATGATTTAAAATACCATCAGTTCAATAAAACATAAGGTATTAGGATAACACATTTTTGACGTTTCAGAATATCTTAGTTGAAATCCCATATTGAAAAATGAATTAATAAGGCCTCTATTTAAAATAAAGAGTGGAAAGTATGAAGATTACTGAAAATAACACATACAAGGGTTCCATGTAGGAAAATATGGATATGGAAGAGAAATATAACCATCAATTATATGATGGAGAGTGGTAGAGAACATTCCTATGAAAAGGCCAACAATCCCAAAGCCATAAATTAGTGATGATCTAAGGTACCATCTAGGACAAAATTTTTGTTCTAAGTTCCTTTTTTTAATTTTGAGGAATTTATTTATGAGATTGGCTAAGATCATAAGGAGATATAGTTACTTTATAATTAGAGTTTTATCCATTAATAAATTTCTACCACAAAATCATCTTTCACCTCAAAAGATAATACATCTCAAAAATACTCTATTTATCCTAATCGTATAGGGTTCCAAATATAATGAATTTATAATTTACAAATCAGAACCTTTATGTAAAGAAACTAAATTATACTATCCAGGAACTTCATGTACCACAATGGTAGGCGATAAATCCCAATTACACAATGGTTGTGGGTTCGATTCCTGCAGCTTTTTCTGACACGACGGGTCGTCACACAGTCTGCGTGTTGTCCTTTTATAAAAATCCAAAAAATAACCTTTCAAACTTAATCCATTCCAACCATTAGACTTATCCAAAATACTATTATCCAAACTCACAGTCCAAAATTTACAAGGAAGTTAAACATAATGAGGATCCTTTTTTCCAGTTAATAACATGTGAACGCCTTCCTCATATATTCTTTTACAACACCACATCATCTTGAATTACCAAAATTAACCATCTCTTATTCCAAAATCACTACCTCAATATTAGGACCATATTAAGGTTTATATTTCCTTCAAAAATGTAATTTCCAAAAAAAATTAACTCGCTGTAGAGTCAGTTTTCTTAGTACCATAAAATCTAAAATCCTTAATTAAATAGTACATCAATACAATCCTTAGTTATTTCCAGAACATCATTGATACAACACTTAAATGAAATAATTATAAAATTACAAAATAATAACACTAGTCATTCCTCTACATCTGTGGTAGTATCATAACATGATTATTATCCAATAGCATCATTTGCGGAAGAGTCTGATGTCTGGGAAATTGGTTCACATAGTGTCCAAACTCCTTGAAAATGAAGCATTATACATTTAAATCCATTTTCTTACCCTTTCAGTCATGTACATTGTTCCCCTTTTCCTCCACACCTATAACAAACTCCCATTCCTTTCAGGAAAGTTCCAGGGTGTTTCTTCCCACATTTATCACTTATGGGAAAATTCTTCTTTTCCATCTTCCCTTTATCCATCATTCCTTCTTCCATCCTTTTCTTCTCTTGCTTATCTTCAAAGCCATAGGACTCCTAGAATTCCATACTCATCTTATCAAAACATGATATTATTTCTTCATATGATGATAATACATGGGAAACTATTTCCCTTCTAAATTCTTGCTTAGGACCACGAAAGATATGATCCTTCTTACTCTTTGGATCATACATATTACGGGAGTTCACATTCCTTCAACTGGCCGCCATTTCTATACAATAGCATAAACTAGTTCAGTTTATGAATTGCAATGTATAATTACCAAACTTGTAAAATACCTAACACAAATTGAACAGTTTATGGATATAATCCATAATCATAAAAATGTTTTCTTTGAGTAAGTATATAATGATAATTCCTTCATAATGGTTTGTAAAGAAAATGAGAATTATCCTAAGCATATCCCTCGGGAGTGTCACAACCAAGAGTGTAACAAGGCCTGTTGTCATGCACCAGTTCTCGTTCGAGTCTAGATCAAAGCGGTGTTTTCGGGTTTTACCCCTAGGTACATCTGTGTCAGAGCCTCCTCTACCTGCTCGTATCCAGACAGGGATGTATGTTTGGAAAACTCAAAAAATCTCTAAAATACCAAAATTCTAGGAAGTTTTTCTATTCTAATCCTCAAAGTCTATCTTAGGACTATGTTCTCTAATCAGAGTTTATCTAAATCTAGTTTACAAGGTTACTGCTAAACTTCCTCTGATACCAACTGTAACGCCCCAACCTCAGTTACCCAGAGTTGGGGAATTATTTTAATACATTGTCATGATTACAAGGAATCATGTCCCGAAGGACCGATCCGTTTAGCTGTCTTGGAAAAATAGATCACATACATGAATGTTACATTCTCACTTTAAGACGTACAAAACAACATAAATAATATTTATGAACGCCATTATTCCCTTGGCTTAACCCTTCATATCAATCACATTACACTTCTTGGAATACAGGAAAAAATAAAACATATAAATGAGTGAGCTCAAATGCTCAGTAAGGATAAGAAATACAGCAGAAACTTTCAAAAATAAGCTTAAACATTTAAGGTAATGTATAACTAAAAAAATCCTTTTAAACATGAACTTCATCATAGTATGGAAAATATAAAATGAAATACTTCCATTTACTTATTCACATGGATATTCTACTAGTCGAATAATCACATGCAATATCAATAACCACTTTCATAATGATGGAATGCATAATGCCAGACTATCATAACCACATAGCCAAGCCATCGTGCCAAGACTACAAATAAGATTTTGTCAAGGCCTTGTGCCAAGACACTAGTTTGTCTCATGAGACCTACTGATGCATCTTGGAGCTATAGCGGGCTCCACCTGTCACTTATTAAGTCCAATGCATTCCTCATATGAAAAGGTCTAAACATAACATAAACATTCGTATTAAAACTACCATACGAAATGTCAATACTTTACCCATAAAAAATAAATGGTATAAAAATAACACATCCATAGTCAAACATATCAAAAAAACATCAACAAAATATATAATATTTGTATCATGATAAAACAACTTCAAAACAAGTTTAAAATCCATTAAAGAATTTTGACATGGATGAAAATGATTTGTAAAACTCATTGAGAGAAATACCCCTTTTCATGAAAACATTAAAAAGTCACACAATTTATAAAAGATATAATTTAACTACATTTTTGAATAAAAGTGTCCCATACCACTTTGAATCTATTGAAAGGAATTATCATTTTAAAATATCATTCATGTCCATATAAATATATCCTTAAAAACCATTTTGAAGACATGAACATAAATGAGAAAGATTTATAAGAATAAATATTTAAAACATTTGAAATGATGTTTTAGTAAAAATTCCCTTAAAATAATCCGTTTTAAAAAACTTTCATAAAACATGTACATGGATAATAAATATTTCCCAGAAGATACATACGTAAAAACAGCCTCGGATAATAAAGAAATTGTGAAATTAACCCTTACCAACTTGGTAACTAACAAAACATACAACCCATGAAAGAGGTATCATAAAATGAATACGTAAATACACATAAATTAAAGTGTATTACACAAAGAATATAATTATGGGCTGTACATACACCACACAAAAGGTAATAGTGGAAATATGGCTTGAATCTCACGGGAATAAAGAGTGAGATGAAAACCCCTTACCTTGCACTTTCTTTTAGTCGAGGGTACGTTTAACCTCCTGTACGAAGATCGTAGTATGTTATTAAATTATACCAGAACCATATTAATATTTTTGATATCATACATGATTCATTTATGACTTTATATTACCCATTTAATAATAACTTCCATGTTAAGTTAACATTTCGGGTAATTATCAATTTCTTTATCATACATGTTTTAACTTGTCACTCTTGGTTGTATCACTTAGATCATGATTTAAATAATTACTAAATTTAAAACATGATAAATATATCATATATATTTAGAATATAAATATTTATAATATGAATATATATGAAATGGAAAACACCGTTTATGGAGACGGTAGTCCGTACGTACGCATAAACGTTGTTTCTGTTTTCAGATAGTATTGAACGGAAGTAAGTGAATAAGATATATGTAAGTAAATAAATCATTATATATATATCAAGTAGAATTATTATTTCATATATTACATACTTATTAGTAATATATATTTTTATCATCATCGATTAATGGTGAACTTGGAAATGAATCTCATCTCGTTGTGGAGACAGTAATCCGTACGTATGCACGGGAGAAAATATCATTCTTTTGATATTAAAATAATATATAATTTGACGGTATATTATATATACAGAATAATTATAATGTTATATTTATTATTTACATCAATTAAAAAACATTATTATACCCATTCAAATAATAATATATTGAATAACAATTACACCACGACGTGGAGACGGTAAGTCGTACGTAAGCACGTATGGTGACATGTCATTCAAAGGATGGATAGAATACTGAATATGGTTGTACCATATTTATAATAATATTACAGTATATAGGAGATAATGGATTAATTATTTTATAACTGTAAAAACAAATACAGAAGAAGTGGAAGAAGAAAGGAACATGAAAAAGGGTGGTGATATCATTACCTCTTCTTCGGGTTCTTCCTTTTGATTTGATCAAAAGGGCTCCTTAGGATGTCTTTCTGACTAAAGGAATGCCTCTAGGATGAATTTAGGGAATTTGATAGATTATTTGGGCATGGTTTGGCCGAACCAAAAGGCTTTGAAGTTTTTAATTAATGATAAGGGTGAGTGTCCTTTTATAAGAGGGGTGAGGGGCACCTTTGGAAAAGCTAGAAATATGATTTTATAATAAATTCATAGTCAGTTTATAATGGATCAAAAGTTGATTATTTAATGTTTAAGGTTGGTATGGGTCTAAAAACACTCAACCAATAGAATTTAGACAGGTTTGGGTCATTATATTAACCTTATCTTTTAGTTTTAACTCTTACTTAATTAGTTTGACACTTACCATCTCACTTTTTATTTTTATATTATATAGTCAATAAAATTACTATATATATCCAAACGACCACCAAGTGGTTCATTAATGATACAACTAGAATGATATAAGTCTCTTGGCCGATCCTTAGATTTTTAAGAATTTAATATCAATTAATAATATAATATTGGTTTTGAAAACTCTTTTATGTCAATTTTGAAACTATTCAATAATTGTCTTTTGTAAAACTCATAACAGAATGATTACTTCAAAAAACGTTAATTAAATAAATCCTAATATGTAATATTATCCTATAAAAATATGTTAATTCATTAAAAGTATCAAATTATATTTATTTGGATATTTATAATATCAATTATTTTAATTTTTTCACTATTATTGTAATTACTGCACCATCATTGTTTCATAAATAAATTATATTATTTAATGTCGGAAAATTATAAATAAAATATAATTATGTAGGAAATATTTTTAAATTTCTAATTAATATTTATAGTCTAAAATCAAACATATATAACACTATATATGAATTGTTTTTCTAAAAGATATATGCTTATGTCATTTTTGTATTTATTTTAATTTAATTAAAATAAAGTGTCCCTATCACCTACCAATGGCTCCATGAGGTCCCAAAATATACCCAAATATTACCATGGTTGTAAATGTATCCCCTAATATGGTTAGGACACGTTTTAGGGTAATTAAGTATTATTAGAATATTATTTTTTAACCCTTATTTACTAGATTTACCCTTTAACCATGGTAAATAAAATATTTACCGAAATAATTATTCAAAATGTCTAAAAATAAAAGTTACCTATTTACACAATTTAAAAATCCTGATTCCAAATTTGGAATCTATTTGTACAAATTCAAAACACATAAGTGGAAGAAATTAATTTATAATTAATTCCCGCTGTCAAAACCAAAAGCGTGTTTTTAAGATATAATAACTATCAAAAGATTGATACTTGTTTATGTCCGGTTTAATTGTGAAATTATGTCCAATGACCAAAATTGTATTAAATGGTAAAACTATATTCTAAATATACTTTAAAACCCATGAAATTAATAATTTATCACTAATAACTATTTTTATTAAATAAATTATTTTTAATTAAAATTTAGTAATTTTCACTATTCTTCCAAATATTAAAGTTTTCCAAAAAGTACCAAAATTTCACCTTAGGCTATATTGGATACTCAGAATCCAAAAATTAAGTCCATTTTGAGAGATAAAATTTCTAAAAGTTTATAAATTAGGTATTACTATTCATAACGGCTACTTTGATTGGTCGTGGTGTATGTTAGAACTCGAAGTTGCGTACAACGCATGCTACTGTATTATTCAAAGAGAAGCGTAATGTGGAAGCTCAGGGTGTTACACATGGGGTCCTAAAATCGACCCATGGATGAACATGGTTGGAAATATCTCATTAAACAGGTATAGTAAACTTGTTTGGGTAATTTAATATTATTATAATATTATTTTCACCCTTATTTACCAAATTTACCCTTTAACAATGGTAAATAAAATAATTATTGAAGTTACTATTCATAAAATCTTAAAATTAAATTTTTCTATTTACAAAATGTAGACCTAATCATTCAAATTATAAAATACATATCTCTAAATTAAAGACACAAATGTTTCATAATATAAATTAAAATTTATTTTTTTTGTCAAAACGAAATGGTATGTTTTTAAAAGTTAAATCTACCAAAAGATGGCCATGTGTTAATTTCTAATTTTTAATCTAAATTACATCTAATTACCAAAATTTGATTAAATGATAAAAATATAATCCAACTACACTTTAAAACCAATAAAAAGTACAATCTAACTATATAAATTAATTATATGAAAATGCAGTTCTAAATTAAAATGCAGTATTTTTCACTGTTCATCAAAAAATGAACTGTAAAAGAAAAATACCAAAATTTCATCCAAATTAAATCTTGGTGTACCAATTATATGTAATATGATTATATTGTATAATGGAACATATGAAAATGAAAAAACTATATTTAAAAAGGGTTCATCATCAAAAGGCAGTAAACTAACCATTTTGAAATTATTAGAGAATTTCATCCTTAAAATTGGATTCCATATAATTTTAATCCTATAAAATTTAACAGATAAATTTAAATACATTTAAAAAACATGTTTAAAAATAATATGGTTAGTTCTTTTCATTCCATATAATACAACTACTAGGCATTAACTACTATTTAAAATAATAATATAATTTTATTATTATTTTTCTCAGTATGACTGAACCTTCTGTGCCAAATAAGATTTTGGAAAAACCCATTGTTGTGTGTCGGGTATGCCATCGAAAATAGAATCCCATTTAAAGTAAAATTAATATTTAATTCACAAATATTAAAAAATATGAAACTTTCAAATTCTTTATTTACATGGGATGTTACAATATGAGGGGGGGTGTGATCTTTAATAGTGAAGTAGGAGTGGACACTATTTGGAGGTTTACTATAAATAATGTGCCTACAAAAATGAACCATATTATATAAAAGATGTTTTATGGTCTGAATATCTCTTGAAAATAGCCTTTGGACATGGTTTTATATCACTTTTTCCCTTATGTATAATGTTTATACCCATAATAAACTCATTTTCCCCATTATCATTATAACTACATTTAAATATTTTCATTAATAATAATTATAAATAATAAAGATTGAAGTATTTGAAATTATATAGTTTTGTGGTTACAAATATGGAATATAATTTTCTTAATTCAAATATTATGTGTAGAATAATATAATTTTAAATCAATCCTATAGAGAAGATGAAACAACGTTACTTTTAGGTGAAAATAGTCAAATGTTTGAAATGTTTTTATTTCCAATTTTAATGTGAAATTGATTCCAATTCCAACAATTTTATTTAATTATGTATAATTGTAATAATTATTTTTTATAACCTGGTTAATATTTAATTTAATTATATAAGTAAATAATAAGAAAATTCATTTTTCAATAATTTTTTTTATTTTTTAATATTAATAAAAAAATTGAACTTCATAGAAAAATACAATATATTAAATTTAAATTGATTTTTATTTTAATCCTTTGATAATGATTTTTAATTTGAAAAATATAATTTATATAAGGGTAAAGATTATTTAAAAATAAATATTCCCTTAAAAGTTGGTAAAACTACCTTTTAGAAAAACATATATTTGTATGTGTGATATTGGATTTATTCTAATATCTTATCTAGAAATTGAATAAAATGGATTGAATATAATATTTATATATTTTATTAAAATAATTTTTCATAATTTTTTAAAAAAATTTATTGAGAAAAAACATGGTTGTACAATGAAATATATTTTTTCATAAAAATATTTTATTTATTTTCAAATCATTTTACCCGAATTTCTATTAAATCGGTAACCATAGAGTTTATTATATATATATATATGTAAACTATATTTTTTAAAAAAATTAATATTATTCATAACATCTATTCTAAAATAGTGGTTTTAACCATTTAAATATTTTAATAATAATATTAATAGTATATTTTTAGTTTCGTCAAACACAGTCTTTCATGTAACACAATATATTGAAGGAAAATGTTATTGTGTGTAGAAGAAGACAGTCATAATTTTTTATGTAATGAAATCGAAGATAGGTATTATTTTTAACAATATTAAATATATTTGTTGCATGTAGAATAAGATTAACTTTTTTGTTTTGTGAAATGTAAGCCATCAAGGAATTTTAATTTATCGAAAAAATAATAATTCATAAAAACAAGGGGTGGTACGTTATAACCCCCTTAGAAAAAATTTCAACATAAAAACTAGAGTGTGGGTGGTGCATTAGTTTCCATTATCTTCTCACCCATTTTATTAATCATATTTATATATCCGTAGTTATTATGATATATTATTCCACATTTTAATCACCAACCTATTCCATTCATGAAATTTACTTGATACTCATTCCCGTATTTGTGGCACCTCTAGGTCTAGAATTTCATCCCCCTATTAGGGTTTTAATAAGAATATATGTTTATTTTCTTGTCAAAACCAGGGGAATGGTGTGAGTATCCAATTCCGATTTCCACCTTTAGTAAACAAAAAAGATACATAATTATATCTAGTAATGTCTCTTGTATCCAAGGCCTTTCAAAGAAATGGTTTTAGTCCACCAATGAATTGATCAATTTTTTCTTAATGGGATGATGTTAAAAATACAAGTAAACTTTCAAGTCCTGTAATATTTACATCGTAGGAACCAATTAATTCATCATACTTTTCTAAACATCATATAATACCTTTTAAATCATTTTTTTAATATAAGGGGTGTTGCTTCCAAAAAACACTCACTAAAACTCTTTCCATTCCATAGATAGAAATAGTTTTGTTCTATAATTTTATTAGTAAGATTAAAATGGTAATCCACTCCACCTTTTCAATAGTAAGTATCCAAAAATATTTTTTCATGACTACAGCAGCGAATAATGGAACACATATTTTTACTCAAAATGATACATTACTCAGAAACTAGCGGATCATTGGAACCAGTACTCTACGATGGAAATTTCTTTAACTACATGACTAAATCAATATTTTTTATTAATATAAGGATTTGGTCACCACCTAATGAAGGAATTAATAGAATATTTTTACCTCTTTTTTCTCATTTGGGTGTTTAACATGATTAATATATTAATAAAGTTTTTTATGCATATAAATAAAACATTTCATTACAACTACCATTTCATTTGGCTACACGGGGTAACAGTCGTCACATTTTCAATTACATTCAGAATTTATACAATTTTTTGGGTTTTATCTATTGACTATATATAATACATGATCCACATTAATAAAAGTGGAAATCCATATAATAATTTAAATTTACTTATAAAATGTATAAATCCTACCACATTGTTATTTAATATATTTAAACAAACATTTATCGATTGATATTCATAGATTTCTTAAATTTAAATCATTAGTTATGGTTCATAAAGTGTTTGAGGAATGTCCATAGCATATCATTTAAGTGTGTCTAACCAGATTCATAGAAAGGTAGGTTTTTTATTCCCCAGTTCCCAAACTATTATATCTCAATAATGTGTTTTTAGGGTTATTAACCTTAGAAAATATATGAAAGAGCCATATCATATTGTATTATTCTGATATGGATGTATTTCTAAGAATCCACTCACTCAATCTATTAGCTCAATTCACTGAAAATTTCCAATATTTTAACACATTCTTACACATATCCTTAGAAACATCCCAAGACATATCCATAGAATTATCCATTGGTATATCACGCATTTTTTATCATCCATGTTTCCAAAGATTCACAAAAAATTTCATTTGATTCCAACTACAGAAAACTGGGCTAGGAAATATGGATATTACAAAATTTAAGATTAATATTGAACACAATAAAAAATCACATTCCCGAGGACCATAAATGTTTAATGTATTTGAAAACTAGGAAAAATTTAAAACATTTTTAATTATTATGGATGGTTCTCAAAAATAACATAAAATTTAGTACTCCTCTTAGGAATATGCTACCTCAAAACTTCTTTATAAAATAATGAAGGATACGTATGAAACTGTGAGATCATATTCTCAATAAGGGTAAACATAAGAGATATAGATCTATAAATAGATGAAAGCATAATATAATTTTCAGTCTATGTGATAATGAATAATAACATTCAAAGTTCATACCCATCCAGTCATAGAACATAAACAATAGTCAAAATATAAAAGATTATCATTTTAAAAAACCGGATCCATGTGTGAGAGAAACTAAAAAAAATCCATCATAAACCATAATATCATGTCATAAATGTCTGTAACAGTCATAAATATAGAAAAAATTTCATGTTTTTGGGTTAACTACCAGGACCATAAGCATAGTGGATTAAAAGACACATTATTCCCATAGTGGATTAGGATGCACCTATTTCCCATTGTGGATTAGGATTCACCTGTATCCCATTGTGGATCTGAATGAAATTGTGTACCCTTGTGAATATTGAAACACTAATTTACCATTATAGATCAATGATTTTAACTTTTTGTAAATTCGTATCTCATTAGATATGAATATTTACCCAATTAAATGGAGGGGGATATAGTTCCCACCCATCATATACTAAAATTGTATTTAAGGGTCACACAAGATCATAAACATTTATCATATCATAACCCATGAAGTGAAATGGGTATCATGAACATTTAATCATATGAAAATATATGGAATATAAAATGATTTTATAATCACTTTTTCAATGAATATACCATATAACTAATTGGGTTTCATAATCATTTGTCATGGTATAACTCATGTTAGAGAAATGGGTTTCATAAAAAACTTCTTATATTAAACATAAAAAATTCAATGAAATAATACTGATGGTTTCCGTGGTTTATACCACCAGTAAAGAATATATTATACCAGAATATGTCATATTTTACAGAAAATTTTTTTAATGACCATTTAAAATAATATTTTGGAGTAAAATATTCTTTCAACATTGAAAAATTATTTTTTAAAAATAAAACTTTTAAAAACCGTTGTATTTGAAAAAAACATCAAAAAAATACAATAGATTCGTTGAAAAAAAATTTAAACAATTTTTAAAACTATTTTTTTCAAATAAATTTCCATTAAAATGAGCTTAAAATATCATTTAATTTTTTAAAACATTATTAGATAAATTATTTTCAACCTATAAGAGAAAAAATTTGGATTTTTAAAGACATTTTCTTAATTATCTTATTTACCAAAGATTTAAAAAATTAAATCATTGAATGATGATTTAATTATTAAACATATGATAATAAATTTACTAATATTTCTTGATATATAGATTAAAATTTATAATAAATGGAAGCATAATCCGAAACAATATCGAAAAAAATTGAGATTGAAGCAATAAAATACTACCACTTTCATAAAATTGAATCCAAATAACCATGAAATAATAAAATTACATGAATCTTATAATATAATGAAAAAATCATTTTAATTCTATAACATGTAAAATTGTTTGTATATACACCTTGTTAGTGAATCTTGGTGCATAATATTATATATTCTCAAAGAAGAAAAATTGAGATAAAATTCCCTTACCGATTTGGTATCTTTTTTACCATAAATCCCAAAAAAGAGAGATAATAAAAATGAAAAAATGAAACAAATATTTTATGTCTGAGAATCCAAAAAACCATTAAAGGTAATTATATACACATAATTGAATAAATAAGTGGTGAATATAACATGTGCCTCATTGAAGTAAAAAGTGAGACATAAATCCAATACCATAAGTCTTGAGATCTATAATGCACATTAAAAATTCATGTATAATAAATATAACATCAATATGAATCTAAAATATAAATATATTCATATATATAATACTATATATTATTCTGTTATATAAATTATATTATATGTTTATTGAAAATTCAAAATTAATGTTATGATTCGGGTAATAATGCCATTTTTTCATATCTGTTTGGAGGAGTTATTTTGCATCCTCTTAATTTGATCATGATCTAATAATTTCAAAAAAAAATTACATCTTGATATTAATATGATATATTTTCCCTATATATAAATTTATAATAATCTATAAATTATTTAAATATGAAATTAAATACATCATTCATGGAGACAATAGGTCGTACGTACGCATGAAGAATCATTCCATTTTATTTTCATATTTTTATAAAGAAAATTGAATGATAAATAAATATATATATTATCATTATATTTGAACTATTAATTCATATAGACCACATATTTCTATTAAAACCATCCTTAATAGATTCCATTTAAATCAGGTATGAATCACATCGCTACATAAGGATGTAGTCCTCCATTCACATGAATGACATAATTGTATTCTCAAAAAATGGAAAAATTGATTGTATGACTTATATAATAATTCAAGAATAATATAAAAATCATTAATACCTTATATATCATATATAAAATATAAATCCATAATTATTACTATCCTTCAATGGTGGTAATGGATGAAATAACGACAACGGTTCATTAGGATGCAGTTTGCTATACACAATAGTTATTATTGAATATACTATATGATGTTTGTGTATGAATATGAAGGTTGTAACCTTATAAAAAAATATAAGTATATTACGGAAACTTTTTTTATTATATAGTCTTGTTATTAGAATAATTTAAGCTGTTGGATAAGGGGAAAATATAAAAATGAATGTTGGTGAATGTTACATCTTCTTCAGGTAACTCCTTTGGTTTGCCCGATGTGACTTAGGTTATTGTGGTTTTTCCAAAATATAGGATAATATGATTAATTGAGAAATTATTTAGTTTATTTTTGTATTTGTTTCTTGAACCAAATGTATTCATAGGTGTGAATATGTGTGGGGGTGTTATTGCCCTTTTATAGTGGTGTGAGAGTGGCATTCTTATAGATACCAAAAGTTGAGCACTATTAGGATGTATCCCTTACATATTATGCATCCAATAATGAAATATTTTGTATAATATATGGGATATGGTAGAAATATAGCCATAAAATTTGGTTTGGACAAGTTTCTAGGAAATTTTACTATTGTGTTTAATTTATAGACATTAGTAAACCCATTTTTCTTTTAATAACTACGAATAATTTTAACTATTTTCAATATCATTTTTTTAAGATTATACATGAAATATATTAAATTATAAATTATGGTAATTAAAAATATGAAATAAATTTTTACTAATTCCAATCATATAATATGATGAATTTTTTTAAAAATTAATCTCACAAATGGGACTAACTATGAGTTTTTAATGTGAAAAAGTTGAGAGTATTGAACTATATTTATATCTATTATCATGGTCAAAATCTTTATAAAGGAATAAATTTGATTTATATATTTATAATTTATCTAATTATACATTAATAATAATTCTAAATTTAAATTATCAAAATAAATAAAATAGATGAAAATGTAGTTTTCAATTAAAATTCAGTATTTTTTACTATTCATCCAAAAAATGAGACATCCCACAAAAAGAAAATAAATTTACCCCAAGATATTTTTTATGTAAAAAAAATTAAATTTAATTTTGAATATAAAATATATTAAAATTTAATAATTATGTCTTAAAATAAAAGCACCACTAAAAGGGGGTAAAACAATCATTTTGAAAAATAAATATTTTCATGCGTAAAATTGTAATTGCACATATATATTGTTTGGGAACCTTTAAAGATTAATTCTATATAGTTGAATGAACATAATATATATATATATATATATATATATATTTCATTAAAATAATTCAACAATAGTGGTTTGTTTAATTTAGCAACATAAAACATGTCTGTAAAGAGAAATTGTTTTTTTATAAAAGAAATTTTGTTATTTTCAAATAGTTATTGCTCACATTCCTATTTAATTGGTTTCCACAAAATTCTTTTTATATAAATTTATAAATTTTATTTTCATAATCTAGGTAATATTTTCTATTAACTCTATTTCAACATCCGGGTGGTAACTCTAAAAATATTTTATTAATAATATTAATATTACATTTTTGTTTGGTAAAACTTAGACTTTTTTTGTAACACCATCTATCGAAGGATCCTGGTATTGAGTGTAAAAAAGTAAAACATAATGTTTTTTTAATGAAATCTAAGATCAGTTTCGTTTTTATTTTAATATTAACTTGTTTTTTTTATTAAATAAAATCAATCAATGAATTTTAATTTCCTTTAAGAAGATAATTCATAAAAACTAAGGGTGTTATGAAGGATTACTTTATAGAGTGGAATGATTAAGATGTGTTTTTATCAGTCATGGATGATTTACCCTGATTTTTTAGAATGTAATATGGTTGGTTTTTGATTCATAATGTTTTGATTTAAGTGACTGGGTGGTAGATGATCGTGGTTTTAGATCGTTTTTCATGGCGGTTTGTGTATGTTCTTGAACAGGATTAGATGAAAGAGGAGACCATCAAGATTTAAAAGACTAGTATTTGTTACTATAATTTATTCCATAGGTGTACTCTATATTAATCTTCTTGTGAGGTGGATCTAGGGAGATAATAAATGATCTAGATTAGTGTACCCCTCAAGTTTAGTCAATTGACCTAATAAGGGGTAGTGGACTATAAAGTATATTTCACTCATCAAGCTTTGTATTGTGGTTTGTCCCATTCCACCTATTATTTCCATGAAATTTTAATTTAGAAAAATTGATTCAATAGTGCTTCAATGACACAAAAAGGATTCTCCCGAGGTTAAAAAAATGTATCCACCACCAGATCAGATCATGATATTATATTCCTAGAACTCGATAGATGTGCTTTGTTATCTTAGACTACATGGATGAGATTATAGGCTTTGAAATTCAAGAACATACTTGTGTTAGACCTTAAAGTCCAATATTAATTAGTAGGACACACATGAATATGTTTTTGTACTATCCATCTTTCATAATTCCTCTAGTATAGTCCAGAGTGTGTGTATATTTACCTTTCGATTCATGATAGAACCTAAGATTTATTTTTTACCTTTTGTTTATCCCTTTTTGTTCTCAATTTCAAATATATTTATTTGTATTCTATTATTATTCATTTTTACATTCGAGTAATATATTGGGTGACATGAACATGTTATAAAAATATGTATTAGTACAATTTTTAGTGGTTCCCTACCGATATTTCCTTCTCACCCATGTATGTGAAACTATGGGTGCATATATACAATTTTCTATATTCGGGGTGACCACAAGACATGATGAATTTAGAGTAGGACCAATGATGAATGATTGAGTGGAGTCACTCACCCCGAGTCTTCAGTTCACACAATATCTTTTCAATAATCATCGATACTAGGTATATAGTTTGCATCAATGTAATAGTGGAACCTTTTGTATTTATTTTATTTTTTTATTTCCTTTATATAGTTATCTTATTGGGAGACTATTGTATCTACAATTTTCCATTTATTATATATTTTTTATATATTTATTCACACTAGTATAGTCCTGAATGTGTATGTATATATTCTATTTTCAATATTATTGAACTTTGATATAGGGAATAATATTCCAACGATATTCTTCTGATCACTCGATGTTAGTCGATAGCCACTAGTGTATGGTGAGTTGAATCTAAGGAATATTTTGGAACTATATTGGGTTATAGGATATGTTTTCCTGAGATAGTTCCTGAAATTATTAGAATGAAAACATAACTAGGTTACTGGATATGTTGAACATATGTTTAAAGTGAAAATATGGTGATGGAGGGGGAAAATAATGTTCATATAATAGTAGTAAGTCATAAAGGCTATGGCCGTGAAAGATTTGATTACCCTAGTACCATATAAGTACATCAATTCATCATAAATTAAGGATAATTATTTGGATCCATTTCATAGTTCTAAAGGATTATATTACTATCAATAGAGAGAAGAAAATAAAATGTACAGACTTGATTTCATTCAATTTCATGTGTTGAATTTAATAACTTTTTTATGATTTGATTAATTTCAACTTGTATCTAATTTTCTAATCAATGATATTATTATTCATGATTATTTTTTAAATTAAATAATCAGTATAATTAACATTTAATAGTTTATAGTATAAACAAAAGTATTAAAAATTATTATTTATGTTACTCCCCATTAAAAAAAAATGATAACAGTTTTCACAAGAAGATATAATATAAAGAATGGATAAACGTTCAAATCTGTAAATACTAAATTAATTTCTAATTATTATAAAACTACGTAATGATCATTTGAATATTAAAAGAGTCAAACTTTTCCTCACCAAACTAAATTAAAATGATTAAAATGATTTAATTTAATAATATTCCCAAATAAACATAATGTTTGTCTCCAAAAAACATCAATTTCTCAAAAAGTGACATACCAAAATGTTTATAACCTGATATTATATTTTTAATAACATACCAATAATTTCAAAAGATAAAATGAATTACCATAAAACTAATACAAAATATATTCTTCCATAAGATAAGTAAATAATTATCCACAAAATGTTTTTCACCATAACCATATAATATTCTCTATAAATATTGTTATCATCTTCAAAAATAACATTAATAACATTGTAATGGAATCAATATTTAATATCATGGTTATCTAAATGATAAATAATTTAATCCCAAATATAATAAAATATAATTACTTCATCATAAAATATCATATTAACACTGAATGGTATCAATACCATTAATTATATGTCCAAAATATAAAAAATCATTATTCATAAAATAATCTGTTCACTAAAATATATAGTAAACCAAAGTGTTTAATTCCCAAAATATCTCCCCAAATATTTTCAATAAACATGAAATACTATCCCATAAGTCCATAAAATAGCTATCTATTCCATTAATCATACTATTAATTATATAATTATCAACCCATAATACGTTATGATTGTCACATATAACTAAGGAATATTTTTGTTTTATATCAGTTCAATCCTATAATACATGTTAATTGTTCATAAAAGAAATGTTAATTTATCCATGCATAACCACCGAGCTGGCATATATAGTTCTTCCATATTTTACCTACCCATTTTATATTGATGATGATCGAGTTAATACCCAATACACTAATTTAAAAGTGGTTCCACCATGGTTACTTTTCCCCACAACTGTATCAACTTGTTAGTATATATGGAGGGTTTTATTTTCATGGAAAACCATATAATTAGTAATTTATCAAAGATTCATTATAATACAGTATACATAGGATATTCCAGAGAATATATCATAGTGGAAGATTTATTAATCAATTCATTTTGAAGTTTTCTTCCTAAATATTCAACTAAAATATCTATGATAAAAAATTTAACACCCATAGTGTTGTATCTAGAAGTGATTTTTATCTTTAAATTTTTTTACAAATATATAAGGTATCAAATAATAAAATATAAAATATTTTAGTAGCCTTTTGATATTATAAATATATGTTATTCTCACATTAAAAATGAAAACATAAAATAATTAAAACTTTTGTGAGATCATGAATATTTATTTTATTATATTCTTTAATTCATTGATAGATCCATTCATGGTATATAGGGGCATGTAAAATAGTAAGGGTAAAACATATAACAAAAACTATCATAGAATAAAGGGAGTAGAAATAATATAGAAGAGTAAAATAATAATCAAATATTCCATATGAAAAATATCATAAAAGGGGAATATATCCATAGACAACATATAATCATAATCATTCACATTATTATCAATATTTTAATTGAAAATGATGGAATACATATCAATGGAAATCATAATTATACCATCAAGGCCTTTTGGTAAGACATCATAAACATACCATTATTGTATCATTCCAATAAATCCAAAATAATTGGTTATGCATACACCAAATAAAAAGTATAGTTTGTCTCATTGTACATACTAATGCATCAAGGGGATATGTAATTCTAGGCCACAACAATCATTTAGGTAGTCTATATAATTCATTATATGAATAAAAATTGAAACATAATTTACATACCTTAATAATTCACAACTATCCATATTGGAATAAATAATGTTTGAAATGTCAATACATCCCTTAGATAAAATATCATAATCCTTCTAGAGAAATATAGAAGATTTTATCAATTTACTATATCCACATTAATGAATTATATTAATGAAAATATGTTGAAATTGATGAAAATACTTTTAAAAGATCTGTAAAATATTTATTTTGGAAAATATAATTTTCATTATGAAAACACTTATTTAATATATCACAATTTCATGAATTTTCCGGTAAATATTTTCCATTAAAATAATTATTGAAACTTGTAATAGAGTATTCAAGGAAAATAATAATGGTGATGGATGTCAATGTCAATAATAAGGTAATTGTCGAAAATTTTATTTCATTCACACCTTCAGTAAATAGTACCTCCTGAAAAAACAAATACAAAGATTCCCATTAAATTTATCTCTAGAATGTAAAAATTAATATAATTGAATTTATAAATCACTGTGTAATAGTAAATACGTTTTGGATAATATTTTAATAAAAATATTAATATAGTTGAAAAATAACCCTTAATGAAAAGTAAAATAATGTAGCATTTCCTTCAAAACATTATTTTATAATTTTGGGTTCTTGGAGAGATTAAAAATAAATTAAAATATTTTATTCCTTCAAATAAATATAGTTGAAGAAAATAAAATAGTTTTAAATGAATAAATGTCATATTATTAGCCAAATAGAATAATAAATATATAAAATACTAAATAAGGATGTTATTGTGATATAAATTCTTCTTAGATTGATAACTATGGACTTATAAGACCCTTGAACAGAATAAATATGTATTGAAATAAAATATTATGAATGTATATGTATATATATATTAATAATATAAATTATCAAATAGTTGGAATAAAAAAACTATAAATAAATATATTTTTAATATGACATATGTTTTATAAAAAAAAGTTAGATTAGAAACCCATAAAAAACTATAACACTGAAGTGAGAGTAAATCATTGACGTCATTATGTGAAACAAATGTGAATAAATATAAAACAAGGAGAAATATAACCTAAAAATTCATAGGTCATTCAACACATAATCATCACAGAAAATGGACAATTACTAATTAATATAGACCAATGATAATAAATTGAGTTATGAAACCCCACACCTCGAGCCAGACTCAGGATGTAGATACATTATCTTATGCATAATAAACATATATAAATTTTATAATTCATTGGGAACATTTTTTCAGGTGTGTTAAATTCTTATTATCCCTCTTCATTTATTTATTACAAAGAATTAAATATTTTTTAATCACTTAAGTTTATTTCCAATGTATTTAAGGTCTTATGTCCATTTTCAAGGAACAACATAAGTAGGTTGACTGTGGTCAAATTTTTTATGGTCACAACAACATAGAAATTAGTTATTAAATAATTATCAATTATTTACATTTTATAATGTTTTATAATCATCCATAGTAGGAGGACTAGAGAAATGAATCACATCACCCTATATGGGTAATACTCTATAGGTATACATAACCATTATTATAAATTAATTAGTGGAAAGGTATGATGGTAAGGAATATACTACATTTAAAGAATCAAAATTATATTAAAAGTATCATATATATTCAATAAATATATTATAATAAATTATAATCAATGATTGGGATGTAAAATGAATCATATTCTACCTGGAGTTGGTGGTCCAAACATTGGAAAAACCATACTTTCATATTGGATTTGATGGAAGTGGTGGGGAAATGGTTTTATAATAACAATTATAACATGTTATTATATTTAAGGCACTAAATTTATTATTAGGGTATGTTTTTGCAAAGCAATAATGTTCAAATGTTTTGAATAAACTAGAAGAGGGGGTTCTATTTTATAAGTGAGAGAAACAACACACATGTAATTTCTAAAAATATTTAAATACAATATTATAAAAATATTTTCAATTGTAACCAAATGAATGAAAAATTAATTTAATATATAACAAGTTCAAAATTACTATAACTATTAATATTTAGCTTATCAACCAAATATTATATTGTTTTTATCTTTTTTAAAAAAAATTAATCTCTTTGGTAGCTTATGTTTCACGCAACACCCACCTTAATCAAATAATGAAATATATTTATAAAATTGATTTTACATTTTATCATGTAAACCATATTACCTACATTATAAAATATATATATTTAGTTTAAAATAATTTATCATGTGGTTATAAATGCATAATTTTAAGTAATATTATGTTATTCTTTAAATATATTTTTTTCTTTAGAAAATAATTTTTATTAAATTCAATGAAAAAATAATTATATTTAATTTTTTAAACATTAAAAAAATGTATTTATTAAAATGAGATTACTTTTTTTAAATAATCATATTAAAATTATCCTATGTAAATGTTTTGTGACTTTTCTGAATGGATTGATTTTCTAATAAATACTAGAAAATATATTTTTTAAATTGTTATTTTAAATATATTTCAAAGCCACTTTATGAATTGAATTTGATATAAAAGTAACATAATTACTCATTATGTATATGTAATCTAATTAATTTAATTTTAGTTATCCTTAAATATTATTTTTGTACATGTACATTTTGGGCTTAAGAATAAAATTTATAAGAAAATGATTTTTTTGAGTTTCATGGGATTAATATTAAAATAATTTATGAAACATATTTCTGTTTAATTTTGAAAAATGGATTCTATATTTGGATTTAGTAGGTCCAAATTTAGTAAACATTCCTCTTTTATTTTCTTCAAAATGAATAGTTACCTTGGTATTTTTTCTTACCTTGGTAAAGGGTAAATTGGGCACTTTTGGATAAAAATTAAATTACAATTACAAGAAAATGACCCAAATACGTGAAAAAAAATTATTGGATAATAAATTTTCATCGATAATCAAACAAATTTTTTTATATGATATTTGATGGGAATTTGGATGAGATTATAACCTTTATAATTATTTATTTAATGAAATATCAGGGATGTCACATCAATGATTTATCAACTATAAGTTATTTATTATGGGATTATCATGATGATATGTTTAGTTATAAATAGTATATAAAAATATAAAATATTTATGTAAATAATTTTAATTTATTTTTAATTTTATGTTATTAAATTATTACCTTCAATTAGTATGTAGTGATGATAGAGTAATTATTCAGTCAAAGGAAAACCAAATAAATGATATTAAAAACATTTAAAGTAATATAATAAAAATAAAATATGGTGATTCATTAATTTTGTAGGTAATTTTTACATGATAATAATGAATTATAATATTTAGTTATATGTTATCTATATTTATTTACATTTTTAAAAGATAATGTATTGAATTGATTCCAAATTAACATTTCATGATACTTTAAAAAAATAACATTTTCTAAAGTGATATATAATTTTAAAAAGTAATAGATAAAATATTTTTAGTAAATGGGTAAAAATATCAACGATTATATATTTATATGTCTTTTTGTACTTTCTTATTAACAATATTGACCTTTAAAATGTAAAATTTCAGGTTGTCACGATACAGTAAAAAAGGTTTAATAGGTGTCAAAAATAAATAATAAGTCTAAGAATATAACCTAAACAAGAGAAATAATTATTATATGACAATTATTTAGCCCATGACCATATCATATTCTTATTAAATCAATTTTTATCCATATTTTAATGAATATTAATTTATGTTATATTAATTTTTTTATAGTTTCTAAAAGTGACCCTCTCTTCAATTAAAAATGGGAACCCCTTTCTTCACTTCTTACAACACATTCAGCCAAATTACAATATCGTAATATAAAAATTTTTCTTATTAAAATTATTATCTATGTTATACAGGTTATTTTCCTTGAAAAATTTTATCCCTATATCCCTTTATATTATTTGAAACGGAAGTCCACCCAAGAAGTGGAAATTATTCTTATCACCTCATTCATGTATACTTCTTATTTTAAATCCTATTAATGTGTTGTTTCTATAATTAATTAATATATATAGTATCCTATATATACATATATGTCTTTAATATTATAAAACAAATATATTCTACTATTTATCATTCATATGAATGTGTGCGTACTTACGTCTTACTCTCTCCACATAGATGTGTAATACATTTTTCATCACAGTATTACATGGATGTGTACAAAGATGAAAATAATGGAGACATAGAATAATTAGGTAATTATTTTTATTCTTCAAAATCAATATGTCATACATTTTCCTTTCCCATTCACAATTATTGGAATGATACCATCACTCATGCATTTGTAAGATCAATCATCTCCATGATGTGATGCGATTTATTTTTCACATAAACCATCAATAATGATTATTTAAATTTATATAATGAATAAATATGATTTATATTACACTAAAATAATTCGTCAGGTTATTTAATAATATCATACTCATAAGAACAAGACCATTCATAACATAACATGCAAAGTGAAATAAAGTAGTTAAAAAGTGAAATAGGGTAAGTAATGAAATATTAACAAAAAATAAGCAATAGATGATATAAAAGGATAATAGATGATATCATAAATATTAATATTGGTCTAGGATAAATTTATTACATTTTTAAAATATTTATACCATATGTTTGACAAAATTAGAAGGCAGTCAAACGTGAGGTTAGGGTTTCTCATGTCACTATTACTTCCTTGAGATATATTCCTTATCCACTAATTCCTTATTTTGGGTGGTTTACTTACTATCTTATATATCATATCATAAATCTAGTTATATTAATTTAATTAAATGATTCTCTTGATTTTTATTAAATCTATGGGGCCTGCATTTTGATTAATCAAAATATGGTTAGGGATTTTATATGTAAGTTTCAATTATTGGGGTTAATGTAATACTTCATTGATTATGTAATTCTATGATTATGTGTGATATTATATTTTATTGTCATAGGTTGATATTCCACTTGTTTTATGAGGATTTATAGTTGATACAAATTATCGATTCATTTGACTATTTCTATTATCATCTATTATTTGTATGTATAGTGTTTATATAGAAATTTATTTGACTGACTAGGGAAATAATGTTAAAATATATTCTTTTACTCAATAACGATACCTGAGTATAATCCAGAATTTTTATGAATTAAATATAATATTTTTAATAAGATAAATTCTTTGTACATATAATAATGGGAGGAAGCCACATATATAAAATCCCCTCGATACATTTGAAATCTCATGATATTAATAAATTTGACAAATGTAATGGGTTTTTTATCAAAAAATATTAATATAAATTTTTAATATTTCTGATGGTAATTTTATCATGTGTGAAAATTTTCTGAATTCTAATAATTAAAAATTTCCTACCTCAGAATTTTTATTATTATTATCATTTTGATTTCCACTATGATATTTTTTGTGGATTCAGATTCTGATCAGGTTATTAATTAAATTGAATTTATTTTTAATCATTTAAATTACCATAATGATTATGAATTATCTTCTCATTATAGTAATGATATTTAATAGAATAATTTTTATATTCTTCAACTTCTTAGGTTGATTATTATTATTGATTCATGGTATCTTCTTATGTACATAACCCAAACTGAGCATTTGACCTCACCCTTCTTTGGTTTCCT
Organism: Viscum album; assembly: GCA_963277665.1. Taxonomy (NCBI): domain Eukaryota; kingdom Viridiplantae; phylum Streptophyta; class Magnoliopsida; order Santalales; family Viscaceae; genus Viscum; species Viscum album. Next base: position 1,417,353,943 of record OY728164.1, read on the forward strand.
TTCCCTAGGAATCCTTGGCGTGTACTAAGATTATTATATATTGATATACAAGAGGGGATTATTTTTTCATGAATAAATTTATGTGTAAATTTTTTCACAAATGAAAATTGGGAATAATGTATGAATATATTTTAACAAGACTATTAAACTATTTATTCATTTAGGATGTGATTCCTTATATCTAATACCTAGGTAATGACATTCATATTGACTTCAGGATACTCAGGTTAGGTTTATTATCGTTATTATCAAATAAAGTTTTGTAGAAACTTTGAGAACTATATTTAATAAAATTTATATTATATTATTAAAACCTATGAATGAATATTAAAATAATACCAATGAAACTAATCTTATATTTTATAGAATTTTTATACAAATAATTTAAATTTATGTTAAGTGTTTCACTAGTATTTAGATTATAAATTATGTTTCATAATGTTATGATAAAATATCGTGTACTCCATAATTTATAAATTTTTCATAATAGAAGTTATGGGAACAATATCAATACACAAAATCCAATGAGTAACAATTAGTGTTTCTTTTAAGGGTTTAAGAAATTTTTTTGAAGGGAAGTAGCCTCCCAAACATTATCATGATATAATAGAATAGTATCCTGTTCTAACAAGATATATAAATATTTTTCAATGTATTATGGATTTGGATGGAAGTATGATAACAATATATTGAGATTGAAATTTTTGGATATAGTGAAGAAGATAAATAATGATTTTTTTCTATGTGATATTATGGAAAGAAATACCCAAGTACTTTCATAAATGGATTTGTAATTTTTCACAAGGGTGGAGTGAAATGACACCATGCATGTATTTTCAATGGAAACTTTTTAATAACCTTGTAAAGGATTAAATTGACTATGTATTTGTATGGAACATTTTCATTGTAAAATTATGAGTGATATTCTAGTTATAATAATCAATTTATATATAATAATTTTACTATAGTACTTCTTCTTTAAGGATTTCTAACTTTAAGAGAATAATAACAATGACAAAGAGGAGTGATTCTATAGAATATTAATCTTTTAGAAAAAAATTGATTAAGCAAAGTCATCCCTTAATAAATTATTTATGTTGAGATAATAATGAAGATGGGATGTTTATAGGATTGTATTGGAATCCATGAATGTGGTTAGTGATTTGATTGTTTATGATATCTTTGATGGGTTTTGTACATGTTTTATTTTAAGGAATATATTCAAAAAAAAGATAATATATATTTTGAATCAAGAATATTATAATTCACATATTAAGGATATAATGTTATTAATATATATTTTTTATTTGTAAATAAGAGATACAATATATGGTTTGTATACTCTAATATTATGATTGATTTTGAAAATATAAGGAGATTTTGGGGTCATACATTTGGATATATTTGTTTTGGATGAGTCTTAATATTAACTACTTATAGAATGGATTATATAGAAAATTGGATATTATTATTTTATTTTAATCCATAAAAATTTCTATTCATTTTTAATTTTATAAATATTTATAATCTGATAGAATGAAATATGGATCATTTGATAAAAGTGTATAAAGAATAATTATTCATATTGAATTTCCAAATTTTAATTCAATAAATGGAGTTGTGATACATCGAAGAAAATAAGAAATATTAGATTATTTTTATGACAAAAAAAATTATTTCTTATTTTCATGATTGATTTATCTTGATATTAAAATAATTCTGCAACTCTAGGAAAAATATTTTTGAAGGAAATCGTTATTCATTCACTTTTCTTTTAGATATATAAATTATCTTTTATTCGATCATAGACATATTGTTCTGTGATGGTTAACATTCCCATGATAATTATTTATATCCATATCCATTAGACATTGATAGTTATAATTATTTTTCATGTCCATATTTTCACTTCCAATTATTGTTTTCATATTCAGATGCTTAGTTTTGTTGTGACCATCACATTTTCTTTTCCCACTTTTTAAAAGGAAGTTTAATTAACCATTATTTGTTATGGGTTTCCCACAAAAGAATTTTCAAATATCGAAAACATAGTCTAAAAGTGGAATTTTAAATTTAGTAGATTAAATTTACTAAAAAATGGGATATTGTAAAACCCCATGATATTACAGTATATTTCGTTCTTATATAAATTTAATATCTTCGACAAATTATGTTGCACAAAACACCGAGATGAAATAAAAAATGAAATATTATTATAAACTATATATTAAATTGGTGGATATAAATTGGATTTAATATATAATGAAATTTATATAATGTTTATATTTATTTATTCATATAAAGTAAACACATAATGTTTAGTAATGATATTTTATTCATAAAATATATTTTTGCTTCAAAAAATATTTTTTATTTATTTGTATGAGAAAATAAAAAAAATTAATTTTTTTGACACCATTATAAAATTTATTTGATTAAATTAATTTTATTTTTGAAATAATAATATCAAAATTAGGTTAGAGTTAATTTTTGGGAATTTGATGAAAATAATGATTTTCTAGTAAATATTTAAAAAACCATTTTTTATAATTCTCGCATTTTATTTACATTAAGATGTAAATTTATGATTTTAATTTCACCTCAATTTTTGAAAAGTAATATTTATTTATATATAGTCAATTTAATTATATTTTAATCATCCATATACATTTTTTTTTGTTATAATTACATATTTGAGCAAAAAATGAGTTTTTAAGAAAACATTTATTCAATGTGTTTCATGGAACTAACATTTAATTATTATTCAAAAAAAGTGTTCTAATTTATTAAAAATTATTTTAGTATTTTGAATTAGAAGTTATGATTTAATTAAATTTTTTTCCTTTTATTTTGGGCCAATATGAATAGTAACCTTTATAATTTTGGTTACCACAATAAAGGGTAAAATGAGTATTTTTGGATAATAATAGATCGGTAAGAGCTATAAAAGTTCACTAAAACTTTCCCATATTATATTTAATGAGTAATTTTACTCCATAATCATCCATTGTTTAATTATATGACTATTAATGTCTATTTGAATGAGATTATGAAATTTATAATATTTTATTTAAATAAATGTCAAATATATCACATTAATGAATTTAACTACTTTCTCATTTTAATGTAAGATTTTCCAAAGTATTTTTTGTAAAATAAATATATTTCATGAATAATATATGATTTATATACACCATGTTAATTATTTTAAAAAATTTAGTGAAAAAATAATTATTTTAAACAAATACACAACGATGATGGAGTAATTAATCTGTTAATTAAAAAATATAATAAATGTTATTAGAAAAATTAAAAGTAAAATAAAAGGAATTAATTAAGATGATACAAAAATTTTATCGATTAATTTTTCTTGTTTTTAATTTTTTAAATTATTTTTTAAAATTTAACTAGTTTTATTGATATTTGGAAAATTCCATGTAATGAATAGGTTCAAAATAGAAATTTAAGGTCATTTTAAAATATATAACAATTTATTAAATGATATAAAATTAATATAATCCTAATATTTTTATAATTAATTAGTATATGGTTTTAAATATCAAACATGATCCCTTTTTGGTCTTTTAACAATTCATAGCAACAATATTAACTGGTAAAGAGTAAAAATCAAGGTGTACATGATAGAGTTAGAATGTCTATATATGTTTTATAACTAAATGAAAAGAATATAAATGTAAACTAAACTGGTAAAAAATTTATTCTATGATATTAAATCAATATATAATAAAATAATCAGTTAAATAGCTTACTTTGGACCCATTTGGAATTGTTAATTATTATATTTTAATTTAATATTTTTTGTGTTTATAAAAGTACCCCTCAGTTCAATTATAAAAGATAACCCCTTTATTCACTTCATTAAAACAAATTGAGCTATCTATCTCAACAAAAATATACCAATTTCTTTTATCAACATCCTTATAATTTTTCTCTAGGTTATAGTTCTTACAAAATTCTGACCATAAATCCCTTAAGTAGATATATAAAAGAAATACGTCAAAAAAATAGGCCATCATCCTTATCAACACTGTTAAGTATATTTTTTATTTTAAAACTTATTCATGTGTTCTTTATATACGAAATTAATAAATAAAATATCAAATATATTCTGATATGTTATTAAGTTTATGAGAAAACCGTATTCCACTTTATATCTATTCAATAAAAATCCAAAACATCATCCATGTGTAAGTATGACTTACCATCTACAATTAGTTGTGTAATTTGTTTCTCATCACAAAATTACATGGATGGGTTTATTCATAAAAATAATTGATATATTTAATATTAATGAGATGATATAGAAAACATTAAATTAATATATCATCCATTTTCCGATCCCATTACAAATTAATGGAATGATATCGTTGCTCATGTGTACGTATGGCCTACCGTGTCCATGACATGATGCGATTCATTTTCCATGTCAAACATTCAAGAATAATTATAAAAATGTATCTAATGAATAAATATGATATATATTACCTTATAATAATTATGCATATTATTTAACAATATCGTATGAACATGTACCAGATCATATAAGACAAAACGTACATTCGAAAATAAAGTAGTTAACACCCAAAAAGGGTAATAATTTAAAATTGTTTAAAAATGGATAATATGATCATATAATAAGATCATATATGATATAATAAAAATGAATATGGTTTTGTTATAAATTTATAACATGTTTCATATCATTATTCATGTTGTTTGAACACATCTGAAAAAATACAAACCCGAGGTAAGAGTTTTCCGTCCCTCTTTTACTTCTGTGAGATATATGCCTTATTCAACACTTATTTATTTTGTGTGATATACTTCCCATTTTAGATATTATATAATTAATATTTTCATCAGCGTTTTATTCAAGGTTTAATTTTATAATTATTAAATTTAAGGATCATATGATTCGATTTATTACATAGCCATAAAGTATTTCTCATCTCAATTTCAATTTATGAGGATAAACATATACTTTATTGATTATAACATGTTAAAATTTTGTGTGAATTGAATTTTGATTGTATTATAAGTAATTTTAACCCTTTTATGTATATTTATAGTTGATGAAAATAAGATATTCATTTTATTATCTCCTATGTTTTATACCATTTCTACAAATGGTTTTTAATTTGAATGTTATTTTCATAACTAGGGGAATAATATGAAATTCATATCGTTTACTCAGAATAGATACATGTTGATAAGGAATATCATTTATGAATTAAATAGACTGTTATATATTTGAGTAATTATTTGGACATGAATGAATTGGTGGGGACCGTATATTGAAAAACCCCTCAATCCATCAGTAGTATCATGAGGTGAATAAGTTATCCAAATAAAATTCGATTTTTCCCATAATGAATAAACTATAATGTGTATGGTCATGATGATAAATGTATAAGGTTCCTAAGAAACATGAAATCCAATAATTTCTCAATTCATTCATTAATATTTAAATTATTATTATCCTTGATATTTTCACTATGATTTTATCCAGGGATTTATGTTTTTCTCATGTTATTAATTAAATGGAATTTGTTACCAATCATTTACATTTTCAGAATGATTATTCTTTATCTTCATATTAATATAATATTATTAAGTGGAATGAATCTTTATTTACTTAATTTTCCATGTTGGGTTTTTATTGGTTCATGATATCTTTCACTATACATAACCCTTTCTGAGAATTTGAGATCACCATTTTTTGTTTCCATTCCCTATGAATTGATGAAATGTACTATGAGTGTTATACAGGGATATGAAAGTGGAAATAATGTAATTCTTTGAAAGGACCATTTTTAAATTTGTATTTTAAAATATGCTATTGTAATTGTGTATGTATTTAGTTTACCAATTCTAATAAACTATTCATCCCTTTGAGATGTGATTATTTTAATGTTATGCCAATGTATTGAAAGAACTGCCAACATTGGGCTATTATAGTTTTAACATCCCAGGTAAATAAAGAATACAAAATTTTTATATATATTAATATTATTGAATTAAATATCAATTTTACTTTAAATGTGATTCAATGTTTGACGATGCACCTGACACGAAACAATGGGTTTCTCTGAAATATTATATTTCACACTAGGCTCAGTCATATTGAGAAAAAAACAATAATATTATATTATTATTTTAAAAGGTATTCAAAAACAAGATATTTTATTAGATGGAATGAATAGACCTATGAATATAATGATTAAACATGTTTTTTAAATGGGTTTACATTTATCTAATAATATTTAAAGACTTAAAATGAGAATAAATCCAATTTTTAGCATAAAAACACTAATATTTTTTAAAAGGCACTTTTACCACCTTTTGATGGTGATCCATTTTTAAATCTAGATTTTGTAACTTTTATATATTATATTTTAAAAAATAAACATCTTTTATAGAATCACGACATCAAAATTTACATTGGATAAATTTTTTGTATTTTTCTGATAAAGTTCATTTTTAATGAATAGTGAAAAATACTTCATTTTAATTCAAAAATACCATTTCATCTAATAACATTATATAGTTATATTGTAATTATAATTGGTTTCAAAGTTTAATTTAATTAATATTTTATAATTTAATCCAATTTTGGTCATTAGAAGTAATTTCACTTTTAAATTGGACATAAACACATGTCAATATTTTGGAAGTTTTATTTCTTAAATACACGCCTTTCGGTTTTGACAATGAGAATTAATTTTAAATTAATCTCTTCAACATCTGGTTTTTAAATTGTGCGAAATGGATTAAATATTTGGAATCAAGAATTCCAAATTTTGTAAATAGGTACCTTTGGTAGATATTATGAATAGTAATTTTAGTAAATATTTTATTTACAATGGTTAAATGGTAAATATGGTAAATAAGGGTAAAAAATAATTTTATAATTATTTTAATTTACCGTAAAACGTGTCATAACCATATTAGATTATACATTTCTTACTATGGTCATCCTTTTGTTGATTTTAAGACCCCATGGAGCCACTTGTAAGTGGAAATGACATTTAATTACGTAAAATTTAAAGTTAAGGAATATATAACATAAACATGTATCTTTTACTAAAACAATTATTTTAAGGGGTTATATATATGATATGTCTGACTGTAAAAATCCAATGGAAAGATAAAATAATTTCTTATATTATGGTATTTTATTTATAACTTTTAGACATCAAATTAATAAATTTATTTTTGACACAATGATGGGGTAGTTATTTCTTTATTAATGAGTGATTTAAATAAATGAGATTATAAATTTCAAAATAAATTTATTTAGAAAATTTTTATACTATAAAATAATTTTATGGATGTATATGGCTTGTTATATTTTCATTAATGAAGTATTTTCAAAATAATCAAGTTTTTATGGATTTTTACACATTCATTATAGTAATAGTATGTAAATTAATATAAAAGAGTTTTTAAAACAAATACTTTATTATTAAATGATTTAATAGTCATAAAAATATATGATTCATCCATATGACTTAGATAATGTTTTCAATTCCACTAATTAAAAACATGAGTTTCAATGGGAAATTTATTGTATCTATATTAACCATATAGTATGAATATATAAGAAGACATAGTAAGAGATAAATTAGTTAACTAAGGGTTAAAGCTAAATGATAAAGATATACTTGGGACCAAAAATTGTCTACAGCCAATTGCTTGAGAGTATTTCTAACAATAATAAATTTATCTTAAAAATATATAAGTTGGGGTCCTTTTGAAATCGAATAAAACTTGAAAATAAATAATATTTCAATGCCTTCCAAAAGTACCCCTCCACACTCTTATAAAAGGGCATCACCTATATCCACTTACTCACACCACTCATGCCCCCTTTTATCATCCAACCACTACCAAAATAAGATCCCAATATCCCTTTATTCCTCCTTGAATAATTACCTTATGCAGAAGGCAATTCATGAAATCCTTTTATAATGAATCAAAAGGTGTTACCAGATGTGAGGTAATGTCATGTCTCAAGTTTCGTTCATTTATTTTTCTTTCTCCAACCCCATAATCTATATTTATTCCATTATTTTATATCAAAACATGTTTTTTAAATAAACTAGGATGTTTTTATGAGATTTATTCGAACATAAATTCCACGCACCTCCAAATAATGGATTCAGACATACTGTTCTGTGTACGACGAACTACTACCTCATGAAACAATGATTGTTCGATTTTTCCCTACCACCTCTCATGGTGGCCATTAAGATGGAACTATATTTATATATGATGTATTATATATTTATGTTTTCACTATTTTTCTATATTTTTTATTAAAATCATACATTTATGCTTTCCATAATATGGAAATATGATAATTTCTTTTAGGGATGTGCGGACTACCGCCCCCTCAAAGTGATATGACTCGTGCATTCCATACACAGAACATATAAAGGATGGATTAAATGATCTATTTTTAATCTATATAAAATATGATATTATATTGTATTTTTAATTCACTTATGTATCATTTAGTTTTCATTCCTTCCAATATGAAAAATAAATTAATGTATCGTTCATTCGTACGTACACCGTACCATCTCCATGAATGGTGAATTTCATTTCCTATATCCAAATGTTATTTACTATTATAAATACACACATACAATGAAAATATATGATATTGAAATCCTAAATATCATTCTGGAGATAATTTACTTTTGAATCCATGTGAAATTTTTTATTAGAACAAGTTCATTTTTGACACAAGTACTGAATATCGACAAAACAACCGATATTTACTTAAATAATTATATACTGTTTATAATGTGGTAATAAGTAACATAAAAGGAATAAAAAACATGAAAAAGGCTTTGAATAAAATATAAATTAACTTAGGTTTATTTTTCAGGAAGAACAATGAACTTACGTTACGATTCAGACTCAAGGTAGGGGACTTCGTCTCAATCTCCTTTCATTGAGGTATATTTTGATTTATACCTAAAATTATTTTATATGATGTGTAAAACCTTTTGAATTATCATTTCATTCAAAAGAAATAATTTTCTATGAATCATTTTACTAAAATGAAAAAATAATGTTCCTTTTAACATACGTGGTGACAACGACCTTTTCGCCACTGCAAGCATTATTTGATATTTGGATTCCTTAAAAATACATTATTTTTTATAAAGGAAAATAATACCATATAACCATTTTACATATTTTTTTATTGATAATGGATTTGATAATGGATTTATTATGTCAATATATTGAACTTATATCTTTTGATTTCAATATGGAAATGTTATCTTTCCTTTATGCTAGTTCATATGTTATGATAATGTTATTGTTCTCGGTTATTGTTTATTTATATAGGTTGTTCCATGATAATCTTAGGGTGGGTGAGTCTGAGATATCTCTCTAATGTATTGGGTAGCATGACAGAGGTAAACATTAATGTTTCTACAAAGATACTTATGGAATATATTGTGATGGGTATTTCAATCGTAACTCTCTAGGTTGCTGTAAAAGATTCAATATAAGTATGTTATATAGGCCACATGTTACCATTATGATTTTTTAATTTATTATTCATAAATCTTATGATTTCATGAATTAATCTAATTGTATTATGTTTTATGATTGAAACGTATGATTTCATTGATTTGTATGTATTTATGGCCTAATGTTTTATTTCCTTATTTTATAACCATTAATGAAATTTTTATACTCATCCATGTTTTTGAAATATTTTTCAAATGGTATAAAGAAGGTTAAGAGAATGGAATAATTCAATAAGATTAACATCATGAAAGTAATTCTTGTTTAATTTTAAGGAGTTTTATTTTTGAGAAAAAAATTGGATAGAGAATAAATGTCTACATTGTAATTTGTGAGATATAATGTAACAGTTATGGCCTAATTTTCTAAAAGTTGAAACCTAAAAACATCCTCCATATATAATTCTTTACATAACTCAAGAATATATAATGTTTAAGGATTGATTCTTATAGTTGGTATCTGAGGTCGGTTTAGACATCTTTGGGAGTTATGATATTCTCAAATTAATAACCATAATTTATTTTTACTTTATGGTAAGATTGAAATGATATAGAATTTGATGATTACCATGTTGATTCACCAAATATATTTTTGTGTTTAAAATGGTTTTTTTCAGAGGAAATAGGGTAGCTATGATGGGATGAAATCAAGTGGAAAGAAAACATCAAAATGAGAAACATGAGATGGTCAGAATCGGAACTGAACAGTTTGTTACAGTGATGGAATAGTTGACTCGGGCTATAAGTGGTGGTGGTATCCATGCATGAGATCATCTAGATCAACCACAGAGGATCATTTCAACAGTGTATCATTTTATGAGGAAACATCCCCCATCATTCAGAGGATAATCTGACCTTGTGCTATTTTGAGGGTGGATTAAAGAATGAGAAAATATTTTTGATGACATGGGGTGCTTAGAACATCAAAATTTTAGTCTCACTATTTACCTTTTTGAAGATGAAGCTGATCAATATTGGTCGATGGTTAAAAACATTATGGATAGTGAGAATATTGATTATCCTGATTGGGATGAATTCAACTGTATGTTTCTTAAAAAATATTTTCCTTAAGAGGTTCGACTTGGGATGGAAACAAAATTCATATTATTGAGGGAATAGGGTGACCTAGTGGCTGCTTATGAAGAAAAATCCACTTGACATTAAAGGTTTTCTCCAAATTGCATATGGGGTCTTGATAGTTAAATCAATCATTTTTACTAAAGATAAAATCCAAATTATCCAAGGGCATTAGCATTATGTGTGTTTAAATGTTATGAGAAACTTGTTCGATGTGCAATGATGTTGGAAAGGGAGTTTGTCGATGATAAGATGTTCTTTGACAAATAAAAAAATAATCGGTCGGTGTGGACAGAAAAGGAAAGAACTCTTCAAAAATAAGTCATATGGTAAGATATATAAGTTTATAGTTTGTGAAAATTGTGGTAAAAATCAAACTGGGGAATGCCTTTTGAATTCTGGTAAGTGCTTCTAATGTAAAAAAATGGGGCTTAAGGCTCATAATTGTACTAAAAATGATCATGGTAATTATAATACAATATCTTATTTATAGTCAGTAAAATGTTTTGAGTTCATTGAAATGAGTCATTATGAAAATGAGTGTCCAGGGAAGAACTAAATTTAGAGAAATCATCTAGAATACATAAAGAAAGGGTTGGTGAAATCCTTTGAAATTAATTCAACATCTGTTGGGTATCAAATAAAGAAGTGTCAAGTACACTATTTATATATTCATATTATTCCAATGTGTTGTTTGATTCAAGTTGTAAACACACATTCTGTTCGGAGAAATTTTCTAGTAAATTGGGAATTCCATCTCAAGATATGAATCCTGAACTTGTGGTAAAAACACCAAGATGAAATTTGGAGACAAGAAAATTATAAGAACCTTCCTGTACTAATGTGTTGAATGAAACCACCATTAAACCTTAATATTTTTCCTATTTTAGAGTTTGATGTTATTTTTGATATGGATTGGACTTCTTTTTATCATGTTATGATTGACTTTATAGCTATAGAGGTTTCTTCTCAGAAAGAGTTTTAGTTTTTGTATATTAATTAACTCTTACATTTGAAAAAAAAATCAGGAAGTTGAGAAACTACTAAAATATGAAAATTACTATTACTTTGCAAATATTGTTGAAAATAAAGGAGCTATTCAGATTAATGATATACCAGTGGTCAATGAGAATATTAATGTTTTTCCTGATGATTTTCTTAGTATAATACCTAATCAGGATGTTGAATTTACTGTTTACTATGTTCATGATGCTAATCCAATTTCAAATCCCCCTTATCGAAAGGATCAAATTGAAAATTTAGTGTTGAATAAGAAACTACAAGAGTTATTAGATAAATGTTTCATTCAACCTATAACATCATCGTGGGTGATTTTGTCTTGTTTGTTGAAAATAAAGATGGTTCAGTGAGACTTTTTATGGTTTATAGAGCCTTGAATAAAATAATTGTGAAGAAAAATTATCATTTTCCTCATGTTGATGATTTGTTTGATCGGCTCTAGGGAGATCAGTATTTTTTGAAGATTGATATGAGGTCGCGGTACCATCAGTTGAAAGTAAAGGAAGAAGATATTTTGAAGTTCATGTCTCGTACTAGATATAGCCATTATGAATTTTTAGTTATGCCTCTTGGGTTATAAAATAAACATTTTGTATTCATGGATATTATTAATAGAATTTTTGTGAGTTTTAGGATAAGTTTTTGGTTGTTTTTATTTGTAGTACTTTTGTATATTCTAAAAGTAAAGAGGAGAATGAAAGTCATTTAAGGGTTGTCTTTCAAACCTTAAAATAAATTAAATTATAGTGAAATTCAGCAAGTTTGTGTTTTTCTTACAAAATATTTCATTCATGGGTCAAATTATTTCTAATGATGGCATAACTATTGGTCATTATAAAACAATAGTTGTAAAATAATGGCCAAGACCCACAAATATAACCTAGATTTGTAGTTTTCTTTATTTAGAAGTTTATTACTATATGTTTTTAAAAAAATTCATGGTTATGTAGTCCACTAACTATTATAACTCGAAAATGTGTTACATTCATCTGAAAAATGAATGTTATGATTTTTTTGAGAAATTGAAAATTAGATTGGTGAATTCTATAGTACTGGTATTACCTTTTAGAAATGGGGATTGTGTTATCCATAGTGATGCTTTGTTAAAAGGGCATTGTTGTGACCTTTTTCAAAATGATCAGGTAATTTCTTATGCTTCACGTCAGTTGAAACCACAAGAGCTAAATTACCCTACACATGATTTGGAATTATCTTCTGTTATTTTTTGCTTTAAAAATTTGGAGGAATCATTTTTTTGGAGTAAATTTGGAAATATAAACTGATCACAAAAATTTTGAATTATATATTCACTCAATAAAAATTAAACACGAGACAATGTATATGGATATAATTAATAATTGATTTTCATTGAATGATCCTTTACCATCCATGAAAGGAAATTAAAGTAGCTAAAAATTTGAGACAAAAGAGTAATGCTAAAATAACTATGCTACATTTGGAATGAGATTCATTGGTTTTTGATTCAATTAATTTTGGATAGGAAGTTGTTAGTGCAGGGAAATACTCAATGTTATTTGAGGTGGAAGTGAAATAATCTTTAGAAGATAGAATAAAAGAAGCATAGAAAAAAGACAATGAGTTGTAGAAAAAGGTAGATTTTTTTAGAGGGGTATGTTACTTGAATTTAACATCGATAATGAATTTGTTTTGAGGTTTGGAAAGATATTAATTATGAATTATGCTTCATAGTCGACGAAAGAGTTGTTATGTGATGCTCATAGTTCTTTGTTTTGAGTTCTTCCTAGAAGTACTAAATTGTATATTGATATTTGGGAGTACTATTATTGGGGTGGGATGAACAGAGATATTTAAAACATTTATTTGAAGTGATTTACTTGTGAATAGTTTGATGAGGAATAATAGTTACTGAAAGGGATGCTTCATCCTTTTCCAATGATAGAGTAGAAATGGGAAAATTTGTCCATGGATTTCATAGTAGGATTTCTAAAGACTTCTTGAGGTACAATGAAATTTTAGTTATTGCTGATCGATTGAATAAATATGGTCATTTTCTTCCAATTCATGATACTATGTCACTACATCAACTTTCTTGATTGTATATTAATGAGATAGTTAGGTTACATTGCGTTCCCATCTCCATTGTATATGATCGTGATCCTAGGTTCACTTATAACTTTTTGAAGGGCCTTATGAAGTCATTGGGTTCTGAATTAAATTCCAATTCATATTTTCATCCTTAATCAGATGTTCAGACATAATAATCAATTTAGATATTGGAAGATATTCCATGTGCTTGTTAAATGGATTACCAGGGACGTTGAGACAAACATATTTATTTTGTTTAGTTTTCTTATAATAAAATTTCTTATTCCAGTATATAAATGGAACCATTTGAGGCATAATATAGAAATTAGGGTCGAACTCCATCTTTTAGATATGAAGTAGGTGAAATAAATATTATAGGACTCGAATTGGTAGAAAAGATGGTTGAGAATTCACTTGATTCATAATCACATGAGAATAGCTCAAAGAAGATAGAAAAGTTAGGTAGATAACTGGAGAAAGGATATTTATTTCAAGGTAAGTGATCATTTCATTTTCAAAGTTTCTCCATGGAAATGTGTGATGCATTTCGGTAAAAAGGGAAAGCTGAGTCATAGGTTCATTGGACCCTATGAAATCCTAGAGAAAGTTGGATCAGTTGCCTATAGAATGTATTTACCTTCGTTTTTATCCTAGGTACACAATGTTTTTCATTTTTAAATGTTGATAATGTATATATCGGATCTATCACATGTTTCAAGTCTAGAGGTTGTTCAGTTGGAAGAGAATCTATCCTCTGAGGAACAACCAATCCAGATTCATGATTGAAGAGAGAATGTATTGCAAAATAAGATAATTTATCCAGTAATGTTTTTGTGGAAAAACCATATGGTGGAAAAGGAAACATGGGAATCTGATAATTTTATAAGGGATAAATACCCCATGTATTTGATATGTGAAAAAAAATTCAAGGACTCAATTTCTAAAATGGGAGAAGGATGTAACAACCACGGTAGATAAGGAATATTTAATTTTCATATTTATTAGTATTTTTTAATTAAATATTAATTTTAATTTAAAGGGGACTCTATGTTCGATGGAGTACCCAACATACAATAATGGGTTTCCCATAAATCTTATTTTGCACACAAGGCTTAGTCATATTGAGAAAAATAATAATAATATAACATTATTATTTTAAATGGTAGGTAATGCCTAATTGTTGTATTGGTGGGAAGGAAAAGTATTAACCACATTATAATTAATCATGTTTTTTAAATGTCATTACATTTATCCAATAAATTTTAGAGGCTTAAAATAATAATGAATCCAATTTTAACCATAAATTATCAAATATTTTTTTCAAAAAAGTTTTACAGCCTTTTGATGGAGAATCCTATTTAAATACGGTTTTTGTCAATTTTATATATTATATTTAAAATAATAGACTTATTATATTGAATCAGTATATCAAAATTTAAATTGTATGAAATTTTGATATTTTTCTGATGAAGTTCATTTTTTAATTAATAGTGAAAAATAATGTATTTTAATTCAAAAATACCTTTTCATCTAATTAAATTATATAGTTAAATTGTACTTTTAATTAGTTTAAAAGTGTAATTGGATTATTATTTTATCATTTAATCCAATTTTGATAAATTTAACTAATTTTACTTTAAAATTGGACATAAACACATGTTAATATTTTAATAGTTTTTACTTCATAAAAAAACACATTTTGGTTTTGACAATGGAAATTAATATTAATTAAATTCATGAAACATATGTGTTTTAAATTTCTATATATAGATTCCATATTTGGAATCTGGAGGTCCAAATTATTTAATCATGTACCTTTTATTTTTAGACATTATGAATAGTAACTTCAGTAAAAATTTTATTTACAATGGTTAAAAATCAATCTGGTAAATAAGGGAAAAAAATAATATTATAATAATATTAAACTAACCTAACTTATGTCCTAACTCTATTTAATGAGATATTTCCAACCATGGGAATCCTTGGTTTGACTTTTGGACCCCATTGAGTGATTTGTTTGTGAAAATGACTTTAATTACATGAATTTATTGTTATGGAAAATATAACCTAAACATGAATATTTCACTAAAACAATTTTTATATTTGGTAATATAAGTGGAATATTCGACAATAAATATTCATTATAAATATAAAATTATTTCCTACATCATGGTAATTTTTTATATGTTTTAGAGATAAAAATAAATAATTAAATTTATGTTACAATGATGATGTAGTGATTACCTTATAAATGAATGATTTAAAAAATCGAGATAATATATATTAAAAAAAATTGAAACTTTTTATACCATACATGAATTTCGGGGATGATTATGACTTTTTATATTTTCATTAATAATGTTTTTTATAAATAATATTATTTTTATAGATATTTAAAAAGTCATGATATGAATGGTATGAAACTTGACATAAATTAGTTTTTAAAACAAACATATTTTTATTAAATGATATAACAGTCCAAAAAATATAAGATTCTTCCAAATGACATATATAAGGAATAAAATGTCTACAATAAACCACATGAGGTTCTATTGTCATTTTACAGTAACTATATTAACCATATAGTATGAATATAGAAGAAGACATGGTGGGAGTTAAATTAGTTATCTAAGGGTTAAAGCTAAAAGTTAAGGATACATTTGGAACCAAAACATGTATGAAACCTATTGGTTGATAGGATTTAGAACAATAACAATCCTATCTACGAAATAAATGTTTTTTTACCTTGTTAAAACGAAAATAAGTTTATAAAAAAATAATATTTCAATCCCTTACTAAAGTACCCAACCTCCCTCTTATAAAATGGCATCACTTCTAACCCCTTACTCACACCTCTCAAGACCCACTATCCCATCAATACTATGAAAAAATAGTCTCCAAATATCACTATATTCATCCTATAAGCCCTAAATTATCTACAAGTCCATTCAAGAAAGCCTTTCGGCATAAATTAAAAGGAGTTACCTGATAAGAGGTAATGTCTTCTCTCAAGATTCTTTCATTTATATTCCTTCTCCAGCTCAATAAACTCTCTTTGTTACATTTTTTTATACAAATACAGGTATCTTAAATATTCTTGGATGTTTTTATGATATTTATTAGAACTAAACTTCCACACACCTCTATCTAATGGATATGAACACATTTTTTCTTTGAACGACTATCTACTGCCTCACCAAAATATGATTGTTCTATTTTTCCCAACCACCACTCATGGTGGCCATTAAAATGGAAATATATTTATATATAATATTTATATGATATTTATTTTTTCACTATGCTTCTATTTTCTTATTTAAATCCTTTGTTTACACTTTTCATAAAATGTAAATATGATAGTTTCATTTGAGGTGGTGCGGACTACCACCCCCCTCATAGTGATATGACTCGTTCATAACATAAATGGAATATATAAAAGATATTGTTAATCAAATTATGTAATGTATATAAAATATTTTATTATAATATAATTATAATATATATACGTAACATTTAATTTTCATTTCATTAAATAAGAAAAATAAATGAAAGTAGCGGTCATGCGTATGTACAGATTAGCATTCCTTGAATGCTGCATTTCATTTCCTATCTCAAAATGTTATGTAATATTATAAATAAATATATATACTAGTTATATATGATATTTAAATAATGAACATGATTATGTAGATAATGGAATTTTAACCCCATGGACAACATGTAATTAAGACAAAGTCATTTTTTACTCATGTTCCAAATATCGACAAACTGACCGATATTAACTTAAATAATAATGTAATGTTTATAACGTGTTAATAAGTGATATAAAAGGAATAATAAAATAGAAAATGGATCTAATTATAGTAGAAATTAACTTATTTTTATTATTCATTATGAAAAAGAAACATATGTGATGATTCAGACTCAAGGTAAGGGACTTCGTCTCAATCTCCTTTCGCTGAAGACTATTTTGATTTATATAGGAATTTCTATTATATGATGTATAAACCTTTTTTTTATTTTCATTTAATTCAAATGGAATCTTTTTCTATGAACTATATTAATAAATGACAAAAGGAATGTTCTATTTAATATACGTGGTGAAAATGACCTTTCTGCAGCTACAAGCATTATTTGATATTTGGATTCCTTAACAAGCCTTACTATTTTTAAAAGGATAATAAATACCACATACCATTTTTACATATTTTGGTACTAAATTTTTTTCATAATGTATTTATTATATCAATCTCTTGAGTAGATATATTTTGATTGAAATGTGGAAATTTTATCTTTCCTATATACTTGTCTAAATGTTATGATTATGTTTTGGTTCTTAGGAATTGTTTATGTATATGAGTGATTCCATGATAAAACATGGGTGGGTGAGCTCTATATAGCTCACCAATTCATTGGGTAACATGATGGAGGGAAAAATTAACGTTTCTTCAATGCAATTTCAGGAATATACTATGATGTGTATTCCAAACCTATCTTCATTCATATATGTGAAAGCTACAATGTATGTATGTTATGGATGCCTCATTTTACAATTAAGATTTATTATTTATATTTATTATTCATAAATATTATGATTTCATGATCTATGTTAAAGAAATTATGTTTTTAGGATTGAAAAATATGATTTCATCGATTTTTATGTATTGATGGGCTAATGTTTTCTTTCATTATTTAATAAACCTTTGTTGAGCTTTTTATACTCATCATAAGATTTTGAAATGTTTTCCATAGTGTATAAATAAGGGTAATAGAAATGAATAATTAATGAATATTTATATCATGAAAATAATTATTGTTTTATTGTAAGGAGTTTTATTTTTTTGTTAAAATTAGATAGAGAATAAGTGTCTACTTTCTAATTTTAGAGATGTAATGTTACAGTTATGGACTAATTATCTAAAACTCTAAACCTAAAATGATCCTCAATGTCAAATTCATGACATTACTTGATATTATGTATTGTTTATGAATATGACCTTATAATAATTGTGGTTGTTACCTGTATACAAGTGTAAGTTTCATTCTAATTCATACATTTTAAGCCCCCTTTTTATCCTTTTTAACCGTAACTAGGGAAAAATATATTTTAACTATTATGGTTTATATTATTACATATATATTTAATAGTTGATCACTAATGTACCATTGAAGAAATTTTATAACATTTCACACAAGAAATTTCGTCTTTAAATGTTATTTTTATCGTGAAATCAGTTACTAAAATATTTATTATCTTAAAATATCATTAAAGTATCATTTGGATAATTATTTATAATTTAATTCAATGAATTCCCGAATGAAACATAATTATAATATAATCCGAATTACTATCATTTATAATTTTATATAAATATTAATTTCATTGAATACCACAATAATTAGAAACATTTTAATTTTTTCTTAAATCATTTACCTTGATTTTTCTACTACTTGAACATGCATCGTATAAATGCTTCATAAGATTTTATGGATATTAACACTAAACTAGAAAATAAAAAATATTTGGAAGAATAAAAATAATGTATTAATCTATAAAATAACCTATTGTATAAGATTTTAATTTTTTAATCCCAATGAAATTATTGTTTATATATTAAAAAAGGGGAGTTGCATTTTTTCATTTTCATAACATATTATAATATAAATTTAAATAGGAAACAAAAATAGAACAAAATTTCATATATTAAAATTTTTTATGGATATGGTTCCAATAATATCATTTACATAAAAATAATAATGAATTTGAGGATATTTTAAATTTATATAATGATTTTTAACCTTAATTACACAATGTACCCATTAATGTGGTGAAATTTTTTTACTGTGGTTACCATTCCTAATGTGGAAAAATAAAAGTTCCTATTTACCATATATAAACCTCATAATTAAAAATATGTATTATATTTTTCAAGATTCAATGTTTATTTGTCTGAGAAATCAATTTTAACATAAATAAGTTAAACATAATAAAATACTATTTTTTGCAAAAACTATTTTAAGCATAAAAATTATTATATATAAAAATAAAATATGATATTCATTCATATGGAATTATTTAGATTATTTCATTTAAAATAGAACATATTTTTTTATAAAAAAATACATAATATAATCAGACTTCAAATTACTTGAATTAGTGAAAAGAAATGATAGTTGTACAATAATTAGTATTTTTTAAAATTCTTCATTTTTTTAGAAAAATAAAAAAGATTTACCTGAAGATAATGTTTAATGGATTTTTAGAAAAATGATATTTACTATATCAAATCATATTCATAAAAGTGGAAAACAATATGAATAATTTTTTTCAAAATAGATATAAAACAATTTTTTTTAAAATCACATTTTTACCTATAAAAATACATTATAAAAAAATAAATACTTATTTATTATGAGTTAATAAAATAATTTTATTTATTTAAAATAATTATATATTTGTTAAGAACTATGTTTATTTCTATTCATACAATCATATTTAGTGTCTTGGTTATAATAGTAACATTTACAAGAATATTATTTTTATTATATTTTTAGTTCACTTAATGCCCTTTGTTTCATATATGTATGTTATCAAGAATGATATTCTTTTAAAATAAATTTATTTGATGGTAGAAAATTTTATAATTTCATTAAATAATTTTTATTAACTACATGGGAAATTATGATTCGATAAGTTTTCCCTTTCTTCATTTGATTTAGATGTCACCAATGGTAATTATGATTATATTCCATTGGATTTTTTCACTCATGTTTGTAATTAAAAAACTCATTAAACATAAAACATTTATGTGTGGGTGGTGATTTATGCTTAATTATATTCTTATCTAATGTATTGAAAACCTATTTAGATATTTTCAATATAATAACATTTTATTTTCGCTCTAGTCCTTTATAAATTTTTTAGTTGAGGGGTCTCATCAGGGAGGGGTTCTCTTGTCTTCAAAATGAATTTTAATATTGTAATTTGGTGATGATGTGTTATTATGATGGGTGTGTGACCCTGAATTTAGTTTCATTTTGGAGAAATAATATGAATTGTAATAATTTTGTTTCATTTTTAGGGAATGTTTCACCTTGATGGTTGGAGGGAACCACATACATTATCCAAGTTACATTTTGAGGTGAGATGTTCACACTAGCAATTTTAAAGGTTTAATAGATTAATTATTCTCAATGTATTTAAATAATTTCTTTCAAATAAATGTGAATTTATGATACAATATTGAGTTTTCCATGTATTTATTAATTTTTTACCACACTATGATTTTATGATCTTGGGCTGAAAAATATTTGATGATGTCTAATAATATATATTGAATCAATAGTTTAATCTTGTTTTTGGAAAATTTAATAAAAATTATTAATTCTGCATCATGAATGTGATAGAAAATATTTTCATGATTTTATATTCTTGAAACCGCTCTTCATCATATTTTCTTTTCCTCCATCAATATCTTCTCTATGGTGTGTTGTTTCGAGCCTGATTCACCTTGGAGGATCCTTTCAATGATGATGATCGCGTTGTGATATTCTCACACTTTTTGAATATTGATTTTTGGAACATTTATCATCACAATTTGAGATACGAATCACTTCTCATCACATTCCCATCGTTTAGTAAAACTATGAATCATTCAACTATTGTTTGATTTTCTATATAATATATTATTATTATGATGATCGGTTATATCTATAAAATAATTTCATTTTTTAAATCCAACCCTTGTTGGACTATTTTATTATATTCAATGGATTGTTTTTAAACCATTATACATGATACCCTAAACAACTCATGGCTCAGCTGAGTAGAATCTATTGTCTCATATGATGGTAGAGTATTGTTTTGGTGTATGGGAATAGAGGATTGATATGGAATTTATAAAATTGGATGGAAATGATAATAGTAGAAATTGTGTCACATGTAGAGAATTTTTGTGCTATGAAATGATATATAACTCCATAATGTTGAGTCTTATAATTTTTTCCCTGGAAAATGTTGATGTATCATGCTGCAGTATTCTTTGTTGTGCCATAAGGACATCCAATTTCTTATGGTAATGTAAAATAAAAATAGGCTCATATTAAAGGGGTTAGATTAGATATTTCATTCGGTCAAAATGATCTAAGATAATATAATGTATGATGTACCCATGTGAGGTAACTATTCCTATGACATGGAGTTGGTGGTTTTAGATTGAATGCATGGATTACAACACCAAGCAGATGAAATCATTCCATGGTTATGGAGTAAGCAGTTTCATTATATTTAGAAACTTATGGGTCCTGCATTGAAGCATAATATAATGAATTATAATTTGAATTTAAAGATAACATCATATAATTTACCTCCCATGAGAAATAAATGGATGTTTACATATTTTATTGTCCATATTTAATATTAAATAAAGGAGATAACCTATCCTTATTATTCAATTTCATGTCTATAGTAATAGAGATATTATCTAGAAAAAATAATATTTTTATATCATGTTTTCTGTAGTTTATCATTCTTTTCTATATGGAAAATGGATGTGATGGATAATTATGTGTGTATTGTGTCCATGGTTTAGAACTCTCTTATTTTTGGTTTGATCATATACCATATATTCTATATGGGGTATTATATTTTGGAACTCACATACATTAATGGGATTCAGTTCATCTGTAGTTTATGAATGAGGGTGGTATACTCAAGCACCCATTAAGTTGTAGGCCCCCAATAAGGTTTGTAGAGTCTGGTTGCCATGACCAGTCTCCCAGGGCTCATGTCATGACTACCCTAAGCCGACCTTCTATAGGCCAGGGCCTGATGACTAGAACCCGAAGGCATATCATTAAAACCAGGAAGGCATTGACTTTGTAACATGAAAATTCACACAATCCAAGCACACAACATGATACAAGCACAAAGTAAAATATATAGTAAATAGGGTGTACAGTAAGTAAAGGGGTCAGAATATAAGCCCAACTAGAATGTACAAGTATTACTGAAAATAGCTCCTATGAACACCCACAAAGGATCCTACCTGAAGGGCAAGTACAACTCTCAAACGACCATCTCTATGGATCGTCTCGTCTAACGTCCACCTCTGAGTAGCCTCAAGTCCTGGTACCCTTGACCTCGATCAGAGTTGTCTGTAGTTTGCACAAGACACAACAAGGTGTGGGTGTAACCCATGTAGGGGTGAGTTGAAAGATACTCAGTAGGGACCCCGAGACCCACAAAGGTCTCTCAGAATCCCCAAAGGATAAATGTAACACCCAAGGTGAATAAAGAATATCACAATTTTGATTTTATCCATATTTGTGAATAAAATATTAATCTGACTTTAAAGGGGGCGCTATGCTCGATGGCGTACCCAACACGCAACAACGAGTTTCTTGGGAATCGTACGTTGCACTCTAATAATAAAATAATATTATTTTAAATGGTAGTTAACATGTAGTTGTTGTATTGGCGGGAATGGATAGAAATAACTAAAATATGATTATATATGTTTATAAATGTTTTTACATTTATCCAATAAACGATAAAGGCTTAAAATACGGAAAGAATTCAATTTTAGGCGTATATGACCTAGTTTTCACTAAAGGCTCACTTATAACATTTTGATGGAGAACCGTCATTAAATATAGTTTTGTTCACTCTTAAAAATTTTATTGGACCAAATAAAACTCTTCTTAAGAATCGGGACATCAAAATTTACTTTGTGTAAATTTTTGGTATCTTTCCAAAAAAGTTCATATTTTTTAATGAATAGTGTAAAATGTTGTATTTTAATTCAAAACCTCTTTTTAATATAATTTATTTATATGATTAGATTATCTTTTGAATTTTTTTTAAAGTGAAATTATAATATATTTTTACCATTAAATCCAATTGTGGTCGTTGGAATTAATTTTACTTTGAAATCAGACTTAAACTAGAGTCAATCTTGTGATACTTATTGTTTCATAAAAACACGCTATTTGCTCTGACAGCGGGAATTAATTATTAAATTAATTAATTTGAATTATATGTTTTGAATTTTGTAAAATAGACTTCATTTTTGAATTCGGAATATCAAATATTTCTTAGGGTGAATTTTTAGGATTTTTCTGAAAAACTTCAATTTTTGATGAATAGTGAAACCACTAAGTTGTACTTATAAAAACTGATTTTTCCGCTTAAATGAAATTTTTCCATATTTGTGTTTTGAATTTAAAAAATCCGACATACATGGTTGTCATTAAGAAGTAAAATGTGGTTCAATGGGATTAAAATAATTTTTTGGTGAATAGTAACTTATTAAGTTTTTAATCGCGATTAGAGGTAATTAGTGTAGTTTAAGGTAAAAATAATGTATTTATAATATTATATGAGCTTGAAACATGTCCTAACCTCATTTTATGTGTCATGGACGACCAAGAAAACCCATGGGTCAACTTGGGGACCCCATGGAGCCACTTTGGTTGGAAAATGACATAAATACCTTTTTATTTAATGCTAAAGTAAAAATGAAACAAACATGAAATGTTTTACTAAAACAATTTTAACATGGGGTTATACAAGTCATATTTTTGTCTATAAATACTCATTGGAAGGATAAAAAGATTTCCTACATCATAGTATTTTTTTTATAATTTTAGACCTTAAATAAATTAAATTATTTATGACATCATGATGATGCAGCGATGACTTCATTATTTAACGATTTAAATAAAATGGAAAGATAATGTAATATATAAGACCTAAACATGTCCAAAACCTATTGGATGAGTGGATTTAGAACCCTTATCACCTTATACTCCAAAATATCAATTTGGGACCTCTTAAATCCGAATACCATTTTAAAATAAAGTGACTTTTCTTTACATTCCAAGAGTGCCCCTCCTCTCCTATTATAAAAGGCCCCCACATATACCTCCTTACCCACACTCCCAAAGCCTTTGGCTCGGCCAACCTCTGCCCATTTTGTCTCTACACTTCACTCTCTTACTCCTTGAAGCCTCAAGTTTGGCAGAAGTCTTCGGAAGGAAGCCTTTGAGCTCAATCAAAATAAAGTTACCTGATTTTAAGGTAATGTCTTCACTTGAGTCCTTTTGTTTTGTTTTGCCTCTCCAACCCCCTAAAATCTTTTTATTCTTTTATTTTGTAACAAATACAGTATCATAAATATACTAGGATGTTGTTATAAAAAGTATTCGAGCTACACTTACACACACCTACATCTAATGGTTAAAGAACATACTGTTTCCGTGGATAGCAAATTTCTGCCTCACGAAACGATGATTGTTCAACACTCATATAACACCTTAAAATGTGGCCATTAAGATGTCACTATATTTATATATGATATATAATATGTTCATTTTTTACTTAAGATTCTGTATTTTTCTTTTGTGTCATACCTTTATGGACTCCATTGTGGGTAAACACGATAATTTCATTTTAGGAAGTGCGGACTACCGCCCCCTCAAAGTGATGTGATTCGTTAATTCCATATGTGGGACGTATAAAGGATGGATTTAAAGTTATTATATATTATTTTATACTGTAATTATAATATACCTCTATATCATTATTATTTCTTTCCATTAATATATGAGACAGAAATGAAAGTAGCGTTCATGCGTACGCACGGCTTACCTTCTCCATGAACGGTGCATTTCATTTATTATCCCCAAATGTAATGTACTATTATAAGTACATATTTATAATGGATATATATATATAATGTAATTCTGGAATTAAAATATACATACCTCTCATTTAGTTTTAATTCCATTAATAATACAAAGAAATGAAAGTAGCGTTCATGCGTACGTACAACTTACCGTCTCCATGAACGGTGCATTTCATTTCTTAACTCTAAATGATTATGTAATATTATAAATACATGTATATGGTGGATATATATGATATATATGATATCCAAATCATGAATATCATTTTGGATATAATGAACCATTGACCACAGGACCAACATTTAATTGTAAGAAGTTCACTTTCGACTTAAGAACCAAATATCGACAAAACAAACATTATTTACTTAAATGATTACATAATGTTTATAAAATGTAAATAAGTGATATAAAAGGAATAATGAAATTGAAAATTTTCTTAAGAAAATAGATATTAACTGATGTTTATTATTCAGGACGTTAAAGAACGATCGAGTCAAGTCGGACCCGAGGTAAGGGATCTTACTCCTGTCTTTCTTTTTAAGTACACTCTTTTATGTCATTCCTTTTAAATCTCATCTTTCTTGTTATTGGGATGTTATTTTATATTACTTTTACTTTAATTTTTATTGTTCATATGATGATATAAACTATTCTCTCTCATCAATCCATTTTGGATGTTTTGGGTGGCGCCTTTAGGCTGCCGAATTTTCATAAGAGATCTAACCTCTCTCTTTCTTTTTAAGTACTCTCCTTTTTGTCACTTCTTTTAAGCTCCTATTTGTTATGATGGGGGATGTCCTTTTATATTCCTCTTTCTGTAAATTTTATTTTAATATGATGAGATACTCTATTTTATCTCATCAATCCATTTTGGATGTTTTATGTGGCGCTGTTAGGCTGCCATGTTTTCGTAAGGGATTGTTCATCTCACTTTTATTCCCGTGAGATTTATGCTACATTTTCCACAATTTCCTTTTGATTGGTGTATTTACTGCCCATTATTATACACTTTTTGTAGTATAATTTCAGTTATGGGTATTCACATCTTCATTGTATGACCCTTCTTCCATTGGTTGTATGTTTCGAAAGTTACCCAACTCGGTAAGGGGACCTTTCACCCTCCTCTTTTTAAAAGACTTCTTTTGTTATGACCTTTAATTCACATACTATTATGTTGGGATATGTTTTTTTATATCCTTGTTGATGTAAATTATATGTCCAAGTGATGAGATTCCCTCTTTATCTATCATCAACTCATTTTCTGAATTTTGAAGTGATGCCGTTAGGCTGTCAAATTTTTGCAAGGGAACTTCTTAACCCAATTTCGATTATTTGGGATAAGCATGTACTCCTTGAATATGTCATTCTATTAATATGTGTGAATAACCTATGATTGTTTTACACTTAATATCCACTTATATGTGGTGTATTATTTTGTCACACATAATTATGTAATTGATTTATCCTTAATCCAAGGATATCGTCTTTGTGATGGACTTCGTCTCAATCTCCTTTGATTGAGGCATATTTTTTTTTATACACAACATTCTTTCATACGGTGTATAAACCCCTTTGACTTTTACTTTTATACAAAAGGAATCTTTTTCTACGAAGTGTTTTACAAAATGACAAAAAGAAATGTTTCTTTAACGTATGTGGTGACAACGACCTTTTCCGCCGCCACGAGTATTATTTGGTCTTTGGCTTCCTCAACAAGCCATGATGTTTTTAAAATGAAATAAATACCACATACGCTTTTATGTATTTTGGTATTGAAAGTGGTTTTTATAATGTATTTGTTATGTCAATATATTTGAGTGATATATTGTGATCAATGTGTGGAAATGTTTTCTTTCCATTATATTTGTTTTATATCTTATGATTTTATAATGATACTTGGACATTTAACGGGTGGTTACGTGATAAACCATATGAAGGGTGGTGCTGTGAATACCAGGACGGGTGGTTACGTTATAACCTCTAATGCATTGGGTATGGAAGTCGGCCGTATGGCCATTCCACTAAGTATGTATGGATGTTGGACGAATGGCTATTCCATTAAGTGATATGTGTGGTAGTAGACCTTATGGTTATTCCAATTAAGTATGTTTATGACCCAAGTTACCTTTTTATGTTATGTGATATTTATATGGGTTTTATGGTAATATTTTGGTTACATAAGGGTAAGTAATGAACTTTTATTCAGTGAAGAGTTTTTACTACTTAGAAAAGGTGAAAAGTATTACTTTGATAATGTATACATGGTTTACTTGTTGTTTTGAAAAACTAACAGATTTCATTCTTTTTGTATCCCTTACTGATCTTTTTTTTCTCATCCCAAGTTTTTGAAATGTTTTTCACAGGACATAGCGTGGAATAGGGTCAAGGATGGGATGAAGGGAAAGTCATGCTACCTAAAACATGGAACTAGACATGTTTCTTTTTAAGAGTTTTTATTTTATGGAAATTTAGTAGAAGTGACTACTTTGTAATCTTTTGAGATGTAATAGTTATGTCCTAATTCTCTAAAACTATAAACCTAAAAAGATACTCAATGTGAATTACTCATTTAATTCAATATTAAGTACGGTTTAAGGCTGGGGCCTTATAGTTGGTATCAAAGGTCGGTTTAGATAACTTTAGAGGTTAGGGTATTCTCTAAGCATAAGTGACAGTACCATAATGGATAGGATTTCAGAAAGAGTCCTTGTTTTAGATAAAGTGAATGAGTAAGTATATCATAGTGGATATATCCCTCATTAGTACGTGATGGTTTTGTTGATATACTCACACTGACATTTCTATTTTTAGTGAAATGATGGATCTAGCAGGCACCAAAGAGACAACAGGTTTGAAGGAAACTGTGGTGGTTCTCTGATTAAGAGACTGGATGAAATGGGGGATTCAATGAGGAATCTCATGGTTGTTCTAAACCAACTATCAAGGAGTCATGATCAACCACTTTAACCTTGGTATGTTCTTTAATGCATCATATACGAGATAACCAAATCGATGTGGAAGTTTAGGTAATAATTATAAAGGTAACCATTAGAGTTTATATGATCCTTACTTTTGAGGTAATTATGGATTATTATATGATATGCTGGAAAATGAAAGGAATGAGATAAACATGAGGTTAAAATATGTAATGATCATTTTTGATGATTTTATCTCTTTTTGGGGAATGATTTAAGAATTATATTGTTTTGGAAAAAGGACAACATGCAGACCGTGTGACAACCCGTCGCGTCGGACAAAGCTGCGGGAATCGAACCCACAACTAAAGTGTGACTGGTATTTATCACCTACCACTGGACTACGTGAAGTCCCTGGTTAGTTTGAATGATTGTTTTCAGTTATATGATTTTATGAATTAAGATTAAGTTGATATTCAGTTTTTTATGCAAATGATTAACCTATCATGGAGGATATGTTATTAGGTTAACTACTTTTCAATATGAGACTTTAGGAGCAACTGATGTTGTTTGGAGATAAATGTTACGATTTAACTTGGAAGAATATGTGACAAAATCCTTCAAGTATTTGGGTTTCAACCATAGATTGTTTTACTTTGAAGAATTTTATGGAAAAATTGGTTATCATATGGTCCTCGTTGAACTTTGGGTTTTGTTGGACAAATTTTGAGATTAAGAATAGATTTTCTTTTTATAATGGGTTATCCTTTTCTGGATTATCTGATCATGTAGTAACCATTTTGGTTTTAGTTTTGGTTAAGGTTTGAAGACATGGGAAATGTATAGTTCTTTTTTTTGTGGATTAGGTGCTCCTCTAGAAGTTGTTTATAGTACTCTTAATGCGAACAAGTCTTCCTAAATACTCATCTTTTGGAGAAAGTATGAGTATGTGTGAGAAATCTAGTAAAAGTTGAAGTCAACATGACAAGTATGTTTCCTTATGTTTTATTTAAGCTCAAAAATAAATTCCTCAATAAAGAGTAACTTAAAACAGAAATGTTGTCTATTATCTTTTCCTTCTGGGGAACCCAACTCCATTTAACCAATCCCATGTTTGTGATTTTCTTATTGTTAAATTTCTCCTAAACATGTTTTCTATCAATCTCCATTAGAACATGACCCTATGTTTTCTCCTCCATGTCCATGTTTTCTTACATGGAATCCAAGTATGGGTTAACTCGGGTGACCTCTATACTTATCTTTCTTTATTTTAAAGTGATTGTTTTACCGACTCTTGTTTCGATGTGGGATTTTCAATGATGTTTCCGAGCCCAATTTTAAAATTGCGAGGACGCAATTCCCAAAAGGGGGGAAGGATGTAACACCCCAGGTGAATAAAGAATATGACATTTTTATTTTTATACATATTTGTGAATAAAATATTAATATGTCCTTAAAGGGGATGCTATGCTCGATGGCGTACCCAACACGCAACAACGAGTTTCTTGGGAATCTTACATTGCACTCTAATAATAAAATAATATTATTTTAAATGGTAGTTAACATGTAGCCATTGTATTGGCGGGAATGGATAGAAATAACTAAAATATGATTATATATGTTTTTAAATGTTTTTACATTTATCCAATAAACGATAAAGGCTTAAAATACGGAAAGAATTCAATTTTTGGCGTATATGCCCTAGTTTTCACTAAAGGCTCACTTATCACCTTTTGATGGAGAACCGTCATTAAATATAGTTTTGTTCACTCTTAAACATTATATTGGACCAAATAAAACTCTTCTTAAGAATCGGGACATCAAAATTTACTTTGTGTAAATTTTTGGTATCTTTCCAATAAAGTTCATTTTTTAATGAATAGTGTAAAATGTTGTATTTTAATTCAAAACCTCTTTTTAATCTAATTTATTTATATGATTAGATTATCATTTTAATAGGTTTTAAAGTGAAATTAGATTATATTTTTACCATTAAATCCAATAGTGGTCGTTGGAATTAATTTTACTTTGAAATTAGACTTAAACTAGAGTCAATCTTTTGATACTTATTGTTTCATAAAAACACGCTATTTGCTCTGACAGCGGGAATTAATTATTAAATTAATTAATGTGACTTATATGTTTTGAATTTTGTAAAATAGACTTCATTTTTGAATTTGGAATATCTGAAGTGCCCGGATCAGTGTGAATCACTGAGAGGGGGAGGGGGTGAATCAGTGATCCCTTAAAACTTTTTACTAATTGATTCTTTATCAATAAAACCTCTATGGCTGGTTAAAGCCTCGATCCACTCTTCTTGTATCTCTCAACCTTTCCCGGATAATGCAGTAATGAAAAGGCACAGGACACACGGATTTACAAGGTTCGGCACCAAAGGCCTACATTCTTGCCATGCTCTCCAAGCATGGATTCTCCCATTATAATCGGTTAGTATTACAATGGTCGATACAGCTTCCCACCGTATCTCTCCTGAGTCCCACAGGAGGGTCTTTATACTGCTTCACACAGTGTTACCAGAGTCCCACTGGCCTGCTCCAAAATCCCACTGAAGACTTCTTCTCCCTGAGTCCCACAGGGTCTTCTCTTGGATCCTCGAGTCACACGAGTAGCTCTTCTTCACTTTAAACTTCTTCAAGTATCCTCAGCAGCCTGGGATAAAGGCTGCTGGCCTTGCTCTTCTTCTGATCACTTGTGGTGAACAGGTCTTCTCATCTTGCTCGGGCTTTTATCACCTTCTTCTAAGGATGCCCCGGCTTCTCTCCAATTACTGAATGCTCAGACAAATAATATCTTTATCTTCGGTCTGGTCCAGTCTCACTTGCACACCACTGATTTAGCACTGTTCACGTGTGCACGTGCATGCATGCATGCATGCACTCTCCTTTTCTTCCTCTTGGTGCAGTAGACCCACAAAGGGTGTAGTCACTTTAAGCACACACCTTCACTGAACTTCACACACTTTATCCAATTTGTTTACACACTTAGAGTGTGTTCTACTTTAGTGTGGGTCTTTCACTTCTTTCTTCTTCTAAGTGTGAACACACTTTTAGTGCACACACTAGGTTCGGCCAACTTGTCTCTTTGCACACACTTGTTTCATTTTGCACACACTTTAAACTTGTCCTTCACACTTCTTGTTGCACACCCTTAAATGGCCGTAGGGTGTTCCTCTTCAATTTGCACACACACACACACACTCAAGGGATGTGGTGGTTTTCACTTCACCCACTTGCACACACACTGCCACGGCCCCTTCTTTGTTCTTGTTTGCACATACACCCAAAGGGTGTGTTCTTTCACTTCACACAAGGTATGGCCTCGGGTTCTCTTGCTTTGTTTGCACAAGGCTACGGCCTTTCTCCTTCACTTTTCACACAAGGCATGCAAGTCTCGGCCTTCACTTGAATTGCACATACACACAAAAGTGTGGTATTCCTCCTTATGCACACACACAGCCACGTCCTTCCTTCTCTTCTTGCACACACACACGAGGCAAGGCCTCGGCCTTCTTTGGCACACACACAATGTGTGTAGAACACAAGGCAAACAAGCCTCGGGTCTTCACCTAGCCTTCGGGCGCGCAAGGTGCACGGCAAAGGGGCGCGCAATACCTCCTACCCGCGGGGCGCGCAAGTGCAACACCCGCGGGGTCTTCCTCCTGCCGCGCAAGGGTGTGGGCAGAGAGGGAACAAGCCTCGGGCGCGCAAAGTGTTGCGGCCACGAGCTCTTCCTACCGCGCAAAGGATTAGCCCGCAAGGGACTTCAGCCGCGCAAATACCTTGCACGGGGCTTCAACTTCGCGAGGCAGAGGTGCACTCACGGTTCTCCGGATCTTCAACAAAGGATCAGCAAGCAACCCAAGGCCTCGGGCACTCCTTTTATAGGCAGAGGAATGCGGTTCATCCGCGTGAGATATTTCCAAATCCCCGAAAGTTTCGGTTATTTAAAATCTTTCCAAATCTTTATTTTTATCCTCTGTTTCACGCGGGATCTTTCATTTTTGTTCCTCTACGTGCATGCGACTCATAACGCATGCACGGCCTTCGGTTTAGGCTCATCCCATGCAAAACAATAATCCTCATGGCCTCGGCAACTTCGTTTTGCCTCGGCCTTGTTCGAAATCTCCCAAAAATTGCATGCATGCTTATTTTGTTGCATGGTTAGGTTCGGTGTGGAGAGACGAGCTCAATGGAGCCTTCAGATCCTTCAAAGGTGGCCGGAATCTCAAAAACAGGTGCTCGGGAGGCCTCTGGTTCAGCGGCGTCGCGGGAGATGCCTCGGTCGATCTCGAGGTTGAGGACGAAGCCGGGGCCGTCGGATCAGATCTTCAACGGCGTGGATTAGATCGCGGCACCGTTGATGGATCGTGCGGCGCAGATCAAGCGCGCGATGGCTCGGACGGCCAGGATCTCTTCTGCGGGAAAATCCCACGTCCCACATCGAAACGCCGGCCATTTTTCACGCGGCTTATTAACAAAGCGCTCCCCCAACCGGCTCAGTTGAATTCTCTCCCTCCACGGTGCCGCCCCGCACCGTGTTCTCCCTGCGGGCGCGCTCTGCGCCCACTCTTGCCTCCGCGGGCGCGCTCTAGCGCCCACTATGCACCTCGGGCGCGCCATTGGCGCCCACTATGCACACTGCGCTCCTCCGGGCGTGCCCCAGGCGCCCATGCGGTGTCTTGGGTGCGCCCTGCCGCCCTGGCTCGCCCCACGGGTTCCCCCGGGCGTGGTGCCCTAGCGCCCATGCCTTGGGGTTGAACCCCCAAGGTGCCTTGGCTGGCCTAATTTTTTGGCAAAGGATAGAATAAAGACTTTGTACAAAAACCAGTTTCTCCTCCATATAAAATATGCCAATTGCCAAGTGCCACTTCTCTTCTTCTAAGCCATTCTTCCTCTTCTTTATTTCTTCTTCTTCATTAGAATTCATCATCCTTAACATTTATTTATTACTTAGGAGTGAATTCTTGAAGGTTCTTCATCAACCGAGCTCTTGAATCACATAATTTCTTCAATGTGATTCATTGATCTAATCAGAGATCAAGTTGGATCTTCTTCTAATTCACATGCACTAAGTGTCAATGCATGGTATTCTTCAGCTAACTTCATCCACTTAGTACTTGTGGATGGATCTTCTTCTCATCTCCTCATGCATTGTCAATACAATGCATGGCCTTCTAACTTTGTTGTGACTTTGTATCCAGTTGATACAAGTTCTTTGAACTTAAGGATCAGCTCAGCAATCGTCAGATGTTACTAGAGAATGTTTCAACCACATCTCCTATGCCACTTAGTGAATCTCCTAAGTGACATGCCTCTTAGTATCATGGCCATTCTCCTTTCTTTACCAACACCATCACACCCTTTGGCATTCACATCTTGACAATTCTTTACATCCATTCATTCTAAGACAACATCATGCCTCATTGACAACAAATGCAACACAATGCACTTCAATCTCCCCCTTTGTATTTGTTGTCAATACACCACATCAGCACATATGAATGGGTCAATATGTGTGCCAATATTTTCTCCCCCTTATTGGCAATCAAATGCAAAGGTGTGGTGTGGTTCTCTTCCACAAATGTCTTCCTCCCTTATAAAATCATTTTCTTGAAAAACACTGAGAGAGGGATGATGTCACATGTTTTCTTTAGCAAAGAACCTTTAGTTGATCAACTCTAAGTCTACTTGGGCTAACCCGTTGTAGAAAACAAGAGTGATATAACCAGGATTTTTCAATGCTGTCCACAATTCTCTACACATGTGAGATCATGCTTAGGGGTTTGAAATTTTTCATATATAACAATGAATTGCTAAATCCTGCACATACTCCACAAAACTCATTAGAAAGTTCAGTGCAAAGATAAAGCTCCCCCTTCCATCCATTTGTCTTCAATTCATACTCCCCCTTAATTGACAAGATAAACTCAATTAAGAAACAGGGGATGAAAGTATGATTGGAATACCTTCACTTTTCTCAAGATGGTATTAATTTCAAAATCCCATCTACTTCTGATTTGCTCCCCCTCAAGGGGTGCACTAAATTCTTTCCAAACCATCCTTCAGTTGAGAATGATCATCATCTTCAATTCCCTGCAATGTTAGCACATGTATATACAAAGAGTATAAGGGAATAATATGGAACCTCCTTGGTTCATCAGTGTGAACAACAAGGTTGAGAAGATTCTCTCAACCGAGATGCCCCATTTTCACCAGTCTTCACACTTGCACATTTGATCTTCATTGATGATTGTGCTGGTGTGGATCTCAATACATCTTCATGTGAAATCTTCTTCTTCCCTTTTGCCTTAGCAATTTCCAGAACATCATCTTCAGCTCTTTGTAGATCTTTGGCAAGTTGCAACTGATTTGGCCATATGACTAGTAAATCATTTGGAAGTGTGGCCTCAGTTCTGGAAGTTCCACATGGTTCTTTGGATGCTGCTAAGCTACCTCTCTTAGGCAACTTATTTTCAATCAATTCCTTCTTCTTCTGGATTGATTGTCTTTTGGAGTCCAGTCTGCTTCTATTTAGTTTCATGGCTTCTTTACAAAGGTCCATGATGTGTCCTTTCATTCCACAGTAGAAGCATTTCTTGGTGGTCCTTCTGGATGCATCACCCTTCTTGGACTCAGACTCCAAGGACTTCTCTTCATTTCTCGAACTCTTCTTGGGAGCATCTTCCACTTTCTTCTGCTTGCTTCCCAAGGAATCTCTTTTAGCCAGGTTCAGTGATCTTTTCTTCTTTTGAGCTCTGGATACAGTTGGAGATTGACATGTATCTTTTTGTTGACCACTTTTGCAATCATCCCAGATGTTGTCAAGTAATCCAAATCTATTTGCAGTAAATAGATGTCTCTGGACCTATGGATGTTGCTTCTTTCCTTCTGGCTTGCTCCCCCTAGGCCTGGGCTTCCTATGTGCTTTGGCATTCAGTGGATTGTACCAACAATCCTTTGCACAATGCCCATACTTGTTACAACACCAACATTGACCCACAAATCTTGACCTCTTGAGTCCTTCTGATTGTAGGGTACGTTTCTTGACTTGTTGTGCTGTTTCAGGAGAGCTCTCTTTCTTCACTGTCTTCATCCATACTTGTTTGAAATTATTTTTCCATTCTGCACTTTTTGTGGAGACACAATTAGAAACATGAGTACAAGATGGGATGGATGGTACCTTCTTTCTAGAAGATGTTGCACTTTTATTAGAGGATGTATTTCTCTTAGAATCATCCTGCTCAAAGCATACTTGAGTAGCAACATGTCTTCTTCCTGCTGACTGGGAGGATTCAGCTTTAGGTGATTTCTGATTCTTCAATATCACCTCTAGTTCTAAGCATTTCATGTTAAGGGAGTTCTTCTCATCCTCAACAGTTCTTAGCTTTCCTTCCCATTTCTCTTCCAGCTGTTTCATCTGATCTTCATGCACCTTCTTGATTTCAAGCATTGAGTTGTCAAGCTCCTTCACCCTTTTGACTTTATCTTTTAGTTGAGCATCTTTGACAATCATTGAGACTATGTGCATCTTCTCCAGTGCATGGAACACTTCTTTGACCATTATCTTAAAGAATTCATTCTCAGAAAGGCTTCTTTGCAATTCTTCAGCAGTGTCTTCATATCTTTCATTGCAAAGAGATACTGTTTCATCTTTGGCATTTACCAGCTTTCTGAGAGTGTTGGTTATGCCAACCCTTTTTTCCAATTGGACTTCCAGAGAATTGGCTTCATCTTCTAGCTGTAATTTTTCTTCTTGAAGATCAAGGAGACCTGTAGCTATACACATTGCAACTTCCTTGGGGACTCTCTTCTGAAGATATTTGATTGCATTTAAAAGATCATTGTTTCTTCCATCTTCATCACAGCTAGAGCAGGCTTCATCAGAAGAATGATAAAAGGAATTGTCATCTGATGTGACATTCACATTTCTTTCCATAGAAGGAGTTTCTCTGATTGCAACAACCTTCTTCCTCATCTTCTTTGCCTGTTTCTTCTTTCTATTTTTCTGAGTCTTGGCAGATATCTCCATTTGAGGCTGGACATTCATTTCCTCAAATCTGCACTCCATAAAGACTCTCTTGGATCTTTTAGAGGTAACCTCCCTCTGATACCAATTGAAGTGCCCAGATCAGTGTGAATCACTGAGAGGGGGAGGGGGTGAATCAGTGATCCCATAAAACTTTTTACTAATTGATTCTTTATCAATTAAACCTCTATGGCTGGTTAAAGCCTCGATCCACTCTTCTTGTATCTCTCAACCATTCCCGGATAATGCAGTAATGAAAAGGCACAGGACACAAGGATTTACAAGGTTCGGCACCAAAGGCCTACATCCTTGCCATGCTCTCCAAGCATGGATTCTCCCATTATAATCTGTTAGTATTACAATGGTCGATACAGCTTCCCACCATATCTCTCCTGAGTCCCACATGAGGGTCTTTATACTGCTTCACACAGTGTTACCAGAGTCCCACTGGCCTGCTCCAGAATCCCACTGAAGACTTCTTCTCCCTGAGTCCCACAGGGTCTTCTCTTGGCTCCTCGAGTCACACGAGTAGCTCTTCTTCACTTTAAGCTTCTTCAAGTATCCTCAGCAGCCTGGGATAAAGGCTGCTGGCCTTGCTCTACTTCTGATCACTTGTGGTGAACAGGTCTTCTCATCTTGCTCGGGCTTTTATCACCTTCTTCTAAGGATGCCCCGGCTTCTCTCCAATTACTGAATGCTCAGACAAATAATATCTTTATCTTCGGTCTGGTCCAGTCTCACTTGAACACCACTGATTTAGCACTGTTCACGTGTGCACGTGCAAGCATGCATGCATGCACTCTCCTTTTCTTCCTCTTGGTGCAGTAGACCCACAAAGGGTGTAGTCACTTTAAGCACACACCTTCACTGAACTTCACACACTTTATCCAATTTGTTTACACACTTAGAGTGTGTTCTACTTTAGTGTGGGTCTTTCACTTCTTTCTTCTTCTAAGTGTGAACACACTTTTAGTGCACACACTAGGTTCGGCCAACTTGTCTCTTTGCACACACTTGTTTCATTTTGCACACACTTGAAACTTGGCCTTCACACTTCTTGTTGCACACCCTTAAATGGCCGTAGGGTGTTCCTCTTCAATTTGCACACACACACACACACTCAAGGGATGTGGTGGTTTTCACTTCACCCACTTGCACACACACTGCCACGGCCCCTTCTTTGTTCTTGTTTGCACATACACCCAAAGGGTGTGTTCTTTCACTTCACACAAGGTATGGCCTCGGGTTCTCTTGCTTTGTTTGCACAAGGCTACGACCTTTCTCCTTCACTTTGCACACAAGGCATGCAAGTCTTGGCCTTCACTTGAATTGCACATACACACAAAAGTGTGGTATTCCTCCTTATGCACACACACAGCCACGGCCTTCCTTCTCTTCTTGCACACACACACGAGGCAAGGCCTCAGCCTTCTTTGGCACACACACAATGTGTGTAGAACACAAGGCAAACAAGCCTCGGGTCTTCACCTAGCCTTCGGGCGTGCAAGGTGCACGGCACAGGGGCGCGCAAGACCTCCTACCCGCGGGGCGCGCAAGTGCAACACCCTCGGGGTCTTCCTCCTGCCGCGCAAGGGTGTGGGCAGAGAGGGAACAAGCCTCGGGCGCGCAAAGTGTTGCGGCCACGAGCTCTTCCTGCCGCGCAAAGGATTAGCGCGCAGGGGACTTCAGCCGCGCAAATACCTTGCGCGGGGCTTCAACTTCGCGAGGCAGAGGTGCACTCACGGTTCTCCGGATCTTCAACAAAGGATCAGCAAGCAACCCAAGGCCTCGGGCTCTCCTTTTATAGGCAGAGGAATGCGGTTCATCCGCGTGAGATATTTACAAATCCCCGAAAGTTTTGGTTATTTAAAATCTTTCCAAATCTTTATTTTTATCCTCTGTTTCACGCGGGATCTTTCATTTTTGTTCCTCTACGTGCATGCGACTCATAACGCATGCACGGCCTTCGGTTTAGGCTCATCCCATGCAAAACAATAATCCTCATGGCCTCGGCAACTTCGTTTTGCCTCGGCCTTGTTCGAAATCTCCCAAACCTTGCATGCATGCTTATTTTATTGCATGGTTAGGTTCGGTGTGGAGAGACGAGCTCAATGGAGCCTTCAGATCCTTCAAAGGTGGCCAGAATCTCAAAAACAGGTGCTTGGGAGGCCTCTGGTTCAGCGGCGTCGCGGGAGATGCCTCGGCCGAGCTCGAGGTTGAGGACGAAGCCGGGGCCGTCGGATCAGATCTTCAACAGCGTGGATTAGATCGCGGCACCGCGGATGGATCGTGCGGCGCAGATCAAGCGCGCGATGGCTCGGACGGCCAGGATCTCTTCCGCGGGAAAATCCCGCGTCCCACATCGAAACGCCGGCCATTTTTCACGCGGCTTATTAACAAAGCGCTCCCCCAACCGGCTCAGTTGAATTCTCTCCCTCCACGGTGCCGCCCCGCCCCGTGTTCTCCCTGCGGGCGCGCTCTGCGCCCACTCTTGCCTCCGTGGGCGCGCTCTAGCGCCCAATATGCACCTCGGGCGTGCCATTGGCGCCCACTATGCACACTGAGCTCCTCCGGGCGTGCCCCAGGCGCCCATGCGGTGTCTTGGGTGCGCCCTGCCGCCCTGGCTCGCCCCACGGGTTCCCCCGGGCGTGGTGCCCTAGCGCCCATGCCTTGGGGTTGAACCCCCAAGGTGCCTTGGCTGGCCTAATTTTTTGGCAAAGGATAGAATAAAGACTTTGTATAAAAACCAGTTTCTCCTCCATATAAAATATGCCAATTGCCAAGTGCCACTTCTCTTCTTCTAAGCCATTCTTCCTCTTCTTTATTTCTTCTTCTTCATTATAATTCATTATACTTAACATTTATTTATTACTTAGGAGTGAATTCTTGAAGGTTCTTCATCAACCGAGCTCTTGAATCACATAATTTCTTCAATGTGCTTCATTGATCTAATCAGAGATCAAGTTGGATCTTCTTCTAATTCACATGCACTAAGTGTCAATGCATGGTCTTCTTCAGCTCACTTCATCCACTTAGTACTTGTGGATGGATCTTCTTCTCATCTCCTCATGCATTGTCAATACAATGCATGGTCTTCTAACTTTGTTGTGACTTTGTATCCAGTTGATACAAGTTCTTTGAACTTAAGGATCAGCTCAGCAATCGTCAGATGTTACTAGAGAATGTTTCAACCACATCTCCTATGCCACTTAGTGAATCTCCTAAGTGACATGCCTCTTAGTATCATGGCCATTCTCCTTTCTTTACCAACACCATCACACCCTTTGGCATTCACATCTTGACAATTCTTGACATCCATTCATTCTAAGACAACATCATGCCTCATTGACAACAAATGCAACACAATGCACTTCAATATCAAATATAGCTTATGGTTAATTTTTGGGATTTTTCTGAAAAACTTCAATTTTTGATGAATAGTGAATCCACTAAGTGGTACTTATAAAAACTGATTTTTCGGCTTAAATGAAAATTTTCCATATTTGTGTTTTAAATTTCAAAAATCCTACATACATGGTTGTCATTAAGAAGTAAAATGTGGTTCAATGGGATTAAAATAATTTTTTGGTGAATAGTAACTAATTAAGTTTTTAATCGCGATTAGAGGTAATTAGTGTAGTTTAAGGTAAAAATAATGTTTTTATAATATTAGTTCAGCTTGACACATGTCCTAACCTAATTGGATGTGTCATTTACGACCAAGAAAACCCGTGGGTCAACTTGGGGACCCCATGGAGCCACTTTGGCTGGAAAATGACATAAATACCTTTTTATTTAATGTTAAAGTAAAAATGACACAAACATGAAATGTTTTACTAAAACAATTTTAACATGGGATTATAAAAGTCATATTTTTGACTATAAATACTCATTGGAAATATAAAAAGATTTCCTACATCAAATTATTTTTTTTTATAATTTTTAGACATTAAATAAATTAAATTATTTATGACATCATTATGATGCAACAATGACCTCATTATTTAACGATTTAAACAAATTGGAAAGATAATGTAATATCTAAGACCTACACATGTACAAAACCTATTGGATGAGTGTATTTGGATCCCTTATCACCTTATCCTCGAAACACATCAATGTGGGACCAATTAAATCCGAATACAATTTTAAAATAAAGTGACTTTTCTTTACCTTCCAAGAGTGCCCCTCCTCTCCTCTTATAAAAGGCCCCCACCTCTACCTCCTTACCCACACACCCAAAGCCTTTGGTTCGGCCAAACTCTGCCCATTTGTCTCTCCACTTCCCTCTCTTACTCCTTGAAGCCTCACTTTGGGCAGAAGTCTTCCCAAGGAAGCCTTTGAGCTCAAACCAAAGGGAGTTACCCGATTTTAAGGTAATGTCTTCACTTGAGTCCTTTTGTTTTTTTTTGCCTCTACAACCCACTAAAATCTTTTTATTATTTTCTTTTGTAACAAATACAGTATATTAAATATACTAGGATTTCGTTATAAGAAGTATTGAAGCTACACTTACACACACCTACATCTAATGGTTAAAGAACATACGGTTTCCGTGGATGGAGAATTTATGCCTCTTGAAACGATGATTGTTCAACACTCATATAACACCTTCAAAGGTGGCCATTAAGATGCCACTATATTTATATATGATATATCATATGTTTATATTTTACTTAAGATTCTTTATTTTTCTTTTGTGGCATACCTTTATGGTCTCCATTGTGGGTAAACACGATAATTTCATTTTAGGAAGTGCAGACTACCGCCCCCTCAAAGTGATGTGATTCGTTAATGCCATATGTGGGACGTATAAAGGATGGATTAAAAGTTATTATATATGATATTATACTGGAATTATAATATACCACTATATCATTATTATTTCTTTCCATTAATATATGAGACAGAAATGAAAGTAGCGTTCATGCGTACGCACGGCTTACCGTCTCCATGAACGGTGCATTTCATTTCTTATCCCCAAATGTAATGTACTATTATAAGTACATATTTATAATGGATATATATATATAATATAATTATGGAATTAAAATATACATAACTCTCATTTAGTTTTAATTCCATTAATATGACAAAGAAATGAAAGCAGTGTTCATGCGTATGTACGGCTTACCATCTTCATGAACGGTGCATTTCATTTCTTACCTCTAAATGATTATGTAATATTATAAATACATGTATATTATGGATACATATTATTTATATGATATCGAAATCATGAATATAATTCTGGATAGAATGAATCATTGACCACACGAACAACATGTAATTGTAAGAAGTTCACTTTCGACTTAAGAACCAAATATCGACAAAACAAACATTATTTACTCAAATGATTACATAATGTTTATAAAATGTAAATAAGTGATATAAAAGGAATAATGAACTTGAAAGGGTTTTTATGAAAATAAAAATTAAATCAATTTTATTATTCAGGACGTTAAAGAACGATTGTGTCAAGTCAGACCTGAGGTAAGGGATCTTACTCCTCTCTTTATTTTTAAGTACACTCTTTTATGTCATTCCTTTTAAAGCTCATCTTTCTTGTTATTGGGATGTTATTTTATATTACTCTTACTGTAATTATTATTGTTCATGTTATGAGGGAACCTATTCTCTCTCATCAATCCATTTTGGAAGTTTTGGGTGGCGCTGTTAGGCTGCTGAATTTTCGTAAGATATCTATCCTCTCTCTTTCTTTTTAAGTACTCTCCTTTTTTCACTTATTTTAATCTCCTCTTTGTTATGATGAGGGATGTTCTTTTATATTCCTCTTTCTATAAATTTTATTGTAATATGATGAGATACTCTATTTGATCTCATCAATCCATTTTAGAAGTTTTAAGTGGCGCCGTTAGGCTGCCAAGTTTTCGTAAGGGATTGTTCATCTCACTTTTATTCCCGTGAGATTTATGCTACATTTGCGACAATTTCCATTGAGTGGTGTATGTACTGCCCATTATTATACACTTTGTGTAGTATAATTTCATTTATGGGTATTCACATCTTCATTGTATGAACCTTCTTCCATGGGGTGTACGTTTCGAAAGTTACCCAACTCAATAAGGGGACCTTTCACCCTCCTCTTTTTAAAAGACTTCTTTTGTTATGTATTTTAATTACACATAATATTATGTTGGGATATGTTATTTTATATACTTATTGATGTAAATTTTATGTCCAAGTGATGAGATTCCCTTTTTATCTCTCATCAACTCATTTTCTGAATTTTGAAGTGATGCCGTTAGGCTGTCAAATTTTTGCAAGGGAACTTATTAACCCAATTTTGATTCTTTGGGATAAGCATGTACTCATTGAATATGTCATTCTATGAATATGTGTGAATAACCTCTGATTGTTTTACACTTAATATCCACCTATATTTGGTGTATTATTTTATCACACATAATTTTGTAATTGATTAACCCTTAATCCAAGGATATTGTCTTTGTGAGGGACTTCGTCTCAATCTCCTTTCATTGAGGCATATTTCGTTTTATACACAAAATTCTTTCACACGGTGTATAAACCCCTTTGACTTTTACTTTCATACACAAGGAATCTTTTTCTACGAAGTGTTTTACAAAACAACAAAAAGGAATGTTTCTTTAACGTACGTGGTGACAACGACCGTTTCCGCCGCCGTGAGTATTATTTGGTATTTGGCTTCCTCAACAAGCCGTGATGTTTTTAAAATGAAATAAATACCACATACTCTTTTATGTATTTTGGTATTGAAAGTTGTTTTTGTAATGTATTTTTTATGTCAATATATTTGAGTGATATATTGTGATCAAAGTGTGGAAATGTTTTCTTTCCATTATGTTTGTTTTATGTCTTAGGATTTTATAATGGTACTTGGACATTTAATGGGTGGTTACGTGATAAACCATATGACGGGTGGTGCCGTGAATACCAGGACAGGTGGTTTCGTTATAACCTCTAATGCATTGGGTATGGAAGTCGGCCGTATGGCTCTTCCATTAAGTACGTATGGAAGTTAGCGGAATGGATATTCCATTAAGTGATATGTGTGGGAGTAGACCTTATGGTTATTCCACTTAAGTATGTTTATGTCCCAAGTTACCTTTATATGTTATGTGATATTTATATGGGTTTTATGGTAATCTTTTTGTTACATAAGGGTATGTAATGAACTTTTATTCAGCGAAGAGTTTTTACTACTTCGAAAAGGTGAAAAGTATTACTTTGATAAAGTATACATGGTTTACTTGTTGTTTGGAAAAACTAACAGTTTTCATTCTTTGTGTATCCCTTATTGAGCTTTTTATGCTCATCCCAAGTTTTTGAAATGTTTTTCATAGGACATTGCATGGAATAGGGTCAAGGATGGGATCAAGTGAAAGTCATGCTACATAAAACATGGAACTAGAAATGTTTCTTTTTAAGAGTTTTTATTTTATGGAAATTTAGTAGAGGCGACTACTTTTTAATCTTTTGAGATGTAACAGTTATGTCATAATTCTCTGAAACTCTAAACCTGAAAAAATCCTCAATGTGAATTACTCATTTAATTCAATATTAAGTAAGTTTTAAGGCTGGGGCATTATAATAAACCACAAAGCAAGACCACAATTACAAATCACAAGAAACAGTCAACCCTACATTGGTATATGCTCATACATGTACCTAATGTACAATGCATACCCATCTCGTTCATGTGGAAACACAAGGCCCAACTCATTAACCAAAAGAACAATTGTTCCACGATGGAATGAATACCATGGACGTTACACCAGAATGGTATGTACCACAAAGGTAATGTCACATAGAAGAATACCAAAAAGGTATCACCACACAAGAGTGTACCACAAAGGTAAGGACTCAGCTCACACTATGTATAACTTATGTATAGAAGTATAGATGATTAGCTGCATTGCAATATCATCTTAATTCGTCGAAAAGCTCTATTATTGACAGACACTGGATCAAAGATAACCCACACATGATATAATGATGACCCACACTAGATATTTAGAATACCGACATAGGATTTGTAGATGACCCACATAGGATCGGTAGAAGTTGACCCATAACGGATCCGAAGATGACCCATAAAGGATCCGAAGATGACCCACACATGATCGGGAGATTCTTCTAGTACAAACAACCGCAGGGTTTCTACTATAATCATGCTTGATTATGAGAGGTTCCACAACTCAAGCCATAAAATGATACTTCAACTACCATGATGTCCCATGAAGAATTATCATGAAGGTCTGCCACCTCATAAGGTACCCAACACGATAGATGGAATGTCAATCGAATGTGTGGTCTAAAATTTATTAGTGTTTCTGTTCCGAGGGCCCAGTTTGATTCAGATTCGATCCAACCAAGTCGTACTCCATCATTATCCAAAACACAAGTGGATTATACCAAAAGGACCATATTGATCCAAGTATACCGGAACCGTA
This sequence comes from Viscum album, assembly GCA_963277665.1. Classification (NCBI taxonomy): domain Eukaryota; kingdom Viridiplantae; phylum Streptophyta; class Magnoliopsida; order Santalales; family Viscaceae; genus Viscum; species Viscum album. The sequence continues at coordinate 1,417,398,781 of OY728164.1, forward strand.
GATGGCCCATCAAATGGACATTAGGTTCTCATGAAATGGAGAAACAGGCCAATAGGGGTCCTGATGGGCTCAAGTCTGGTCTGAACCGATCTGGGTTTGGCCCGGATAGGCTAGACCGCGGTGGGCCTGGCTCGTTGGGTATAACCAGCTAGTCTAGGTGTGGTCCGCCATGGTGAGGCTGGCACTATAAACTACCCAGGGTGGAGGCGCTCCCAGGAATTCTGAATGGTCCACTGGACCATTCGGTTTTGGCCAACCCGGTGGTGCCATGTGGCACCGCATACTGGCATGCAGGACCCGACGGAGTGGTCCCGGATGGCGTGATGTGGTAGGAATAATGTCTCAAAGGCTCCCCCTTTCAACAACACTATCATGTACATCTTCTTACTCCTTGTGCATTCAGGTGTCGGCCGCCCTCCTGGTGCGCCGCTTGATAAAACTACAGTCAGTCGAGTGCCAGCAACCCTATGGGTGATCCGCTTGCTCAAACTGCAGTCGGTCGAGTGTCGGCTACCCTCCAGGTGCACCTGCTACTCAAAACGTAGTCTTTAGAGTTCCAGATTCCCTCCAAGTGCTTCGCCATGCCACGACAGCTGAAGCCTCCTCCTCTACCAGCGGCGTAGACACACGCTACCCTTCTTCCATGCAGTCGGTTGACATACAACCCACCACCCTCTTCTGCGGGCCACCACAGCTTCATTCTATGCTTGAAAAATATGATGATATCATATTCACGATCCTCATGTTGAGATTTCTACATCCATATCTTGCGATCAACTAAACATTGTGTTTTTAGCATGCTTAAATATTTGGCATCGAAAAACGCATGGAGAACTCCCAAAGAAAGAATACAAAAGATCATTGTATATACGTGGATCAATGGTCGTGTTTGTTTGGCCATCGACATTAAGAATCAAGAATATGAAGAATAAATAAATAGATATTTATCATACTTTAAAATAAACTCCATCCTCGATCGTCCATTGGATTCAGCGTGATGAGGAAGATGATGCATCAGTGCTTCTCGAACGTTGGTTCCCCATTCCTCGTTTGGAGGTTGTTCTTTATTGGAGGATCTTCTTCATTAGAGAAATATATTCCTTGGAGAGTTATCCACCAAATTGTTTTTACAAAAATTCTTCCCCAATCCATGGGAGGTGAGGATCCCCTCCCCTTAAATTTAAGTTAAGTTAATGATCTTTCAATGTTAGTTCTTCTATTGGGGGGGCAAGAGTTAAAAAGGTTCGGGTGGTCCACACCACCAAAATTCAATTGAGATATTTATAGGAATAAAAAAAAGTTATTTATTTAATTTTTTTCAATTCTCCCATGAAAAACAAGTAATATAAATTACACCATCGACATACTACGGTCGACGTGAAGGCCTCCTTAAGTGAATATCGGTGCTGCAAGTTCAATGGTGTCTCAGATTTCAATTCCAAGTACCGGTTCAAAAGTTTCAAAATTTCACTCATGTGTTTGTTGAAGGTAGCTAAAAAGAAGTTTAGAAATTCATTCTAGGCACAAAAATCCTCAAAATCACATGTCTTATATTTTCTCATACTCATAATAATTTTATATGATTAAAAAAATTACATAGAAAATTTTGGGTCTTTATATTCTCCCCACCTCAGATATTTGGGTCCCTAAAAGCCACAACACAAACTAGGGAAACAAGTGGGGGTACTGAGCACGAATCAAAGCCTCATATTCTCAGGTGCACTCCTGGTGGTTTCTATACATCCAAAATACGTTTAGCAGAGATATAAATTTACCACTAAAGACTCTCTCCTATCGATCCTCAATCTCCACTGGAACCTTTGAAAACATCACCCCATCTTCGATGACCAGCTTTCCCATGTCATTAATGTGTGAATGATCCTGTACATATCTCCTCATCTAGGATATATGGAAAACATCATGCACCCGATGCAACTGAGGGGGAAGAGCTAGGTTGTATACCAACTCGCCAACTCTACTGAGGTATTGGAAGGGTCCGATGAAAATCGGAGACAACTTTCCACCACGACTAAATATTCACAAACCTCATCAAGGTGAATCCCATATGAATACATGATCACCATCCTCGAACTCGAGAGGTTTCCATCTTCATTCAGCATAAGTCTTCTTCCTGCTCTGTGCTGTCTTCATCCACTCATGTATGACCTACACATTCTCCATGGTAGTCTATTCCATATTTTGGAAATTAATTAATATCCATTAATGTTTTCTATCTTTGATAGTTGGGGAGAAACTCAATAGTAAAAATATAATTAATTTATTATATTATTTCAGAGTCTTTTGAGAATATTTTTCTATTTTCCACAGAACCAGGATGTTGAATTTTCAGAAGAAATCATACCCGGTTAAACTCTTATTTAAAATAATCCTTACATAATAAATGAAATTGAGATTTAATAATTAAAGAATCTATCCAATAGAATCGTGATATTTGATTTATATTCCTTAGGTTAGTAACATGGTGTGAAAATACACTTTTTGTTAAGAAGTAATATGGGTCAATATATCTTCATATTGATTATCAGTAAAATAAGAAATTCACTATCTTGAAAAAGTATCAAATACCCCATCTCAATGATTTTTTTGATCAATTATAGGGATGTGGAAACATTTAAAACATGGATATTCATTTTAAATATAATCATCTCACTATTAAAAAGGCTGATATACATAAGACAAACTTTTATATTAGGTTTTACAATTATAAATTTTCAGTGATTTCATTTGAACATACAAATTCCCCTATTACCTTAATGGAATTGATAAATAGTGTTCAGACATCACCATGATCAGTTTTTAGAATTTATTTTAGATTATATTTTTAGATATTCTAAGATCATGTAAGAACATAATGATCATTTGATAATTATTCTAAAGTCCTTGGGGAAGGAGAATTCATATGAAAACTTTATCAAGTGGCTTTATAAATGTTAATTTATGGTTCATATGAACACGTGTGATGGTATATTGACATAACCTTTATTGAGAAATTACCTATAGAAACCATGGTATCTATAATCTATATTTTTCTTAGGTAAGTATGATACTACCAACATTATGTGAGATTTTTTTAAATAAAAAGTAATCAAATCCCCATGTAGACTTGAATGGGGTTATTTTCTTGTAGATATATGGTTGTGAAGAGAAGTTCAATGAGATAACAATAAGGTTTGTCATTACACTTATGATTATAAAAACTTATAGCAGATAAGGTATTCTGATCTACAGTGATGCATCAAATAATGAATATGATGTGTCCTAATAAAAAATGATCTATTTATAGCCTATGAATCAATACATTTTTAGGTTCATGAGGAAAATTACCCAACTCATATTTTGTAGTCAGCCTCTATAATATTTTTATTAAAATATTGAGACATTATATTGATAGGGAACTATGTTATATTTAATCGTATAAAAATATTTAATGTATATATTAACTTTAGTTCGATTGAATATGAACTAGAAAAACTTTTTCGTGTTTCTTGATGATTATAAATGTTGAATACATTACCACCCAATGAAATAAAACAAGGAAGATTATTTCCTGGGAAGAAATAATCATACAATATTATCTATAATGAGGATTATAAAAGATCATCTATGTGTGGATTTTAAAATGATGGACCTTAATATATATATATATAAGGAATTTTATATTTCTTTAATGAGTGTTCATCAATCTATTCATTTAAATATTGAGGTGGCATAAAATGATGGTATATATCTCTAAAAGTTGTGAAGAAATGATCATGAGATCAACATTGATTGTTATGGAAAGATACGGTTCATTAACTGTGTATGCATCCCATCAATACCAAACCTGAAGAATATGCAGTTGGATAAAGCTCATTGTTCTTAATTCTTTATTTTTCATTGATGTAAGCAAATGTATAGTGATTTGAATGATAATTTCATGAAGGACTACCTGAAAAGTTATATTGTAATGTTTTTACCTCAGTGCTTGGTATGTAAGAAAGATAATGTAAAGAGACATAAGTCTAATGGGATGATATAAACATTAAAGATACAAAAAATGGAAATGAGAAAACATCACTATATATATTTTTCATTAAACTCCTCAAAATATCTAAAGGGAGAAAGTCTATTTTGGCTATAGTAAAATTACATATGAAGTAGTATCACTTCATTATCATCAAACTGTTTTCTTCTAATATCGTAATTCTAGGATATACATTATGGATGTGGTGAAATTTCATATGGTGCCATATTCTGTTCTATCTAGCCGATTTCTGAGGCTTACATAAATTTTCTAATGATGTATTTAATAAGAACTAGATTCATTATTTTGTTCCTGAACTACTTTTCATCCTCAAACATATAGTCAGTCTCAAAAAACCATTCTATCCAAAGAGGTTATAATAAAATCTTTTTTTATATATTCCAAAGGTATTTTGGATCAACACGTTAAGATGCATTAATTTTCATACCATATTATATTTCACCTATGCATTTAGATTGATCAATATAATGTGCTCTATTGGAATATGTATAGAACTCATTTGTGACATAATTTATTACTAGAATGAAAGATATTAGAACCTTATATTGCAAGTGAAATGATAGAGAAGATTAGATCTATTCCACAATGCATCATGGATTATTTGGATTCATAGAATATTTACACCAATAATTATCAAAGAAATATATAATTTTATATAAGTGAGAAAGTATTCAAATGAATTTATCCATGTAGAAATATTATGAAATTCAAAAACAAGGGAAATATGAGCCCTAGAATTGTTGGCCCCATCAATATTTTTAATCGAGTACAAATGATATCTTATCACATGGTGTTTCCACCAAAAATCTATCATGTCCTTGATCTTATCCGTGTATCTCTCATAAGAAATTATTTACATGATCATTAACATATTGTGAACTCATAGGTTAAACCACTATATCATGGTCTCTCCTATGAATAAATCCTATAGAAATAATAGATAATAGTGATAAATTGTTATAGGAAAATATACGTTTCATTGTAATTTTTCAATGGTGCAATTGGAAATCCAAAGAAGATACAAATGAACTAAAAATGTGATGAAAATAGGTATCCTCATGTTTAAAATTATATAATTATATTTTATGAAAAAAATCATTTTAATTAGGTTATAATGTTACACCACAATATTTTATTATATATTATTCTATTTTTTTTAATTTTTTATATCTTTAAAAAACCCACAACATCGATCCTAAGAGAAATGTAATATAGAATATCTTTATAAGAAATCTATAATATTTTTTAAAAAATAGAAATATTTTTTTGAAAAAAAAATCTGTATAAATGTTTTAGATAATGAAATTATTAGGATAAATAAGTACTCAATGTCTAGTATAGTCATTATATGCTTTTAAAACTATATTTCCCCAATTTTTTCTCACTAAAAAATATTATTTCATTCTGATTTTAAATATGTATTTAACAGAAAATATCATTTTTATATACTCATATAAAAATTAACATTGAATAAATTCTTTATAATTTCTGAGATGGTTAACTTTTCCATGCAATGTAAAAATTGTTTATTTTTACTGATATTTATCTTTTTGGTCGATTATTTATATTTCACCAGTGTTTTAAAATTAAAAATAGTTATTTTGTGTTATTAATATTTCAAATAAGGTCATTTTAATTAAATTTATGATGGATTTTCATAAAAAATATTTATATATATATGAAAATATTGTTTCTGGAAAACTGATCTTCGTCATGTTTTGAGAGTTTAACCATAAATTAATTTATAAAAATTATTTGAATTTAACGTTATAATATGGATTCTAAATTTTGAGTCATAACTACAATTTTTTAAGTATTTTCATTACATTTTTCATCAAAATGAATTGTGAAATTAATAAAAAATTTATTACCTCTATATGTATATAATGTGTAAAATATGATTAAAAAACTTGTATAAGGATTAATAAATTCGAAAAAATTATTCATGATCTTATTATATGATCTTATTTTATAAATAATCATCATTTTTATATAATATTACCTTTTTGTGAAATTTTTTACTTAATATGGCCATTATATTATTTTGAAAATAATAAATACAAAATTTAACTTTCATGCATTTAATATCACCAAATTATTTTCATATGTTTAAAAAGATCATAAGTTCTTCCATAATTTATTACAGGAAATATAAATTTAATTTTTTCATCATAATTTCTTTTTGTAATGAAATTATTACCATAAAATCGTACACAATGCTGACACAGTTCTTGTATAAGCTATTGAAAAAACATATAAATGATTTAAAAAACTATAAATGTGATATTTTTTAGGGGTGATATAGTTCCCCATGAAATTAATATATTAATATAAAATATAAGTGATTTATTATAGTTTTTAATTCAATTCTTGTACTAAAATGATAAATTTAATGACATTTTAAATGAATACTTCAAAAAATGACATTAATGATCATTTATAATAAACAATAATTTATTGAATGAGTTAAAATTTTTAAAAATAATTTACTTTGAAAATAGAATGAGATATTGTTGAAAATATCAATCATATATGATTTCATGGAATCATATCCTTTTATGGTAATAATATATTCCCTTAATTAGTAAAAAACATTGGCATTTTGATTATAGTTAGTGGTATTAATGGGTGGTTAAAAACTAAGAGACAAGGGTTAAAACAACAAATAAAATTGTCTGCATATTATTGTATGAGATGATTTTTAATAATAATTATCCTATATTTTAAATATACTAATTTAGAACAACATTAACATGATGATTAATTTATATTAATATTTTAATTTATGATAATAGTGACCCACTTATCACTTATAAAAGGTCACATTTTATCCCCACTTCCTCACACCATTTGGGCCCTTTTTCTCATCTTATACATTCTTTATTACCTTCATATAATACTTAAAAACATCCAAATGTCTTAGTTATTTCTAAAATTCAACACTTATATGGAATAATGTGTATAATAAGAGAGGATTCTCAAAAAATTGTATAACTCTTTACTGAGTACCTTTAATTTTATTTATTTTTTTCTGTCCTCAAAATATGTGGCATTATTCATAAACTATTAACTTCATTATCCTAAATATATTGAATATTTTTAATTATAATTCCACCAATATCCACCCATTATTCCATCAAATGGATGTAAATGTGTTTCTCCTATATATGTGTGGAATACCACATCTATATAGAGACACAATAAATTTTTAAATCACTACATTTCATGGATGGATATTATGATACATTTAATGATTATATGTCATATATAAAATATAATAGTGATTTGTAAATGCTAAATTATTCATTATCATTCTTTTATAACATCATTTGAGTAATAAAAGTAGTTTTCATGCCTACGTACAGTCTACCATCTCTATGAATGGTGTAGATGTTTTTTCTACACTAACTTATATATATGAAACTAAATATATGAATATAATGAGTATATATGATATTTAGTTTATTTTATTGTTATTTAAATGATGGATGTATGATCAGATTACATGTACCAGAACTGTAGAACTAAATATATAGTGAAAAAATAACCATTGGGAACAATATTTTTCATAAATAAATATTTATAATTTTATCATGAAATGTTATAAGTGAATCATAAAAGTAATTATAGTTATCTACATAATTTTGAAATATTGGTTTCATAAATTATAATTTAATATACATTTGTTTAGATAGATTTATAAGTAATTGGAACTTGAGGTTAGGGATTTATGATACTATATCATTAGTTATCAAACCTTTTTAAGATTAGGTTGCTGATGATTAAATTATATGACCCAACTCACAATTATTCCATTATTATCCATATCTTATGGCCTTTTCTCTTTAGATTACATGGTTTTCTTTCATTTTCCTTTCTTGATATACTAAATATTCCAGAAAAATATTTTTTATGGAAATCCATCATTATTTATCTCCTTGGTAAAAAGTATTTTCCCATAATAATTTTGTCTAATAATGGTTTAAAAATTAATGATAATATTCTCTTGTGAATTTTCAATTTCATTTTAACCCATTAATGATTGAAATTTTTTAAATGAAACTTTTTTTCTTTTTTATAATGCGGTAATTCGGAATTCATAAAACTATGTGGAAGCATTATTTGATTCAACATAAATGTCATTAATATAATTTTCCATAATAATGAACAATAAATTCTATGGATATTACTTTTCAATTTTACTAAGTCAAATTAAAAGACAAAATCTTCTATAATATTTGGAAAGGAGACTTAAAATAATTTATTTCTATGTGAAATTTTATTTTCATTATTAAATTTTCCAACGATCTTTTAATAAAATTTTAAATCTACGAGGTCCTTATTTGTAATTACTTATGTTTTAATGTTGATATAATCCAATGATACCATCAATACTCATTCTATGGATAGATTATGATTATGAATATTTAAGGATGATTCTATGATACCTATTTCATTCTCATGGGTTTATTACTTTATGGTGAAACCATTATGTAACCTATTTCTATGAATGGGTTATGTTATAATAATATTATGTAATGTTTATAAAATCTATTTTCTTTTCTTGAGTTATGATATGATGTGTGTTTTAGGATATTATGGGGAAAATATGTATTATTTTTGATATGTGAGGTGTGGTCCTATATTTATATACATACAAAATTTTTTTATAGATAAATATGTCTAATTAGAAAATAGGGACTACAATGGGAAGTTAACCTTATTCACTAAGTTAAATATTCTACTTTGATTGTAATGGGAGTGAGTCAGGGATAATGATATGATGGAATGAGGAGTGATCCTAATCCACTATGATAGTCTTGGTATTTATCCTTGACTTTGTAAATGATTTTCATTCTCTGTGTGTATTCTAGAAAATTAGGTATTATATCATACTTATGCTCTCTAAACACATTTTCATTAATTTATTTTATGATTCATGTCTTATTAACTACCATGAATATTCCATAAAATAAGATTATGATATATAATATGATATGAATGGTTATCTATTTTTCTACTTGTTATCTATTATCTTTATGCTAATTTTGTTCTTAAATGGAAATTGATAGACGAATTTTTTACCCTTACTGGTCTTCTTAGCTCACAATTTTGTTTTGTTCCATTCCTCAAGATATAAATAAATATTTAATGTATAATATGACTTGGAATATTTCAATTTACGAAGAACTAATTGGTAGAAAAAGTAAATCTCTTATGAACAAGACATGTATATATTGATGTTTCCAAATTATGTAAACCTATATAATTTTTGACAGTACGTTAATTTTATCAATTGACTGTTCATCTAATAATAATTGTTACTAATGAAATAATCGAGTTGGTTGTTATAATTATGCTGATTATATTCTCAACTATTAAGTCAAAATGTGTTATAAACATGAACAAACCTAATTTATTTATTAGTTCACTTAGTATTTCAGAATCATTCAGGTTGTCTAATATTTAGCCTAAGATAAATAAAAAATGATGATATTGTAGTGTATAACAGAAAGAGTATCCCATTATTAAAAATCGATGAAACAAAATTCAACCTACCATTAATCCACTAAGAGAGCATTAAAAAAATTCAAAAGGGAATCCATTATGATTAATTATATATCAAAGGAAAATACCCACACAAATATCCTATCGACTACCTATGTTTTCTTCACCATTACACATTATATAATATATCCCTTTATCAATGGAATCAACTATAACTATAGCCCACGATTTTAATAAACCGGACATCCATTAATTCAAACATCAAACGATATATTTTCAGTCCACCATCCTAATTCATTCCAAGGTTCACATTCATAGAAAATGTCACCATCCAGAAAACAAGGATATATATCCTAAGTAAAAACATACATTTCATTGGTATTTTCCATTAACAACAGAGGGTACTATGGATGTAGAACTGAGGAATTAAATCCTACCACAATAAATAATGGTATCATTCATCTCCAACCAATTATTGTTGATTATTTAAAGTTATTTAATTTCATATCAAACTAACTAGTTCATTAATCTTATTTTATCTACATAATGAGACCTAAGGGTTTTATCTAACCATAACTAACCAAAACCATTCTTTCAAGCATTATTTAAAGTAATCAACCCATAATATTAAGTTGAATAACATTACTTTACAATATAAATATTTATTTCATCTAGATTTCTGTTATTACAGTTTCATGAAATAGCCAAACAAAACATATAACAATAAAAACACTACAAAGCACATATCACATTATCATAGAAAACTTCAAGATGTTTCATAGAAAAATTATTCAAAGGTGATAAAATCCCATCAATTAATTTAGTTCTATAAAATAAAAATTATTTATCTTAAACATGTTACAATTAACATTTCAATTAATTATGTGATAGGATTTTAAATAATCCTATTATATGACAAAAATGTATAATTATGAAACAGGGGAAAATATAATTATTTATTTATAAATTTCAAAATTAAAAAAATAACACATTTTTTTACGACATTGAAATAATTTTTTTAAAAAAATTCATAAATGAAATATGAAGAAATTATTTCTAATAAATTGAATTAATTATAATAAATAAATTAAAAAAAACATGAAACATTTTCTTTGTAGTCCTTGAAATTTTTTCTTGATTTTAATTTAAAATTAAACATGTGATTACTTTTTATAGATTTTTATCATGTTAGTTCAATAAACCCATTTATACAAGGGGTGATGAATTATTCATTCACACCTATAACACAAAGAAAAAGAATATAAATAGATCCCCTAACTAAATTACAAGATCCAAATTCACTGATAAAGAACCTATATTCAATGAAAAATCACCATCGAAGGAAGTACTACCAAAAAAAAGGGAAATTACACTAGAACCTATGAATGAATACCCCCATAAAAAATAAATTTAAATCCATACCCAAAATATAAAAATCATACCAATATTTATTTTCAGAAGTAAATAATAATGAGAGAGAAAAATGAAGATACAATGTTTTGAGAAATTAATACTTAAATTCAAAGGGATTATACTCTCCAAGGATCAGCTAGAGGGACAATATAGTTTTATGGGTTAGGTAGGGTGAGATATATAGTGTGAAAATATAATCTAATATCAATTAAGACATATATTTGTAGAGGAATTTTGAAATCCATGATAACATTATGGTGAATACCCAACACACTCAGGGTCTCCTCAGTCCGAGCATGATTTGGTTTTTATGGAGTTTTTTCCTAATACATCATGTTCCTATAAAACCCACACCTTACTACATTGACCACAATCTGGGCCTCCAATAAGGACTACTATTGAAATAATATATATATTACCCTAACAATCCCTAACATTATTGTGTGGTGAGCCCCACACTTCTCTTGTCTAATTGTGTGTTCTTTATAGGCCACACATATAATACTATCCTCAAAATTGACATTCAATTGGGTTTCTAAGTATCATGTCTCAAAAGAGTAAACCCATTGAAAAACTCATTGAAAAATGTCCAAACAAAACATTTCCATCACTACAGTTCAATCTAGCACCAAAATTCCATCACCAATCTCACTAACAATGAGTGATGCCACTAAAAAAATCCCAAATAGTTTTTTAACATCCATAACTCCATAAAAACCCCTCACAACCCCTAGGGTCCTTGAAAAATGGAAATTAAATGAGGTAATAAATTTAGGATCTTGGAGAAACTATATGAAATTGGAAAAATGAGGAGAATATGTATAAATAGTTAAAAAATACGAATCTTTAACTTTAGTAAACTAGATATTTTGGATATTTTTCAACATTGACATAAAATAGAGGGGACCTAAACCTAATGGATTGATTAATACATTACAATTCGGTGTCTATATACGTAATTGGTTCTCACATTACATTTCAAAATAGGGCATAAAACAAAATATTTTTTTGAGGACATTATTATTTCTACTAGACAACCCCTAATATAATTCAATGATCGCTTCTTGGTATCCTTGGGAAATGAATATATAATAAATTTTGAGCTCATTTTCTCAATAATATAATGCATAAAAAATGTGAGAAATGAATAAATAGAATAGGAATAATATAGTGGGGCTAAACAAAAATTAAATACAAGATATAACTAATATCATATAAAGAATATATATATATATGGTTTAGTAGCATAAATTATCTCATTGATATCAATAATAAGTTCATAACAATAGAATGAAAAATTTAGTAAATCATAATAATAATGCCTAGGACTTTTGTTGTGAAATCATATTTAAATATGTATGGGGTACCCATAATATATTAACTAGTTTTTCTAATGAGTTCAACTTATTCATTCATTATATGAAACAATTGAACACTATTTCAACACATAATCATCATAATCATTTTTATTAAATACTAGAGTATAAAATATTGATATTTTCCATTCAAAATAAAAATAAAAATATTAATTATATGCTCTCTATAAAAATATAGATGATTTTTTCAGTGGATTATATACCTAGTAAATCATAAAATTCATCAAAAGATGTTGAAGGATATATAAATATTTTAAAAAATATATTGAATATTTCATTAGTAAAATAAGAATTTCATTTCAAAATCACTTATACTAAAATCTAATTATTTCTTGAATATTAAGAAAATAATTTTCATTCAATAAAAAATTGGAAAATTAAAAATAGGGAATCTTATAAAATAAATCTGATGATAGTGGGAAAAAACGTTCATGTGGTGAAGGTTAAAACAAATATTTCATTCACACCTTTGGTATAAACTAACATTGTAACATCCCTGAACCTAAAAAAATAAACGTGTTCCCTATGTTAGGTCACCACATTACCTCAAGCACGCCTCCCCATACACTATAGGTTGATGAATAGAAGCGATGTTCTAATAGATAATGTGGGGAGACTATACCCTATCTACCTGAGTAAGACACTTTAAATAACCAAGGAAATAAGTTAAAAAATAACAATAAACCCAAAAAAAAGAATCGCTAATCATTTCCCAAATAGGGTACATACCATAACCAATATTGAATATTCCATTTCATGCTAATAGTTCCAAATGTGAATGAATCCCAAAATAATGAAAAACAACCTAGATATACAAAAGGGGTCTTGAATCCATGTTTATATCCACATCCAAGAACATCCCAACCCCAAATCAAATCTCTATAATATTACTTTTCCCAATCCCTGAACTAAAATCATGAAATCCTCTCAGGTACCCAATGTCATCCTGAGTATGGTGTGTGTAAAAATCAGTAGTCCACCACCAATGATGTCTAAAAAATAACCAGTCTAAATAAGATAGTTCATGAAAGTACGAAATAAATTATAAGATAAACAAAATAAATCATGGGTTCCATTATTTATCAACATTTAATTTAACCATTTCCATCGTTATATTCATTTTCATCACATTTAGCTCATGTATTACTATGTACATTTTCGTCACATGTTCCATGGGTTCGAAATTTACATCATTTTAAAAATAGAATAATCGAGTCAACTTTCATGCATTAGGGGATATGTCAAGTTCCTTATCTAAAAAGGTATAAAAATTTCAAAAAAATTCATCAAATTTACATTATACACTTGGTCTAGATAGTCTCATCAAATGCTTCTATTATGGGTATAAATCCTAATTCCCCTTCCCTAACTCATGCATTATATTGCGGTTTTAGTTCCTTAATGTAACCTAACACATGGTCATAGATCCACAAGTACAATAACCCATAACTACCATGCCACATACATATTTTTAGTTATAAATATAATATATATACTATATTGAAAACCATTTTCAACTAATAGACATACCACTTATATTTCACATTTCATTAAACCTTCCAATCAACATCAAGTCGTAACCCATTATCACATAAACCATTTACATAGAATAACACATTTAAACAATTTCCTTTTCTATTCTACAATCCATTTACCATAATAATTTTCTTATATATTATATTCATAGTTCTCTAGAAATAACCTATTTCACAAATTCATCAATTCCTATGAATTAATCCATTTACGCAACTGTGATACAATTTCATTAGACATTTCATACATTCACTTTAACCCATTAAACCATTTTTGTCATTTTTTTCCAAAGAATTCATTATTATATTAAAAAACTACAAACATATATAATTTTTTCATTTTTATAATTATAACTAAAATGTCAAAACATGTATCATTGGATCTATTTCTACATAAGTGATCTTTGGGATTCATAATAAAATTTTCCATGTTCAGGAATATTGGCACACCCCATGGGTTTCAATAAATAAATGTATTTAGCCTCAATTTACACTATAGGGATAATGAGGTGTTCAATTAATCATTAATATTAAATATATACCAAATATTACTAAAGGTGTCAAATTCATGACACAAGGGAATCAATATCACAACTACACATGTACAAATCGATAATAAAACTATGGGATATAACTTATATAAATTTCACCTAGAATTTGAATATATAAACACCATTAACCCTATCATTAGATCAATATTCAATCACACTTTGAATCCCAAACCAATAATTATCTTAAAATAGAGAGTTTTATGGATTCCAATTATGAAAAACGAAACCACAATTCCTAATTTTCAAAAGGGAAGCAAGAGGGGTGTTAGACTTACTCGGAGCTTCGATTCATACCAACTGACACACTAGATGGAATATAAATGAATAATATAGACCCTTTTGATGATTTAGATAATCAATAGGGTTGGATGAGGATGAATATGGAGGAAACTTTAGTAAAACTCTTACAATTTCTTGGGGTAAAATAGTAAAATCCCACATTTAATGAGGCACATGGTTCCACCGTACAAGTTTCCAAACTATGAGCCAAATGTGTTCCTACACCATTCCATGAGGGGACCAAGTTAAATGGTTAACTAGGCGTACCAAATGGTTTGAAAATTTTTTCATCAACCATGTGAAATTCCACTATCTAATGTTTCACATTTTGGTGTTCCCCCTTTCACGGTTTACACTTACCATGCGCCAACCATGAAGCATGAACATGATGGCCCAAATTTCTTTTCATTCACATCTCGAACCCCAAGAACAACCCCTTGTTTCCTAATAAACCCATTAAACATTTAATTATCCATCGTTATGGTATTCAAAAAATCTTTAAGAAAGAATATACCTCCAATAAGTCTGGGATATTACAAACTTCCCATCTTATAAACTCGCATCCTGAAGACAATTTTCCAATAATAATTAAGCTTCCAAAAAGAATATAATTGGCCACTAGGTCCACATATCATATAGTCTTTCTTAATTTTCTTCATGTACAATACCGTTCTTCCACAAAACTCGATCCAATGGCACAATCTTTCTCTACATGACTTTCTCACTATAATCCACATTACAAATAAGACACTCCTCAAAGGACACATCTTCCTCAACCTCATCATCCTCAAAATCAAACACATGATATGGGTTATGGTGATACTATAAAATTTTTGACACATGAAATAAATTATGAATACCAATACATCACATTATAATTCTAACAGATACACCACTAGTCAGATCTTCTCCACAATCAGAAATCACCCCACATACATTGGTACAAATTACTCTATTTTAGAATATGATGGTGAACCAAACTCGGAAAAAACCAAAGAAACACATGATCACCCACAAAAAACTCATGATGACTACAATTATAATCTTTATAGAACTTTTTCCAAATATAATCCACTTCCATACATCTTCAAATCAACATAACTTTTTCCAACATGTTCATTATAAGACTTGGTCCCAACAAATCTGACTCCCCATCTTCTATCCAACAAAAGGTGATCTACATGGAATAACATAGAGTGACTAATGTGAGCAATATGAATCATAGACTTTAAGTATTATTTTAGGAAATCTCAGCAAGTGATAATTTATTGTCCTATTATCCACTAAAATCTAGGACATACGACCTTAACATGTCCTCTAGTACATGAATAGTATACACTAACTACCTGTCCCTTTTTGTGTCGAAATCCATACTCAAAAACCCAAGTGAACTAATAATATTCAATAATTAACGATAGAAGTGCAATGTGTAATTTTTTTCAGGATCCAAAGTTATAATTAAAGGCACTCCATGAAACTTTTCCATCTCCTGAACTTGTAACTCACCTAACTTGTCTATGATGAATGTATCTTAAATAGGAATGAAGTGAGCCAAATTACTCAAATGATACACAAATACTTATACCACATAGTTATTAAGAGGTTTCATCATGATCCCAACCTTGAAATCCATTGTCGTGTCATCTTGATTCCATTATGTAATGGTAAATGGGTGCAACAAATCACTGGGCCACTGATTCTCAGTCTTCACCTACTAGAATGTAACGAATCATTCCACGAAATAAAAAACTTCTTTCATTATATGTGGCCACCAATACTACCTATAAATATCATGATAAATTTTTTTAATCCATGGTGAATTAAAAACATATATCTGTGAAAATCGTTCAAAAAGTTTTCTCAACAACACCTTGACACAACAACATGACCTCAAAGATAAATGATCCCATAATTTCCAATGGTCCAACAAGAGGGTGACATCCCACCTTAAAGACATTCCCATAATTCAAAGCATTCTAGATACCCACAATGCCTCTACTTAATCCAACTCAAAAACAAGGATTCAATTTTTAAGGATCCAAGGGTAAAATTCTCGTGTCCATTCTATACCACTAAATGAATCTCTATAGACAATTCCATCATACTCCACTCAAATATAGATTCAAAAATAGAATTTTTTTGAGTTTTTTGACTAAAATCATACACAAAATTGTTTCCATTTCCATATTTTTAATCTATATCAATGTTAATATAATTCATATAATCAATTCATCTTCACTAAAAAAGATTCAAATAACATAGAGGGGAGAAATATATAAGGATTTTATAATCTGTATACATAATAAACCATTTTTACAATATGTATTTACACCAACACTTTAAATCATATAACACTATAGATAATTAAATATCATGTTCAATGAAATTTATCTCATGATGTTTCTGTTATCGTGACATAAATTATACAACCCATTCAAATTTCATCAACACTTCCATAAGCACAACACAAAATGCATCACAAAACAAGGAATAGTCCTTACTAGGATCGGGTATTATCGGAACTGGTGTAGTAGTCAATAACATCTTTAACTATTGGAATGAATTATCACATGATATATACCATTAAAATTGGATTACATTATTGGGTTTTCACAAAAGTGGTTATTCCAAATGAGAAAAATCATTAATGAACCTTCTGTTATATCCCACCAAACACAGAAATCATCGAACATCAGGTAAAGTTTTGGGATTCTCCCAAGACATAACTACCTAAAATTTCTCCAAGTATACTAACACATCTTTTTTAGAGATGATGTGACCTAATAAATTCACTATATAGGTCCATAAATTACATTTTATTAGGTTCGAATATATCCTATGCTATCTTAGTATACACAAGATGATGTTACGTTTTTTGGAATTATATTGATAGGTCTTACAATAAAATAATATGTCATAAAAAACTAATAACATATCTAGGTAAGGGTAAATGATTCGGTTAATTAAGGGCATACAAACTACTGGTGCATTGGTCAACCTAAGCAAAATCACAAAAAATTTATACATCCCATACCATCTTCTGGATTAGTTATATGTTATATCAAAAGGCCTCACCCTTAGCAGGTGATATCCTGATCTAAGATAAATCATGGTGATCACTGAATCACCCATTATCTAGTCAAAGAGATCACTAATTCAGGTCAGAGAGTATCAGTTCATAATCATCATCAGATTTAACTTTCAAAACATGACACACAATAAGATCAATCCATCTGTCGTCATGTCTAACAGAACTCAAAATCCCCAAGGTGATATAATAATATGAATAAACCCCTTATTATCTAGTCCCTCTAATTTATTTTTCTATTACTAGAGTTTTTATGGGGACATTCAGTATAGTGTAATAGTAATAGGTCTTTCTCATAGTAGTAAATATATCATGAACTCAACATCTCTCTACTGTGGAAACCACAATAAGTCTTCAGGAAATGCATCCTGAAACTAATCCACCACATGAGGAAAGACAAACTTCTCTACTCCCCCATCATGAAACATGATTCATGCCCCTTGGTCTGTATTTTCACCTAACTACTGAGAAACTAGCACTGCACAACCTTCTCAAACATACAATTCACCATAATAGATATACATGTCTCTCTCAAGGGATTTTAACATTGACCTATGATGGTAAAAGTAAATTTGGGCTTGGTAGATAACTATCCAATCCATTTCCCAAAAATAATATCACAACCCAACATCTCTAGAACATACAAGTCCCATTGAAAATGGTACTCATCAATATTGAGATCACACCCCTTATAAAATTATATATTTTCTTCCAATGACCCTAATGAGTTATCGATCTACATGACCCCACACAAATGTTCCACCACTCTTCCCAAAACATTCAAAATCTATGAAAATATAAAAGAATGTGGATAATTAGAACCCATAATTACTATAAAGAGAGGAATCCAAAAGAATCAAACCTCAAACAGTTGATGGTCTAGCCTCTCCAAATCTAGCTATAGTATAAACGTCTTGAAGTTGACCTTCCCCTCTACCGTGGGCCCTAGTCTGAGATCCTGGTGTTGCACTACCTTGCTGATGTGGACACACTCCACTCATAGTACATCATACATCACCTTGGTAGGTACAACCAATCATGTTCCAACTTCCTACACATTATGGGGAAACCAATCTCCCACCTACACTCTACACTCATATTGTTCCTCCATCTATTCCCAGGTGTCAAGTGTTTTTACTGAAGCTCTATGCATTCCCCATTATTTTATAAGCTCAACACTCAACTTGTGGTCAGGGAACTAACCATGTAAGTTCCTTGGTCATCCAAAAAAATTAAAAACACGAGGTCACCAACTGGAGAGGCTACTCATCTCTTCTAACTATACTGCACACTATCTCCCTAGTGAATATTCCAAAAATTATGCTTCTTATAATAAAACATTTCACCACTAGACCATCCAATTGGAACCAAAAACCCACTACATAAAGCGTTATTTATGTTCCCATATGAATCAAGGGATTTATCCACCACTTCTGTGAACCTATTTAGATAGAATATGTTCACTTGGGACTTAATATCATGTCTCAATCCACCTAAAAATATATTTTCATAGTATCATCTTTCCATACCATCACTGGAACAAATATTTCAAGGTATGTGAAATGACTTTCTTAATCCAAAACTAACATAGTTCATTGTATCAACCTCATAAACATTGAATCCCACTCCTATCTCAAATACTCTAGATAGAAATTCTCCAGAAACATCTCTTGAATGTCTATTCATAACATATTGTCAGACTACTATGACTGAACCATGATATCCAAACAGTGATTTGCAAGTCCCTGAATCATATGTCGTAGGAACTTTTCTCTCTTCTCTTTTGAACTCACTAAGTGATAAAAAAATATTCTGAATTTACATTATCAAGAACATGGTTTATTTTGGGATGCCCCCTCTAGAAAAAATAGAAAGGCACTTCCACTAAAATTATCTTTTCAGATAAAGAATACTAGACATGAACCACCAAGGGACCCTTTCCATAATCTAAAAATAATAATAATGATATCCTTGAACTACTCTTCTCCTTGGTTATCATTGGTCAATTGTGGTTCTTTCTTTTCTACATAGGGATAATTCATATAAATATTCCATTTTCACCTAATCGGCCTACATCATCATCATTTCATTTATCTAAAATGATCAAAAAAATTCTTAGATCCCATGGCATAAATAATTCACTATTTACAAAAATTATGTCTATCTACTAAATATAAATGACCCATTTCACATACACTACCCAACAAACATCGCCACATCTAGAACACTACTCACGAACTTCAATACTAATGGTCATTTATAATATATTGTAAACCAACAAACATTGTCACAATACATTCATTTCACACATTTTTAAATTTATTTCCACACTCACAACAATTTTTTTTCCTATTTTTCAAATTTCCCATTTTAGAACTTATTACAACTGACATTTTAACTTATTTACTATATATAATTTTACAAAAATCATTAACCATTGCTTAAAATTTATTCCATTTATCCATTTCCACCATCTTCATTAGACATAATTTTGATTTTTTTTAATGAATGTGAAATGTATTATAACCATCATGTCCCATGCACGAATCTCATGCATTCCTACCATTATGCATGAAGCCTACTTCCCTAGGTGATTACCATGAAGCATGAATTGAAAAACTCATTTCATCATGACCATGAGTGAAATAACATAAATTAGTCACATACCCCAAAAAGTGAATCACCCAATGGTGAAATATTATTGAACTGTAAGGATGCATATCAATAACAATAATCCCCACATTAGGAACTAGGGTTTTTTTGGTCAGACATTGGTTGTATACTCCCATTCATGATCTCATTTCTAAGGCATGAAAGATACTAATATCCCATATATCATCCCAAATAAAAATATTATAGAAAAGAACCACTCTAATACCACATTGTAATATCCTCAACATAGAAGGCACTAAACCAGTGCCCTGATCCGGGTTTCCGCATGACCTTATGCATACTTCTCGATACACCAATGGTTTACGACTAGTAGTGAGGGTTTAATGGATCATGTTAGGAGACTAAACCATATATGCAAGAGTAATCCACTATAGATAACAATGAAAATAATGGAAATAATAATAATGAACTAGAAACATTCATTATTAGTCATTTTTCAATGAGGGTACAAACCACAACTAGCAATGAATATTCCATGCCATTCTTATAGTGAAAAAAGTCAAGGAAACCCAAAATAAATAAAAAATCCAAAATCCCAAAAAATGGGTCATGACCCTGAGTCCGGATCCTTGTCTACACACAACCTATGCTCACCTCAACCCTCTATCATAGGATCATTTTCTTTTCCATGACTTATAACCATGAAGTATTCTTAGGTACCCAATTCCGGCCTAATCATGGTGTGAGTAAAAATTAGTAGGCCACCACCAATGGTGTCAATTAAAATATATAGTCTAAATAGATAGTGTGTAAAAGTATGAAATGAATGGTAAGATAAAAAAAATACAACATGGGTTCCATTAGTTGACAATATTCTCTTTATCCATTTCAAAACTATTATTCATTTTCAGGAATTAATCCATCTTGATTACTAAGATAATTTTCATCACATGTTCCATGGGTTAAGTATTTACATTATTTACACAACGGCCTAATGTCACGACCCGTCCTTGAGGCCCATGCCATGACTACCCCATGTCATCCTTCCATAGGCCAGGGGCTGGTGACTAGCACCAAAGTCGTAAATCCCTAAGCTAAAAAGGAATTTCCTTTATGAAAGTAAACCAACACAACAGAGTATGAAATAGGAAATAAACACTAACTGAATACTGTATACAAAATGTAGTGTTGAAACTAAAGGGGTTGGAAATACAATCCCAACAGTAATGTACAGGTACAACAGAACGCAAGTACAACTGAAAAAGGGACAACAGATTAAAAGGGAAGCTCCTGGAATATCCGCTGAGTATCCTACATAAAGGGTAGGTACAGATTTCCACCTCAGCACTCCACATCTATCGGTTTGCTCCTTTTACCGTCCTGCCGTGTGGTCCACCTCCGGGTACCGTCCAGTCCTAGTTCTCTCTCTACCTCCGTCAACATTGTCCATCGTCTGCATCCAACACAACGAGGTGTGGGCATAGCCTGTGCATGGGTGGGTATAATGATACATAGTAGGGACCCTGAGACCCCTGATGGTCTCCCATAATCCACAAATAATAAACCACATAATAAATATACAACCACAAAGTATCAACCAACCCTACATAGGTATATGCCAATATATATACCTATGTTATCAATTTCAGTTCGGCTCTAACTCTTGAGCCCAAGAACAACCATGTCCACACCGGAAAGTAGTCAATCACATCGATGATAATGATTTAAAGACAAGAGTATCTCACACAAGTAAACATCTTTCATATAGTGATAGAGATTATCAGATGTAGTCACTGATTCATCTAAGAAGTCAGACCCACACAGGATACAAGACCAGCTATGCTGTCGAACCCACACAGGATACAAGACCAGCTACTCTGTCGGGCCCACACAGTATACAAGTACAGTGGTCAATACTGTCAGACTCACAAAGGATACAAGTACCATAGTCATTGTAGTTGAACCCACAGAGGATTCCAGTATGGTAGTCATCGCTATAGAACCCATGGAGGATTCCAGTACCATAGTCATCACTGTCGAACCCATGGAGGATTCTAGTATGGTAGTCATTGATGTCGAACCCATGGAGGATTCTAGTACCGTAGTCATCGCTGTCGAACCCACGGAGGATTCCAGTATAGTAGTCATTGTTGTCGCAGCCAGCTTTAGGGTTCCCGCACACAACGCGCTCGATTTCGGGAGGGTCCACTCCTAGAGCAAAGGGGTCGATACATCAACTATCATGAAGTCTAGAGTCTATGTATCCTGAGGATCCGTCCATCAAAATGAACCCAATACGATAGACGACATGTCAATCGGACGCCCGGTCAGAGAGTTATTGGCTTTTTTATTCCAAGGGCCCGGTTGGAATTACACTCATTCCAAACCCGGTCATTTTCCAATGTTTTCTAAAACTCACTTAGACTATCGAAAAATAATCACCTTGTTGGAAGGTTCCCATTTCAGTAGACGGCGCGTCGTTTGGGCATGCTGTCTTGAAGATATTCATGTCTAAGCAAAATGTGCCCGGCCCGACAAGCCCAGTGGGCTGTCGGGTCGGCCCGACCCTATTCGGTGGGTCAGACCCAGACGGAGGAGTCGGCCCGGCCCGTGCAAGGGGGCCCAGTCCATGCCACTGGCAGCCATTTGTGGCACGTCCAGATGGCCGATTCGAGTGGGGGGGGGGGGGGGCGACCTTCGGTTCTTTGTCACGGCAACGCCGAGCAGTGACACCCCTCCTACACGGCTGTCTGAAGCCAGCGGGCTTTTCTGGAGCAAGTGGCCAGCTCGTGCGGGCCGCTGTTCTCCACACGCAGCACTTGGTGGTGCCGCCGCCTTCAAATCTGCCGGAAGTTTGCCGGCCGGTTCGCCACCGAAGCACCCGTGGAGGTGGGCCACAGTCCCTTGTCATGTGGTGCCACAATGTGCCGCAGTCCTCCTGTTCGGATGACTATGGCCGGTTGGTTCTTCTTTGGCCGAGTGGTCCATTTATGGGTTGTCGTCTCCTCCGCCAGCGCCGCACCCAGTATCGTGGTTCTCTAACCGCCCAGCGTGCATCCACCGTTGTCGCCACCACCTTCGGTCATTTTCAACTCAAGTCACCACCACCTCTTCCATCATCACCTCCACCACGATTAAAAACTAGGATCAAGGAGGGTCATCGGGCCGTGTTCTTTTGGATCATGCCCTCCATGTTGGGCAATAGCAGTTGGCCAAAGACATCCTCGAAATTCAACATAAAATGGGGGTACAAATTATTCAGTTAAAATTGTACAAACCCCTACCTCGTAATTGACGTAGCACGTCAACGAGCCACAAAAGATGAGCGTCATGGAGGTCGAGTGTCGTGGAAAATGGACATCGATTCCGTTGAAGTCGGGGTGCATCTGAAGAGGGAGTGTCATCGGAGAAGCTCTTCGCATTTTTCATTGGTGATATTCTTTGTTAAAGAATGATTTTCATCATTGAGAGAGGAACACCTTTATTATAATTCTTTAGAGTTTGCCCCACTGAAATATTTTCCAAGGCCAATATTATAATAAGGATCCCCCAAATTTAATAGAATTTCCATGAAATTCAAATTGATTCAAATAAGAGGTGCCAATTAATTAATGGATATATTAATTAGATGGGTTTCCATAATTAGGAGATAAGGGAGATGAAAAGTTTAAAATTCAAATAGAGGAGGTGGAGAGTTTTAAGAGTTAATAAGGGGGGTTTCATGGGAGTTAAAGGGGGAGTTGAGGGGTTAGGCTCTTGTGTGTTCCCCACCACATATTATCCTAACATGGGAAGCTATGTTGTTCTGGGCCCCACCTCTAACTTCCCTTTGTAGGAAATAAACACCACTAAATAAATTATATATAATTGTGTACACTAAAAGTAACACCACAATTTTATTTTAATTTGTTACGAATCCCTAAATTAAAACTTCTACTCTCGACCAAACACAGCTACGGTAAAGATCCCCTTAATAGAATACTGGTGCTGAGAGTTCATCGGTGCACTTGGATTTCAATTTCGAGCACCAGTTCAAATGATAGAAAAACCCAAACGTACGTTTACTGAACGTACCCAAACAAAACTTCAAAACATGATTCCGGGCACACCGAGCCTTGGAACCAGGTGCCGTCAAAAACCACAGACTCAAAAAATTTCAAGATATTTAAGAAAAAAATTCCTTGAAATTTCCAGTTCTTTACATTACCCCCACCTCAGGCCTTTACGTCCCTATAAAGCTACAAAACACACTAGGGAAAAAATGTGGGTACTGAGCACATATCTGAGAATCCCACTCCCATGTGCTCTCCTGGAGGTTCCCATGCTACCAGCGAATGCGCACCAGAGGAATCAACCATCCAAATAAGACCGGATCCTGTCGATCCTCGATCTCCACCGGTACCTCCATGAATGTCACCCCATCATTGATGTCCAGTTCCCCGTGGTCAATGGTGTGGGATGGGTCGTGCACGTATCTCATCAGCGGAGATAAGTGGAAGATGTCTTGCACTAGGTGTAACTGAGGTGGAAGGGCCGGGCAGTACGCCACAACACCTACTCTGTTGGGGAACTGGAAAAGTCTGACAAATCGTGGGGATAACTTGCCACCCCGGCCAAATCTCTGTAGACCTCGTCGAGGTGTGACTCGTAGGGATACATGGTGGCCATCCCCAAACTCCATTGATCTCCATCTCTTATCAGCATTGGACTTCTATCTGATCTATTCAATCTTCATCTACTCTTGGATAATTTTCACCTTTTCCGTCATGGACAGAACCATCTTTGGTCCTACAAGTGCTGACTCCCCTAGGTTAGTCTAGCATAGAGGGGATCTGCAGGGTCGGTTGTACATTTCCACATATGGAGCCATCCTGATGGTGGAGTGGTAGATATTTTTGTACACAAACTCCACCAAGGGTAAGTGATCCTTCCAGCTACGACCAAAGTCAAGGACACATGCACGAATCATGTTCTTGAGAGTCTGTATGGTCCTATTAGTCTGACCATCCGTCTGAGGATGGAAGGCGGTGCTCAAGCGAAGCTGTGTCCCAAAATCCACTTTTACCCTGTTCCATAGATTGGAAGTGAAATGGTCATCTTGATCGGAAACGATAGTCGATGACACACCATGAAATTGTATGATCTCCTGAATGTAGAGGTGTCGCATGCTCTCTACTGAGCCCTGATCTCTGATCAGTAGGAAGTTGGCTGACTTGGTGAGTCGTTCTACGATCACTAAGATAGAGTCGTGTCCTCTGGATGTACGTGGAAGTCCCATCCTAAAATCCATGGATATCTCATCCCACATCCACTCTGGGACCTCAAAGGGTTATACCAAGCCTACTGGTACCAGGAGCTCTACCTTCACTTGCTGACAAGTGAGGCATCATGAAACAAACTCTACTACAACCTTCTTCATACCCGGCCACCAGTGCTATCGTCTGAGGTCCTGATATATCTTCACCACACCTACTAGGAGCATCTACTACAATTTTCCCCTTCCCAGGAGTATAGACTATCTTGAATTCATCGTCCTGGAGGAACTCGAGCTATCACCACCATCTCAGGTTCAGATCCTTCTACAAGAAGATGTACATGAGGCTCTGGTGGTCAGAGTAGACTGTAAAATGCTCGCCCATAAGATAGTGCTGCCACATCTTTTGGGCGAAGACCACTGCTGCTAACTCCAGGTCATGGGTTGAGTAGTTCTGCTCATGTTGTCTCAACTATCGTGAACCATACACGATCACTGCTTTGTCCTACATCAGGAAACACTCGAGTCCGGTCAATGATGAGTCGCAATCAACTAAGTACCCAATGCCCTCCTCCGGTAGCCTCAATATGGGTGCACTAGTCAACCTCTAACTCATGTCATGAAATTTCTGATAGCATTTATCTGTCCACACAAAGGGTTTTCCCATTCTTTGTCAAAGCTGATAGTGGTGCTGCAACTCTTGAGAGGTTTGGCACAACGGTATGTTTGGTCAACTACTGGGTGATCGACTGCACTCTATTATGCATGATTCCGTCCTATGCTTCCTGGGTTTTCCTTTTCGCGGACCAAGGAAAATCCTATCCGAATATTGTAGATAAACCACAACCTTTTTGCATAATACAGTTAATCTATGTATGAACTGTGGGTGCCGAGTCCACAACCAAATTAACGTCGTAAGGCATCGACGCTGCCACCAAGAGGTTTCAACTGAAACTGTCACCTTAAGGGTCAGATCACACCATTAGCGTTAGTGTGAGTATCGAGTCTCCTCACAAAGGTAACTCCAGAAGTGAGGGTCAAGTCAACGTCTTAACTGGAAACTCTAGGTCTCGGACAAGATTCGTGGAAGGATGGAATGATTGGTACCTTTTTCTATTGATATGAAAACTAGTAGTAGACACATACCATACCTCAAATCATTCCTAGATCCCTTAGGTCACACTCCTTGACCACATGTAACTACTCTCTTCCCCCTTCCCTCCAGCTCCAGGAGCCTAGGAGGGACTACAAAGGCCGATGGTTGTAACATGTCAAAATGTTTACCACCTCATGCTGCTCTCCTAGCTCTGCTTCCAGGTGAGCTGCCTTGCAGATTAATCTATCCATAAAACTTCCTCTTCTCAAAACATTTAACACACTCAAGTCCCTAAGACTGATGCTAGTTTCATGTGTTCCAACTGTTAATATTCAATGGTTGTATCCGCTCATCCAATGAACATTCAACCACAAAGGTTCTCTCTAGCACACAAACATAAGTAGGAATGCATAGAGGAAAAGGTGATGGCTCGGATATCCTTAAACACACCTCGCTCAGAGGACCGAGCTCTAAAGAAATGATCAAATCATATTCATCGAGTACCAAGAAATATCAGTATGCCTTGATGAATACTCAGCTACTGACAGGTCGTCCTGCCGAAGCTGTATAAGCTCTAGAAAACTCTCGGCCACCCCCTCAATCCAGTCCTAAGCCGCCTTTGGGTTTGGATCGCCTCAAAACAGGAGGGATATCTTGTGTTGAAACACATGTAAGGAACTAATCCTACAAGTGTCCTCTACTGGTACTGCCAGTAGTGTCTGCTGACAAAAGAGCAGTGATATAGTTGGCACACAGCCCGAAGGAACCATCTCGGAAAACAGTCCAAGGACTGAAACTTCATCATTATGAGTACCATCATCATGGTCACTCTCTAAAAAAGATTAGTAGTTAAGATCAACATTTTCTCTACTAGGGTCTCAATTAGGCAGAAAACTCTAGTAATCGCCTCTATCCAGTCCTCTACTACCTGGGAATCTATCTCACCTCGAAACATCGGTGGCCTCTACCACTGGAACTCATGTAATGCGCTAAGTCGGTGGGCACCGTCCGCTAGTGCGGTTGGTGGAATCTATATCCCAATGGGTGGTGCTGCTGCTGGTACACCTCCCGAAGGTTCCAACATAGTAATAGGTCCCTGCACTGGAGCCTCATCGCTCGGTGGGCCATCATCATGTACTCTCTCTCGATAACCATAGATGGTTGTCTTCGCAGTGGAATCCTGATAAGGAACAGGTACGCCACGGTCAATAAGTTATACTTGGTGAGATAAATCAAAGAGACAACAAATGAAACTCTTGAAACACACATCCAATTAGTGTTTCTGTTTACTAAGTCAGAATTCGGAGGTTAGGGTCCTGGTGTATGGATATGTCGGCCGTCGCACCAACACTGGACTAACTGGATTGAAAACGACACTCAATACTCTTAACATTATTGCTTCATTGAAAAGAAAGACCAGAGTCCTAAGTTCTGTGGTAGAACCGACTCCTCTGATACCAATTTGTCACGACCTATCCTCGGGGAACATGACGTAACTACCCCAAGCCTGCCTTCTATAGGTTAGGGGCTGGCGACTAGCACCAAAGGCATAAATTCCTAATCTAGGAAAGAATTAACTTTATGGAAGTAAACAAACACAACAGAGTACGCAATAGGAAGTAAACAGTAAGTGAATACTGTATACAAAAAGTAGTACTGAAAGTGAAGGGGATGGAAATAAAATCCCTATAGTAAAGTACATGTACAAAGGAAAGAAAATACAACTGAAAAAGGGACAACATCTAAAAAGGGATGCTCCTAGAAAGTCTGCCGAGTATCCTGCTGGAAGGGTAGGTAAAAATTTCCACCTAAACACTCCACGTCTATCAGTCCACTCTGTGTACTATCTGGCCGTGTGGTCCACCTCCGAGTACCGTCCGGTCCTGGCTCACTCTCTTACTCTGTCAACACTATCTGTCGTCTACATCCAACACAATGAGGTGCGGGCATAGCCTGTGCAGGGGTGAGTATACTGATACTCAGTAGGAACCCCGAGACCCCTGAAGGTCTCCTAGAATCCACAAAGGAATACCCATATAAAAAAGATACAACCACGAAGTATCAACCAAATGTACTTAGGTATATGCCCATACATATACCTTAGTTATCAATTTCAGTACAACTCCGACATTCGAGCCCCACCACAACCTAGTACACACAGGAAAGAAGTCAATCACACTGATGATAATGATTGAAAGACAAGACTCATCTCACACATGTATACATCTTTTGTATAGCGATAGAGATGATCCGATGTAGTCACCGATTCATCTACGATGTGGGACCCATATAGGATACAGGGCCAGCTACTCTGTCAGACCCACATAGGATACTAGTACAAAGGTCAATACTATCGGACCCACACAAAATACAAGTATAGTAGTTATCGTCGTTGAACCCATGGAGGATTCGAGTATGGTAGTCATTGCTATTGAACCCACAGAGGATTCTAGTAGGGTTGTCATCGCTGTCGAACCCACGGAGGATTCGAGCACCGTAGTCATCGCTATTGAACCCACAGAGGATTCCAGTATGGTAGTCATCGCTGTTGAACCCACAGAGGATTCCAATACGTTAGTCATCGTAGTCGTAGCCGGCTCTAGGGTTCGCACACACATCACGCTCGATTCTGGGAGGGTCCTCTCCTTGAGCAATGGAGTCGATACATAAACTATCACAATGTCTAGAGATTATGTATCGCAAATTTATGTCTCATCAAAAAGAACCCAACGCAATAGACGACGCTTCAATCGGACACCCGGTCTGAGAGTTATTGGATTTTTCGTTCCAGCAGCCCGGTTGGAATTACGCTAATTCCAAACATGGCCAATTTTCAAAGTTCTCAAAAACTAACATAGAGTATCACAAAAGAACTGCCTCATCGCAAGTGTCCTAGTTCCGAAAACGGCGCGTCGTTTGGACGCGCGGTCTTGTTGATATTCATGTTTAAGCAAAACAGGCCTGGCCCGTCATGCCTGGTGGGCTGGCTGGTCGGCCCGACCCAGTTCGGTGGGTTAGACCCAGTTGGGGGGGTCAGTACAGCCCGTGCAATGCGGCCCTGTCCATGCCACTGGCGCCCGACCGTGGCTCGCGTAGATGGCTGAGCAGAGCACTGGGGCTTCATCACAGCAATGCCCAGCAGCACCGCCCATCTTGTTCGACCGGCCGAAGCCGGCCGGATTTTCATGTGCGAGCGGCCCACTCGGGCGGGCCGCTATCCACCACATGTGGTGCCATGAACCACCACTCCCTTCAACCCAGTCATCAGGTGGCCGGCCGGTTCGCCGCCGAAGCAGCCCACAGAGCGCGGGTCGCGGTCCTCGGCAGCACGGCGCCCAAAGGCACCGCAGTCCTCCTGTCCGGCCGGCTACAGCTGGTTGGTTAATCTTTGGCCGAGCCGCCTGGTTAAGGGCTACGGTCTACTCCGCCTTCATGGAACCCGATGTTGTGGTTATCTAACGGGCCATTACGTGGCTGCCATTGTCATCGCCACCCTCTGTCGTCGTCCACTCCATTCGCCGCAACCTCTTGCATCACGACCTCCATCGCGAATAAAAACTAGGATCAAGGTTGGTCGTCGGGCCATGTTCGTTCGGCCGGCACCCTCCACATTGGGCGATATCAGTTGGCCGAAGATATCCATGAAATTCAACAAAGAACAGGCGTACAAATTATTCACTTAAATTGTACAAACCCCTATCTCGTAATTTACATCGCACATCGACGAGCCATTGAAGACGAGTATCACGGAGGTGGGCATCGTGAAAAATGGATGTTGATTCTATTGACATTGGGGTGCATCTGAAGAGGGAGTTTCTTTGGATAAGCTCTTCGCAATCTTCGTTGGAGATATTATTTGCTGAAGAACGGTGTTCTTCGTCGATAGAGGAACACCTTTCTTCTAATTGTCCAGAGTTTTCCCCACGGAAGTATTTTCCAAGGAAAATATTATAATTAGGCTCTCCCAAATTTAATAGAATTTCCGTGAAATTCAAATTGAATCAAATAAGAGGTGTCAATTAATTAATGAAGATATTAATTATATGGGTTCGTATAATTAAGAGATAAGGGAGGTGAAAAGATTAAAATTTAAAGAGAGGAGGTGGAGAGTTTTAGGCGTTAATAAGGGGGGTTTTATTGGAATTTAAGGGGGAATTGAGGGGTTAGGCTCTCGTGTGGGCCCCACCACACATTATCCTCACATGAGAGGTTATGTGGGTGTGGTCCCCACCTCTATCTTTACCTTATAGGAAATAAACCCCCCAAAATAAATTAAATAAAATTATATAAACTTAAAGTACCACCACAATTTTATTTTAATTTGTTACGAATCCCCAAATTAAAACTTCTACTCTTGACCAAACACAACTACTGTAAAGGTATCGTTAAGAGAATCCCAACACTGCGACATCATTGTTGCCCTTAGATTTCAATTATGAGCATCAGTTCAAAAGATAGAAAAACCCACACGTGCGTTTATGTAATGTATAGTAACAAAATTTCATAAATTGATTCTGGGAAAACCAGGGATTGGAATCAGGCGCTGTCAGAATCTATAGACTCATAAAAATATAAAGTATTTAGGAAAACAATTCCATGAAATTTCTTGGTCTTTAAACCTAAGATAATAAAGTTTCCTACCTAAGGGGATATTTCAAGTTTTCTACCTCACATGGGAATACATTTCATAAAAATGCATCACACTTACCTTGGAGCCTCCATCATGGTAGTCTCATCATATGCAACTATTATGTGTATAGAACCTCAGTCCCCTTCCCTAACCCAAGCATTATGGGTAGGGTTTAGATCCTAAATCTAACCCAACCCATGGGAGAATATCCTCAAGTCCAATACCCCACAACTACCAAGACCTTTTTAGATTCTTATTTATCCACTTACTACATATTCCACATCTCAAAACATTCTCTACCAATACACATACCACTTAAATTTAACATTTCATTAAATATGTCAATCATCATCAATACTTAACCTATCATCACAATTAAATTTTACTTAGAACAACTCATTTAATCCATTTCCCTTTTTTATTTCTTAACACATTTACCATAATAAAAAATTCACATATAATATCCCATTTTACATATTCATCAATTCCCTATCATTAACCCATTTTACATATTCATCAATGCATATTCCTAAATCAATTTATGTATCCCCAATACAGTTTCATAATCTATTTGATACATTCACATTAATCCAATTAACACCTTTTCACATTCTATCAATATATCCATAATTATATTACTAACAACTAGACACAACTATCATTTATTCCTCTTTATATTTTTAACTAACATGTAAACTCATTTATCAATATCTCTATTTCAGCATAAGTGAACTCTGGTCTTCACAATACAATTTTTTATTTTTATAAATCTTGTAACACCCCATGGGTGGCCCTAAATAAGTCTAGTCAATGTCAATGATTCCCACGGGAATCATGAGGGGTTAAATTCAAAATTTAGACAACTTTTGGACCAAACAATACAAAAGAAATAAAATTTACTTCTAGAAAGAATCTATATCACAACCACATATTCAAAAAATGATAATAAAACAATGGGATATAACTTATAGAAAACCCACCTTGAATCAGGGGATGAACACACCCTTAACCATAGGTTTAGGTCTAGATTCATGAATCATTTTAATCCACATCCTAATATCTTTTGGAAAAGTATGTTCTAGGGGTTAAAATTAAGAATAAAAAAACATCAATCCCAAATCTAGAAAATAAAAGCATGATGAGCATTAAACTTTCCTTGAGCAACGATCCACACCCAACGACACTCCAAACGGACTAGAAATGAAATAGATCAACCACTAGGATGATTTTGCGATATTTGGTTGATCACTAGGGATTGATTATGTATAATGGGGGGAGGGAGAATTAGGATATAAACATAAAACAACATGGGAAAAATAGTACAATCCCACATTTAATGAGGTGTAGTGTTTGTCTAGATCGTTTTCCAAACCATGCACCAAATTTTATACCTCCCTCTATCCAAGAGGGGTCCAAGTCTCTTGGATACATGGTAATTAGTCATTGTTTTACAAATCCATGTGAAAACCATGTGAAATACCTATGTCCAATGACTCACTGTTTGGACTTCCCCCTTGTATGGTTTTCATAAACCATGCAATAACCATGCAACTTACAGAGGATGGACCAATTTCCCTTTCTTTCGTCTTCCTAACCCCTATATCTCCCCCAGGTATCCCCATACAACAATAACACATTTAATTTTAATGAACCATCCTTTAATAAAGTCACATATCATTTTTTCATGTTAAATCCATT
Source organism: Viscum album (assembly GCA_963277665.1). Taxonomy (NCBI): domain Eukaryota; kingdom Viridiplantae; phylum Streptophyta; class Magnoliopsida; order Santalales; family Viscaceae; genus Viscum; species Viscum album. The sequence goes on from OY728164.1 coordinate 1,417,431,864, forward strand.
GTTTAATCTTGTAAAAGGTGGTCTTCATCCTAATGGGGTTTGGAGCCTGGAGTTCTTGAAAATGGGCTATGTAAATGGGCTACAAGGTTTGTTTGAAACTGTGTGCCCAAGGTTCATGTTTGTACAGTTGCAGACAGGGGTACCAATAGGTCACACGGTTTTCGTAAAACTATGCAACCTGAGGCATATGCTGGTGCGATAATTTCAGGTTTTCAAATATTGGGTTATCATAAGGTTTGGGAACCATTTTGAAAACGTGATACTAAACCAAGTGACTTGATATTTTGGGGGTGAGAAGTTAAATTTTTCCTCTTTTAAAACATTATTATCTTTTCCCTTTTTCCATTGATTATAAATAATCTAATACATGAGATCCACCACCTTTGAGCTCAAGAACACCCTCACCATGTCACTGTAGAATCTTCTTGATATGGTGTCTAATCATTAAATTGTCTAAAGCATTGGACCCATCATGGTAGGCACCCCAAGTCTCTCAACTCATATCAACGTTAATCATTGAATCCATTATACTATCTAGATGCACGATCATTTCCCCTATTTTCGTGGGGTTGGACCATTTCTCTAATCCCTTCCAACATGCTTTGATTATGAGGCCGATATTGAGAGAGGCATCATTTATGGCCTTGAGTTTGGTGGTCATGTCATTTTCCATATGAGATTAAATGTTTTTAAATTATTCCACTATTCTTCATTCCTGATTTTTGTGATCATTCCCATTATATCGATTCCTTCATGTCAAATTATTTATTTTTACTTAATAAAGGTATATTTATCCATGTATTTTGGGTTAGATCCTAAACATATCCAATATGGTCACCCCATGGGTGTGCCACATAGAATTGGCCATTTTTTCCAATTGGTTCAGAATTACTAGAACATAAAATGAGTTAATGGATTGGCTTATAAATGAAGATTATATTTTGATGTGACTGTGATATGGAAGACTAGGAACCTATTAGGTCTGTATTTTATCCTCTCAGTAGAATTTTCCATGTAATAAAGTTCCATAAATGATAATTTCATGCTCTAAATGACCATTTGTTCTTTATAAGTGGTGTTTTTATTTTTTTAATTAATTGAATGAGTAAAGTGTAACGGATCACATGGGTCAACTTATACAAGATAGTTTTCCTTACCTTTAATGAATCAATTTAGTTTTAAATTGAATAACCCCATGTTATGGATTGACCATGACCATTATTTATACATATATGATGGCTCATTTGGAATGAAAATGATTTAATTTTAATTGAACATGGAGAATTAAATGAATATGTTGTTATGTATTATAAATTATGCTATAAATGATTATTCCTCATATATATTTATAGGATCTTAATAAAATAGATTTATGGGAGATAATTCTCTATTTATATTATAATTATAATACCCATTTATTGAGGCTATGTAAGATGGTAAAGGGTGTTGAGCCTTGAGAAAAATCAAACTCCCTTACACCAGGTCTTTGATCATGGTGTCTTAATGTAGTGATACTATATATGTGTTGGGATTTATGTACCTTGTTCAATTATTAGAGTGTTTTCATTGTGGCTTACTCACCAACTCGAGTATTTTTTATATATGTCTCTCAATATTCTTGGGATGTAGGGAATTTACCCTATTACATGATCTTATTGGATCGTTAGACTGATTAGGGATGTCTAAGTTATTCCTTCTTTCCATACAACACTACTAGGCTAGATATATGGCCACTTATATCTACACGTGTATGGTTAATATAGGTGGATGAAATATATAATTATTCTATATATATATATATATTACTACTATAAATATAGTAACTATTCATACATCTATACCATCCATGTGATGAAGCAGGTAGACCAATGAGGTGTCCTATAGGAACCAGAGCGGGCTGGTTATTTTATTTCAGTATTGTTTTACTTTTCAACTTATACCAACATAGTGTTTAGTAACGAGAACTTCTCAGTTTACACATAGACACCATTGGTGGTGGAATACATAGATTTCTAATGCACACTATACTTATGCTTCCTTTTGTACCTAATAATAATACGTTTATAAATATATTTATATAGGTAAAGTCCCTTTTATAGGTTGCAAATTTTGTTACCTAGTTAAAGATTAGGAAAAAGGGATGGGGTATAAGCTCGAGAAACTTGTGGAGTTGTTTTTTTATTTCCATACTACTGTATATCATGCTTGTATCTTCTTTTTTTACTTTTTTATTATAGCATGAAATGCATCATTTATTGACACTATCATAGGGGTGTCTGTATTATTATTGGTCATTTTGTTGTTCTTTGACTGCTTAATTATTCAGTTATCTCTTTTTTCATCCCTATTTTATTTTTTTTCTACATAAAGTATGCTTCATATACTATTTTTTGTATATTTTTGTATTCCATTGTGATACCATGATAATAGGGTATAGTCTCTCCACCATACCATCTTTACACTATTTTTTCATGTTGGTAGCCTTTAGGGTACAGGGAGGTGCGCTTGAGGCCATGTGACCCCCCTGCTTAGGGAACGAGTTAAGTGGACCCCAAGTCAGGACGTTATAAAGTGTGATCAGAGTGGTTGTTTTATTTATTTTCCATTTGGAGACAATAGAATGGATATTTTTAATTCTTGTAACATGGTCACAAGCCATACTTGGGCATCGTGAACCCCTGTTTTTTATAAAGTATGAGTTTCTTGAATAATAATTGGTGTTCTCCTTTTTCACATTAATATTGATTTCATTTCACCATTGAGTGATACACATGTTGTGTTGTAATTATTATTATTTTTTATTGAGGATTTATTTCATCGTTAGCATGATGATATAATGGAATGGATCATTATTACATGCATCATTATTAGGTACACTAGGACAAATATGGCATCCATATTACTATTCCACATTTAGTATTAGCATGAATTTTACTGTTGCAATAATATAGTTCCCTGTATATATATTGAATTGTGATTAAACTACTTGTAGGTATTGGAATACATAATTGATACTTAAAGTTCTTAAATTAAACTAATTGTGTTTTTCTGAATAGTATAAATCATACTCCTTAATAATTCAATTGTCACATTTAGCTATGGGCCAAAATTTTCATGAGATAGAATGTGTTGTGGTGTGGGTTAATAGGATTCCATATTTGGTTCATAATGAGTATGTGACCTTATGTATTGGAAATGATAATACATTTATTTAAACCATATAAATAGATTGAATATTTTAAAATCTCAATTTTAGAATGAATATGATTCCCTTTATGAAATAGCCATCATATATATAAATATATCAGACATAGGGACATTGATCCTAACCATGCCATAGTAGTGGGTAGTGGGTATCTGTTACCTTATTATGGCATTTCATGGTCTTCTTCCACCATCTAGACTTGTATTTTGAAAAATCCAGTGAGGTAGGATCGTTTATATAAGATATAATTTTATCTACTCTAGTTTCCTATCAGTAGTTGTTATGCTTTCTTAAATCGCTATTGAGGAATTATTTTGGAATTATTGTGTCATGCTTCCACAATTTCCTCTAGTCCCAAAACCTACAGGCGGTGTTGAAAACATACCTGAGGTGGTTGTCCATGATTCACTAGTGATTCCTCTGGTAGAACAACTTGTGGATCCTCTTCCTATTCTAGATACGGTCCATAATTCCTAGTTTCATGAAGGGTTTCTATGTATACTACAAACTATGAAAGGTGTAGTTCTACATTCCATTAGTATGACACTGTTGAATCGTGGGTTTCAGTAGTAGCTTCATCCAAAATTTTCAGGGGATGGTGGACCACATGTTGCGTAATATTTTCTTGAGGCTATCTTATCTATATTCAATAATTTAGAGAACCCCCTAGAGTAGAGGGTCAAAATAGCGTCTTATATTCTTTTTGAATCATCCAAGAGGTGGTGGGACATAATAACCTTGGAAGATGGGTATTAAGACATGGTATTCGATGACTTCAAGAAAATATTCTATGACTCTTTCATTCCCTAGACTATAAGGGAAGTCAGAGCTCTAGAGTTTATGAACCTATAGAAAGGGATAATATTAGATATGGAATAATCTTCCCATTTCACAGAGTTGTAGAAGAACACTCCAATTATAGTTTTGGATGTTCTTATGACCACTAGACGATTTAAGGATGGGATCATTTACACCATTCAACATCTCATCAACATATATAGGTTAATTAACATTTATGAAATCATTGATTAAGACTTAATTAAAGAGTGGAACATTCTAGATGATGAATGTGAGAGTTAGGTACGTTCAACACCAGGAGCATCCAGTGGATCGTATTCTAGGATAAAGATATGTTTTGAGGATACTCATAGAGGGATCAGTAGTCAGGATCCTCATTCCAAGAGTTTTCAGGCCTTCCATAAATGAGGGAAGCCATGAAACACATATTCTTATTGTCCATAGGATCTAGCCGAGTGTAGAGGATATTGACGGATGTGTTATGTCAAGAACTTTTGTAGGATATTACCTCTAGTTAATATATTTGTGGGATCTAAAACTACTCATCAGTATGGGGAGGGGCTAGTGGGATCACAACCGAAAGATAGATGGAATACCACTAGTACATCAGACCATTATGGTGATCAAGGAATTGGAAGTCGTACTTTTGATTCTCACCACCAGTAGTGTGAGCATGTTCATGGAACCAAGTCAGTGACTCAAGGACATGGTATAATCCAATTACATGTAGTCTAGTCTATGCTATAAGAGCAGAGCACTGAAACATCCACTATTTGAGGTACTATTCTAGTTTCCTCTACTTTAGTTTCAAGATTATTTAACACATGTGTGTCACAATCATTTGTATATAATACTGGAATGGGATGTCTGGGTCTTCATATTTAACAATATAATGTAGTCATGATGCTATAGACACCCTTAAGTATCCATTTAGAGGGACTTCTCCACCTTAGGGACTCTCCCATTGAGATAGGTGGTTACTATTTCATATGAAATCTTTATATCCTCATCATGAAATGATTTGATGTAATCCTTGGTATAGACTGGTTAGCTCCCTATCAAGCCTACATTAACTGATATCATCACAGGGTGAAATTTACATCACCCAAGGGAAGTAGGAATGTGTGTAAGGATAAATTGGATGTGAAATATTTATGTCAGAATTCAAGTAGCAGAAGCAGGGTAATGTGAAAGCATGGATTGATAGTAATTTCCTAGATGAACATGGCATAAAACCTATAGTTTTTCATCTTGTATTAGGGTGCTTCAAGGATATATTTTTGGATAAATTCTATGGTATACCTCTATTATGAGAGGTATATTTTACTATTGATCTTGTTCCAAGATTAGTGCTAATGACCACTAATCCTTATAGGATGGAACCTAAAGATCTTCTCTAAATTAAGAAGAATTTGGAGTGTCTAAAAGATAAAGTCTTTACATGCCCTGAAAATTCCCCATGGGGTTCAATAATTCTTTTTTTCAAGAAGGATGATGATACCCTTAGGATCTATGTAGATTATTGTTAGTTGAATCGTATCATGATAATGCATCTATATCTATTCCCTATAATCGACGAAATCATTTACCAGATTTAAGTGGGAAGGTGTTTCCCAAAATAGATCTGATGTTTGGCTATTATCAGGTTCATGTTAGGTTTTAGAAATGCATCACATTGATTTTGGGAGGTATGGTCTCTATGAGTAATTGGTTACTTCATTCGTACTCACAAGCACACATAATGTTATCATAGACCTTATGAATATATTTTTCCACCCATATATGGATTCATTTTTGGCCTCCTTTATTGAAATTATACTGGTCTATTCACACTCTATATATGACTATGAAACCCATCTTGAGATCATGCTGAATACACTAAGAGATCTACAGATTTATGCTAAGCACATAAAGTACCACTTCAATATTGAAAATGTCAATTTCTTGGGTCACGTTTTCTTGGAGATAAGAGTTTTATTAGACCTATAGAAAGTGAGAGTTTTACTTTCATATGAGCAGCCCGCCAATTTCATTTAAATCCAATGTTTCTAGGGAATTTTTGGAAATTATAGATGATTCATCCTATATTTTTCATTCCATGCAGAAACACTTATGAGAAAAACTATGAAGGGTGTGAAATTTTCTTCGTGAGAAACTTCTAAAGCATCCTTTCAGGAGCTGAAGGGTCATTTGACTTGAGCAGCAATAGTTAATCTTTTGGAGCAAGGAATAAATTGTATTGTATATTTTGAAACATCATTTAATTTGATTTTAGCTCTTATGATATTAGGAAAAAGGGTTGTCACATACAACTCTCTTAAATTGATGCCTCATGAGCAGAATTACCGAATGCATGATCTGAAGCACTCTATTGTTGTGCATGCCGTATGATATTGGAGACACTTTGGATATGGTGAGTGTTTTTGTGGAATTAAAAGAACACAAAATCCTAAATTATATCTTTAAACTGTAGTTTCTCAATCTCAGGTAGCATAAGTGGGTGGACTAATAAAAATGGTTTAATTTTTAACTTGCCTAACACCTAGTTAGGGAAATTTTGTTGCTGATGCTCTGAGCTGGAGGACTCAGAAACATGTATTTCATGAATCTAGTGGGGAATGTAATATTATCAACAAATTCACAGAAATACACATTGAGGATTGGCATGACCATATGATGACTATCCTAATAGCCTTATCAATGAATTCTACTATTTTGCGATGGGTATAAATGAGATAGTTTTATTATCCCAAAGGAATTTTGCTAATGAAAAATGTTTCTAATGATGATACATCTTTAGGTTGGACTATGGATAGGGATAATACCTTATTATTCCATTAGTTTTTATGAGTTCTAGATGGCATTACAGAGGATCTGATTTGGGAATTATGAACCATAGAATGGCCTTTTGACCCTTGTGTAACCAAAATGTTTTGCGATCACCATCTCCAATATTGGTAACCTAATATGAAATTTGAGATTTTTTGAATCATCAATCACTGTTACGCATGTAAGTACGTGATGGGATAACATCATCATTTATAAGGGATTTTACTCTAATTTTCTATTCCTGAGTGGAAATGGGTCAATGTTTCAATGGAATTTGTGACAGGTCTACCCAGATCACCTCAAAGGAACAATACAATGTGGGTTAACATTGATCATTTGATGATGGTAAAACATTTTTTCCAATGAAAGAGACCTTATCAATAGATTATCTAGGAGGGATATATTTCATAGAGGTTTTATGTTTTCATTGATATCATCAATCTATCATTTCCAAAAGAGATGGTAATTTTATGTCACAGTTCTAGAAGGGGTTTTACAAGGCCTTTGGTATAGAGGTAATTTTGAGAATGACCTGTCACCCATAGACTGATGGAAAAATTGAGAATACAATCATAGTGATGGAGGAAATACTCTATGCATGAATCCTTGAGTTTGTGGGTTTCTGGGAAAAACAAATTCCTCTCATAGAGTTTTATTTTAAAAATAGATTTTTGGATATCATCGATATGGATCCTTATGAAATTGTATATGGTAGTCCTTTTCTATCACCTATGTGATGGATAAAGGTAGGATAATTATTTGTTCTTGGAATATGACTCATGAATGATACTATAGATCATGTATAGATAATCTGAATTTACATGTTGATAGAGTAGTACAAACTAAAATCATACTCTAATATACACTGGTGACCTCTTGAGTTTGAGGCCAGAGCTCAAGTTTTCTTTTAAGTCGTGCCCATTTTGGGGAATATACATATTCAAAAGTAGGGTAAGTTTTTACCAAGGTTCATTTGACCCTTCATGGTTTTGAAATGGATCGGACTAGTGGCCTAGAAGTTGGAACATACTTAGAGATACTGGTCCATGTATGATTTCTTCCATGTATCTGAGATTTGTTGATATGATATAGAGTTGTCACATGTCTTTCGGACTAATGAGTTATAATATGATATGGATTCTTCCTTCAAGGAGTAACTAGTTTTTATAGTGGAGAAAAGTTTGAAGAAACTCTGAGGAATGTCTATTTCTTTGGTATTAGTGCTATAGAATACTGGTTGGGTACAGGATGAGACATAGGAGTGGGAAGATGATATACATTCTCATTGTCCAGAACATATCATAGACTATACCTACCTACCTTATAAGTCCAACTCATTGAAGAGTTTTTTTAAGGAGGGGAGACTGTAATGACACATCCTTTCATGAAGGTATGGGTCTTTTTCTTCTATTTGAATCTCTTATTTAATCTATCTAATGGTATTCTATAGCCTAAGGAATCTCCCATTAAAATTAAGGGATTGTAAGGATCCTGGAGATCCTAGAAATGGGATATGTAACTGGGACACACATTTTTAATGAAACCATGCAACCCAAGGTACCTGACCGTGCAACTAGAGATAGGGGCACCTATGGGGTACATTGTTTGTCTGCAACAATGTGACCCGAGTTACATGACCATGCAACAATTATAGATTTTAAAATAGTGGGTTATTCCACAATTTGTAAACTATTCCCTTAAACCACGAGACTTGATATTTTAGGGTGAAATGTCATTTTCTCCCTCCAATTAAACCATAATACTTACTTAATTTTCACCTTGTTTATCCAACGTCTCAAACATGATATCCTCCTCCTTGTATGTCTATAACACCCGAACCTATTCAATGAATAAACTTCTTGATCTATTATCTGATCTTCAATTTATATGATATATTGGATATGTCTTCATATGAACCCATAGTATACGAACTCTGATAAAAGTTAATATATGAATACATTGTTCTATTTATTCTCAAGAATAATGCATCCTATTTTTAGGGTGTTTATCATTTCATAGATAGATTATAAACTTCTTCAAATATGTGTCCAATATTAAGAGTGGAATCATTTGCAACCTTGAGGTAGGTGGTTCTATCATTTTCCCTATGACTTTCGTCATTTAATAATTACGTTGTTATGCAGTGTGCCGACTTTTTCCCAACATCTCCATTATATTGGTTACTTCATTTCTAATTTATTATTTCACCTTAATACATGTTTATTAGTCCTTTTATGGTAGTTTAGAGCTTGAAAATACAATATATGGTCACCCCATTGGTCTTCCACTTAGAATTGTATATTTTTTATAATTGGTTTAAAATGCCTAGAACTCTGAATGAGATAATGATGTGACTTATAAATAATGGTTCCCTTTTAAAATGAATGGTTAATGGAACCTGAGGCACCTCTTAGGTGTCTAGTTCAACATATCATTAAAATTTCTCTATTATGGATGTTTTTTCAATGATCATGTATTCCTCTAAATGGCCCTTTAAGCATTATATATTGTGTATCCATGTTTTTATTGAATTAAATAAGATATGTTGAATTTATCACATGGATTTTATTATATATGATAGGATTCCTTGTAGAGACCCGAAGCCTGACGTACATGGACATTACATTACTTTTGCGGAATACTTAATACATAACAAAAACAGACACATAAGGATCGTAATAGTTTAGTGTCTTTGGAAACTCGGAATATAATATTCTAAACGTGGTGAAAGATCTTCAACATCTCCCATAAAGATCTTAATTTTTTTACCTAAAACCTTTCTTTATATCATGAGGAAAAGAAAACATAAAAGGGTGAGCTCAAATTCTCAGTAAGGGTAAACAAAAAATATCAATCACATCATATTCATAAGAACATAACATTTTGGAAATCTTAACCTGCAAAAGAGAGCATAATTTCATAACATGGGATAAATCATGGAAGTGAAATGTATCCATAATAATAATAAATTAAAACATGAAACTTTGTGGCATTAACACATAATCATAGAGAATCATTTCATGTTATTCAAGACTCATTGCCAAGACTATCTTAGTGGACAAAGTCCCTTTCTGAATCGAGTAACCCTCGTTTCAGTCCTGTTTCACTGAACCATTATAACCTACCATTCCATCCATGTCTATCTCATGAGATATAAAATCTTTACCCAATGTATTGGAGGGAGATATAGGTCCCACCCATCTCATAATGATACCATTATTATGTGTGCCACAAAATCATAAACCATACATCATTGCATAACCCGTGTAATAAAAATGGGAATCTTAAACATCATGACATCGTAAAACAATTCATATACGATAAAGGAATTAATAAAAATAATTCCTTCACAACATAATCAAATCAATGTAATAATAAGGATAAAATCAGAACCCTTTATTATCTTAGATGGAAAATAATTTTGATAAAACACTTGAACTTCATTCTTGAGGAAAATATCCTTTCTACTTCAAAAACACTTTTCCTTTCTTAACATGTCGTAAAATTATAAAATAAAATAAGTTGATTAAAAATAAACTTGAAAACATGTAAAGGAAGCTTCTTGGAAATAATGTTTTAAAAATCCATTCAAGCCTGTATAAGTTAAAAAAACATTCTTCGTACTTTTGTCGGAAAAGTCAAAAAGTACCTCGTACGAAAAAAACGACAAAAGATTCCTTTCATATTCTTTACTAAAAACTCACCGAAGTGTAAAATTGGATTTAAACTAGTGTAAGTGGATGGAAACAATATTACATATTGATGGAACATGGATGTGGATGATAAAATACACCCCAATAAATACTTACAAATAAACAATCTCGAATAAAAATGAGATTGTGATATTTCCCTTACCTTAGGTCTGATTTTCTTCGTATGTGTCCGAACCTACTGTATAATGATTTAAATAATGTCATTGACTTATTACAGAATCATATTCATTGTTATGATATCATATATGGTTCACTTATGACATTATATTACCCGTTCTTTTGTAAATTCCATGTTAAAGAAGCGTTTTGGGTAAAATCGTTTCATTTATCGTAGGTGTTTTGAATTGTTGTTCTTGACATTATTATTACTTATATCATGATTTACTTACTTTCAGAATATAAAATATTATTTATATATCATATATATTCAGTATATATATATATATATAATAGATAGATAAATGAAATGAAAAACACCGTTCATGGAGACGGTAGTCCGTACGTACGCATGAACGCTGTTTTTCTTTCCTTATTGTCTTGAATGGAAGTAAGTAGATGACATACATATATATATATATATATATACATAAATCCAGTATCATTATTATGTCATATATTTCATTAGTACTTATTATATATACTTTATAATCATTCATGAATGGTTAATCATTAAGAATGAATCTCATCGCATCGTGGAGACGGTAGTCCGTACGTACGCACGAGCGATGATATCATTTCCATAATTATTGAATTGAATTGGAGTGGATTATACAATATATCAGAATCAATATGATGTTTTAAAAACTATGTATAGTTATTCTTTACACCATTATACCCATCCATGTAAGGTGGTGGTGGGAAATAGATTACACCATGGCGTGGAGACGGTATTCCGTACGTACGCACGCGCGGTGATTTCTTTTTCCGTAGGATGGATAGATGGTGAAATAGGGTTGTTTCATACTTAAAATAACATATCAGTATATGAGTGATACTGATGTTATTACTTCATAATGAAACTACCTAAGAAGAAGAAGTGGAAGAAGAAATAAAGATGAAAGAATTGGTAATGGTAATTACCTCTTCTTTGAAGCGCCTCTTTGAGACCTCCTCTTAGGGCACTAAAATTGGTCTTTGAGGAAGACCAGAACCTCTAAGATATTTCTAGGGAAGTGGAGAAGAGATTTTGGCAGGGTTTGTCCGAGCATGAGTTCTCAAATTGGTGTGAGGAGGATGGGGAGGAGGTGTCCTTTTATAAGGGAGGAGAGGGGCACCTTAGGAATACCTCAAAATATTATTTTATATTAAAGTCAAAATCGGTTTATAATGGTTCCAAAGGGTCTTATTTCGGAGCTAAAGTGGGGATGGGTCGAAATCCTATAAACCAATAAGATTTAGACAAGTTTAGGGTATTATTTTAACCTTATCAATTAGATTTAACTCTAAGTTAAATAATTTAACTTTTACCGTGTCTTTTTGTTTTCTTTCACTATATGGTTAATACACTTACTATAACATGCCAAACGAACCCCAAATTATTTATTATTAATACATATATCCTTATCTAAGTCATTTGGCCAAAACTTAGATTTTTAGGAATAAAATAACAATTTATAATATAATATTTGATTTAAAAACTATTTTGTCAATTTTGACACTATTTGATATATGATTTTTGTGAAAGTCATAACAGAATTATATGTTCGAAACAAGTTGATTAAATAAACCCTAATATATCATAGTAACCTAGAAAATTAGTGGAATTCATAAAAAGTCTCAAATTACATTTATTTGAGCATTTATAACATCAATTATGTTAATATTTCCTTAAAAGGGTAATTACTGCATAATCGTTGTGTCATAAATAAATTAAATTATTTAAAGTCTAAAAATTATAAATAAAATATCATTATGTATGAAATCTTTTTAGCTTTCTAATTAATATTTATAGTCGAATTTATCTTATGTATAACCCCATATTAAAAATGTTTTAGTTATTAAACTTTGATTTTAACTATTTTAACTATTCATTAAATAAAATAATATTAAATGTCATAATCTAATCTAAGTGGACCTAAATGGTCATATTATATTCATAAGGTTGTTTTTGGTCGAATTACACTTATCCAATAGAATTAGGACATGTGTTAGAGTAATAGTAATATCATATTTACCCTTAGTTACCCTATTTACTATTAACCGTGGAAAAAAAAAGTAAAAAGTTACTATTCACCAAAAATTATTTTCATCTCATTGAACCACATTTTAGTCCTTGATATTAACCGTGTCTGTCGGATTTTCGAAATTCCATTCACAGAAGCGGTAAAATTAAGTTTTATGCAAAATTCAGTTTTTAACCTACCACTTAGTGGTTTCACTATTCATCGAAAATTGAAAGTTTTCAGAAAAATACCAAAAATTAGGCCTAAGCTATATTTGATTTTATGAACTCAAAAATGATGCCTATTTTACCAAATTCAAAACATATCAGTTGCATTATCTAATTTAAAAATTAATTCTCGTCGTCAAAACAAATAGCGTGTTTTTAAGAGATAATAACTATCAAAAGATTGACACTAGTTTATAACTGGTTTAAATGTGAAATTACATCCAATGACCAACATTGTATTAAATTGTAAAAATATATTCTAAATATACTTTAAAACCACTCAAATTAATAATTTATCACTATTAATTATTTCGATTAAAAAAGTTGTTTTTAATTAAAATTTAGTAATTTTCACTATTCATCAGAATATGAATGTTCTCCGAAAAGTACACAAATTTCACCCTAAGATAATTTTGATATTACGAATCCAAAAATGAATTCCATTTTGAAAAATAAAATTTAAAAAATTTCAAAAAGTGGTTATTACTATTCATAACGACTAGTTTTAATAATATCTTAATAGCATATCGTTGTTTAGCGAAACTCGGTATTGCGTACTACACACGCTATCGAGGAAGGTCGCGATTGCGTGTAATGCAAGGCAAGTCAAGGATGCGTGTTGTGCAAGCTGCTTTTGGTGTAGCGTACAACACAAGACATTAGTGAAATTAAAAAGAATATTTTTCATAAAATCTTGGGCTGTTACATTCTACCCCCCTTAAAATGAATTTCGCCCTCGAAATTCGTCGGGGTTATAAATGGTTTACTATTCGAAAGTTTCTTTAATAGAAACCCACACCGTAAAAAGGAATACCAATACAATTATTTTAAAACAAAAGTATGAAACTTAACGGTTACCCAAATAAACTAATCACTGGGTTTCCACATAGGTGAAAATATGGATATGGAAGAAAAATCTAACCATCATGTTCTGATGGAGAGTGGTAGAGAACATGGCTATGGAAAAGCCAACAATCACAAATCCATAAATTTGTGACGATCTAAGGTACCATCCGATTCATCAGGTATAAGATCACTAGGACAACATTTTTGGTTTTCAAGATCATTTCCCTAAAGTTGAAAATTTGAATTAGAATAAATACTTTCTTTATTTTGGTACAATCTCACTGTTGTTCATGCCTTGAACAATTTCCACTTCATCTCTTAAATAAATGAAGTTGAATTTGTTATTCGTGAAGTGTTAGCAGATCATGTGATAGAATGACGGGTCATTCCATCTGTCTCAAACAAAAGGTTAGCAAAAATTATATACATAAGTCGATCTATAGTGAGATTAATCATATATGGTTCTTAAAATGGACTTATACTTCATATATCATACTGCTTAATATAATAAAACTAGTTTCTATTAAACAGGGACTTCCTGTAGGCCAGTGGTAGGCGATAAAGGCCAGTCGCATTTCAGTTGTGGGTTCGATTCCCATAGGCTTGTCCGAAGCGATGCGCTGTCGCCCGTCCTGCAGGTTTTCCTTTTTCTAAAACTACATTACTATAACATCCCATCAATAATATCGAAAAAAAACTTCTATCCTTAAACAATACTCACTTATGTCCAACATAATCCATTTCAATCTTTAGGCTTATCCATAATACTGCAGTCCACTCTCATAACATAGTGAAAACGATTACCAGAGATTTAATACCATCGTTGATCCCCATATATCATAAGATATGTTTTTTTGGCCACATTACAAACATTCAAAGTCCTTAATCATGTATTCTCTTGAATACCTTAGTGAAAACATGAATGCAGTTTAAAGTTAACACTTTCCACATACCAAAATCCTCAAAATTCGATATACTCAAACCAAGATATCACTTAGTCCTTATATCAATCATGAGATCATGAATACTATTAGACATTTCATTTTCTCGTTTTCCCTTCATTATGTGCATATCATCTTATTTCCAAAAAATATCTCAATCACTTTGAATACCACATCAATAAATATTGCAATACTCAATGATACAACATTATTTTGGAATCCCATTACATAAACACTTAATCATTCCACCACATCGTTGTCATATTCAACATTGCCAATAGTGATCGCATGTGACTTCCCTTTGTCCTTTGCCTTCAGTGGTTGCTCATGTTGATCATCACTAACCCTTGGATTGGGGCATCTATTAGCATAATGCCCCATTTCCTTGCACTTGAAGCATTGAAGTGTTGTTGGTGCGTTCTCTGCAGTGTTTGCTTTATTCCCATCATTAGAAACCCTTTTTCCATTACTTCAACACTCAGCTACTCGATGACCTTCTTTTCCACACTTAAAACATTTTCTAGTCCCTTTAAGACAATCTCCACCATGCTTATTTCCACACTTTGTGCATAAGGAAACATTCATCTTATTTTCACCTTTATTCTGAGATTTCTCCTTGAACTCAATCTTTCGTTTCTTGTCAAAACCATGAGATGGATATGTAACACCAACTTCCATTTCTACCTTGATAGCACAACGCACAATTTCTTCATAGCTACTGAAGTCTCTTATAGATAATTCCCTTCAAAGACTTGGTTTTAAGCCACTGAAAAATCGATCAACTTTACTTTCAGGTTGGATGATAATGCCAGATGCATACCTTGAAAGTCTTGTAAAATTCGCTTCGTATATACCAACAGATTCATCATCCGTTTTCTTTAGTTCAAGAAACTCTTTCTCCATCTTTGTTCGAAGAATACGAGGGAAGTACTTATTGAAAAATAAGTTCTTGAACTCGTCCCATTCCATGGACTCAATTTCATCTCTTTGCCTTGTATTATTGATAAGATTCCACCATTGATCAGCATCTCCTTACAAACGATACACTGCTAGGATGACTTAATCATGTTCAGAACAATGAAGAAATGGAAATATCTTTTCAGTGGTACTGATCCATTGTTCAGCAACAAGTGGATCAGAAGACCCACTGAAAGAAGGTGGACGTTACCTCATGAAGGACTCAATAGAATATTGTTCCCTTCTCTGCTTATTTGGAAGTCCAAAATGACTCATAGCTTGTGTAAGTATAGCAATAAGATTTTTCACTCCATCTCCCATAACATTTGTTTGTTCAGGAGGACAATCATTGCATTGTCCATTGCATTGATCAACACGGTTCCTTCGGGTTCCAGCCATCGTCTAAAACCCAAAAAGAATAGTGTGAGAGGCAAAAATCATGCTAGGGAAAACAACATAATAAAGGTGGAGTATCCTCAATATCTAACATCTTAGGTTAAATTCTACGATCGTTACCATAGTTCTAGGACTGTATCCTATACGTATACTTATCCTTAGGGACATCCCTAGACATACCTTATAAATATGTCTAGGGATATCACTAAAGTTCTGGCATCCTAGTTTCCAAAGGTTGACTAAACCTTTCCTCTGATACCAACTGTAGAGACCCGAAGCCTGACATACATGGACATTACATTACTTTTGCGGAATACTTAATACATAACAAAAACATACACACAAGGATCGTAATAGTTTAGTGTCTTTGGAAACTCGGAATATAATCTTCTAAACGTGGTGAAAGATCTTCAACATCTCCCATAAAGATAATCCTTTTTTTTACCTAAAACCTTTCTTTATATCCTGGGGAAAAGAAAACATAAAAGGGTGAGCTCAAATGCTCAGTATGGGTAAACAAAAGAAATATCAATCACATCACATTCATAAGAACATAACATTTTGGAAATCTTAACCTGCAAAAGAGAGCATTATTTCCTAACATGGGATAAATCATGGCATTGAAATGTAACCACAATAATAATAACATAAAACATGAAACTTTGTGGCATTCACACATAATCATAGAGAATCATTTCATGTTAGTCAAGACTCATTGCCAAGACTATCTTAGTGGACAAAGTCCCTTTCTAAATCGAGTAACCCTTGTTTCAGTCCTGTTTCACTGAACCGGTATAACCTACCATTCCAGCCATGTCTATCTCATGAGATATAAAATCTTTACCCAATGCATTGGAGGGAGATATAGGTCCCACCCATCTCATAATGATACCATTATTATGTGTGCCACAAAATCATAAACCATACATCATTGCATAACCCGTGTAATAAAAATCGGAATCTTAAACATCATGACATCGTAAAACAATTCATATATGATAAAGGAATTCATAAAAATAATTCCTTCACAACATAATCAAATCAATGTAATAATAGGGGTAAAAACAGAACCCTTTATTATCTTAGATGGAAAATAATTTTGATAAAACACTTGAACTTCATTCTTGAGAAAAATAACCTTTCTACTTCAAAAACACTTTTCCTTTCTTAACATGTCGTAAAATTATAAAATAAAAGAAGTTGATTAAAAATAAACATGAAAACTTGTAAAGGAAGCTTCTTGGAAATAATTTTTTAAAAATCCATTCATGCCTGTATAAGTTAAAAAAACATTCTTCGTACTTTTGTCGGAAAAGTCAAAAAGTACCTCGTACGAAAAAAAACGACAAAAGATTCCTTTCATATTCTTTACTAAAAACTCACCGAAGGGTAAAATTGTATTTAAACTAGTGTAAGTGGATGGAAACAATATTACATATTGATGGAATATGGATGTGGATGATAAAATACACCCCAATAAATACTTACGAATAAACAATCTCGGATAAAAATGAGATTGTGATATTTCCCTTACCTTAGGTCCGATTTGCTTCGTATGTGTCCGAACCTCCTGTATAATGATTTAAATAATGTCATTAACTTATTACAGAATCATATTCATTGTTATTATATCATATATGGTTCACTTATGACATTATATTACCCGTTCTTTTGTAAATTCCATGTTAAAGAAGCATTTTGGGTAAAATCTTTTCATTTATCGAAGGTGTTTTGACTTGTTGTTCTTGACATTATTATTACTTATATCATGATTTACTTACTTCCAGAATATAAAATATGATTTATATATCATATATATTCAGTATATATATATATATATATATAATAGATAGATAAATGAAATGAAATACACCGTTCATGGAGACGGTAGTCCGTACGTACGTATGAACGCTGTTTTTCTTTCCTTATTGTCTTGAATGGAAGTAAGTAGATGACATACATATATATATATACATAAATAAAGTATCATTATTATTTCATATATTTCATTAGTACTTATTATATATACTTTATAATCATTCATGAATGGTTAATCATTAAGAATGAATCTCATCGCGTCGTGGAGACGGTAGTCCGTACGTACGCACGAGCGATGATATCATTTCCATAATTATTGAATTGAATTGGAGTGGATTATACAATATATCAGAATCAATATGATGTTTTAATAACTATGTATAATTATTCTTTACACCATTATACCCATCCATGTAAGGTGGTGGTGGAAAATAGATTACACCACGGCGTGGAGACGGTATTCCGTACGTACGCACGCGCGGTGATTTCTTTTTCCGTAGGATGGATAGATGGTGAAATAGGGTTGTTTCATACTTAAAATAACATATCAGTATATGAGTGATACTGATGTTATTACTTCATAATGAAACAACCTAAGAAGATGAAGTGGAAGAAGAAATAAAGATGAAAGAATTGGTAACGGTAATTACCTCTTCTTTGAAACGCCTCTTTGAGACCTCCTCTTAGGGCACTAAAATTGGTCTTTGAGGAAGACCAGAACCTCTAGGATGTTTCTAGGGAAGTGGAGAAGAGATTTTGTCAGGGGTTGGCCGAGGTTGAGTGCTCAAATTGGTGTGAGGAGGAGGGGGAGGAGGTGTCCTTTTATAAGGGAGGAGAGGGGCACCTTAGGAATACCTCAAAATATTATTTTATATTAAAGTCAAAATCGGTTTATAATGGTTCCAAAGGGTCTTATTTCGGATCTAAAGTGGGGATGGGTCGAAATCATATCAAACAATAAGATTTAGACAAGTTTAGGGTATTATTTTAACCTTATCAATTAGATTTAACTCTATGTTGAATAATTTTACTTTTACCGTGTCTTTTTGTTTTCTTTCACTATATGGTTAATACACTTACTATAACATGCCAAACGAACCCCAAATTGTTTATTATTAATAAATATATCCTTATCTAAGTCATTTGGACGAAACTTAGATTTTTAGGAATAAAATAACAATTTATAATATAATATTTGATTTAAAAACTATTTTGTCAATATTGACACTATTTGATATATGATTTTTGTGAAAGTCATAATAGAATTATATGTTCGAAACAAGTTTATTAAATCAACACTAAGATATCATAGTAACCTAGAAAATTATTGGAATTCATAAAAAGTCTCAAATTAAATTCATTTGAGCATTTATAACATCAATTATGTTAATATTTCCTTAAAAGGGTAATTACTGCATCATTGTTGTGTCATAAATAAATTAATTTATTTAAAGTCTAAAAATTATAAATAAAATATCATTATGTAGGAAATCATTTTATCTTTCTAATGAATATTTATAGTCGAATTTATCTTATGTATAACCCCATATTAAAAATGTTTTAGTTATTAAACTTTGATTTTAACTATTTTAGCTATTCATTAAATAAAATAATATTAAATGTCACAATCTAATCTAAGTGGACCTAAATGGTCATATTATATTCATAAGGTTTTTTTTGGTCGAATTACACTTATCCAATAGAATTAGGACATGTGTTAGGGTAATATTAATATCATATTTACCCTTAGTTACCCTATTTACTATTAACCGTGGTAAAAAAAAGTAAATAGTTACTATTCACCAAAAATTATTTTCATCTCATTGAACCACATTTTAGTCCTTGATATTAACTGTGTTTGTCGGATTTTCGAAATTCCATTCACAGAAGCAGTAAAATTAAGGTTTATGCAAAATTCAGTTTTTAACCTACCACTTAGTGGTTTCACTATTCATCGAAAATTGAAAGTTTTCAGAAAAATACCAAAAATTAGGCCTAAGCTATATTTGATATTATGAACTCAAAAATGATGTCTATTTTACCAAATTCAAAACAAATCAGTTGCATTAACTAATTTAAAAATTAATTATCGTCGTCAAAACAAATAGCGTGTTTTTAAGAGATAATAACTATTAAAAGATTGACACTAGTTTATAACTGGTTTAAATGTGAAATTACATCCAATGACCAACATTGTATTAAATTGTAAAAATATATTATAAATATACTTTAAAACCACTCAAATTAATAATTTATCACTATTAATTATTTCGATTAAAAAAGTTGTTTTTAATTAATATTTAGTAATTTTCACTATTCATCAGAATATGAAAGTTATCCGAAAAGTACCAAAATTTCACCCTAAGCTAATTTCGATATTACGAATCCAAAAATGAATTCCATTTTGAAAAATAAAATTTACAAAATTTCAAAAAGTGGTTATTACTATTCATAACGGCTAGTTTTAATAATATCATAATAGCATATCGTTGTTTAGAGAAACTCGGTATTGCGTACTACACACGCTATCGAGGAAGGTCGCGATTGCGTGTAATGCAAGGCAAGTAAAGGATGCGTGTTGTGCAAGCTCCTTTTGGTGTAGCATACAACACAAGACATTAGTGAAATTAAAAAGAATATTTTTCATAAAATCTTGGGCTGTTACGTTCCTTACCTTTAATGAATCAATTTTCTATTAAATGGAATGACCCCATGGGATTGTAAAACCATGCCCCTTGTTTATGATTATATGAATGTTCATTGAGAATGAAAATTATTTAGTTATAATTGAACTTTTATAATGAAATGAATAAGGGGTGATCATTTTTTTAAATGATTATCCCCGTTATATATATATATTTGGTCTTGATTAAATATATATAAGTGAGATATTGACCTATTGCAATTATACATATAATACACATTTATTGAGGCGGTGTAGGACTGAAGGGGTGTTCATCCAGGAGGGAAATCACACTACCTTAAATATAGTGTGGAGCATAAAATCTTACACTTGTGATACGGTATTGGAAATGGAATTTATGAGCCATGGTACATGATTAATTTTTTTCCATGGGGGCTCACTCTCCATCACGAGTGTTGTTACTTGATGTCTCACACTTTTCTTGGGATATAGTGAATGTACCTTATTGTGTGAGCTTATTGACTCATTAGACTAGTGATGGATGTCTAAGATATGACAATTTCCAACCAGCCCTATTATTCCAACTATATAGCCACTTACATCCAAAAATATTAGATTAATATAGGTGGATCCAATATATAATTATACTATATATATAATACAACTATATATTTATAAAGTAGATCTTCACGATTCTATTCTAGCCATGAGCTAAATCAGGTAGACCCTCCATGTGTCCAATAGGATCCTGAGAGGGGTGGTTATTTTATTTCAATATTTTTTTTCTTTTCTACTCATAAATGTGTGCTTTTTAGTTATGATCACTACCCAGATTACATGTTGACACTGTAGGTGGTGAAATACTCATATTTATACATCACACCCAAGTCGGGATACATGTTTTTACCTCAAAAAACTGTATTTATGTATTTATCGACAATGTAAGAGTCCATAATATAGGTTGTTGATTTTCATACCAAGTCAGAGATTAGGAGAAGTGGATCGAGCATATGCTTGAGATGATTATGGAGTAGTTTCTATCTTTTTATCTATTTTTACTATTATATAGAATTATTTTATCTTCTTTTTTTATATTACATCATTATATGAATCATGTATTGACACTACCATATAAGATATTGTATTATTATCATATGTTTAGTTGATTCTTCATCTGTTTACTTATTCATTTAACTCATTATTATTCATTAGTTTATTGATTCTATTTGATTATATTATGCTTGTACTAATGTTTTGTGTTTAATGGTTTATTCCACTATGCTACACTAAAAAGTGGTTACATTCTCCCCACCATTGCAGATTTACATAATTTCTATTATTCCACAGCCTCTAGCATACAGAGAGGCATGCTTGACCCCATGTGACCCACCAGCATAGGGGCACAGGTTAAGTGGTCCCTTATTTGTTAGGGTATATTATTTTATATCCTTAAGGGATTCAAAGAAAATGTTTTAGTAAGAACATAACTCTATTGATTCTAGGGCCTTACAACCATGTTTGGAAAAGGAAATGTGGATAAATTTTTTTAAAAAAATTATATAAATTAATTATTGAGAAAAAATGACTTTGATCAATCATTTTATATTATAAAAACCATTCTTGAACATCGTATTTAGCAAATATTTTTAAGGAATGAAAAATATTCATGTAGAAATTAATAAAAAAACATTCTTACTTTAAAAAATTTCTTATATACGTTTGAGATACAAATAAGGTTAAAATGGAAATAAGACTTGAAAAAACTAGAAATGGATGGTTTTAAATAATGATTATTGGGTTTAATGTAGAAAATTAAAATAATTACCCCAAAAAAAATATAATCTTAAACAATCCTAAATAAGGATGAGATTATAAAATATATCCTTACCTTAGGTCATACTTCCATCATGTTTTATTTTAACCACCTATATAATAAATTTAATTTCCATATAAATATGTATATAAATACATATAAAATCATATATGATCCATATATTACATTTCAAAAGATATTTTTTATTCATTAAACATTAAAATCATCTTTTATGGGTGTTAAATATTTTATTTTAAAATTAACATTCAATTTTTTTATTTTAGTCATTTCCAAGTTCTAGTTGATTAATCGTTTACTGAATTTTAATCATGATAAAAATTTCACAAATATTCATTACATAAGTATTTATAATCATTGGTGAATAGAGGACATGAAAAATTAATCACATCTCTTTGTGGAGGTGGTAGTCTACACGTATGCGTGAGTGATGTTATCATTTTGTTAGTAGTGAAATGGTAAGATGTTAAATTATTTATAAAATTTAATGACTAAAAATTATCTTATAATTTTAATATATTTTAATTTTATCCACAATAATAACCCCCCATTAATGGGGTTTAAAAAAAATAAATACATCACTTTTTGAGGCTTTAGGCCTCACATATGCATGGATGATGCCTTTATTTCAAATTTTTGGAGAAGGAGACATATAATGGTTGAAACCTCATGAAAATAAAATATAAATTAATGTGATATAATTTTTTTTATCATCATGGTAATAATAGATTCAATAGAGGAAATTACATGGTTAATAGTTATACCTCTTTTTTGGGTAACCTCCTTAAGTTTTTACATAATGCATTCATAAGATAGTATAGTGATCAATGTTGGACTTCAAGGAATTGAGGGTGGATTTTTGTAAATTCTTTTGTAAATTTATTTCTTTGATAATAGTCTCTTTATGTATGCAAAAGATTTTTTATGTGGTGTCCCTTTATAAGAGAGGGAGAGGACTATCATTGAATTTTTAAAATATTATAATATATTAACATCTTAGTCAAGGTAAATATCCCATAGATTACTCAAAATAGAATGGGATATGACATATAGTTGAAAAAGACCTAATATATGATTTATAATTTTTATCAGTCATTTTATGCATTATAATATTAGTATAACCCCCTATACATAAACTCATTTTAACCTAAACTATTTTCATATTGGATTATTATTTTTAAATTTCATTATGACAAAAAATTTTGTAGAAAAAAATTAATTATATTAAATATGTTTATTTGAAATATGGAATCCAAGTTAACTTTTCGAAGATCTTTAAATGGAAGATATTCAAATAAGGTTATGTGTGGAAAACTCAATAAAAACCTTTCGTACAAGAATTTATTTTAACAACAAAAAAGAATTTACATTCATTCCATTCCTAATAAAAACTGTTATATATTTATTAAAATATTTGATAGAATGAATATTATAGATATTAAACTTAATTTATGAATAATTTTTTTAATATATTAATATAATAACAATATGTGTAAATAATTTGTTTTTGAAAAATTATTTTTAATCTAAAAATTTACATATACTAAGATCAAGTACAATAATGAATCTTATGTTAACAATTATATTATTGAAATTTCAAGGCTACAAATATTGATTTTTGTTAAATTTTAATTTATAAATGAACTTTTATATTTATTGGTTTAAAGAAAATAAATGACACTTTCACAAAAATTTGATTTTTGTTTTATTCTGTAAAAAATAGATCTTTTCAAAAAAATAAGAATATTCACTCTAATTATACAATGAAACTATAATTTGAAAATTTATATTGACAACATAAAATAACATATAAATAATTTTATAAATTAAATAAAGTATACTAGTGAAAAATAAAATAAATTCCATTTTAAGAAAAAATTATTTTGAATCATATAATGTCTTTACTGAAAATCAATTACAACTTTTTTCATTACCTAACATATTGGAAAATTTTTATACCCTCATACATATTTTTATTAGTTTTATTATTCCATTTCATTTTGTTTTTTAAATGTTTTTTATAATGGTCACATATAAAGAATATTTTATTAATGGATCAATGTTCCCTTAAATAATGGTGTTATGTGCTATGAAGGATACCATGCATTATATTATTTTTAAAATAAATATTATGGTGTTACATTATCACCGACCAAATTTTTTTTACATACCCAAAAAAATTTATCTCAGAAATAAAGGGTTCAATATTTTAAAATTGTCTTCTTAAAAACCAAAAATGTACAAAGGAATAATATGTCATCCTCTGAATAGAAGAAGAATGGATCATAGAGGTTATCAAAAATAACATTTATTTGGGTTCTTAGATAAGGATAACATTATTGTGAAGTTAAAATATGGAAATAGAAAAGAATGTTAATGTCCATATATTAATAATGAGTAATAGATAACATAATAAAGATAAAGTTAGTGACAAAAAAACTATAAATTGGTGAGTTATAAATAAGACCATGAATTCATAAGAAAAAAAATGTAAAATGATACCATTTTTTCAAGATCATTTTACTTGAGTTGAGGGACTCTTTTACTATCATGGTAGAGAACATGTGAAAAAATATTTACATTATTTTTTCAAATTTTTTAAAAAAATTATTGGATATTTTAGTCCTTTTTAAAATATGATTTTAAAAATTAATGACAATAAATATATTATAAATTATTGAAGAAGTAAATAAAAATTTATTCAAATCATAATATCTGTAAAATGGAGACAACTTATTTAACATGATTAAGAAAAATTATTATAAAACTTTAATATAATGCTTATTAAAAATAAAACTTCTTCTTAATAAGTAATAAATCAATTCCAAAAACATAAATAATAACACCTAAAGATTTTTCTAAATACATAAAAATTCAATTATAAGACAACTTGTTCTAGATGGATTATTTTATACGTCAGCTACTAACTCCTAAATCATCAAATATAATTAAACCTAAATAATTTAGAAAATATCAATATCACAACTAGGTATTTTAACCATTAAACAATCTATAGAATAATTATTCATATTTATATATACTTCTTCAAACATTATAACCATAAATAAACTAGGTATCATGATTTAAAATTTATTCCATATAGTTTCAAGGGATGAGTTGATATCCATGAAAAATAAAATAGTGTGTTGATTAGGATTCAAATTAATTTGGATTTTATGATAAAAGTATCAATTATCCTAACATAATGGATTTTTTCTTCATCAATAGTAATTTAATAATATTATCCTTTCCACCACAGCCTTTTCTGAAGAAAATTCACTTGATTCATGGGGTGGGGTATTCATCTTTATAGTTCCATGTCTTCTTATAGTTAAAACACTAGATATTGGTGGCTTATTTATTTTTTTTATAGTAAAATTTCTACTAGCCTTTCCCTCCATACATGAATCAAGATCTCATTACCATAAATAAATTAATAGGATGTTTCATCTCAAAATTACCACATAAAGGAAATTACTTCCTTCCCTTATTTCCATTTGTATCATTACTTTTATGGGGTTCTTATTCATCCAATTCTGCTATTTATTTCTTTTGAAAATATATTACCCAAATAATTATTTGCACATCAAGATGGGGCTTGATACAATATCATAATATGATTTAAATGACAGATGGAATTGTTTTCTTAACCTGATAAGAAGAATCTGAAAAAAAAATTATAAATAATACCTTATTAGATTATATAGATTGTCTATAACCTTCCTTGATATTATGATATATGATTCCTCATAATCTGTTATACTTCCATTTTTAATAAACCAAAGAACAAGGAATTACCTCTCTCTATTATCTTGTTGCTACCAAGGAATGAATTTGTTAATAAATATATACATAGACATCCTCTATTAATTTATCTCTATTTTATTCACCATATTTATTTTGAATCAATGGAAACCATTTACTAAAATCATCCATTATGAAACACACTTCCTGAATAATCATACCCTTTTGTTTAAATCTCAAAGATAAAAATATCAATTCCACAGATTTTACATTCTATTCATCTATCAATATATTAGTATTTCTAGTAGAGGATAGGGGTATTTACTACATGTAGTAGTCCGACATCAATAAATAACATTTTGAAGTATTATGATGTTTTATAATAGAATATTGATCCATAAAACCCTAGGTTAATTCGTGTAATATAGTCATAATCTACCCATATCCAACACTAGTCATGTCAACTTTATCACAAAGGAAATACTAACATTAATTATGGTTGTTATAATTTTTTCGTTTATTTATATCACTAACTATATATAAACATTGGTATACACTAAAATTGATCAAACCATTTTAAATCATTGTATATAATTCTAAATCTAGTGTAATACCTATCATTTATTAAACATTTATAAATAGAAAGTCTCATAATAAAATTCCTAGTATCATTGGGAACATCTTCAAAAAATTAAAGTATTTTTAAATCATTCATAATAATTCTAAATAAGTGAGTGAATCAACCAATGATCATCCCTTGGGAGTGTCTATCTAGATTATTTGTATTAGGCCCAACCATCATATACTAAGGAAGACTGAGTTAATGACCAATCTAACCAATTTTGTGTGATTTCACGAAAGTGATTTTTTCCCATAACCATATCCACTTTTCTATATCTATATAGGAATATATTTTCTATGAATATCATATATCTCGACTTTACCAAAACATTGTGATATTTTTTTATACATAGTGTAATCCTAGTATATTTTTGAAAGGGTTATGTTTTATAGTCTACATTTTCATAAATATAGTTCCAATATTTTATAATGAACATAGTTTGATACTAAATTTAATTCGCATGAATCTTATAAATCATATCATTCATTAAAGAATACTGACATAGATGAAAATATTGTAATAATTTCATTAGATGTTTTATGGGGGAAAATACCCTCTTAATTTTGAGAAAACATTTATTTTAATAATAAAATTTCTATAACCTGTGGAATATAATTTTATTTTAATATACACATTAAAATTTTTAATTGAATATTCAAATAAAATAATGGGTTTTTAGGTTATTAATGATAAACAAATTTCATTCCACAAATTGAAATAATTACCTCATTAACCACATGACAAGAATATTACAATTAACAAAATTAATACAATTTAAAAATTGATAAAAATTAATATAATCATTCATTAGATGATATCAACAATATTTTTGAAAGAATTATAAAGAAAATATAGACCGGAAAGAAAAATATTCCCATATGAAAAGATAATAATGCCGAGTTTCCTTTAAAACATTATTCTGGGTTTAAGAGTGTTAAAGATGATAAAAATAGAAAAAATACTTTAACTCCCTAAAAATTAAAAAAGTATAATAAAATAAAATGGGTTTATACTTGAAATATCATATAATTCCCCAAATGGAATCTTAAACATAAGAAATCAAGAATAAGGATGATATTGTGAAATAATCTAATACCTTATATCATACTTTATTTAAAAAATATGTAGTCATACTACATTAAAATTGTTTTAAATTATATAAAATAACTATATACATAATTTTTATAACATATATAATTTCATTATAAAATATCGACACCTTTTTATTAATATTTTATTATTAATGTCATCATAACTGATTTTTACTTGTTTAAATTGTCATTTATATTTTTATTCCATCATTATGAAACATGTATATTTATAATGGTTCCATCATATATTTAATGTTAATAGTGATATAAATATAATATATATTCAATATATTCATATTTATAATCATTATTTAATATAATAAATTGAAAATGAACCACATCTCTTCATAGATGTGGTAGTCCACCTATTGACATGAGCGATGTTATAATTTTTTTAGCAGTGTAAGGGTATGAAGTTAAATAAAATATTTATATATAGAATAATAATTATTTCCTTAATATAAAATTTAATCATTATATAAATAATTACAATAAACCATGAATGGTAGTGATGAAAAAATAAAATACATCACTTTGCGAGGAGGTGGTCCACACGTACAAATGAGTGAAACATTTTTTATCATTTTATGTGGAAGAAGGTGATTAAATGGTTTACCATTGAAATGGTAGAATCTATGTATATTGGAGAAAATTTTTATACTATATAATTATTATTATCATGATTTTTAATGTCTTATATGATGAAATAAAATTAAATCACTCTATTAAAAAATATACATATTCTGTGGGCATCCTTCATTGGTTTATACCTAAAGCCTTATTTGGTTGGTATTATGATCAGAAAAAATAAAACTATAACATGGGTTAGGATATTTATTTGTGTAGCTATTGTTTTAGTTTAGTGCATCTTTAATGTTTGATATAATAAAAGATGTGGTGTCCTTTATTATGTAAGAGAGAGGACACACTTGGAATTTTTTAGAAGACTAAATTATATTAACATCATATCGATGAAAAATATTTTCAGAATGACTATATATAAAATAAAATTCTTATTACAGTTAAATTTGGAATATTAAATAAGTGTTGATCATGTTTTTAGTTTATATTGAACCTTATAATTTTAGTACTTCCTTATAAGAAACTCATTTTATCTTTATCAATGCAATGAAAATTTTATTATTTGACTTATAAATATTATTAATTATGAGTTTATTACTATTAATACAACTAATTTGATGAGGGGGTCTTAATATAGACATTTAATTAATATTTTTATAGCATATCATAGTTCATCTAAAATTCAATGTTGTATGTTAATAAACCAAATGTGAAGAGTTTCAAATGAATCTATATTTTTGGGGAGTTATAAAAATTAGAAAACATCACTAGTAATTAAAAAATAATGAAATAAGATTAAAAAATCGTAATCATACAACTAGTGTACTGAACCAGCTCAAATAACCTGGTAACCCGATAACTGAGACGACCCTGACATAGCTTGAGGGGCGTTCTCGATCCCCATGAGTCGGCGACTAACACCTTTCATCATACAATATACAAGTCGGAACGATTTTTGCCAAAAGAATGTGGAATCAAAAGAAACAAGACAATATGTATAACAAAAAGAATCTCCACTTGGAGTAATGTACGAGAAAACAAAGAGGCATAAAAATCCAAAATTACTCAACCCATGTAATAAAAAGGGAAAAACAGCCCCAAAGTCCATAAGGAAAAAATACAACAAGAGAAGATCAACAGCTGGATCCTCCTCCAATAGATTCCTTCCCTTTGCTCGATCCTAGAAGAAGGAAATATACAAACACCCGAAGGAAAAAGTAGGGTGTGAGCCTAGTCCCAGTGGGATACCACCAAATATTCCATAACAGATGCCAAATATAGATTATGCAAAGAAAATCATTTAATTTTAAAATAAGAAAGTTTGGAAATTCAAAAGAAAATTCTATCAAAATATGCTATATATTTTTAAATGATGGAAATAAATAATTTAAGCAAAGGCTTTACAAATGGTGAAATATTTCTAAAACAATGTCTTAGGAAAAAATTTTGTATAAAACAATTTATATAAATTCAGCTGGCATGTAAATCAGTTCAAAAGCATTGGCATACATTTATAGCTCAAATATAAATAAACAAGTGAGCAACATGGTCATCTGTAAAAAGGTACGATAGTATTAAGTAGTTATAGGATTCCACAATCTCTATGTGAACTTAGAAAAAATTGTATACAAACGTCCCTATGACACTTTCCAAAGGATACTCATCACTAACCTGTCGGGGATGTGACCCACTGCAAGTATGTTTTATAACGTTGTCGTAGCGTAGAGTGTATCCAAATTACTCACTAACTCCCTAAGGCTTGCATGTGCTCTTAAATGATGGGTGAACTATTTTAATAATTCATAAAATACGATCAATAACATTCTTCCATTTCTAGAGTTTGAATTTCATTCGATTGGAAATTGAGAATTTGGGGGTGCTCAAGAACCCTAGGCTAAGGGTCTTCTTCTTCGGCGACAATGGGGGCTCCTACGCCGGTCCCTCCCCCCTCAGCAGGGGAGGGATCTTCGTTGGCCCTCAGGAAAGAAGATGACCCATTTCACCCATTTTCAAACCCCACCTTCCTACCTCATTTTCTGAAAGCTACTCTGATACCTCAAGTCCCGGAGATCATTGATGGTTTTTTGAATCACTAGATTTCAACCTCAGAGTTCACGAAGATCTCTATGTTCTTGAATCTCACCTTGGTTGCATGGTCCAAGAATCAATGGCCTTAAGTGGATTCCTTAAACATATTTGTCATCGACTCCTGGGACCACCATGAAAGGGTCATAGTCGGATTGCTCAACAATCATCACATCATGATCTGATTTTCATAATAGGAGGACTTCATTAGAGCCTGGTCGAAGACCCCCCGGTGCTGCAATGGATTCAAGTTCATTCTATTTCGATGGTCATTTGATTTTTATATGTAGCATGACCCACCCTATTCTACGATTTAGGCCAGATTCCCCAACTTTCTGCTCCATTTCCAAAATCCCTCTGTGTTAAAAATTCTCCCAAACCTCATTGGTAGATATCTTTGCTCAGACAGTCGCACAGAAGATGTTTGTCACATAGTGAATCCGTAGGTGTGTGTTGAGATGGATGTGTCGAGAATCCCCTCTGATTATATATGGATAAAAATCGGTGAAGATTACAGGTGTAAAAATCATGTGATTTATGAGAGTTGGGATGATTTTTTCTTGGCTTGTAGGTGGCTTGGACATCTCTCTGATATATGTCGACGGGGGTCTGCAAAGATGGTGGTCAAGGGTGTGGGTCACCGAGGGGTCGAGATGGAGACCATGAGGGTGTGTAGTGAGGAAAATTTGGAAGAGGGTAGAGAGCATAGTGAAGAGTAACCACAATTGTTGCAACAGATGGAAGAACAACGCAACAACCCTTCAACCGATATGAGTGTTGAGGTTGCTTTGGGCTTCGAGGTGAGGATGAAGTCTATGGACCATCAGCTGAACCTGCTGGTATATGATTTTTTTAGTAGGATTAGGGATGATATTGGGGGTCCCTCCAACCGTGGTGTCGAGGGAAGTTCTCGGTATTAATATGTACGTGTGGAAACTCAGAAGAAAGAGAGGGTTGTGGCCTTGGACTAGACGATGGAAGATGTGCAGGCGGTTTCAGCTGCTTTGTGTATATAGGAGTTAGGGGCGAGTAGTGTGGTTGTGAGTAAGGGGAAGCATAGACTAACTATAGGCATGTCTACTTCTAGTAGTGGAGAAGATGCTGGAGGCTCGGGTTTTCTTAAAAGGACTCCAGTACAATTGAGCAACAGGTTCTAAGGCCTTCCATAGGCGGATGTTCGATCTGATTCAGATATCCTTGAGAAGAGAGGCGAGGGATGTGGGAAGGAACTCATTGGGGTTGAACCCGAACTCTCAGCCTATGATTCTCTAAGCATGAGGAGTAGCAGGAGTAGCAGGAGCATTAGCAGAAGGAAAGGGAGAAAGGATTACTCCTCACTCCCTCTACCTTTGGAGACTCAGTTGGAAAAAAAGTTAAAAGAAATTAATATTTCCAGTGAGAACCAAAGACCTCAAAGAACAGGGGATCAAGATGATCAATCTTTGGAGTTGATTTTATGTTCGAATGAGGATGCACTTAAGAAGTTATTGGTTCTGAATGCAAGTGAAGAGGAAGTAGCAAAGATGATGCGGAGGTCCCTAAAAGTGTCTCTTAATGAGGAGAAATACTCTTGGATTGAACAACAAGAGCTCATATTCGTTGGGGGATTCAATAATGATCTGATCAGTAGGGAGGAGTATATCCAGTCTTGGGATCAGCTTTCTTCTAAGGTTGAAAAGCTGATGACTAAGGTACCATACACCCAGGTCTCATCATTTTCATGGAAACTGTTCAAGGAAGCAGGCTCTAGGGACCTTAAGTTACTCTTTTATGATTCTATTTAGGTTGTACTTCTGTGTTTGGCTGGTTTGTTGGACTGTTGTTCCTACTGTACCTAAAGTAGGTGCAATGTTATGTTTATTATGCTGAAAAACTTTTTCCTGCAATAATCACTTCACGCGGTCTTGTTCCAGATGGGGATTAGAGAATGAAGTCTTCACCAGATCTTGACTTTCATATTTGGTCGTTGAGTGGGTATGGATTAGCCATCGGTACTGTTCCCATGCATTTTCACGAGACTATTAGTCAACGGGTCATCCTCTAATGAAGTAAATGACATCGTGCAATGGCTGGGGAGGAGCATGTTCTGTGTTTGTTTCTTTTTATTCTGGTTCCTTTGGGGTTGGTATTGGATCCCATGGATTCTCACTTTTCCTTAAATGTGTTTTTATCATAAAAAAGTAATTTTCAGTCAAATCCAATTTCATTCCATTTAAAACCAAAATAGGTTTTATTCTGAACATTCCTTTTTCACAAGATAAAACCAATGGGTTTATATCAAATACTTTTAATCCATTTTCACCAGTTTGAAATCCATTCAAAACCAACTCCATCAGCACATAATTTATTTCCACAATTAATCTCAACAATTTAATTGAAATCATTTCCATAAAATCCAAAATTTAAATTAAAAAATTTAAATCAGCAAATTTCCATAAACACAACCAATTCAATGGAATTGGGGTCTTCCAAATTTCAATGCCAAAAGCATTTTTAATATCTCGATTCACTGGAATCGAGTTTTTATCAATTTTATTGGAAGAAAATTTGAGCAAATGAATTTAAAAAAACTATTGCAATAAATTAGGAAAATACAATGATAGTCAATTTGGTAATTCGGGACAGAAACACCTATCTCAATGGTTTTGACGAAAACCACAACAGTCGAGAACACTCAAGAGAACCGGGTTGCTTCTTCAAGAACCTACCTTAGATCTCTTCTCATAGCAAGATCAAGACAAAAACTCATCAAATTTGGCATCCACACACTTAGATCTACCCATAACGGGTATAGATCACAGAAACTGAGAGATGGGGAGAATAATATCTAAGTAGATCTAAGAAACCGATCCAGAATGATGAAGAACGATCACATACCTCAATAATCCGGAATCTATTCACCAAGAGGAGCCTTTATAATGCCTCTGGAATGATGTGAGAAACTTCTCTGACCTTAAGAGAAGAAAAAGCCCGAGTTATGGATATTTAAGAGGAAAAATGAGGCAATTAGAGGCCAAATGAGTAAGATCCACAATTTAAGGATCTCATTTAAGTGCCTGCATGGTTAGTTCACATGGTTTAACAAACTGTGTGCTAGCTGTCCGTTAGCTACTATCTCATCCTCCCTTTATGCATGGTGAGACAAAATTTGTGATGCCCGTGCAGATGCTACTACCTCTAAGACCAATTACGCACAGTTTGGCCGTAGGGTTTAGACAACCCGTGCGCCGCCCGTGTGACTACCCATTTGCCCCAAAACAACATTTAATATTCTCCCGAATCTCCCATTCATCACTACTCCAAAACTAAGGTACTTAGAAACATAAAAAATACATGAAAACATAACGTGAAGTTACAACCTCCCAGCCATAAGATCTTTCTTCCCACAAAAAGCCTATGAAGAAACCTCCATGTTAAAAAGATGTGGCCACTTCTCTCTCATTAGTTCCTCCCTTTCCAACATATCATGAGAATCAGAACAGTGCTACCATAGGACACGGACCAGAGGTATCTTTTTCCCAAGAAGTACCGTGGTCTCAGAATCAACATCCACGACTGGTCGTTCAGTCACAGATAAATCTGGTTCAATCTCAAGATCACTCCAACTAAAAAAATGAGTTGGATCAGAGAGATACTTCCATAGTTGTGATACATGGAACACGTTATGTATCGACGTCAGCTGTGTTGGTAGATCTAGATGGTAAACATATTTTCCAACATGACCAACAACCTCAAAAGGTCCCACAAAAAGAGGAGAAAGATTCTCTTGACTCCCAAGCAATCAATGACCTAATCGGGATGAATCTTTAAAAAACACCAGGTCACCAACTGAGAAATCTAAAGGTATACGGTGACGACCAGCATAAGACTTGTACCAACTTTGTGCTGTCAACATTCTCTGACGAACCAACTGGATCTAAGCTATCATCTCTTGGACCAAACTTTGTCCTACAAAGGAACATTAACCAATCTCTGACCTATATAAATAAGATTTACAAGGACAACCAAACAATTCCTCAAATGGAGATATTTTTATTGCAGATTGATAACTGTTGTTTTTAGAAAACTCAACTAGCCACAGATGATCATCCCAAAAACCACTGAAGTCGAGAACACATATGCGGTGCCTATACTCATAGATATGAATAGATCTCTCTGTCTGGACATCTGAGTGTGGATGGTAGGTTGTTCTAAAATGGACCTGAGATCCAAGTGCCTCCTGAAGGCCACTCTAAAAGTGAGAAGTAAACTGGGGATCCCTATCAGAGACTATAATAGAGAGAACTTTGTAATAATGAAAAATTTATTTCATATAGATATTTCCAAAATCCTCAAAATTGGTTATATCTCTAATAGGTATAATGTGAGATGACTTGGTCAACCTGTCAACAACAAACCATATGACATTATTCTACCATAGGGTTTGAGGTAACCCAACCACAATGTCCATAGAGATTTCATCCCACTTCCATGCAGGGAATGGAAGTGGTTGAATCAAACCCGAAGGTTTCTGGTGCTTGGAATTCACTTGATAGCATGTATTACAATGAGATACAAACTCAGAAATGTATTGTCTCATACCTATCCACAAGAACTGTCGATGCATGTCCTATAAAATCATCGTGGTTCCTTGGTGTACAACCCACGTAGAGTTATCAAAATCCCCCATCACATCCTTCCTTTCCCATAAAGGAATAATGTAACAGTTTCGATAACATAGAACAAACACTTTGGAGAACGACCACTGATTGTCGATCTACCCACCATAAAGAGAGTCCCTAATTCTATGGAATTCATCATCCAGTTGATGTTCTTGAATAATTAACTCACGAAGAGTAGATGTAAAATGGAAACTAGCTAAATAAACTCCAATCCCCTTCCAATGAACTCCAATTTGCAACTATGAAAAAAGAGCCATCAAACTCTACTCTTCTGAAGATTCATTCACAGCATGTGATAGAAGTTTCCTACTAAACGCATCGGCAACTACATTCCCTTTTCTTGGGGTATATGAAATGTCAAAGTTGAATGATTGTAGGTACTTCTCCCAACAACTTTGGCGGAGATTAAAATCTTTTTGAGAGAAGATATAACTCAAGATCTTTTGGTCTGAATACATAGTAAAACTTTCTATATAAAGGTAATTTCTATCACTCTTAAGTGCTTCCATTATAGCTGCAAGCTCAAGTTCATGGGTAGGATAGTTCTTCTCCTGAGGATTAAGCTAACGAGAACCATATGAAACAACATGATTACTCTGCTTGAAGAAACATCCCAAACATGAACCCGATGCATCACAGAAGACCACATAACCTATCCCAGTATCAGGAAGAGTTAACATCGGCGTAGTATTCAAAAGATTCTTTAGCTCAAAAAAAGAACTCTGGCATTTATAATTCATGGAAAACATTACTCCCTTTCAAGTTAGATCATTCATTGGAGAAGCTAACTTTGAGAAGTCTTTAACAAACATGCGATAATATCCTGCTAAGCCCAAGAAGCTTCGAATCTCAAAAACATTTCGTGGTTGTTCCCAAGTCATAACAGCCCTCACCTTCTCAGGATCAACTGATATTCCTTGTTCTGACACCACATGTCCAAATAATTTCACTTCCCGAATCTAGAAATCGCACTTTGAATGCTTGGCATAATGTTTGTGATTCTTTAGAATAGTCAGAACTATTCTCAGATGACACACATGATCCTCCTCATACTGGGAGTAGACAAGAATGTCATCCACAAAGACTACAATGAAAGTATCTAGATACTCACAAAAAATGTTGTTCATCAAAGCCATGAAAATTTCATGATAATTTTTTAGGCCTAAGGGCATAACAAGGTACTCATAATGGCCATACCTACTCCAAAAAGTGGTCTTATGAATTTCAGATTCTTTTATCCTCAACTGATGGTAACCCGATTGAAGATCAATTTTTGAAAAAAACATTGAACCTTTCAATTGATCAAACAAATCATCAATTTTTGGTAATAGATATTTGTTCTTTACCATAACTTGATTGAGCTTTCGATAATAAAAACATAAGAGAAGGGAACCATAATCCTTCTTGGCGAAGAGAACTGGTGCTACCCAAGGTGACACACTCGGGTGTATAAAACATTTCTCAAGAAGATCGTCTAACTGAAACATTGGATCTTTTTGTTCTGCTGGAGCATTTTGGTAAGAGGGAATAGAAACCGGTTGAGTACCAGGCATTAAGTTAATAGAAAAATCAACCTCTCTTACTAGTGTAAAAACAGAGAAGTCATAATGAAACACGTCGGGAAACTCAGAGATGAATGGTGGAAGATCACAACACATTGAATCTCTCTCTAGACCAAAAGCAAACACTAATATAATTTTCCTTAACCCTGGATAAGAGGGTCCATCTCTACTTGACCTTAGGTCCCATTCACTTTGAAAAACAAGAGGCACACCACTGAGTGTAGTAAGGTTGACCCGTTGAAGATAACAATCGATCTGGGATTTTTTGGAAATGATCCAATCCATCCCAAAAATGTGGTCAAAATATTTTATGTTGAGAACCCAAAAACTCCAAGCATGATTAACAACTAATTGAGAGAAGACACAAGAAGGACTACGAAGACCCTTCTCTCTCATTATATGAATGGGTGTAGTAATATTCATCGCCCAAGATAAAATATCCATAGGTATATTAAGAAGAATAACAATATGGGTTGAAATAAAAGAGTGAGATGCACCAATATCAAAAAGAGCTATCACTAAATATGAAGTTATAGTAATGGTACCTCTCACAGTTGTAGGACCTCCATCAGCTACCTCTAGAAAATCTTACACTACGTGAAGAAGCTTCGTTCTGGATGCCTGTGGCTAGAACCCTTTTGCACGTGAATCATTTGATTACCCCACAGTTTCTGGAGGTGCTGATGATCCCGTTCTACTACGTGGAGTAGAGAAGTGATGGAAGAATCTATGTAGGTTCCCTAAACATCCATAGGAGCTACAGTTCTTCAGTTCCTTAGTGAAAACCCTCATATAATTTCCTAGAATTCCACACTAATAGAAAGTCAAAGAATCCCCTCTCGTTGCTACGAGAGGTATGGAATGAATCTGTTTTCGAGAACTATCATGAGGAATGTCACGCTTTTTTCCTTTAAAGGAAATAACACTGACACTAGGAGGGAACATAACTTCCTTCAACCTTGAATTTCCTACCAGGTCCATCTCAACCATTATGGACCTATCCAGCACATCATCATAAGTGGGTATCTTTTTTTATAATACCTATGAATGAATATCTGATCGAAGTCCCAACTCAAATCATCGAGCCTTCATCTTCTCATTATATAAACTATCAGGAGAAAACTGTACCAACTCAGAAAAGTGATTTGAGTACTCAGTCATAGTTTTGTTGTCCTACTCAATCTTGAAAAACTCCACATCCTTGGCCAACACCATTGAATCTGGATAGAACTAGTTAGTGAAAAGAACCCTAAAGTCTTTCCACTCCAAACCTGCATGTTTCCTAGTCGTCACCATCGTGTCCCACCATCTCCTACTTGGTCCCTTTAGTACTAAGGTGGCACACTTCACCTTGATCACATAAAATGACTCCAAGAACCCAAACAAGAATTCAATCCTACTCAAACATTCCTCAACATGTTTACGGTCAGTGAAGCCTTTGAAAACTGGTGGCTTCTGGCGTAGGAACTCTTCATAACGACTTAAGAGAATATCACTATGAGGATCTATAGCTGGATTCTGAACTGGAATTGGAGGTGGTGCCTGTCCTAGAGCATGGAAAGTGAAAACAATCACCTCAACCTTACTCGAATCCACAATAGGACTTTCTTGATAAGATTCAGTAGCAGCCTCATTTTGGATTTGATTCCCACGTCTTCTCGAAGGCATGATGATACACATCATAAAAAGTCATAGATTAACACTCAAATTGATAAACAATGAAATCTATTTTCAATAGAAGGGATAATAAGATTTGGATTCTACTATATCTATATCAAAACAGGGAAAATATTAGAACTAATCCACAATTCGTATTTCCCTATCCAACCCTAGTGACTTAAGTTTCATTGTGGTGAGAGCGGGTGAGGCTATCAATCACAACTACCTCCTATGTCTCGACAAGAATACTCAAATTCATAATGTCATCAAGGCAAGATGATTAACTTTTCATTGATACCACTTTATCACGAACCAGCCCGGATTCCCTGGTAACCTGATAACCAAGATGGCCATGACATAGCTTGAGGGGTATTCCCAATCCCCACGGTTTGGCGACTAGCACCTGGCATCATAGAAAATACAAGTAGGAACAATTTTGGCCGCAAGAATGCGGAAGAAAAAGAAACAGGACAATATGCTTAATAAAAAGAAACTCCACTAAGAGTAATGTACCCGAAAAAAAAGAGGCAAAAAAGCCCAAAGTACTACAACCCATGTACTAAAAAGGGAAAAAAGCCCCAAAGTCCCTAAGGAAACAATACACCAAGAGAAGATCAACAGCTGGATCCTCCTCCAAGAGATTCCTTCACTTTGGTCGAGCCTAGATGAAGGAAATCTACAAACACAGAAAGGAAAATGTAGGGTGTGATCCTAAGCCAGTGGGATACAACCAAAGATTCCATAACATATGCCAAATATAGATTATTCAACGAAAATATTTGAATTTTTAAATAAATAGGTTTGGAAATTCAAAAGCATATTCTATGAAAATATGCTATATATTTTCAATGGATGGAAATAAATATTTTAAGCAAAGGCATTACAAATGATGTAATTTTTCTAAAACAGTGGCTTAAAAAAACATTTATATAAATCAGTTTATATAAATTCTAAAGGCATGTAACGAAGTTCAAAAGCATTCGCATACATTTGTATCTCAAATATAAATAAACAAGTTAGCAATATGGTCATGTACCAAAAAGGTACCATAGTATTAACCAGTTATAGGATTACGTGCTCTCTATGTGAACTCACCAAAAGGTGTATACACATGTCCCTATGACACTTTCCAAAGGAGACTCGTCACCAACCCGTTGGGGACGTGACCCACCGCAAGTATGTTTTTGAACATTTTGGTCGTGTAGAGTGTATCCAAATAACTAACTAAATGCCTAAGTCTTTCTTGTTCTCTTACATGGTGGGAGAACTATTTTAAGAATGCTTAAAATATGATCGATCCCAATCTTTCATTTTAAAAGTTCCAATTTTATTCCATTTAAAACCAATACAGTCCCCTTTTTTACAGATAAAAACCAATGTGTTTCTATCAAATCATTTTAAGCCATTTTGACCAGTTTTAAATCCATTCAAAACCAATTCCATCATCACACAATTTATTTCCATAATTAAATTCAAAATTTTAATTTAAATCATTTCCATCAAATCCACAATTTAAATTAAACAATTTAAATCTAAAAAATTCCATTATCAAACCAAATTCAAAGGAAATTGGGTTTTCCAAATTTCCATGCCAAAACCATTTAAATATCTCGATTCACTGGAATCATGTTTTTATAAATTTAATTGAAAGAAAATTTGTGAAATTTAACTTAAATAAACTATTGAAATAAATCAATCAAATATAATGACAATCAATTTAGTAAGTTGGGATGGATCCACCTACCTCAAAGGTTTTGACGAAAACCACAACGGTCGAGAATGCTTAAGAAAACCGGGTTTCTTCTTCAAGAACCCACCATAAATCTCTTCTCTTAGCAAGATCAAGACCATAAATCATCATATTTGGCATCCACACACTTTGATATACCCATAACGATCGTAGATCTATGAAACAGAGAGAAAGGTAGAATTAGGTCTAAGTAGATCTAAGAAACTAATCAAGAACGATGAAAAGTGATCACATACCTCAAGAATCCCCCATCGATTCACCAAGAGGTGCCTTTGGATCGCCTCCAGAATGATGGTAGAACCTTCTATGACCTTAGGAGAAGCGAAATTAAACATTATGGCCGCTTAGGAGGTAAATCGATGCAGTTAGAGGCAAAACGAGTGACATCCACAATTTAATGATCTCATTTAAGGGTCTGCATGGTTAGATCTCATGATTTAACAGACCGTGTGCTAGAATTTCCTTAGCTACTGTCTTGGCCACCTTCAAGCAAGGTTTCGCCACACGGTTAGTCAAACCGTGCACTTCCAGTGTGGATTCTTCTGCCTCTAAGAGCAACTACACACGGTTTGGCTGTACGGTTTAGAAAACATGTGCACCACCCGTGCAACTTCATCTTTTCCCCAAAACAAAATTTAATGTCCTCCAAACTCTTCCATTCATCACTACTCCAAAACAGAGGTACTTAGAAACATAAAAAATACATCAAAACGAAATGTGATGTCACAACTAGCTTAGATATTAAATATGAGGTGAAAAATTATACCATGGATTATTATAGAAATATCCTAATATTTCTAAAGATGGAGGGTCAGGCGTCTATGTCAATAATATGGAATAAAAATATCCTAGGGTATGTAAATTAATATGGTGGACTATATGGAGTTATAATCATTTCAAAAAGGCCACTATGCCTTACCATGAAATAGTCCATGGTGTGGATTTCATAGAGGTATTGGTAATAATTTCAAATAAAGAAAAACCTCAATGTGATATTCCTTATTCTTCGAGAAAGGCCTAGAAAAAATACTATGGATGGGAATTTCACCTACATAGTTTCATAATACAGTATTAACTACAAAATCATATAGGAAATTCGGACAATAATTTGGAAACTCCCCTTTAATCCCCATGAACCTCTCTCATACTAGGTGACACTATGGGTGACCAAAAGGCCAAGGGGGACATAGTAAAGGCGACCCTCATTTTTTATCGTAGGTGACCTTAATATAGACCCAAAAAATAGGCTACAACATATAGGTATTCATGTTTAGGAAAAATGAAAATATATAAATCAAAATTATTTAGATCAATTTTGGCTGAACCTCCAAACACAACATGAACCTCTTAAGCATCTTGAACTATCTCTTAATCCCATGAAAACAACTGTAATCCCTATGGGGATACTCAAAAAACCTCATAAACAACACTATATAAAATAAAAGAACAAAAAGTGTGGAATAAATATGAATCACCTTATACATGAAATTGTGTCTGTGGTTTTACAATATCCCCACCATATAGAAGTTCATCCATAAGTTGATTTCAAACTATCCATGGATGTTGTTGGTGGAAAACTCTATCCCTTGAACTTGCATATATAACTCTAACCAGCATAGATCCTCCTAGATAAAACCATGTTTCAACTTTAATATCTCTATTTTATCAATATTTCTGTGGAGAGTGTTTTCCTATTGATCTACTATACCAATCTAATGTTCCAAAAAGGATGTATCAACCTCCACCTCTATATTATCAATATCTATTATGTGATGTGAATAATCGTAGTATCTTTTATTCCATGATTCATAAATGAAATAAAAAATTTCACTAAAAGCCAACAGTATGTCAAATTTTTATTTCTGTAGACCGATTCTCAATACTATGTGTAATGTCCCTACATATTTTGTCATAAATTTCCACTCTTCCCAAAAAAATGGTTCCCTAATCTTAATGAAAGTTGTATGAATACCCAGTCACCAACCTAGAAATAAAAAATTAGAAATATCTATCTTCATAAGATCTTGGTTTCCTATGGGTAGTTTATATCATCATCTATAACAATTAATTGTTCCTTAAAGAATTATGCACTAGACTCTTCTTGATTATTGCTACCTCTCAATCCTCTAAACCACATATATTCAAATGACATGGTATATCATATAGATACCTTAAATGATCCATCTATAATGTTACATGATAATTATTTTTCTAACTAAATTACAATAAGGACTTGTGTTTATCTGTGGAAACAATAAAATATAGGACACAAGCTCTCAATGTTTCCTAAAAAAATTATATAGTCCACTCAGACTGTCCATCGATAGGAAGGTGATATATAGTTTACAGGTAAAAATTCATTTCAAAAATCTTATTAAACCCATAAAAATAAATATAAAAAAAAATTCCATTACCATAATTTATATTATACAAAAATCCATTTTCGTGAAAAATATATCAGATATAGAGCTTACCCAACACGTGTAACATCCCAAAATTCAAAAGGAATAAAATTTTAATCAATTGAGTGAATGAAACAGAACACCAAGAATTGATGGGAATATAAAATATTGAGACATAAATGTATATTTACTATTATATTTAAATTCAATCTATTTTATTTCCTTCAATTCTTTATATACTGAGTTAGCTTTCATTACATGCAAAAACAAGCTTTATCGATAGTTTGAGTTACATGCAAGAACGAGTTTTACTGAATAATAATAATAATATTATTATTATTATTATAATTTTTATTAAATTGATATAACCTATCTATTAAATTTGAAGTTACAAAGAGGATTAATTAACTTCTGATGATATATGGTTGAATTCATTGGTTACTAATTAGTTATAAAGGAATACAAAAAACCAATTCAATGTGAAGGAAATCTTTTTATAAAAAACATATTTTTATAAACCAATGATTTTTTTCACAATTTATTAAATTAATTAATATTACTGAATTATATTAATGACCTTTTTTTTATATAATCAATCAAATATTTTTGACATTCCCTCAACATATTTTATAGTCATTTTATAAGAACAATTTCAATATTAAGCCTAAAATGAAATTTTCTTAAAGTTAATTTCTCGACCATTTAGTGGAGAAATTTTTCAAAAAATTTATTTTTCATATTAATAAATTTTATTTCTTAAAATAATAATTTATATTTTGAAATTATAATATCAAAATTATCATAGAGTGATTTTTGTTATTTTGTTCTGGGAAGTTTTTTTAATGAATAGTGAAATATAATAACTTTTAATTAAAAAGTGCCTTTTTCAAAATAATTTATAATGATAAATTATATTTCATTTTGTTGGTTTTAATGTATAAACAGATAAATCATACATATATTAATCCAATTTAGTTCATTTGAATCAATTTTTCATTGAAATTGGATATATGTACATTTCAATATTTAGAGCAATTGTATGTTAAAAACTAGCTTTCACGTCTTATATATGAGATTAATATTAACATACATTTTTCACTAATGTGAATTTTTAAAACACAAGGGTTTATAAAAAAAATTAATATTGAATGTATGGAAAACTGATTTTTTTGAAAACACTGCTTTTTTATAACATAGCCAGTAAGAAAATTTTTTCCGCCACTGTGATTTGAATTTTGAAAAACTAAAAAAATATTCGCGTTCAATAAGATATTTAGAGCCAAATTATAAAAACATATATTTTTTTCTGAATAGTAACATAACCTTATGATTAATAATATGAATATTAATATGAACATTATAAATAGTATGTCATACTAGTATCTTATTGTCACATGGTT
This sequence comes from Viscum album, assembly GCA_963277665.1. Lineage (NCBI taxonomy): Eukaryota > Viridiplantae > Streptophyta > Magnoliopsida > Santalales > Viscaceae > Viscum > Viscum album. The sequence continues at coordinate 1,417,475,789 of OY728164.1, forward strand.
TTAAGATAATGAGATCGTGATTAATTTTTCAAGGTGATATAAATACAATAATTGTTTTCAAATTATAATTTTTCAAATTAATTATGATTTTATTTAAAAATTAAATTAATTATATTTAGAATATTATTTTAAAAAATTGAGTTCATTTTTTATTTCAAAATTTAGAACTTAGGTAACACTGAATTTAAGAGAATTTTATAAAATACATTAGTTTTTGGCGAATAGTAAAAATACAGTTTTTAGTTTTCTATAGGATTAATAACATCATAATGATATAATAATTAATATAAAATTATGGAATATTTTTTTAAAATTAAATTATTAAATTTGGTGTCCCAATTTTCCAATTCCACGGTCTTGAAAATACAACAAATGATGTGTCCATTAAAATTAATAAAAGAATCCATCTCTTTTACTGTAAATACAAACTCATTACTTCATTTTATTTCATTAAAAATTAATCATCCTAGATGATCTATTAGTTTTTCCTCCCTGGGAGTCCTACCATGGTTTCATAAATCCCCCAAGTTTCCAATATTTAGGTTTTTGGAGTTACTATACTAGGTAAGGGAATCTACTACCCTTCTTTTTTTAAAGCACTATTTTTATGTTATTCTCTTTTGATTTCAACTGGATTTTGTTGGGATATGTCATTAAATATCCCCCAAACTAAACATATTATGTAATAATGATGATATTATCTCTTTTCTCTAAACATAATATTTTATTAAATTTTATGTGATGTTATTAGGATGCCGAATTTTCATAAGGAATTTCTCAACTTCTCTTTTTCTATCATGTTCAATTCACCTCCTTTTCTATCCTCATCTAACCTTATCCAAAAGGTATGATAACTCCATTACTTTAAATATAATTTAATTTTTAATTATAATGTAATAATTCAATGTCATCTCTCATTTCTCCACTTTATGTACAAAAAATGCAAACACCGTCTCGGGTGTGTTAATTGATCACATTCGGGGAAGATGTGTTTTCAATTTCTATTATTTTATTCATGTATTGTCATGAAACCATTTTTACAGTTTAACCAGACTATAATATGTGCCTCATAACCTATTCAATCTTCTATAACATGTATATATACATAATAATCATTCATATGACAAACTAGTTTTCAACAATCGAGAAATCACCAAATTAATTTAAATGGTTATCAATGATGTTCTATCTAATAAATCATCCCCATACCATGAGACCAAGTAATATATATAAACATTTACAACTGTTATATTGAATAAATAATATATAAGTTCAATTCTGTATAATTATATACATTCCACATAAACTCCATTACATATAATCAAGCGAACCGATCCTGAAATCAAGGAAATGAACACTCCAGAACGATAGAATGCAATCTTATAACTTATCAATAATAACATAAATGAAATAATAAAAATATTAATGAATAAAATACATTTTATATGGTTCTTAATTATATAATTAATGGATTTAATCTGATTATCCAGGACATTAAGGTCAAGTGCAGATTATGATTGGACATAAGGTTAGGGTTTTCTACCTGAACATCCATTTTCATTCGGGTTACTCTTATCCTCTACATACCTCAATTAAATTATTATATATTCATACTCAATCTTAATATATTTTGTTTTAATGTTCTATATATGGTTACCAACTAAAATCATACATTCATTTATGGGGAATCATATTTTTTTAAATTATCAATAAAAATTTCTTCCCGAAATACATGCTCGATTTAAAGGAATTTATAAACTTTTACCTATATAAAAGAAACACTATAATATATTTTAGAAACAAATATTTAACTAAAATAACTCAATTTTTTATTAAAATACTATCTTACATCACTTTTTGGTTTTATACAAAGACTTCTCCAAAATAACGCTTCTTTTCAACGAAAAAGAGTATATATTTCAAGAATTACTCAATGATATTGTAAGAGTATTTTCATCTCTTTCAACACTATTAGTGATTATTATTTATTCTTGGGATTAATATTTTATGATATCATGTACCATATTAAATTTAATGTTTTATGATTCATTTGAATTTGGATGTGCTGTCTTAAAACCATTGACCAATTTACACTGAATTGTTAGTGATTATGCATAATGTTTGGGGAAGGTTATTTAAATTTCATATGTTATTTTAAATATGAATATAAATTTAATTTATATTTATCCTCAATTCATATGATAATTTAATTTTTCATAGTAATTGATGGGTGGTTCAATCTATATACCCTTGATGCATATGTAGGTCTCATTAGTCAAACTACGGTCTTGGCACGAGGCCTTTATTAAATGGTTATTTATAGTCATGTAACGATGCCTTGACTATTTGGTTATGGTATCTAGAATTATTAATTACTTAATTATGAAAATTAAAATTAAAATTTCATGGTTTTATACAACTTTTATAAAACCCATGATTATTCTTTATAATGGAATTATTTATTCATCCCTTATTCCTTCAATAATGTGTTCAAGATTATTTTTAAAGGAATGTGTTTTTAGTTATTCAACATGCCTAATGATTATGTTTATGATATCATCTATTTTATTTCATTACCTTACCTAGAATTTGAGATCACACAGTTTTTAGGATTCATTTTCCTAGACTATGAAGATGTATATTGTGAATGACATGCAGGGATAACCTTAGAGTTATAAATGATGTCAAATGAATTTTTGTATTGTATTTCCTTTTAAGTTGTAATATCGAACTTATGTTTGTATTTGGTTTTTTAAAACTACTAAAAATATTAATTCCTTTTAGATATTAATTAATATTAATAATTCGAATGTAATTAATTAAAGCACCAACTCCGGGAAACTGGGTTCGGATCCTTACATGTGGTAGTAGAAAAAGTTTAGAAGAAAATATGAATACTAGAATTGGAAAATGTAGATTAGGGAAAAACCATAAGATGGATATTGAGGATAGAAATATAAGAATGTCTTGGAATTTTGGTAAGGAATATGTTTTATGGATCTTTATAGGAAATACATCCATGTATAGATAATATATGTGTACATGTTTTTGGCACATATGTAACTAGGAGTAACAACTCTTACAAGTTGTTTCGGGCTTGACCCAAGGTATCCTGGTACATGAAAACTTGACTCACTACGCACCTAGTTTGACAATATTAATGGTATATGATTAAAATAATGTATATTTTCTATATATTCTATTATAATGGAATTAAATTTTAATTTTTCCATCAGGGAAACCATGTTTATGATCATGATATTATCTATATATCAGATTTTAATTTATGCCAAGTCTTTTTCTAAATTGAGATAATAAATTATGATTCATAACCTAATATATTATATTCCATTATTTAGAAATGATACCTAGGGTAAGGATTGGAAACTCTATGAATGTGTGTGTCCCATGTAGGGATTTCCTTCCAATGTAAGATAATGATGTTTTCTCTAGTGATACTGCTGGTGCTGAGAAACTTGTAATTATACTAGGATAGCCTACTCAAGTTATGAATAATAACCTTACACATATGGAGCATCTGGATCAAAATGTGGATGATATATGTTTAGCTTCTTTATATGAAAACAACCTCCATTATTTAATTGGACTACAACCCCATTCTTAGTGGATTAGTTTATAAGTTCATTTGAGAAGAGATTTCTCACTTTGGGATATGGAAAAAGAGAGAAGGTTGTCATGGAATTTTATCATCTATTGGGTGATCTGGAGCAGTGGTGGTTTTCAATACAAAACAAATAGGAGAAGGAATAAATATATGAAATGGAATGTAGGTATTGTAAGGAAATTATCTTATAAAAATAATTCATTTATGAACATCGACGAGATATGGAAAGGCAGTTTCTGAATCTAAGGAAAAAAGGGGATGATATTGTTGAAAAGTATAAAGCTATCTTCACAAGGTTTCCAAGACATTCCACACACTATATACATAATCCAAGGAGAAATATTTGAAAACCATTCCTCTAAAAGGCTATAGTCGCCCAAACATTCTCATTATATGGTGATATAGTCACATGTGCTATCATGAAAGAAAACTAATTATATAAGATATATGATTTTAAGGGAAATCAAGAGAAGAATACGGATGCTGAAAACTCTGGAAAAGTAAATTAGGAAATGGGGGATACGGTAATAGTTGACCATCCAACTAGTGATAATTATAAGAAGAGACACCATGATACTTTCATGAATGGTATGCGTGTTTGTTATAATTATGGAGAAAAATACCACCTATACCAGGATTGTAAGGGGCAGAAAGAAGATACCAATGTTTAGTGATACAAATATAGAGGGAGGGTAAATTATTCAAATGATTTTTCTATGGTCAAGGAATAATTTCACAAAAGAAGGAAAAGGGAGAAAGACCAGGCTTATGTGATCACAACTGCTAATATTGAATTCCAAAATGATATGGTGGCAGGTTATTTAATTATTTGGTCAAAAATATCCAATGGTTTATTTGATTCTGGATAATCAAATTCATTCATATGTTCTATATTTTCTTAGATTATTAGATATTCCAAAATTTACTTAATAAGGGAGATACCGGTTAAATCTCCTTAGAAAAGTATTTTTTTAATAAAGATTTGTAAGAAAATACCCATTATGACATATGAACATGATTTATCTACTGAATTTATCATCATATCAATGATTGAATTTTATATAATCATTTTTATGTATTTTAATTCAAATTATGATGTGAAAATAAATTTTATGAATAAGGAAGTTACAATTTTTGAGGATGGTATGGAATCCCATATCTTTAGAGCAAAAATGTCACCATCTGACTCTTATCTAGATCCACCATATGTAGCTATACTAAATACAAATATTAGGGAGTATGGGAACCCAATATTTATGAGTGAGGAAAGGAATATTCAAATTTATTATGTACCTATTTTGAAAGAATATATTTATGTTTTTCGAAGGATTTACCTGGACATCCTCCAGAGTGGGAAACTGAGTTCTTTATTGATTTAATTACTGGTTTAAGGCCTATATCTATGGAATTAGTATACCTGAAGAAACAGCTAGAGTAATTGATATGTAATGTATTTATTCTCCCTAGTGTCTCTCTATTGGTTTCCCATGTTATTTTCATCAAGAAGAAATATGTGTCTATGAGGTTGTGGAATGACTACAGTGAAATCAATGCTATCACAATAAATAGAAAGTATATCCTACCTCAAATTGATGATTTATTTGATAAAATTTGTGGAGAGTAATATTTTTTGAAGATTAACCTTTGATATGGATATCATTAGTTGTATGTGATGAAGGATGTTATTAAAAAAAATCATTTCAAACCTGGTATTAATATTACGATTTTACAATAATTCATTTTGGAAAAACTAATGCACACATTGTCTTCATAGATCAAATAAATTGGGTTTTAAATAATATCATGATGAATTTTTTGTGCCAGTTATTGATGATATCTTTAGATTCTTCCAAATCCAAAAAGATCATGAAAATAACATGTGCATTATTCTCAAGACTCTTAGAAGAAATAAATTATATGGGATGTTTAGAATGTTTGAATTTTCTCTTCAATTAGTTTCTTTTATTGGATATATTTTCACTAAGGATGGAATATTCATTGATATTATGCAGAAAAAGACTACAAAACAATGTCCTAAACCAATTAACATAATTTAGGAACATATGTTTATTGTTTTTATATGTTATTATCAGCATTTCATTCATAACATCACCTTTTTAGCCAACACAATGACCAAACTAACATGTAATGGGGGTTATGTACATATGGAAAAAATAATGTGAGTAATGTTTTTTATAATTAAAGAGGATATTAGTGAATGTGTTGATCTGGACTCTACCATTGGGGAATGGTGGATTTCTGATCTATAGTGATACGTCAAAGAAAGGACATGGTTTTTTCCTTATTCAGAATGACAAAGTTATTTATTATACACCATGGAAGTTAAAAATCCAGGAACAAAACTATCCTTCTTATTATCTTGAGTTAGATGTTGTGATTTTTCCATTAAAATAAGGATACACAATCTCTATGGTGAAATATGTGAGATATATATTGATCACAAGAGTTTAAAATATATATTCTCATAGAAAGAACACAACATGAGTAAAAGGAGATAGATAAAACAACTCAAGGATTATGATTGTTTCATACAAAACCACAATGGAAATGAAAATAAGGTAGTTGATACATTGACTAGGAAAGATCATAGATATTAAAACAAATTGAGGATTGAAAGGGATCATGTATTCATATATCTAGTAAGGATGAACATTGGAATTATCAAAGAAGGTGAAGCATAATTTCTTTTTCAATTATTTTCCCAACCATCTTTATTGGAACGAATTAAACATTATTAGCCCAATGATGATAACATTCAAAAGAAAATTAGTGTTTTATATGAAGGTAAGTTGTAAGACTTCGTTTATGAAAATGGAATTATGAGATTTGGGAAGATGATTTGTGTTCCACTATAACCGAGCTAAAAAAGATTTATTGGATGATACTCATAATTTGAATTTATTTATTCCCCCCACTAGCACCAAACTGTTTAGAGATTTTAAGGGACATATTTTTAGGAAAACATGAAGCATGCAATTGTTGATTATGTATCTAGATGTTTAGTCTGTCAACAAGTGAATGTCGAACGAAAACATCCTAGAGGATTCATAAAACCTCTACATATTCTTACATGGATATTGTAACTGGATTTCTCAAAACTCCTAGAAATAATGATATAATATGTGTAATTTTTGATCGACTTATGAAATATACCCATATCCCCACTACTAAGGTAGGATATTCCACTAAATCACCTTACACGGCTCTATATCTGTAATGAACCAAACTTTTATTAATGAAAATTACTCCTAATCTAATTAAATGTATTATTATGTAAAATGGTTATATAAAACATATGCACTTTTTTGATTTTATGTTTTTTTATTTTAAAAAACTATTATGAAATGTTAAAGTTCCTAATATAGCCATTGAACAGTGACCACATGATTTGTATAAATATAGGGCTTTAACAAATCCAATTTACATAGAGAAAGTAACTGATGGACTCATCTAGTTGAATTTCTCTATAATAAGCCTATTGGTCAGAGCTCGGAAATGGGGTAGCATCCCTGGCCTTCTCACTTGACAAAGCCCATGTTGAGCTTTAACACGTTAAACTTCAACGAAATCTCCTATGTGAGAAGTTGAAGTACATAGAGATTACCACCTGATCAATGTTATCTGAGCCACCATAAGAGTTTTTCACCATTGTTCATTTTACCATTATCTCTTATACAGGTGTTCTAATTGGTTATGTAACCAGACCCTAGCACTATTATTATGTTCATTATTTTCGTATAGAGAATATAGAATATTTTATTATTACATTGTAAATAGTTTTTAAAATACAAATAATAGTTTTTTAGTTAATTTAGAAATATATTTTTGATGAATTAATGAATTTTTTAATTAATTACAATGTTAATAAATTATTATTTCTAAATTAATTTTTATTAAATATAAATTATCATATAATCATTATGTATAAAATGGTAGTTTTTATTGAGGTATTAAAGATTTTTTTTTCAAAACCCATGAATTTTTGATAGATATCGTTTTTTATTTTAAAAGTAATAATTCAACTATTTATAAAATTATTTAGATAAATTGAATATTTTTTTTGGAATTAGGATGTCGAAATTATCTGAGGGTGAATTTTTTATAAATTTCTGAGACAATCAAATTTTTGGGTAAAAATTAAATATCGTTAATTATATAATGTGTTGTATGACATCATAATGACCGAAAAGTGATGTAATAAAATACAAAAAATGGTATTTTCAGCCAATATATTCTTTAACTTTAAAATAATATGATCCTAGGTTTGTTTTATTTTTTTACAAAGCCTTAGTGGACCCTCCAAGACTTATAAAACATTTAAAATTTTTAAAATGATTTCATTGACTGTGTGGCTCACCTCCACATAAGCAAGAATAATATTTTTATAAGTTCTTATATTGGTCTTATAAAATAATTTCTTCTTCTCGACTTTTCCAAAAAACATGGGAAGACCCATTTTTGGGTTTGTGGTCTTGATTAGTTTAACGTGTGCTATCCAAAACCTAAATAATAAATAATTCCCTGTATTTTCCTATATACACCCACACAGGCTCCCATTTCACTTCAATAAAATCTTTTGGAGCTCGAAAAACCTCGGACTGACTTTATCTATAATCCTAAAATGGTTTCCCAAGATCCTAATAAGCCTCTATAAAGCCTCTCCCAATCCCTTTGGATCACACTTCCACGTAAATAATTTCTTCCTCTGTCATTTTCATCCATGTTTCATTTTGTTTCTATACCCTTGTATTTTCAATTAAAAATGTTAGGGTATGATTTCACACCTCCCATATACTCCCCTCCTTATGTTTTAATGATTACATACCGCTTTCTATCTCATTAATTTTTTTATTACAATTGTTACCATGCCAAAATTCTGTAAGGGATTTCTCTCTCCTCATTTACATTAAAGCAATTATTTTGTATTAGGAATCAATATTCCATAACATATGTTGGGAAATGTTTCTCTATGACCTTCTTACTGTACATTTCATTTACATAAGATATGACACCCCTTTCTCTCTCAACAAATTTTTTATAAATTCTTATGTCATATTGTTATGTTGGCGAAATTTCACAACGATTTTTCAAACCAAAGTCATTGTGTAGTGAATAACATACCCATTTATCTGTCAAGGGTATTAACCATTATTCATATTTTTATTGATTATATAGTTTCATGTATTAATTCTTCATTCCATTATCATGGAATAAATGATGATGTTTAATGAATTCATGATATATGATCCTTGTGGCACACTTATGTATGAAATTAAATGATTATGAAGGGTGTGCCCAGATAGCACTCCAATGCATTGATTAAAAAAATGAGTCATGATAAGTCAAGTTAAATAAGATTTTACTCATTATAATTCATATTCGATGAGTTTTTACTCATGGTCCATGTTAAATTATCCTTGGATCATGCTAATATCATGTTAAGTATTGATTCTGCATTTCCATGTTATGATAATCATGATATACGATGCCTTTATGTTCATGTTTCTCTTATTTTCCATTGATATAACTATTTCATAACATGTATTGTAATATTCATGTTTTTCCTTGTGTACTCCCTTACTGGGCTTTATATTTCACCCTTCTCACATATATGTCCTCAAGTTATCCAATGTAATTCTAAGTACGAGGGAATGTTGCAGTCATGTAAATAAATTTTTCAATTAATATACTGTATCTTTATGTATTAAGTTATCATGTAATGACCCCAATTTTACAATACACAAGACCTCTTGATCATCAAAGTTGTCTCAGGTGCGTTTCTATGTAATAAATAATGTTTAAATGTGTAATAAAGAGTAGTGTTATTATATTTGGTATCAAAGGATAAGTGTAGTTATTTTTTAGATTAAGATTAAAAAACCCTAGTTAATTCCTTAGGGATAATAGTAAGTATAAAAGAAACATACCTAAATTTTTGTGAGTATTAAGTAAGTGGATTATTAGGAAAATACATCCATGTCTGTATACGAGCTGGTAGAGTTGACTTAAGCAGATATGTTTCTAGGGGTAAAACCTAAAAACACCACTTTAAGATAGACACAAAAGGGAACTGGTGCACGAAAAAATCCCTTACTGAACTCTTTTTTATGAAACTCCTAGGGGATATTCTTGTTTATATTCATATTCTTATTATGAACCATTATTATAGGAATTAAAAAATAACCCCTAAGAATATATATAGGGATGCAGATCATGTATATCATAGATTGAATCCTATAAATACATAAGTTATGTAAATTAAAGTATTTTATAAGTTACCCCTTTCATATTTGGATTCCCCTTTTATGTGTTATCCCTATCTTTCCTTTAATTCCATCCAATGTCCGGTAATAGGAGGACTCTGGAAAACAACTGATGTGAAGATCTATGAGACAATTGTTCTAATGAGATTCCCAATCTGATGGGAGAAGGAATCACAAAAAATTGTCAAGATACTCTCAGTTAACTCTTGTTTTGTATATAAACATAGGTTAATAGGAACATTAAACCCACCACCACCTAAGAAATAACAAGTCTCAATCAAGAGCTTAATGAGACAAATCCCTCATACTTTTAATGAATCATCTTATCCATAAATTATCGAACAATGGATCAACTCCATTGAAAATATCATCTCCATTATTCAATGTTATGAAACATAGAAGGTAATTTTGGAAAATTATTATATGAATGGCGGAGTTAATCAATGGAGGTCATTGATCAAAAATACAAATCTTAAGGAGGAGATCAAGGTGTTAGAATAGAAGGATTTTTAGAAAAAGGACAAATAATCCATCAAAGCGTATGAGGAAAACATCACAAGGCCTTCATGATATTACATTTTATTTGTCAGTACCCATGAATGCAATGTTGACCACATCTTTGGTGGGATATAACCTAGTCTACGGAAATCCCTAGTGATCCGTGACTTCGAGAGCTATGAGGAAATTGTCTGATGTTCTCTTAATGTCTAAATGAAGATTAGAAAATATCAGGGGTACCATGGGGATAAGAAGCATAAGGTGGACTTTAATTATGGAATTCCAATGGATAAATCCAATGGTGATAAGAAATTCTAGCACCCCACATGCCAAAGGTACAGAAAGAAACAACCTGTAAATTTTCTGAAGGGGACAATGAAATGTTTTGGGTGTGGCAGAGAAGGGAACCTAGCTATTATCTATCAACAAGAAAAACATACGGCTTTGATAGAGGATAGGAACACTCCATTCGACCCTCAACACACTGTTCATTGCTTCATCTGCCATGAACCAAGACACTTTTCAAACTAGTGTTCAATGCCAAGGGTATTTTGAGGAAACCAATAACCTCCATGTTAGAAAGGGTGAGCATTTTCCATTATTATTGTAGAAGTGATCCCTGAAAATGAATTGTTGATAAGTACATTAGTTATTCAATCATGAATAGTGAATTTACTTTTTGATTCTAGTTCTACGCATTATTTTATATCCCAAATGTTTATTAGAATAATCATAACACCACCAAAAATCATAGAAGTAAATATATTAGTGAAAACAGAAAATGGGGAATTCCTTACATCCCATGAATATAACTCCTCCCCTATCATTAATTGTGGAGTGAACCTATTGGATAACCTCTTCACACTCCCTCAAGTATAATTTAATCCAATTCATGGCATGGTTTGTCTCTCTTTATATAGAGCCAACATAAATTTCTGTGAGAGGGAAATCACTCTTCGTATTGAGAATCGAAACCTGAATATATACAAGTGAAAGGAGGATGATGAATCTTCTTTAGCTCCATCATCTAAATTTTATATATTATTTCCCTATGATCATGTGTATCTTTCTCAGATGGTTGTTTCTATGGAAAGAACCATCCTTGAAGACATGCCTATTGTTAGGGAATTCGCTGAAGTGTTTCCCGAGGAATTGTCTTGTCCTCCTCCTAGAAGAGATGTTTAATTCTCAATTGATCTTATACACGGGTAATTTATAATCTCCAAGACTCCATATATAATGGTTATTTTGGAGCATGAGGATTTGAAGAAACAACTACATGAGAATCTAGATAAAAGGTCTATACACCCAAGTGCTTCACCATGGGGTGCACCAATGCTCTTAATCAAGAATAAGGAAGGGATAATACATCTTTGAAATGATTATCATGTTCTCAGAAAAATAATGATAAATAACAAGTATCCTTTACCATGAATTGATGACATGTCTGATCATTTATGTGGATCCTAATACTTATCCATGGTGGATCTGTGGTCAGGTTATTATCAATTAAGGGTGAAGAAGGAAGATATCTCCAAGAATACTTTTCTTACAAGATACAAGAAATATGAATTTATATTAATGCCTTTAAGATTCAATAATGCCTAAGTAATCCTCCTGGAATTGATGAATATTGTCTTTAGAGATTACAACAACAAATTTTTTGTAGTCTTTATAGACGATGTTCCAATATACTCTGAATCCAAGGAGGAGCATGTGTACCATCTAATAACTGTACTATAGACCATTCAAATGTACAAGCTCTATGAAAATCTCAGCATGAGTGAGTTCTTGTTAAAGGTGGTCTTATTTTCGGGTTATATCATCATAAGCAATGATATATCTGTATAACCCTCCAAGAGATCTGTAATTGAGCGAAGTCCAAGTCCACCATTGGTAACAGATATTTGCAGCTTCCTGGGGTTAGTCGGATATTATCGCTGATTTGTGATAATTTTCTCTTGATTTTCAAACACTCTTACCAAGACAAATCGGAAGGGATTCATGTTTTATTTGTGTGGAAAATGCGAAGAGAGCTTCAAGGAGTTGAAAAAGAGGATTATCACTACACCCGTGCTCACATTACCCATAGGTGGAAAAAATTTTGTGGTGTTTAGTAATTCTTCAAAGAAGGGAATGTACTATGTGTTGATGAAAAATAACAATGTCATTTACTATGCTTCAAGAAAATTAAATTTTTATGAGCCAAACTATCAAACACACGATGTAGAGTTGGCTTAATTAATATTCGCTTTTTAAATTTGGTGGCACTACCTCTTTGGGAAGAAGTGTGAAATATATACAGATCAAAAAAATCATCAAGTATAAATTCATACAGAAAAAGTGGGATAATAACAAAAAAATATGGTTAGAGATGATTAAAAACTATGACTGCTCAATCCATTACCACCATGGAAAAGCAAACAAGGTGGAAGATGCTCTATATAGAAAGGGACAAGCAATTATATCATTGATGTGAATTGAAAAGGACCCAATATTCTTGGATTTGGTGAATATAGACATGAGAATCATAAATAATGGAATATCATCAATCATTTCTCAATTGATTGCTCAAACATATCTTTTTGAAAGGTTAAAGGATTCTCAAAAGGATGATATGGGAATTCAAAATAAATTTGAAATATCTTAAAATGGAAATCCCTATAGATCAACGTTAATTAATAAGGAATTGTATGATTTTTGTCAAGACTATGTGTTCCATAAAATCTAGAGTTAAAGAAAGAACTTTTGGATGATTTATAGTGTTCAAATTTCTCCATTCACCCAAGAATCAAAAATATGCATCGATATATCTAATAGAATTATTGGTGGGATAACATAAAAAAGGAGATCACTGAGTATACATTAATGTGCCTGGTTATTCAACAAGTGAGGTTTGAGAGGCAAAAGTATTAGGGGATGATGTAACCATTACCCATACTAGCATGGAAATGTGAGAACATCACCACAAACTTTCTCACCAGTTTTTCTGAAGAGATCCAAAGGAAATAATTCTATTTTGGATGTTGTGGATAATCTTACAAATACTTAACAATTAATTACAATTACAGTGGATACCTAATTATATCCACTAATATAGATATATATTAGGTAATTGGTAAGGCTGTATGAAGTTCCACTATCTATTATATCTGATCGAGATCAATGATTCACCTCTATGTTTTGGAAGAGTCTTAAACATGATCTGAATACTAATCTGAACATTACTATGTCTTATCATCCCCAACTGAATTCCAATCTTAGTAGACTATCCAAACACTTGAGGACATGTTGAGAGCATACTTAATTGACTTCAAAGGAGGATGAGATCAACATATTCCCCTTTTTGAGTTTTTTTCAATAATAGTTTCCACTCAAGAATTCAAATGGCTCCTTATGAATCCCTTTATGAGAAGAGGTGCATAACACTAACATGTTGGGATGAAGTTGGGTAGTGAAAACTCCTAGGTCAATAAATGGTCAAAAAATGGTGGAGAAGGTTAAGACTATCCAAAAACAAATAAAAATACTTAGAGTCCATAAAAGAGCTATGATGATAATTGTTGGCGAGACCTAGATTTTGATTTTGGAGACATGGTATTCTTATTCATATAATTGTGGAAGAGGTTTATGATATTTGGAAAGAAGGGAATGTTTATTCTAAGGAACATCGGCCCTTTTGATATCCTTGACCATATTGAAGCAGTGTCCTATCGACAAGAACTCCCACCAAACCTATCTAAGGTACATGATGTATTCCATGTATCACTCCCTAGGAAGTACATACCTGACCCATTGCATGTACTCAATTCAGAGGTGGTACCATTGGAGACTGACCTATTCTATGTGGGGAATCCGGTGAAGTTCGTAGATCGTATGGAAAATTTTTATGAAATAAGACAATGCCCCTAATCAAGGAGTTCAAGTGAAACCATATATTTGAAAAGGTAATGTGGGAATCAGTGGAAGTTATGAAGCATAGTTACCCCCATCTATTTTAGTGTGGGAAAAGGAAATGTTGAGGGTGATATTTCTTAAGGGTGGAAGATTTTAATGACCCAAATTTTTTTTAATCAACATTATCCTTGATCTAATTAAATGTCTTATTATTGAAAATGGTTATATAAAACATTTTCACACCATTGGTTTTATGTTTTTAGATTTTAAAATACCATTACCAAATATTATTATTTCTAATATAGCTGTTGAATAGTGACCACAAGATTAGTATAAATATAGATATTTAAGAAATCCAATTAACTCAGAAAATGGAAGCGATGGACTCATGTAGTAGAATTTTCCCATACAAAGCCCATTCTTCAGAGTTAAAAAAGGCAGGAGTGCCATTGGTATTTTCTCTTGAACAAGCCCAATCTGAGATTCAATATGTTAAGCTTGAATGGAATCGCCTATGGGAGAAGTGAAAGTTAATAGAGATTACCACACAAGAAAGGTTATCCGAGACACCCCGAGATTTTGTCACCATCGCGCACCATACCCATAGGTCATATGCGGGTGTTTTAAGGGGTTATGTAACATGATCATATCACTCGGATTTTGAGAATTTTTTTATATAGAGAATATTCAGTTATTTTATTTTTACTTTGTAAATAGTTTCTAAATCACAAATCGTTTTTTTAGTTAATTAACAAATATATTTTGATGAATTCATAGATATTTTAAATAAATAATATTTTTATAAAATATTATTACAAAACTAATTTTTATTAAATACAAATTATTTCATAATTTTTATGAACACAATTGTAATTTTTATTAAGGTTTGAATGTTTTTTTGTCAAAACCCATGATTTTTTAATAAATGTCAGTTTTCAATTTAAAATTAAAAATTAAGTTATTTAAAAAATTATTTAGATAAAATGATTATGTTTTTTGGAATTGGGACATCGAAATTCTCCTATGGTGAATTTTTCAGAGTTTTTCGAGAAAGAATAATTTTTGGGTAAAAATTAAATACCATTAAATATATAATGTGTTTTATGAAATTATATTGACCCAATAGTGATGTAATAAAATACTATAAATAGGTTGTCCATACAATATATGTTTTACTTTAGAATAATGTAATTTTAGGTTTTTATTTTATTATACTAATCCTTAGGGGACCCTCCAGGACTTATAAATCATTTTAACTTTTTAAAATGATTACCCAGAGAGTGTATCTCACCTCTGCATAAGAAAGCATAAAATTTTAATAATTTAGGAAATTTTCCTTCTAAAATAATTCATTCTACTCCACTTTGGAAAAAACCATTGGAAAAAACATTGGTTGGTATTTATTTTTGATTAGTTTAATGTTGGGTGACAAAAACCTAAATAATAAATAATTCCCTGGCTTTTCCTATATAAACCCACCCAAGATCCCACTTATCTTCTCTCAAAACCTTTGGAACTCAAGAAACCTCTATCCTACTTTCTCTAGAATCTTCCCAAGGTTCCCCATGGTTTCATGAAGCCTCTATCAAGCCTCTTACAAGCCTTTGGGATCACACTTCCAAGTAATGGATTTCTTCCTCTATCATTTTTTTCCATGATTCATTATATTTTTATAAGCTTGTCTTATCAATTATCAATTTTGGGGTATGATTTAGCATATCTCCTAAAATTCTATATTTTTTTTAATGATAAAATACACCTTTCACTCTCATTAATGCCTACCATGTACACTAATTACCATGCCGAAATTCAGTAAGGGATTTCTCAGTAGTGGAGAAAACGTTATTTACGTCACCATTTTTGACATCGGTTATATATAACCGATGTGATAATCTATGAAACGTGGTTTTTTGAGTTGGTTATTTAATAACAGACATAACAAATGCATTGAGTAGCTTTTTAATGTCTGTTATTTTAATAACCGACGTTACAAATCGCGCGTGTTCGGTTTTTACGTCGGTTATTTTATAACCAATGTGAAAAACCAAAGTGCTGGGGTTTTTTACGTCAGTTATTTGATAACCGACGTAAAAAATGAGATATCTAGGCATTTTTTGGTCGGTTATTTTATAACCAACGTAAAAAACCAAAGCACGGGGGGTTTTTAACATCGTTTATAAAATAACCGACGTAAAAAACGAGTTATCTACAGGTTTTTTACGTCGGTTTTCAAATAACCGACGTTATAAATTTAAAAAATAGTTTATAATGTCGGTTATATAATAACCGATGTTATAAAACATTTAAAAATTAAATCCATGTGGACTATCATTTATGTTTTTTCGATCGACAGTCCGTCGGCTCGTCTCTCTCACGCGGTAAACCCTAATTGGCTCGTCGATCGACCTGCGTTAAACTCATTTTGGCTTCATCTTTTCTCATCTTTAATCTCCTCGGATTTGTCATCTCAACTCGCAACACTCGAGTAAGCATTCCACGAATTTATTTCGTTCATTTTTTCCCAGATAGTCTATATTTATATTTTTGGATTTTTTTGTTTAAACTAGGATAGATTCTTCCATTTCGAAACTTATTACATCTTTTTGAATATCGTTGGCACCAGACATTCGTTTTTATCTTGAGTGTCTTGTTTTTGTATTTATTTATAAAACAATTTTTGATATATTACCTTGCATTTAATGACTCAAAATCCTGCTATGTTGGAAACATATTTGGTGTTATTTATTGAAGGACTATGGTGCAATTAAGGAATGATTTGGAATATTTCCTGATTTGAAGGGTTTGAATTTCATTATCAAAAAGAAATTTGAGGTACGGTTGATTCATCCATTCCTTTTATCCTATATTTCATTTAACTCTCAGGTTCATCTAACAATTTTGTTGTTGGATAACCAATAATTATTACGTGATTAGAGAATTAAAAGAAATTATCATCATATATAGTGAATCATCCTTGTTTAGTGTCTTATCATAGAATAGGAATCAATCATCCATATTGAAGATCTTATTTTTTTTAGAAAACAAAAATCATTAATGTAAACCATTTATCATTCATTAATTGAACTAAAATAAATATTTACACATGAGTAATAATGGAACATAATAAAATAAATATTTATCATTCACCCTCATAGAGTCTAATAAATCTATGATAAACCATTTGTTATCTTTAATGGAAACAAATTCACTTTTACCCACTTTGTATTTTTAGAAGACACTAAACTCCCTTATAATTTCACCCTTCTGGGAAGTATTAAACATCATTATATCCCTTTAAAAAATCTAAATTTCACAGAAATATCGTGCATCCATTTTGTCTTATAGGACTCTACTATAGATAAGTATACCATTTTTTATATTATTATTTATGATAAACACTATCATTACATCATTAATATATGTTTATAAAAATGGGAATATCACAATTCTCATGATTTTAGTTGAGAATAATGATAATGTTTTTTATTAATGATAATATAGACATGGGTAATTTTACAAAAAGATTGTGAACTTGAATAATGAATGTTACTTATATGTATTTCGCAAGATTTTTTGATTTTCTGTCATAAAACTAATTGATGATCGAATACAACAAATAATCGCACCACCAACCAAAGTGAAACCATTGTATTGTTCTATTTTATAAATTCAAGATTCAATCACTGAGATTGTGATTTATTTATTTTTTAGAGTTTCTGAATCAATATACTAGATTCTATTTCAAATGGTTATTTGTTTGTTTTTTGATGTTTTGTGATTTTATTTGATGTAGGTTTTTCTTTTTCATGGATTACTTCATAAAGTGGTCTCGGTTCATTTGATTTTGTGTTTCCTTTGACACCATCCCCCCTCAATGACAATGATCTCTCATTACCAGTTTTTCTCTAATTATTCTCTCATACCCCTTTTGTATTTGATGGTTTATTACAAACATATTTATTCAAGTATTTAAGCTGGATTATATGCATTTTTTAGGATTATATTGCTCTTGTATGTCATTTTATTTATTATTCTATCCAATACTAAGACCCTTTCTAGTAAGAAAAGTTTCATAAGAAATACGATTGGACTCTTCATCATATTTCATGAAACGTTTTTAATAATGTCACGTTTTTTTAAAAAAAATATGTTATATCAAAGATGTGGAAACGGGTGGTGTCTGGGGGTGTGTTCAAGGGGGTGGGTGGGTGTGAGTGGTTGTCCATGAGGGTGGGGGGCTGTCCAGAGGGTTTTGGGGGTTGTTCGGGGGTGGGGGGATGTCCAGAGGGTTGGGGGTGTCCAGGGGGTGTTCAAGGGGTAGGGGTGGGGGTGGTGTCCAGGAGGGGTGGGGTGCTGTCTAGAGGGGTGGGGGATGTCCGGAGGGTTGGGGGTGTCTAGGGGTGGTCCAAGGCGGTGGGTGGGTGTGGGGGGCTGTCCAAGGGGGTGGGGGCCTGTCCAGAGGGTTTTGGGGGTTGTCCGGGGGGTGGGGGTGATTCTCAAGTTTACTACATTTTCTCCGATTTTCTATCAACTATGTAGGCGACATGGTTTTATTTGATTCTATGAAATTTAAAACTATTATATCTAACTATATTTTGTTTGAAAAATAATATTATTGAATATTTACTTAAATACTAATAGATTTTTTTTATATTTTAAATTGTTTTACATTAAAAATATGATTTTTTTCATTTAAACATATATTTGTCTTATCATAAAAATATATATATATTTTTGATATTTGTTTTAGGTAATAATGAGTCTAAGTTGGATCACGGCACATCGAATGAGTAATGAATTTGAAGAAGGTGTTGATGCCTTTTTGGAATTTTCAAAACGAAATGTTCCAAGTAGTGACATTTTTTTCTGTCCATGCCTGAAATGATTGAATATAAAGAAGTTGAAAAGTAGAGAGATAAAAGATATTCTGATTTGTCATGGTTTTAGTCCGAGTTACAACCCTTGGATTTGGTATGGTGAAACTGGATGGAATGTCACTGATGATGATGATTTGCAAGATGGTAACTCCAATGGAATTGAAGAAATGATTCGCGATATTGTAGTAGAACAAATTGAGATAGAACTGAAAGTTGTGCGTTTATATGGTGATGCTGAAAGACCATAATATCCTGGTTGTACAGATTTTACGGTTTTGTCCGCAGTGTTAAGATTGATTAACCTAAAGGCGAAACATGGATGGAGTGAAAAAAATTTACAGAGCTGCTACAATTGATGAAAGACATTCTTCCAAAAGATAACGATCTTCCAGATTCAAATTACAAATCCAAGAAAATATTATGCTCGATGGGATTGGGATACAAGAAAATACATGCCTGTTTGAATGAATTCATTATATATAGGAAGGAATATAAATTTCTATCAGAGTTTCCTAAATGTGGGACATCACGGTATAAGGTGAATGAAAAATAACAGGCTGGGGTAGAGATTACAAAGCTCCCTTCAAAGGTATTTTGGTATCTTCTTATAATTAATCGTTTCAAACGTTTATTTTCTAATTCACTTGATGCAAAAAGGTTAAGATGGCATGATGAAGAGTAGGTATGTGATGGAAAAATACGTCATCCATCTGATTGTCCACAATGGAAGAAAATTGATGCGCAGTATTCTACATTGGGAAATGAAATTAGAAATCTCAGACTAGGGTTGTGCATAAATGGAATTAATCCATAACAAACCCTCAGTATCACACATAGTTCATGGCCTGTTTTATTGGTAATTTACAACCTCTATCCTGAAGTTTGTATAAAGTGAAAATATGTCATGTTGAGTATAATGATCTCTATTCCAAAGCAACCCAGTAATGATATTGATGTTTACTTGTCACCGTTGATTGATGATTTGAAACTGTTATGGGCTGATGGTATTATGGTGTATGATTCGTATAAAATGGAATATTTTCAACTGCATGCAGTGCTTCTATTCACTATAAATGACTTCCCAGCATATGGAAATTTTTCTGGATACAGTGTTAAAGGGTATAAAGCATGTCCAATTTGCAAACAACAGAATTCATATTGTCAATTGCATCATGGGAGGAAAACAATATACATGGTCATCGAATGTTTTTGCCTATGGAACACCCTTATAGAAGACTAAAAAAGGCATTCAATGGCTCACAAGAATTTGGTACTGCTCCAAAACCTTTATCCCCTGATCTGTATTTTGAGAGGGTGAAAAACCTTGATGTGAAATTGGGAAAGACACAAAAATCTGGCAATGATAGACATATTTGGAAGAAAGGTCAATTTTTTTGAGATACTGTTTTGGTGGTATAATGAAGTTAAACATAATATTGATGACATGCACGTGGAGATGAATATCCGTGATTTGTTGATTGCAACATTGTTAGATATTAAAGGAATGACTAAATATGGGTTGAATGGAAGATTAGACTTACTATCAATGGGAATACGTTTGGAGTTATCTCCCCCTCATAAAGGAAGACGAACATTTCTTCCCCCGGCTTGTCATACATTATCAAAGAGGGAGAAAATTAGCTTCTTTCAGTGTCTTCATGATACCAAGGTGCCTCAAAGTTATTCTACTAATGTAAAAAATTTTGTCTCATTGAAGGACTTGATGTTGATAGGTATGAAATCACATGATTTCCACGTCATGATGCAACAAATTATACCAGTCGCATTGCGTGGAATATTGCCCATTGGTGTCAGAAATACTATAATGAAGTTGTGTTATTTTTTTCAATTCAATTTGCAATAAGGCAATTGATGTGAAAGCTCTGAACATTTTGGAAAAGGATGAAATTTTTATACTTTGTCAATTGGAAATGTATTTTCCTCTATCTATTTTTGATATAATGGTGCATTTAATGATTCATCTGGTTCGAGAAATAAATATTTGAGGACCTGTATATCTTCGTTGGATGTATCCTTTTGAAAGGTATATGAAAATATTAAAGGGGTATGTTAAAAATATATAGAAACCTCAAGCCTCCATTATTGAAAAGTATATTTCTGAGGAGGTAGCAGAGTTTTGTACGAGCTACTTGGCTACAGTGCAACACATAGGTTTGCCTCCATCTCTCCATGAATGAGTTAATAATGAGGGAAAGGGGATTCGCGGCTTGAAAGTCAAATCATTGTCAGCAGAATAGATGAAGAAGTTAGAATCACACATCTTGATTAACATAGCTGATGCTCAACCATATATCACATTGCATATTAATGAGTTGAAACAATGTCATCCAAAGAAGAAAGAAATGTGGATTTTGAATGAGTACAACAAAATTTTTTTGTCATGGATTATAAAGACTTTTCTTGTAAGATCAGATGTATCAGAGATATTAAAATGGATAGTGGGTGGTCCATGTTTAAATGTGATAACATGGTCCGGTTATGACATTAATGGTTATACATTTCATACGAATGCTCAGGACAACATAAGTGCAGTTCAGAATAGTGGTGTATTGGTGTTTGCAGAAGCAATACATTTTTCGAGTGCTGAGGACAAAAACCCAATTTCTGCATCAAGTGCATATTATAGAGTGATTGATGACATTTGGGAGGTTGATTACATTAAAATTAAAGTTCTTGTTTTTAACTGTAAATGGTTTAACGGTAACAGCAGTGTCAGACATGATGAATTTGGAATGACACTTGTTAATCTAAATAGATTGGAAGACACAACTGATTCTTTTATAATGAAAACACATGCAAAAAAATTTCTATGTATTAGATCAATCAGATATGCAGTGGGCTGTTGTTTTACAAGGGAAAAAACAATATGTTGGTGAGGATGAAGTTGATGAATATGCTGATTTATGTGAGATCCCTACTTCCATGGAAAGATTAACATAACATAATGATGATCATGTTGAAGACATAGTTTATTCCATAAGGAATTATCACGACGAAGGAATTTGAAAAAACAATCCATTTTTACATTCCTAAAATTACTGGTAACATATGTTTATTTCTTGTTTACATTTATTTTTTCCATAAATGTTAGATATTGTAAGTTTTTTATTTATTAAAACATGTTTTAAAACAAAATAAGTATATGTTTTTGTTTGTTTTAAGTTTGTTTAGTTTATATTATCATGTTTATAACCATTAAATGAATTATATATCTATTATTTTTGTTCACTGGCAATTACTTTACCATGTTTACCAGGTTTACCATTTTTACCATGTTTACTATCTTGACCATCTTTACCATCTTTACCATCTTTACCATTGTTTAACATGCTTAACATATTACCAATGTTTACTATTATGTAACTTAGTACACTTTTATATATTCTGATTATAGTAGTATTAAAATATTTGAATTTGTATATTTGTGAACTGACGTTTGTTTTTTTGATGTGAAGGATAATGAAGGATCATTCAGATGATCAACCACATGATTCTAGAGTGGATCATATTGCTGGTCATACCTCTGGGGATGAACATTCACATGCTCCTATTATGACAAAGAGTTAAAAGGTTGGTAAACGTGGATGCACACGTTTACCAAAATTATAACTTGCCTGTATGCAGGATCAGAGGATAGTCGTTGAGTTTGATGATGATGATATTCCTAGAGGTCTGAATGCAAAAGATTTTAAGAGTTTTGTAGCAACTCAGGCTAAGAGTAAAGTAAGAATTCTATATGATGATTAGAGAAGTGTGGATAAAGTGATTATCTCTTTGTTTTGGGAGACGACTTTGATAACACAAAAAAACCGGGTTTAACGACGGTTTTGTGGCGGCGGTTCACAAAACCGCCTCTAAACGTTTTCGCTAAATGGTTTCGCGACGGTTATTAATAAACCGCCACGAAACCCGAAATTCATTTTAACAATCTCGACCCTTCTTCCCCCTACATGATCGTTCCCCCAAACTGCGACCTCCCTTCTTCCCCTAACCCCCCGGCAACCCAAAACCCTCGACTCCCAACCTTCAGGTGACCCCCGACCTCCGGCGACCCGTGACCTCCGGCGACCCGACGACCTCTGTCTCCGGTGACCCCGCAACCTCCATCTCCGGCGACCCCGCAACCTCCATCTCCGGCGACCTACTTACTAGGTTCTTACTATTTATGTTGTTTGTTCAATGATGTGTTATTATACTCCTTTAACTTTTTCATTGGAGTTATTGTTTATAATCATACTAAGGATACATATTATGATAAACCCCATATATATAAAAAATTCCAGATTCCTAGGATATTTTTTGTCACTAAGTTGGGTCGTACTATCGTCGGGGAGATTTTAAATAACTTGGATTTGTTTGGATTATTTTTTGATGAAGTCACCTTCTACCTCCTTGTTTTGGGATACATATACTTTGATATTATTATAGTGGACACCAAGTACCTACCAACCATTATTACACATTTGAGGAAATAATGTTTTAACTATATAGATTATATGTGTATCTTGAAATGCATATATGAATTTTAGGGTTATTGGTTATTGGTTTTCATTATTGTGAATCTAATAATTACTTTTGATATTCTTCTATTAGGAAAATTATTCCCAATGGAGTTCCTCAAATCCAATTCATTGGTTATAAGACCATGTGGATCTGGAATTAACATTGAGCTATGCCATGGGATGTGCTAGGTGTTGGGTTGCAAGGTAACCTTGGCTAGTATGTGAAAAAATGGAATTGGAGTAAATTTTTCCCTTCTTTTGGGTACTTTTATTTGTTAATTTCCAATAGACAAGAGCATCAACTATTTGGATTAAGAATCTAGGTGTGAGTGGGATGTCTTGCCAACACAACACATAATGGACCAGAGGTCACCATAATATGCATATAATTTGGATTTACTCAAATTTTAGGTAAACTACATAGTCTGTAGACTGTGAATGGACATTGAGTAAGGGTGGAGTGCTATAAATTAATAATTGTGATTGTGGTGGTTTTAATTTTTATTTTTAAAAAGTTTTTTAATTATGGTATTTTTTGGTTCTCTATGGTATATTGTATTTATGGTTTCTTTTATTAGATATTGTTTGTGTTATTCAACTATAAAGACATCCCACTCAACCAAGGGAATATACTGGAGAGATTTAGGCAGCCATGAGAAACCCTTGTATTTTCCCTTATACTAGAATACGATGACAATGGTTCTGAAAATGGGTTTCCTTTTATTTTATATGAGTTCCTAAAGGTGTTTCTAGAGGAATTTTTAGGTATACATTAGTAATGGGATTTAAAATTAATCATTGATTTGGTACATGAATCATATACTACATCTCTTCCCTCATTCAATATGGACCCCATCGAGTTAGGGGAATTAATTATTTGGTTCAATGAATTAGAATCCAAAGTATTTTTTTCACCCAAGAATCTCATCGTTGTCCAACCAAGATTGAATTACATAAAGCATGATATATCACTCTGATTTTGTATCAACTATTTGAAGTTGGAAAGGTTTTCTATAAAAAAATATCTCTTTCCAAACATCAGTGACCATGTTGATCAGGTTATGGGGGAAATATGGTTCAATAATATCAAAATTCACTTTTGGCATCCTCATTTTAGTGTGAGTGAATTTGGAATTCATAAGAATGATTTATGAAGAAGGTACAACCACTTTAAGTCTAAATTTTTCCCATTAAGGATGAAAAATGATCCTATGATTTTTATGGCCCTTATGAATTGTGTGTTTCCTAAGTAAATTGAATACATTATGGTGGTGTATATGCATGGAATCCTAGTATAATTTTTCATTGAGGTGGAGCATGATTATCATCAAATAATTGTTTTGGGCACACTTTTGGATGTCCATATTAACTCCATGTACTCCAAGAATAGATTTTGGATTAGAGAGATCAAATTCATATTGTATCTGGCATAGAATCAATGGGTGTGAGTTGATCAAATGGAAATTAGGGTAGTGAATTTATGCTAATATTTGAGTCATGAATTTGATATCATGATCTTATTAAAAAACAATAGATATTATAGGATTTTTTTTATAAATTTATCTCTATTTACATAACTAATAAAATAGATTTACCAAAAATGGGTAAGGTTAAAAAAAGAATACATAGTTTTATTCTTACATTTATGATCACAATCAGTGGTTTAACACTAACCCATTTTTAAGTTAACGTAGACTAGAATGTTGTATGTGGTTTATTGTGATGCTTTAGGTATAGGTTTGGGAAGCGTGTTGTGTAAGTTGACCATTTAGTGGCCCATAGATCATCCCACCTATTACAAAATTAATGGGATTATCTAACCTATATACTAGAGGAATTGGTGGTGATGCATTCTTTAAAATCATGGGGTCAATATCAATTCAATGAAAAATTATTATTGTACTATGAAAGAATAATCATGGCATGTATTTTCCTTAAAAATGATCTATGTATAAGGTATTGCTCCTTGATCGATTACAATTAGGGATTTTACTTTTTTAATTTTCTATATCCTATGTAAGAGAAAGATGGTGGACAATACCTTAAGGATAAAAAATCCAACCCATTCATTAAATGATTATAGTGATGATTGGAATCGGATGAGTCTTTTTCTGATATTCACTAAGAATCTAAGGAGAATAGTGGAGCTATATTCATAGTTAGTATTCAGTTAACACCACATTTTCTAGAACTAATTCAGTATGAACATCGTAAGGATGAATTAAGAAAATGTTAAAAGTAATATCTATATTTTGTGGATGTTCTTGATATGTGTTCAATGTTATATGATGAAATTCTATTCATGAAGGGTTATTTCATGATTTAGTTGTCTCTACAAACGGTTTTTATATAGGATAACCACCAGTATCCATGGTTTGTTTATCCTTTGTCCAGAAATATGTTTTATGATATTTTTCACTATTTTTGATGGCTAATTTTATGTCATGATGTAGCTAAAATTGTATCTAGATGTTATATGTGTTTGTAAATTTAGGATGAGCACTAGAGACCCTCAATTATTCTTTTGTCACTCCCTATTCCTACCTAAATGTAGGATTATGTCACTATTTATTTCATTATTAGGTTTCTTCTTTTACCTTAGTGAATTTACACCATTGGATTGTAAACTTATTAACAATTTAAATCAACCCATTTTATCATGATAAAGTATTCTACTATGGTGAAATAATTAAGAAGCTTGAACATTATAGATATTGTGAGACTATATGGGGTTAAATCAGGTAATGTTTCATATGGGGACAACTGTTTTACCTCCATTTTTTGGATGAACATAAAAAGGAAATGGGAATACCGTTGATGCTCAATGTGACATAACAACATCAA
Source organism: Viscum album (assembly GCA_963277665.1). Taxonomy (NCBI): domain Eukaryota; kingdom Viridiplantae; phylum Streptophyta; class Magnoliopsida; order Santalales; family Viscaceae; genus Viscum; species Viscum album. The sequence goes on from OY728164.1 coordinate 1,417,502,337, forward strand.
ATAGATGGAAAAAATTTCATTTTATAAGTACCAATTTCATTTTCATTTATCAAAAATCATGGAAAAACATTTCTATCAAAAAACCCTTCTTAAACAAATGAAAATAGTCATTCCAATTTGATATATCAACTTATAAATTAAGAGAAATTAGGCTAATTATCATAGGCTTGAGATGGAACCACATACCTCAAAGCTCAAGTCACACATTCCCGCAATGGGATCCACCAACAATGAAAACCCAATGATTAAAACGAAGGCCCTAGAATATAATAAAAACATTAATATTGATATAAATTAAAAAAAAAGTGGATGGTGGAAAGGGAAAACACCAAATACCCCAAGAAAAGACATCCACTACACCAGAACTAACCTAGGAATGGCCTCCATAATTAGATCTCCCAAAAGATCTAGAAGAATACACAAAGATTCAAAAACATAGGCCACCAGATCTGATAATGTTACCCTAGGGTGCCACCATTATCAAGAGAAACGAAGAATCATAAATATTTCCTACCCAGAGAGATGCACCACAACTATAATAAAAGATCCAATGTTGAATGATCAATCTAGATGAAGCATAGTCTCCCAAAAAACCTGAGAAGATCTCTAGGTAGGGATCCAAGGGCCTGGAGAAAAGAACTGAAACCAAAATAGCCACTCGCCTATTTTAAAAACTACATGAGGGCAATTTGATGATGTGTAATACTATTACCTAACGTGAAATCCATGGTGTTCTAGTATGTTGAAAAATCCTTCACCTCGAATTAAAAATCCATTATTTTAAAATTTACGATGTGAAACCACTCTTCCCGAGGTGTAAACTTTCACAACATGAATACCCTTTCATGAATTGTATCTAGTAATAGTTACACAATATGTAACCTAGTTATATAGTTTGAATGACTTTTGAATCATGTAGAAAAAGCTGGTTAATGATGAAAGTACAACAAATATCTGACTTCACTGTTTTAGGTATCTTCCTAAATAAATGGTTAATAGATGAAAAAACATTAAAATTACGTGGGGGAATTATCATAATGTGTTATCACTGTGTTGGATCTAGAGAGAAGAATATTCATTGTCTTATAAAAAATTATCAACAACATTTTTCAAATTATGAAACTAAATATGGTAATAGAATATTCCATATTATTTTTATTGATCTATAATATTGATAAGTGAAGGTAATGATTATTAAACATAATCCAATGAGGGGAAACTCTAGAAATGGGAACCCATGCATTGGTATTCTATATTAGTGATTTTGGATGGAAGTTATAAATACAGACTAGTATCCCATTTCTAGATATGGAAAATAAAATAAAACATATAATTGAGATGACCAAGCATGTGATTGTATGAGATGTTCAGGAAAGTTGTAGTAATTTTGTGAGGGTGTGGAAGTAATCTGAGTGGACCAATGTATCTCATTAATTTAGCGGGGATAGAAATTGTTTGAGGCAACATAAATGTGTGATTGACAGTGTTATGATAATTATGTAACCCGATATTCATACTGCTCCTCAATGAGGTGTTCACGCTGTCTCCTAAGGACCAGACTTGTTTGGTTTTTCTGGGCATGCTAATTAAGTGGTAAATGAGATCAATGGATCATCACTATTATATTATGCATAATTTATGATCAATGGGTCATCTTTATTATATTATGATTCTGCAATCATACACTATCATATATTTTGTGTAGGCACATTTTGATATACATGGATAAAAGATGGATCACATTACCGAAGAACACACCTCAGTATGTTATGGGTTTGAATAAGTATTTATATTTTGCAATTTCTAATCGATCCGTTGAAGGGAGACTTAGATGTCCAGGTCCTAAATGTAAATTTTGAACATGGTTGAAGAGATATGAAGATTATGAACATTTAATACTGAAGTAATTCCCTGGTCAATATTTGTGTTGGAATTGGCATGGAGAATCGAACAATACAGAAAGATTGAGCATTGATATTAATCCACATAATGAGGTCCCAAGTTCGTTGACAATGGAAAATGAAATGCAAAACCTCATAAATGATGCATTCAGCACTGCAAGACACCACTATCATCATCAAAACTTTTCAAAACAACCAGAAGAGGGTGCTACAAATTGCAACGTGACAAGTGATGTTTTTGAGACTGTAACACAAGTAAATCAAGATTGGAACATAACATTGTATCCTCCTATTGATTCCATAGAGACAAATGTAATGGAAAACTTCACTGTGAAAAATTTTTTTCATGATTTAGTTGATGATGGAAATCAAGAGTTGTATAGTGGGTGTTTGAAATATTCAAAGCTTTCATTTCTGCTGTAGTAGTACCATATCAAATGTCTATGTGGAATTACAAATAAGGCAATGTACATGATATTGGAATTGATTCTTGATGCATTTACTGAAGAAAAAATCCCAGAATCTTGTTATGATATGAAAAAAGATGTTAACAAGCTTGGTATGAATTATATAAAAATACATGCATGTCCCAATGATTGTATGCTTTATTGGGGAGAGGATTGAAGTAGAAAGAATTGCATGAAATGTTCTTCTTCTAGATGGCAGTCAAAGGGTGATGTTGGTATTCTAACTAAACATAATTTCATGATGAAGAAGAAAATTAACACACCTGCAAAGGTTTTGCGTTACATTCCTTTGAAGCCACTATTCCAAATATTATTCATTTCATAAAAACCGTCGAACACATGAAGTGGAATTCTTTAGGTAATAAAAATGATGGGTTAACGAGAAATCCCTAAGATTCCCATTCATGTAAGAAATTTGATTCATTACATCCATATTTCTCAACTGATCCTAGGAATGTTCGATAGGGATTGGCTGCCGATGGATTCAACCCATTTGGGACTTTGAGTACAAGTAATAGTATTTGGCCAGCTGTTTTGATCCCTTATAATTTTCCGCCACGGATGTGTATGAAACAATCATATTTTATCATTTCAATGATTATTCCTTGAAAACCAATGCCTGGAAATGATATTGATGTATACTTGCAGCCTTTGATTGAAGAATTATAGGAGTTATGGAGTAACGGTTTTGAGACATTTGATGTTTCTTCTAAAACAATGTTCAAAATGCATGCTGCTTTACTGTGGACCATTAGTGACTTCCCTAGGCTTGGGAATTTATCTGGTTGTAACACTTATATGGGTTTGGCTTGTCCCATTTGTAACTTTGATATTGAGCCCAAACGGCTACCTCACCGTAGAAAATGGTGCTTCTTATGCCATCGAAGATTTCTCGATGCATCACATAGATTTCAGCTGAACAAATAAAAATATAATGGTTTCATTGATCGTATACCACCTCCAATGTTGTTAACCGGTTTTGAAATATTGACACAGCTTGAAAATGTTGAAACGTAATTTGGGAAGGTTCATCATTTGAATGATAGTGGAAAATGGTTCTGAAGTGCATCTTCAAGTGAAATCAGAACGCAACAATGGAAGAAAAGAAGTATATTCTTTAAACTTTCGTATTGGGAATTTAATTTGTTGTGCCACAATCTTGATGTGATGAATATTGAGAAGAATGACTACAATAATTTGATTTTCACATTACTTAATGAGCATGGAAAGTCTAAGGACCATATTAATGCCCACAAAGACTTACAAGTAGTGAACATAAAACGCGATCTTAGTCCAGATGAGAATGAAAAGTATGCTCCAACCATTTTCGCAATGAAAAATAGGGATAAAGATACATTCCTTCGAATTTTAAAGAATATGAAGGTATCTTATGGGTATTCAAGTAATATCTCGAGGTGTGTTGACTTGAATAATCGTAAGTTACATGGATTGAAATGTCACGATTCACATATTTTGTTACAGCAATTACTACCATTGGGATTGCGTACATTATTACCTGAAAAAGTTACTACTGTTGTACTCCAATTTTGCAAATTTTTCAGGAAATTATGTGAGAAAGTTGTACATCCATTTCATCTTGACAACCTCCAGGAGAGGTTTGTATTGACTCTTTGTGCAATGGATATGATCTTTCCTCCATCGTTTTTTACTATCATGATGCATTTAACTGTGCATTTTTTTGAAGAAGCTAAATTAGGAGGCCTCGGTCATTATCGATGGATGTATCCAATTGCGATGTATTTTATTTATATGTTTTCCAGTTAAGTAAACAATTTTTGACATTTAAATAAATGCATAATATTATTATTTTATTTCACAGATATCTTGGGCATTTGAAATCATACGTGAGAAATAAAGCTCAACAAAAAGGCTCTATTGCTGAAGGCTATTTGGCCGAGGAATGTCTTACCTTTTTTTCCAGGTAATTAGATGATATTGAGACAAGATTTGATTGAGTTGGACATGTTGATGACACATCAACTCAATCTCAAATGCATCAGAAATAAAAAATATTTCCTGCTATTGGCCGATCAGTTGGGAGGACCTAAAATGTGACACTGACAGAATTGGAATTATTACAGGCACATAGATATGTGTTGCTGAATAGTGAAATCGAAGATCCATTTATTGAAGTGTTGAGGATACAAAAAAAAGAGACGAATGAGAGTCCGAACACAAAATGAGAAAGATATAACGAAAGATGTGAATAAAGAGCTTGTAGAATGGTTTGCACGACGTGTAAGTTCATAAATATTGCAATAAATAAGAATATTATTTTGACACATACAATTTGTAAATCAATTAAATTATATTTCATTTTTCAGATCATGAATACTGATACTCAAGCAGACTTGTCAGAATATTTGAAGTTTCTTGCTAGAGGTCCTATAAAGCAAGTTAGAAAGTTCGATGCTTATAATATGATTGGCTTTAGATTTCGTACAGTTGATCGAGAAGTGGGTTTAAAAACACAGAATAGTGGTATATTTACATTTGATGAAGTGGGATACTATGGAAATATGAATGATATTATTGAATTAAACTACCATGGACATTTTTCTGTTGTTTTATTCAAATGAAAATGGGTCAATATTATAAGAGGTGTTAAAAGAGATTCATTGCAATTTACTTCTGTGAACTTCTCTCGCCTGATGGATGTTGGTGATCGTGAAATTCATAATCCATATATCTTGGAATCACAATAAAAAATGGTATATTATGTGAATGATGTTGTGGATGAAGGGTGGAGTGTAGTTACTCACGTAATACAAAGTGATTTGTATGATATGGGTGATGAAGTGGAAGATTTGACCTCTGAGATTGAATGTCATCAACAACAGGAAGCAGAATTATTTGTCCATCATGATATTGAAAATATTATCCTTGCAAGGATGAATGAAGTGGATGAAGCAATGGAGCAGGAAACCGACATGATTGAAGGGGAAAATGATTGTATGTACAATTATTCATTCATGCAGCAACCACTTGTTTCATTTCTGCAGTCATTCATTATCATTGTTATATATACATATTTTGTTAGTACTGGGAATCTATTATCATTTTTAATTATTTATTTCTGCATAATTTTTTTGAAATATAAATTCTGAACTTAATTTTATTTGATTAAATGACAGGAATGCCAAGGAGGAAGCAGTATACTATTTCTTCTAGTTCTGCGACGGATGCCTATCCATATAGGTCACTCCCCACGACATCTGAGGCACCAGCTGCCTACACCACCTCACCATCTCCCCCTGCACCATCTCTCACACCATCAGAGGGCCTCCCATTAGAGGTTGAGTCATCAACTCCCCCTATAGGTGCCTCATCTGTTGCGTGGTGACAGACCCCTTCCAGTTCATCCCAGACACATTGGAGTGTCACAGTCATAGGTATAAATTTTAATTAAATAAATTTATTGCTTTTTTATTATACTAATTGTTTTCTCATTGAAGATGACAAAAATAAAACCATGGAGAAACACTTAAAAATCTCAGATGTTTGAAACTTTAATGGCGAAAAGATAGTCGTTCCATTTGATTCTTATGGGGTCCCTACGGATGATGCCGCAGGGTTACATGGCCAGATTATAGGTTAGTTGGCAGCGGATCCCATTTCCATTCCCATTTCATATGATGATTGGAGACATAAGCCTCCAACTGAAAAAATAAAGTTTTAGATTCTCAAATAAAGGTAATTTTATTACATTATGGTTGAATTGAATTTCATGTTACTAATATGTTCAAAATGAATTTCTGTATACAGATGTTCCTCCACTTCACAGTTGCTGATATGATAGCACGGAAGTGGACTTTGAAAAATCTCAGTAAAAATGGAAAGATTTCAAATGGATATTGTGGTGTGATGTCAACGATACTTCATTGACCTTGGAACAAATGTATGACATGCTACCCAGTGGGGTACCGAAAGAGCAGTGGAATGTTTTTGATGAAAGGAATCGTGATGAAAAGAGGATGGTATTGAAATATATATTATTATATTATCCTCATTTTACATTAATACATTTATATGAAGAGGAGATGACATTGGATACATTACTGTTAAAATGTATTTTATTTATTTCAGGATCTCTCACGACAGAATGCATCAAACAGGGCGAAGCAAGTCATCCCTCACACGGTGGGCTCAAAAAGCTTTTCTAGAAGCTGAATTTCATTTGTAATATTTTAAATATTTATAATATTTATAATACAATATTTTCTATTTAATATATTTAATTTTTGATTTATCTTTCCTTAATGCAGTCACAGAATTTAGGGCAAGAAGCCTCCCAGACTGAACTGTGGTTGGATGTTCACAGAAAATCAGATGGCTCTTTTGTTAATGAGCCTACCAAAGAAGTTGGGGTATGAAGTCAAATTTTTATTATAATAACTTATTATCAGTTTGTACTGTGTTAATATGTATTGATATTTGATTTATAGGTAAAAATTAATGAACTATGGGATGTCAATCCTGGCCAGTCCTACTCGGTCTCCCAGGATGACCCGGTTGCTCAAGTCCTTGGGAAGGAGCATCCTGGTAGAGTGCACGGGATGGGTTTGGGACCCATACTATCTGATGTTTTTAGTAGGCCATCAAGGATTCCAGCCGCATCTACTCCTGGTTATAGTCAGCCCATACCTGAAGATGCTCACAGGGAGATTGCTTATCTACGAGCCACAGTTCAAGACCAAGGGGCTCAGATATCCGCTATGCAGAAAGCGTTGACTGATTTATATCAGCAGATGAGCAGATACGCCCCCAGTGGTAGTGCACCGAGTGGTGGTGAGCAGGTAAATCACAAAAAATAAAAATCATTCAGTTTGAAAACTTTTATTGGTTTTAAGTTTAATTATAAATATGCAACAATATTTAATTTTCAATATAATGTTCTTACAGGTGGCAGGATGAGATGAAGGTGGAGAGGGTGACGATGTGTCATCAGACAATGAGTAGTATTGTTGATGTGTTGAAAAAATATAGGAAAGGTTGGTTTGTATATATAACATGCGTGGTGTATGGAACCTTCAAAAAACCATTGGTCTTGGAGGAGCTTCAGTGGCTAACCTTGAATGATCACCATAACCTCAGGTGGTAAAGAGAATGATGTGTTTGTTTCATTGGTTAGATGGTCTATGGTAATAGGCTCGTTGATGTTTCTGTTGTAAATTCAGCATTGGGAATTGGACTCATTAGGGTGTTGCATGTCCAAACATCCATGTTTAATGGATATCACTAGATCAAGATGGTTTTCTGAGGTGATTTTCATGATCATTAATAGTTTTTAAGAGGAACGTAACCACATCACATGAAAACCAATGCAACACCCTTCCCATGAAGCTTCCCTCTTTTCTAACTTTTATTTTATGAACATATTGGGAGATTGTTAGATGACATTTCATATGATAAAAAATAATAATCAGAGGGGTTTTACATGATTAATTGGGCTATTTGATGGGGCTTCACATGATCAGGAATAGATCACATGAATTGCATAACCCCTTTGCATGATGTTCCTTGGGTCATGTGATCATGAGCCTCATTGAAGTTCACATGGTCCTTGTGACCTAGGTGATTAATCTATATGTATACATGCTAGAATTTTCCTTCCTTTGGGTATATATTAATACCTATGCTTTGGGTATTTCTTTGTTCCTAAAATATACCATGCTCATTTGGCTAGCGTCAAAAAATGCCCCCCCACAAAAGTGATGTTCGAAGGAACAAGGAATCAGTTATGAGGTAGGAAATGACTTCATGAGTCTCTTATGATTTCTCTAGTTGGAATTCAAAACATATTTTGGTCTTCTATAAGTCCATTCATATTCCTTGAGGTTCCCTATAAATAGGGGGTGAGAGGCTGGTCATTTGACCGGTGACATGAAGCTCCATAGCTCTCAAAATCTCCACTCTCGTGCGATAGTTTTGCAAGAATACATTTCATGACCTCATCATAAGAACCATACAAGATACCTAATCATCTGATCATGTCACTTGACCTCTTTTTGTGATAACCTTGTCTAAATATCTCACTTAATCAATCTGTTAACTAATCAATGGTAATTTATTTGAACTTTGATGCACACACTTGGCCATTAGTCTATCTTATGTGAATTGGTTGTCTCTTGAGGATTTTTTCATGATCTACTAGTCTTTATGTGATTCATGTGACCTTCACATGGTAACATGATTAGATGTATTAAGAAAAATCTTATGATCAAAAGATTTTTTATGGGTTACGTGATTTTCGTGACCTAGAATGGATCATGTGGTCCACGTAAAGTTTTCCATGTTATGCATTTATTTTGTTTGATTAGAACAACTGATTCTCTCTTAATGGTTACATATCTTCTAATATATTCTCTATTCTCTTTAAATATGTCCTCTATTTCTCAAATTTCTTCTTATGTGGTAGAATGGAGAGACCATATTTCCTGGAACCATAATGTCAATCATCAATACAAAGTATTTTTTAACAATGATGTTTTAAGGGTTCTAATTCTGACTGAACATCAACCCATTTAATCCTCATTACTCCTCCTTAGAGGGAAAACGACTAGTAGTGATCCCTCCCCTCTCTTCTTTGGCACATTTTGATCCATACACATTAATCCTTTATGGAATCAAATATTCTCAATTTTTATCATCTCTAAATTATAATTATAAATCCATGTGACCCCCAATCTCTTATTTCATTTGATGTTATCTTGTGTTTCAGTCTAAATCCATAATTTTAGGTATTTTGTATGCTTTAGGAATTATTATTTAATTGGATCAACTTTTTCAACAACATTAAATGAAAGGGTGTCTATGAATATTGCGTAGGTGGTGCATAAATTTTCTTGTTATTATATATATGTTGTATGTGTTGTTTGATGAACAAGTGTATAAGGGAAGGTAACAATGGATCAAGATGGAACAAAATTAGATTTCTTCATAGATGAGATTCAGGAAAGTTTTTTTAGGATGTGTAAGGTCCTATGGTTTATAATTATTAATCATGTACATCCATGAATTAAATTGAAATTGGTGGTAGAACATGGAATGATTGTAACGCCCCGACCCCAGCTACCCAGAGTCGGTGCGTTACTTCGTAACATTGGAATGATCACAAAAGATCAAGTCTCGAATGAATGATTAGTTTAGTAGCCTTGAAAGCACTAGATACATTCATAAATGTTACATTACATCATAATGTGAATCATCAAAATAAAATAGTCTCCATAGTCCACACTTCTATTCCCTTCAGACTATCCCTATAGGTCATTCATAAAATACTTCTTCACATCCTGGAAAATATTAAAACATTGAAAGGGGTGGGCTCAGATGCTTAGTAAAGATAACAATATTGCGGAATCTCCCATAAATAATCATAAACATTTAAGGCAATGTATAACTAAACAAAATCCTTTTAAACATGAACTTCAACATAATATGGAAAGAGTAAAATGAAATAATGCCATTTACTTCTTCACATTGATATTCTACTGGTCGAATAATCACATGCAATATCAATAAATACATTCATAATGATGGAAAGCATAATGCCAGACTATCATAACCACATAGCCAAGGCCTCGTGCCAAGACCACAAATAAGATTTTGTCAAGGCCTCATGCGAAGACAGTAGTTTGTCTCATGAGACCTACCGATGCATAGAGGAGCTATAGCGGGCTCCACCCGTCACTTATTAAGTCCAATGCATTCCTCATATGAACAGGTTTAAACATATCATAAACCATAACATAATCGTATCACATAAAACATGTATAATGGAAACATAAAATGTCCACATTTCAATCACAAGATATGAATACAACACATTGATATAATAGAAAAACTTTCAAAAATATTTTCAATACCAATATAAAAGAAAATTAAAACATTGTATTTATTTTTCATTTAATGAAAAGTTATGGCATATAGTGGAAGCTGAAACTCAAATAATAGTCACGGTGGCGGAGAAGTCGTTGTCGCCTCATACGTAAGAAAAAAAATTCCTTTTGTCGTTTACTAAAAATGCTTTGTATAAAAAGATTCCTTTTGAATAAAAGTAAAAGTCAAAGGGTTTTATACACTGTATAAAAGAAATTTGTGTATAAAAACAAAATATGCCTCAATGAAAGGAGATTGAGATGAAGTCCATTACGAATATCAATTTTTTAAATAAACTAGATCTATTATTTGTAATCACTATATGTACACATAAAGAAAGTAAAAATACAAGATAGTACATAATAATATCATGACATAATTTTAAAATAGAAGATTAACCCAAAGAATGGAAATTTGGTTAAGAAGTTCCCTTAAAAAGAGGATTCTTTTTTATAAAATAGATCTATTATGTGTATTCACTATAAGTACACATAAATAAAGTACAAATACAAGATATTACTTAATAATATCAAGGCATAATTTGAAAGTAAGAGATTAACCCAAAGAATGGAAATTGGGTTAATAAATTCCCTTACCTCGTGTCCGAATTCACTCGACCAATCTTTGATCCCCTGAATAATAAACTAGAGTTAATCTATAACTTCTTAAGAACCTTTTTTTTAAGTTCATTATTCCTTTTATATCACTTATTACCATGTCATGAACATTATGTAATTATTTATGTTTATAACGGTCGTTTTGTCGATCTTAGGCACTTGAGTCAAAAATTAACTTCTTATAATTACACTTTGTTCATGTGGTAAAATATCCTTTATCTCCATAATTATATTCATGATTTATATATCATGTACATCATATATATCCATTATATAAATTCATTTATAATATTACATAACATTTGGAGGTAAGAAATGAAATGCACCGTTCATAGAGACGTTAAGCCGTACGTACGCATGAACGCTACTTTCATTTCCATTTCATATTTAATGGAATAAAGTTATAATTATATAAAGGTATAATATAATTCCAGTATAATATATTGTATAATACCATTTGCTCCATCCTTTATACATCCCACATATGGAATTAACGATTCAAATCACTTTGAGGGGGCGGTAGTACGCACTTCCTAAATTGAAATTATCGCGTTTACCCATAATGGAAATCATAAATTATGCCATAAATGAGAAATAAATAAGCATAAGGAAAACATAAACATAATATATATATAATATATGAAAATAGTGTCATCAAAATGGCCACCATTAGAGGTGTTAAAAGAATATTGAACAATCATCGTTTCGTGAGGCAGTATTTCGCCACCCACAGAAACAGTATGTTTTTTAACCATTAGACGAAGTTTTGTGTAAGTTTAAACAAAATACATATCATAACAACATACTAGTATATTGTAGATACTGGTTCTGTTACAAAAGAATGTAATAAAAAGAGATTAAGGGGTTGGAGAAGCAAAATAAAACAAAACAACATTAGAGAACACATTACCTTAAAATCGGGTATCTCTTTTTGATTTGATCCAAAGGCTTCCTTGGGAAGAATTCTGCCCAATGTGAGGCTTATATGAGTAAGGGGGGAAGTTGAGAGAGTATTTGGGCAGAGTTTGGCAGAGCCAAAAGGATTTTATGGTGTGAGTAAGGTGGTAGTGGTGGGGGCCTTTTATAAGAGGAGAGAAGGGGAACTCTTGGAATGATTGAAATGTTACATTATTATGAAATGCCTTTTCAGATTCTAAAGGTCCCACACTTATATATTTCTAGTATAAGGTGATAAGGGGTTTAAATATACTCATACAATAGGTTTTTGACAAATTTATGTCTTAGATTTTACATTATCTTTTCATTTTATTTAAATTGTTAAATAATGAGGTAATCGCTACATCACCATGGTGTTATAAATAATTTAATTTATTTAATGTCTAAAAATTATAAAAAAAATTATCATGTTGTAGTAAATATTTTAAAATTTCTAATGAATATTTATAGTAAAAAATATTAGTTGTATAACCCCATTTAAATTTTTTTTTAGTAAAACAACTTATTTTTGTGACAATTTTATTTTAACTTTAAATAAAAGTTATTTATGTCATTTTCCTACCAAAGTGGATCCATGGGGTCCCCAATTTGACCAATGGATTGTCTTGGTCGGCCATGACACTTCCAATAGTGGTAGGATAAGTGTAAAGATAATTCTATATTTTTATAATTCTATTTTTACCTTAAATTTCACTAATTACCTTTAATCGCGATTAATTAAACTTAAAAGTTAGTATTCACAAAAAAATTATTTTTATCCCATTGAACCAAATTTTACATCCTAATGAAAACCAGGTATGTAGGATTTTAAAAAATCAAATCACAGAAGTGGTAATGTTTCAATTAAACGAAAAATCATTTTTTTTAACTACCACTTAGTGGTTTCACTATTCATCAAAAATTGAAGTTTTTCAGAATAATGCCAAAATTTCACCCTAAGCTATAATTTATATTCCAAATTCAAAAATGACGTCTATTTTACAAAATTCCAAACATATAAGTTGAATTATTTAATTTTATAATTAATTCCCACTGTCACAACAAATAGCGTGTTTTTAAGAAACAATATATATCAAAATATTGACAATTGTTTATGTCAAATTTCAAAGTGAAATTAATTATAATGAACACCATTGGATAAAATGGTAAAAATGTATTCTAATTATACTTTAAAACCACTCAATAGTATAATTTATCACTATAAATTATTTTGATCAAAAAAGTTGTTTTAAGTATTTTTCACTATTCATAAAAAAATGGACGTTCTCAGAAAATTACAAAAAAATTCAACTTAGGATAATTTCGATATTACGAATACAAAAATGAAGTCCATATTGAAATATAATATTTCCATAATTTTAAAACGTGGGTATTACTATTCATAACGACTGCATTGATTAGTCATGGCGTGTTAGAACTCGAACTTGCGTACAATGCAAGCTATTGCATTATTGAAAGAGAAGCGTATCGTGGAAGCTCGGGGTTTTACATTCTCCCCTCTTTCAATAAATTGCATCCTCGCAATTTGAAATTTTTCTATGAATATAAAAGGTTGAAAATAGAAAATATCTTTGTAGAAATCCCACATTGGAAATAGGGTTAAGGAAAATATAACTTTAAAAGATAGAAAGATAAGTACAAAGGTCACCCGAGATAGCCCATACTAGGATTCTATGAAAATATGGATAAGGAAGAAAAACAAACCATCAAGGTCTGATTGAGAGTCGTAGATAACTGGATTAAGAGAAAGTTAACCACAAGAAAATCACAAACTTGTGATTGGTTAAATAGTCATTGAATCCCCAGTTGGAAAAGTTAACTGGAAACGTTTTTGTTTTAACTTACCTTTTATAAAGTTGAGGAATTTATTTAGGAGATTTACTACGAATGTAAGGGAATATACATACTTGACATGTAGACTTTCATTCTTTAATAAATTTTTACCACAAACCCATCATTCACTCTAAAAGGTAATAGAACTCAAAAATATTATATTTATCCTAATTTTATATGGTTATAAATATTACCAAATACCATTTAGATTAGGAAAAATATTTTGTAATAACCAGGGACTTCCTTTAGGCTAGTGGTACGTAATAAAGGCCTGTCACACTAGGGATGTGGGTTCGATTCCTGCAGCTTTGTCCGACGCGACGGATTATTCCCCACCCTACAAGTTGTCCTTTTCCTAAAACTATAGTATTATAATATTCCAAAAATAATATTCATAAATGTTTTAACCTTAAATAATAATATCCAAAGATCAACTTAATCCATTCCAACCTTTATAGTTATCCAAAATACCTCCGTCCAAACTTTCTCTAAAGGGTCCTTAAATTCCAAAATCAATTGTAACATTAGATTACTTAAACAAATAAAAGTTTATCTTATTGTCACATACTAAAAATATGATTTCCTTCATCGTATTAAAACATTAATGATAACAACAAGTACTACAGTACAATCCTTATATATATCACATTGTTTTTATAACCAGAATATAATCCTTGAGTCCAAAAGCACCAATACATTAATTATTCCGCTTCAACTGTAGTAATAGCATAAGATTTTTCTTGATCCCTTGGCCTTTTATAAGGTAAGTTTCCCTGACGCTTAGGACATTCATTTTCATAATGTCCCATTTCCCTAAAATTGTAGCATTCAACATTGATAGCCTCTTTCTTTCCCTTGCAATCACGCACCTGGTGACCTTTTTCTCCACATTTGTAACAAACTCCCATTTCCTTTAGGTAAGTACCAGGGTGATTCTTCCCACAATTATCGCATAATGGAAAATCCTTCTTTCCCTTTTCCCTTTATCTCTCTCTTGTTCCACCGTTCTCTTCTTCTCTTGCTTTACTTTGTTGTCATAAGACTTAGAGAATTCATTTTCTGTCTTGATAGAACACAAGACTATATCTTCATATTTTGAGAAATATTGTGATACTAATGCTCTATGGAGAAACGGTTTTAACCCATCAAAGAAACGATCGATCTTACTTCTTGGGTTACGTATATAATCTGCAGCATGCCTCGCTAACCTTGTAAAGTTTTCCTCATACTTTGCGACATTCTCATCCTCCTTCTGCCTCAGACTCAGAAATTTCCTTTCCATATCTGCTCGATGGTCACGTGGAAAGTATTTTTCTAAGAAAATCTCTTTGAACTCCCTCCATTCCATATTAGATACGTCATCATCTTCCTTTGTGTTTTGAATTAGCGACCACCACTGATCGGCCTCTCGAGTGAGGCGGTAGACTACCATGACAACCTTCTCCCTTTCGCTACTCCGCAAGGCATGGAATATTTTTTCTAAGGAGTTTATCCATTGCTCAGCTACTAATGGATTTGTACCCCCATTAAATATTGGTGGTTGTTGCCTCATGAAGAGGTCTAACATTGATTCTCCACATTGCGGATCAGGGTGCTCCATACAAGTAAGGTTATTATTCATAACCTGAGTGATTTGTCCGAGTATGGTAATAAGTTGATTAGCACCAGTTGTATCTCCAGATCCAGAATAATTATCTTGAGCCGGAGGGAAATCCCTACACGGAGTGCGTGCATTGATACAGTTTACATTTCTTCCACTAGGCGCCATTTCTAAACAATGGAATAAACTAGATTAGTTTATGAATCAAAATACATAATTCCATACCTGTAAAATACTTAACATAAATTGAACTATTTATAGATATAATCCATAAAAATGTTCTCTTTGAGAAAGTATATACTCATAACCCTTCATAGTGGTTTGTAAATAAAATGAGAATTATCCTAAGAATATCCCCCGGGAGTGTCGTAACCATGAGTGTAGCAAGACCCGTTGTCATGCACCAGTTCCCATTCGAATCTAGCTCAAAGTGGTGTTTTCGGGTTTTACCCCTAGGAACATTTGTGCCAGAGCCGCCTCTACCTGCTCGTATCCAGACAGGGATGTATTTCTCGTAAAACTCACAAAATCTCAACAACAACAAAATTCTAGGAAGTTCTTCTATAATAATCCTCAATGTCTATCTTTGGGCTATGTGCTCTAATCAGAGTTTATCTAAATCTAGCATCCAAGGTTAGTACTAAACTGCCTCTGATACCAACTGTAACGCCCCGATCCCAGCTACCCAGAGTCGGTGCATTACTTCTTAACATTGGCATGATCACAAAAGATCAAGTCTCGAAAGACCCATTATTTTAGTAGCCTTGGAAACACTAGATACATTCATAAATGTTAAATTACATCATAAAGTCAAAAATCAAAATAACATAGTCACCATAGTCCACACTTCTATCCCCTTCAGACTATCCCTGTAGGTCATTCATAAAATACTTATTCTCATCCTGGAAAATTTTAAAACATTGAAAGGTCTGAACTCAGATGCGCAGTAAGGATAACAATATTGCGGAAGCTTTCATAAATAAACATAAACATTTAAGGCAATGTATAACTAAACAAAAGCCTTTTAAACATGAACTTCAACATAATATGGAAAAAGTAAAATAAAATAATGCCATTTACTTATTTACATGGATATTCTACTGGTCGAATAATCACATGAAATATCAATAACCACTTTTATAATGATGGAATGCATAATGCCGGACTATCATAACCACGTAGCCAAGGCCTCATGCCAAGACCAAAAATAAGATTTTGTCAAGGCCTCGTGCCAAGACACTAGTTTTTCTCATTAGACCTACTGATGCATCGAGGAGCTATAGCGGTCTCCACCCATCACTTATTAAGTCTAATGCATTCCTCATATGAACAGGTTTAAACATATCATAAACCATAACATAATCGTATCAAGTAAAAAATCCATAAAGGAAACATAAAATGTCCACATTTCAATAACAAGATATCAATACAACACATTGATATAATAAAAACACTTTCAAAACCATTTTCAATACCAAAATAAAAGAAAATTAAAACATTGTATTTATTTTTCATTTTAAAAAAAGTTATGGCTTATAGAGGAAGTCGAAACTCAAATAATAGTCACGACGGTGGAGAAGTCGTTGTCGCCGCATACGGAAGAAAAAACATTCATTTGGTCATTTAGTAAAAACGTTTTTTATAAAAATATTCCTTTTGAATAAAAGTAAAAGTCAAAGGGTTTTATACACCGTATAAAAGAAATTTATGTATAAAAAAAATATGCCTCAATGAAAGGAGATTGAGACGAAGTCCCTTACAAATATCCTTTTTTAAAATAAACAAGATCTATTATGTGTATTCACTATATGTACACAGAAATAAAGTATAAATACAAGATAGGACAGAATAATATCATGACATAATTTTAAAATAGGAGATTAACCCAAAGAATGGAAATTGGGTTAAGAAGTTCCATTACAAAGGTGATTTTTTGATAAAACAGATCTATTATGTGTATTCACTATAAGTACACATAAATAAAGTACAAATACAAGATATGACTTAATAATATCATGAAATAATTTGAAAGTAGGAGATTAACACAAATAATAGAAATTGGGTTAAGAAATTCCCTTACCTCGTGTCAGAATTCACTCGACCGTTCTTTGATCTACTGAATAATAAAATATAGTTAATCTCAACCTTCTTTAGAACCTTTTTTTAAGTTCATTATTCCTTTTATATCACTTATTACCATTTCATGAACAATATGTAATTATTTATGTTTATAACGGCCGTTTTGTCGATCTTAGGTACTTGAGTCAAAAATAAACTTCTTATAATTACACTTTGTTCATGTGGTAAATATCCATTATATCCGTAATTATATTCATGATGTATATATCATATACATCATATATATCCAGTATATAAATTCATTTATAATATTACATAACATTTGGAGGTAAGAAATGAAATGCACCGTTCATGGAGACGGTAAGCCGTACGTACGCATGAATGCTACTTTCATTTCCATTTCATATTTAATGGAATGAAGTTATAATTATATAAAGGTATAATATAATTCTAGTATAATATAATTTATAATACCATTTACTCCAGCCTTTATACATCCCACATATGGCATTAACGATTCAAATCACTTTGAGGGGGCGGTAGTCCGCACTTCCTAAAATGAAATTATCGTGTTTACCCATAATGGAAATCATAAATTATGCAATAAATGAGGAATAAAGAATCATAAGGAAAACATAAACATAATATATATATCATATATTAAAATAGTGTGATCAAAATGGCCACCATTAGAGGTGTTAAAAGAATATTGAACAATCATCGTTTCGTGAGGCAGTATTTCACCACCCACAGAAACAGTATGTTCTTTAACCATTAGACGAAGGTGTGTGTAAGTGTAAACCAAATCCTTATCAAAACAACATCCTATTATATTTTATATACTGTTGTTGTTACAAAAGAAAGGAATAAAAAGAGTTTATTGGGTTGGAGAAGCAAAATAAAACAAAACAACATTAGAGAAGACATTACCTTAAAATCGGGTAAATGTTTTTGATTTGAGCCAAAGGCTTCCTTGGGAAGACATCTGTGAAAAGTGAGGCTTCTAATAGTAAGGGAGGGAATTTGAGAGAGTATTTGGGTAGATTTTGGCTGATCCCAAATGCTTTGAAGGGGTGAGTAAGATGGTAGTGGTGGGGGCTTTTTATAAGAGGAGAGAAGGGGCACTCTTGGAAAGATTGAAATGTTACATTTTTATGAAATGATTTTTTGGATTCTAAAGGTACCATACTTATATATTTCTAGGATAAGGTGATAAGTGTTCTAAATCTACTCATCCAATAGGTTTTTGACAAGTTTAAGTCTTAGATTTTACATTATCTTTTCATTTTATTTAAATCGTTAATTAATGAGGTAATTGCTGCATCATCATGGTGTCATAAATAATTTAATTTATTTAATGTATAAACATTATAAACAAAATATAATGATTTAGAAAATATTTTTATCTTTCTAATAAATATTTATAGTCAAATATATGAGTTTTATAACCCCATTTAAAAATTGTTTTAGTAAAACAACTTATGTTTGTGACATTTTTATTTTAACATTAAATACAAGTTATTTATGTAATTTTCCTACCAACGTGGTTCCATGGGGTCCCCAAGTTGACCCATGGACTTTCTTGGTCGGCCATGACACATCCAATAGGGGTAGGAAAAGTTTAAAGGTCATTACATATTTTTATAATACTATTTTTACCTTAAATTTCACTAATTACCTTTAATCAGGATTAAATAAACATAAAAGTTACTATTCACCAAAAATTTATTTTAATATCATTGAACCAAATTTTAATTTCTAATGACAACCATGTATGTGGGATTTTTGAAAATCATGTCACAGAAGTGGTAATGTTTCATTTAAACAAAAAATTAGTTTTTTTATCTACTACTTAGTGGTTTCACTATTAATCAAAAATTGAAGTTTTTCAGAACAATGCCAAAATTTCACCCTAAGATATAATTTATATTCTGAATTCAAAAATGCAGTCTATTTTACAAAATTCCAAACAGATAAGTTGCATAATTTGATTTTATAATTAATTCCCATTGTCACAACAAATAGCGTGTTTTTAAGAAACAATATATATCAAAAGATTGACAATTGTTTATGTCCAATTTCAAAGTGAAATTAATTATAATGAACACCATTGGATAAAATGGTAAAAATATATTCTAATTATACTTTAAAACCACTCAATAGTATAATTTATCACTATAAATTATTTTCATCAAAAAAGTTGTTTTATGTATTTTTCACTATTCATAAAAAAAGGGATGTTCTCAGAAAATTACAAAAAAAATCAACTTAGGATAATTTCGATATTAAGAATACAAAAATGAAGTCCATATTCAAATATAAGATTTCCATAATTTTAAAAAGTGGTTATTACTATTCATAACAACGAATTTGATTAGTCGCAGTGTGTTAGAACTCGAACTTGCGTACAATGCAAGCTATTGCATTATTGAAAGAGAAGCGTATCGTGGAAGCTCAGGGTGTTACAATGATAACCAAGAGGGGTATGTATTAATGTGAGATGATAATATCTTAAATGTTATTTAAAGAAATTCTTGAATGATGGTGAATTATATACAACATAATTGATAGTGGAGATCTTATCCAAGTAAGAGTGACTTGAGTAAAATGATGTATATTTTTGGTTGGGTGTAATTAAATTCTTGTTATTACTTGGTGCTTTAGTTGGGTTTCATTCCAATGATGTTTCTATATTGTTTATTAGGCATGGCATAGTGCTAACCATTTCTTTGGCATGCTATATAGGTTGGTAATTGTTTAACCATGTTGAACACTTTATAATAAGTTGTATAAGATTCCAACTATCATTATTATTGGTATATGGGTTGGGTGTGATTCCAACCAAATTTTTGTGGTTATGTAGGTTATACATGATTCTGAAAATTTATCTTGGTTTTTACATAGATTGGGCTTCATTTCAAATATTCCTATAACTTCTTATATGGGTTGGGTGGAATTAAAACTAGTTTTCTTGTTAGTTACATGGGTTGAATGTAATTCCAACTATTGTTATTATTTATTATATGGGTTGGGTGTAATGTTAACCATTGTTATCTTCATGTATATATGTTGGGTGTAACACCAAACCTTCTATTCATTGATAGTTGTGTTGGGTGTGTTTAAAACCATGAATTTTTTTAGTACATGTGTTTGTAGTGATGTTAACTATAATGGGTGTAACACAAAAACATCTCTTCTTTGATAGTTGTGCATGCTATTCATCATTACGAGGAGACATATATTTTTTAGTTTATCATGTACCATAAACCATAATTCCATAGTGAGTTGATTAGTTGATGGTTTCTAGGAACCAAAACTATTTATCTAGCCCATGGTGAGGTAGAAATTGGCCTATGAAATATTTTTAAGCTTGGGGGAATACTTTTATTAGTGGAAACATATGATGAATTCCTTCTCGTTGAGAATGTTTGGCATGATAAATGGTTTCTTGTTTGGTTTGTTTTTCAAGGCAGTGGTGCAGTATAAGCAGAAATGCTATTTTTTTGGGTCATCATTTCGCGGTGGTTTTCACTACCGCTAATGTTTTACCACTTATAAATTTAGTGGAGGTTTAAACAGCCTCTAAATGTAATCGGAAATACACTTAGCGGTGGTTAAAACCACCACGAAATCACGTCGGAATTAGAGGCGGTTTTAACCGATGCTAAGCAGGCGCATGGCATGCCTGAATTTTGCGGAGATTATTGCCACCACTAATTAAATAGCCCTTAAAACCGCCGCTAAATTTACCAAAAACTTCCATGAAATGAGGTACTACAACGCTTTTCTTTGACTGCTGCGAAATGCCTAAAACCGCCGTTAATAGATTGTCGATGCCAAGAATAGCGGCGGTTTCTGTAAACCGCTGCCAAACCATATAGCGGCGGCTTAAACTGCCGCTATATGAAAAAATAGCCGCCGCTAATAGGCGGTTTTCCTATAGTGAATAATCTTTTTTCATTGATTGACTATTCTTTTAATGTTTCTAGTATATATAATATGTTTGACCTCTTCATTATCAGAAGAAATTTGATATTCCTGACACTGGAGGAGTCAGGAAGAAATGAGTATCATTGGCTGCCAGGAGATGGTGGGATTTCAAATCAACCCTCTCATCTAATTTCATTTATGGTCATAGATGTCCTGACAATCCATGTCATATAAATCCTTTTATAGATGAAGACACATGGAGATAGTTTTTTGAAAGTAGAAGAAAAGAGTCATTTCTGGTAAGGACATTGTAAAATTTTATAAACTTTCTTATATAAATGATTTTATTAATGTTTTGTTAATGATTTCGTATTCTTAAATTACAGCAAACAAGGAATGCTCATCAATAGATCCAATCTAAAAATGTATACCGTCATTTTTTAACTCGGGGAGGGTATGAATTATTGGAAGAACAAATGATGGAGGATAAATTTCAACAACTAAGAGCTGAGTCTTCAAGCTCTAGAGAGGTTGACCCTCCATCCCCTCCATCTAGACATGAAAAATGGAAGAGAGCTCGGAAGGGAAAAAAGGGCAATATCTTTAGGAATAATCGAGAATCGTAGTTCAGAGGATTGTAAGATATCTATTTTATTTATTTATGTTAACTATTTTATTCATATAATTTAAATCATTATAGAAATGTTCATTTAATTAATATAGGACTCTCTTGAGGAGAAGAGTTCAGAGGGGACATTTACAGCTATTGGGAGGGACGATATTTTATTTGTAGCATTGGGAAGGCCCAAACATCCTGGTCATGTAAGAGGATATCCGGCTGGTGTATCGGTAAGAAAAGTGTTTCCACGTTCTTCAACTTCTAACATTGAGGGGTTTTATAAAAAAAATAGAATCATTGGAGGCTAAAGTTTATAATATTAATGCGACGATGGAGGACAAGATTAGAGAGTCGGTGCAGTCTATGTTTGCAGAAATGAAAAGACAATTTCAGACTGTAGCTCCCACTCCTCCACCTCCCCCTACAGACCCCATTATTTATCCTCCACGTCTTCCAGTAGCTCCAACTCCCCCACCTCAGCCTACGGACCCCATTTTTTATCTTACGCCTCCGCCGCAGATTCCTACTTATTGCGAGTTGTATTTTGATGATTTTCAACATCATATAGTAGAATATGGGTTAGTATATTGTATAGGAGATACAATTTATCATAAAAAATTAGAGGTAGATAATCAGAGGGTCACTGTACAAGATATTATAGATAGATCAGCTAGGATACCAATACCTACAGATGAGGTGGTGACAGTTGGACAGAGTATCGACCATTTTTTAATTTGGCCATCCAGACTTCTTCGACTCATTACCATAATGGTATGAATGTTATATCATTTATTTTATTTTTTTATTAAAGTTGTTTTATCATTTGAAAACAAATATATTTTTCAATTTTTTTTACAGGAATACTTCAAAGGTAAAGAAATACTGTATAGAAAACAACAAAGAAAAATGGCTATAACATCATATACAGATTCAAATGGTCATGATAGATTGTCAAGATATTCACATTTGTTGTCGGGTTATTATGAGTTTCCAATGGAAGCTCATGTTTGTGGGCGTGAAATAAGAGTGGGGATTATAAAAACTAATATCATGGAGCTTGTTACTGAAGATAAGTTGGGCATCAACGTGGTGTAAATTTTTTCCATATAAGTCTTAACACATTTTCCCTGTGTTATATTTATTAAAAATGTATACTTATGTATGTTTTGTATTAGGTATCATTATAAAATTTGTGAGAGGAATGAGCTGATAGAATTATATGGATTCATGTACCCACAATTGATTTCCCCTGAAGCATGTGAATTGAATGAGGAACAAAGAATGGTTTATATTGCTGAAAGATTTGAAAAAGAATATAATCACACAATGTTGGATGATGCATTTTTGTGAGAGGTATGAGACACATTTCTCTCAAAGTGTTAATTATCTTTTAACATAAAAAACCACTAACGTCAAATTTCGTTTTATCAGTGATCATTGGATGTTAGGGGTTTTTTTCCCAAGGGAGAAAGCCCTTTATTGGATATACTATGTCCATGGTGATGTGAGGGAATGTTTTAAGAATATATTGGAAAAGTAAGTTTCAATTTCTCAATAGTTTTATATATTATAATGAATTTTAAGTTTACCCCATTCGTATTATTTTCTAACAGTGCATGGGCCTACTTTCGAAAAAACACAAATAAAAGAGGTGCAAAGATCAAATATGTAAATGCGAAGGTAAATATCCAATTATAATTTTTACTTTTTGTTTTATTACATAAAAATAATATATTGAATTTACAATCATTCAAACATAATTGTCATGAACACCAAGGCATCATCGAATACATATATTATATGTTAAGATTTATGTATGAAATAATAACAACTGGGATTGTTGTGAATTTTGACCTGGTACGATTTCCTCTTAAACTTTTCCATTATATTTCAATTTGATATATTCATTATACACGTTAACTACTTTTTTTTCATTTGTATCTTTTTGATTACCCTAAACCTTATACTGCTGAAGACATAAAACACTTACAAGTGGAGTGGTCAAATTATTTTACAGGTTTGATTGACTTTTAGTTTTTTGTAAAGTAAAATGTAATTTTTAATATTGTCATCGTAATTGTGTATTTTGTAGTTTTTTAGGTTGGATTTAGTTTTTTTTTGAAGTTGACAGTGTAAGTTTAGAATGTTAGATAATTGAATGTTTAATTTTTCTCTCCTTCTTGTTTTGGTTTACTTATGATGGATTTTTTGGTATGGATTTGGGTATGTGGGGGAGGGGTTACAAGGGTGTGGGGGTGTGTTCAGTTGGGTTGGGGGGTGTCCAGCGGTCTGGGAGGGCTGTTCGGTGGGGTGGGGGATAGTCCAAAGTGGTGGCAGGGCTGTCAAGGGGTGTGGGAGGGCGGTCAAGTGGTGTGGGAGTGTTGTCTAGGGGTGGGGGGGGTATAGATGAGGGTGGGGGGTTGTCCAGGGGTGTGGTGGGGGCTGTCAAGTGGGTTCGGGGGTGAGAGGGTGCTATTCAGGCGGGTGGGGGGTTGTCGAGGGGTGTTTGGGGCTCTCCGGGGGTCGGGGGCAGTCCAAAAGTGTGGTGGGGGCTCCAATGGGGTGGGGGAGGGCTGTCTAAGGGGTATACATGAGGTTGGGAGCTCCAATGGGGTGGGGGAGGGCTGTCCAGGGGGTATACATGGGGGTGAGGGCTCCAACAGGGTGGGGGAGGGTTGTACATGGGGTATACATGAGGGTGGGGGCTGTCTAGGGGGTATGTTTCATTTGTTATCAATGTACATGCTTAATTTTGATCTACTTCTGTTTTTGTGGTATGATTTTTTGATTTGTTTTCTGGTTGATACTGGTGGAGAGCATATGACTGCATTAATTTTTTTAAAAAAAATTAGGTTTATCACGTCTTTTATTTAATAATCAACGTGATAAAAGGCCTAGGAAATGGTTTATCACATCAGTTATTTAATAACCAACGTGATAAAAGGCCTGGAAAATGGTTTATCACGTCGGTTATTTAATAATCCACTTGTTAAACCACCTCCCCCCGGTTTATCACGTCGGTTATTTAATAACCGATGTGATAAACCTCCCTTACCCTGGTTTATCACGGCAGTTATATAATAACCGACGTGATAAACCCCCTACCCCCAGTTTATCACGTCGGTTGTTTAAGAACCGACGTGATAACCCCCCTGGTTTATCACGGTGGTTCTATAATAACCGAAGTGATAAACCCCCCGCCCCCCGGTTTATCACGTCGGTTATTTAATAACCGATGTGATAGACCATTTCCCCGTCCTTTTATCACGTCGTTTTTTAATAACCGACATGATAAATGGTTTCCCAGGCCTTTTATCACATTGGTTGTTAAATAACTGACGTGATAAACCCTTCCCATTTTATTTATCACGTCGGTTCTAAAATAACCGACATCATAAACATCGAGATTTTATGTTTTTGACGTCGGTTTTTAAATAACCGACATCAAAAACGTTATTTATAACGTCGCCCGTATTAACTTCGGCTAGAAACCGACGTAAAAAATGAAAAATAACCGACGTAAAAAACGTTTTCTGCACTAGTGTCTCTCTCCTCATTTACATTCAAGCAATTCTTTTGTATTATGAATCAAAATTCCATTACATATGCTGGTAAATGTATATGTATGATCCCATAAATGTCCATTTTATGTACATATTATGAGACAATCCTTTCTCTTTCATCAACAAATTTTTATGAATTCTTATGTCACACTGTTATGCAGCCGAAATTGCACGGTGATTTTTCAAGCCAAAGTCATTATGCAGTGAATACCATGCCAATTTCTCTATCAAGGGTATTCAATATTATCCAAATTTATTTATCTATAATATAGTTTCATGTATGAATTAAAAATTCATTTATTTTGGACTAGAGGATGACTTTTATTGAATCCATGTTATATGATCCATGTGGCACACTTATGATGAAATGAAATGATTTAGAAGGGTTTGCCCTAATAGTGATCCACTGCATTTGTTAAAGAATAATATCATTATAAATCAAGTAAAATAATGGTTTAATCATTATAATTTAATTTAAATGATGGTTTATTAATTATTTTTGTGCAATGAGCCTTATACCATGCTAATATAGTGTTAAATGTTGATTCCACATTTCCATGTTATGATAATCATGCTATATCATGCCTTTATGTTCATGTTTCTCGTATGCTCCATTGATAAAACTATTGCTTAATATGTATTTTATTATTCATGGTATACCTTGTTTACTACCTTAATTGGCCTTATAGCTCACCCATTTCACATGTATGCCCCAATGTTATCCCATGCAATGCTAAGTATGAGGGAATGTTATGTTAATGTAAAGGAAGTTTTCAATAAAGACGTTTTATTTTTATGTCTTAAGTTGTCTTGAAATGCCCATACATTCCCAAGAAACTTGACCTATCGATCCTCAGAGTTTTATTAATTTCATTTTTATGTAATAAATCATGTTTAAGTGTGTAATAAAAAGATGGGTTGTTATAATATCAATTAAGCTGTAGACTTCATGGAGAGCTGCTTTCAATAGTGTCTGATCATGATCCTCAATTTTGATTTATATTCAGGAAAATTTCTTCAAAATAATTTGATACTAAGCTTTAATTTAGTAATTATTGTCACTATAATACTAATGGGAAATAAAAATGTATGATCCAATCATTACAAGACATTTTGATATCATTCTCACTTGAGTCTCAAGTTATGTGGGATCATTGTTTACCTTTGGTGGTTTTTTCCTATAATAATAGTTTCCATTCAAGAATTCAAATGGCTCTATATGAAACACTATATAGAGAGTTATTTACTACATCAACATGTTGGGTTGAATTTAGTAAAAGGAAGTTTGTAGTTCCAAAGCATGTGGATGAGACAATAGAAAATGTTAAGACTATTTAAACTCATATCAATGTATCTCAAAGAAAAAAAATGAAATGTGATAATAATTGAAGTAAGGATTTGGATTTTAAAGTGAGAGATCATGTTTTCATAAAAGTATCTACATGGAAGGGTGTTATAAGATTTTGGAAGAAAGGGAAACTGAGCCTTAGGTACATTGTAATTTTTGAATTTTTGGCAAGAGTTGGATATGTGGATTATTGTTTCTAAATTCCACCTAGCCTTTCTAAGGAACACAATGTGTTCCTTGTCTTATTATTGAGAAATTACATGCCAGGCCCAACGCATGTCCTCACTTGTGATGGTATTGAACTCAAACTTGACTTATCATACTATAAAGATCCTACCCAGATTCTAGACACTAAGGAATAGGTTTTGAAGAATCATATGTCACGACAAGTAAATTTACTTTGTAAAAATCATATAATTAAAGAAGCAACATGGGAGTGTGAATAGATTTTGACAAACTACCCAAATCATTTTGTGAGGTAACATTCTAGTAATTTTGAACATGACATTTTTCTATGGGGGAGGAATGTAACACCCAAATGATTTATAAATAAATTTAATTTTGAATGCATGAAACACTGAGTATCCATAAAACACCACTTTTTTATAGCCTAGACATCAAACATAATTTTTCCACCACTGTGATTTCGATTTTGAAAAACTAACATACATGGTTGTGTTCAGTAAGATATTTAGTCTATAATAAGAAAAAATAGTTTTTGTTGAATAGTAACAAACCCTTATGAATAGTAATATGTCTCTTCTGAATAATGAATGATATTATTATTTTATTGTCTTATATTTTTACGATAACGAGATCTTGATTAATTTTTAAAGGTGATATAAAATGAATTATAGTTTTAAATTATTTATTTTTCAAATTAATTATGATTTAATTTATAAATTAAATTAATCATATATATAAAATTATTTTCCAAAAATGGACTTCATTATTTAATCTAGAACATCTATATTAAGTTATTCTGAATTTATGAGAATTTTATAAAAAATTTACTTTTTGTGAATAGTAAAAATACATATTTGTGTTTTTCGTATGATTAATCACATCATAATGATGTAATAGTTAATATAAAATGATGGTTTACATTTTTAAATTCAAATATAATATGATGTTTCCCATGTGGCCAATACCATGGTAAAATACCATGGGCAATCCCATGGTTTTTCAAATACCACTAATGAGGTGTCCTTCGAAATTAGTAAAAAACTCCCTCACTTTTACTATAAAAACCCAGTCAATACTTCAATTTAATTCATTAAGAATTTATAATCCTCTAATATCTAGTTTTTATACCTCACTAGGAGTCCTCATAAGCAGTCCTCATTCCCCCAAGGTCCTAACCATCATGGTTAGGTGTTACTCTAGAAGGTAATGGAATCTACAACCATTCTATTTTTCAAACACTATTTGTATGCTATTCTCTTTTAATTTCAATTTTCATATGTTGGTTTATTTCATTCTATATACCTATTACTGTTCATATTATATAATAATTATGATATTCCCCTTTTTATTTCATCGAAATATTTTATAAATATTTTTGTGATATCGTTAGGTTGCTGATTTTTTAAGGGATTTCTAAACTAATCTTTTACAATCAATTTCCATTTTTTTGTTTTTCTATCCTTCAATTCCCTCATCAAAGAATTATGATAACTCTATAACCTTAAAAATAATAAATTTTATAATTTTAATGGTATAATTCATCATCATCTGTCCTTTCCTCCTTCTTATATACAAAAATTGAAAATATCATCCGAGATGGATTAATTTATCACATTCAAGGATGATGGGTTTTCAATATATATTATCGTATTTATGGCTAGATTTGAAACAATTTCTATTGTTTAAACTGAACATATTTTGTGTATTATAACCTATTGAATTTTATAGAAAAAATAAATATACATTATACTAATTCATACGACAAACTAGTTTGTAACAATCGAGATATTTTAAAAATAATTTAAATCGCTACCACTATTGTTCTATCTAATAAATCATTCTAATACCATGTTTCCAAGTTATATATATAACCATTTACACATATTTGTTTTCATAAAAATTATATAAGTTCAATTATGTAGAATTATATCCATTGAACATAAATTTTATTACTTATAATCAAGAAAATCGAACATGAAATCTAGGAAATGAACACTCTGGAATGATGAAATTCAATATTATAACTTATCAATAAGAGAATAAATGAACATAATAAAAAATTAATGAATCAAATATATATATATATATATATATATAATGTTTTTAATAAGTTTATTAATTGATTTAATTTGATTATACATGAAATTAAGGTCAAGTGCCGAATTTTATTGGATATAAGTTAAGGGTTTTGTTTCCAAAACACCATTTCCATTCAAGTTACACTTTTTCTCTATATACCTAGATTAAATTTTTATTTATTAATATTTAATCCCCATAAATTATTTTCTAATTTTATATATTTTTGTACCAACTAGAATCCTACTTTCCTTTATGGGGGTTGTATGTTTTAAGAAGATCTTAAAAAATTCTTCTCAAAATACAAGCCCGATTGAAGGGAATTTAAAAAATTATAACCTATTGTAATGGAAACTTGATAATATTTTTTTCCTACCAATATATTTCTAAAAAAACTAATTTTATTTAGAAAATACTATATTACTTAATTTATTCATTTATGAAAGTAATTTTCAAAAATAACTCTTTTTTTCAATGTAAAAGTGTATTTATCTCAAGAATTAGTCTGTGATTTTATTAGAGTGACATCATCTACTTTAAAACTCTTGTTGATTATTATGTATTACATGGATTAATATTTTATTATATCATATACCTTATTAAATTTAATGGTCTATCATAATTTTTACTGTGGATGTGATATCTTAAAATCATTCACCAATTTTCTCCGAATGGTTAGTATTTATTATTAATGTTGGGGTAAAGTTATTTAAATTTCATATGTTGGTTTCAATATGAATGTATATTTTATTTATTTTTATCCCCATTCATATGAGGAATGCATTGGACTTAGTAAATTATGGTTCGGTTCTGCTATATCCCTTCAATGCATCAGTATATCTCATGAGAAAAACTATGGTCTTAGCACGAGTCCTTTACAAAATGTTTATTTATGGTCTTGGCATGAGGAATGGGTAGTATAGTCATCATTTTCAGAATTATGAAGTCCCTCATTATGAAACTACCTATTGAAAGTGCATAAGGTTATTCGACTAGTATAAAATCATGATTAAGCTTTATTATGGAATAATTTGTTCACATATTATTCCTTCCCTAATGTGTTCATGTTTATTTTTAAAGGCGTGAGTTTTTAGTTATTCACCATACCTAATGATTATGTTTATAATATCTTTCATTGTATTGCTTACCCATTAATATAATTTGATCTCACCCCTTTCTTATGTTTCATTTTACTGGGACATAAAGAGGTATATTATGAATGATACACAATGATAACTGTGGGGTTATGAATGTTTTCAGAGAAATTGATATATTGTAAATCTTTTAATGTTGAATGTTGAACATATATATGTATCTAGTTTTCCAACACTACTAATCTATCTGTTCC
The DNA here is from genome assembly GCA_963277665.1 of Viscum album. Lineage (NCBI taxonomy): Eukaryota > Viridiplantae > Streptophyta > Magnoliopsida > Santalales > Viscaceae > Viscum > Viscum album. Next base: position 1,417,532,760 of record OY728164.1, read on the forward strand.
TTCAGGATACGACTTTCTTGTAATCATGCCAATTTAATGACTTAAGGCACTAGCTCTGAGAAACTGGGGTTATGTCCTTACAATAATGGAATTAGGAGAAATGTATTCCATATTTGGAATAATAATAATTTATAATATCTCAAAAGTTTAACTTAATTTTTTACCAAAAATATTAGTTAATGTAATTAAAATTAATTACAATATTTAATAGGAGAACTTTCCTAGAAAGTGACTAAACCATAAACCGAAGGTCCAGAATGAGCTAGAAACAAGTCCAAAACCGATTTTAAGGACATATTTTGACCATATAATCCCTTATATCTATATTTATTTATTATTGGAGTGACATTATATATGGGAAAAATATACATAAAGTTTAACTTTTTATATTTTCATGATTTTTAATCCACATACACTATAAAAAAACAGTCATCAGTACTACTTATTCACACATCTCAAGTCCCTTCTCTCATCCAAACATGGAAAAAAGAACCACCAAATTTCCATCCACTCATTCTAGAATCCTTAAAATTGGATGAATCTAATCCATTAATGTATTTTGGTATAAAATAAAAGGTTTCACCTGAATAATAGGTAACGTTCTTCAATAAGAACTTTATTATTTTATCCAACACCCCTTAAATTATTATCATATAATTCTTATTTAATAACCTTAGTATATTAAATATACTAATAAGTTGTTGTGTGAAGAATAAATCATAAACTCACACAAACTTCCATAAAAAAGGATACACGATCATTAGTCATCTATATAACGATTTTCCACCTTTCAAATTGATGTTATTCGTTCATCCATTACCACTTATCAAGCTTAGAAGTAATTATGGATTTATATATTATATATGATATATATGAAATTTAAAAATATTTTATTCTTATTTAATTTTTATATAAAACATAAGTTCATGCTTTCGATTTATTTGGTGATACAATAACATCATTTGCGGACGTGTGGACTACTACCTCCTCAAATCGATGAGAGTCGTTCAATCTTTATGTGGATGGTATTAAGGTTGGTTTTAAAAATAATATTTTAATTATATAAAATAATTATGATACTCAAATTATGATATATATCTTTATATATTACTTAATTTTTAAATACAATAAAAAAATGGAAGCATCATTCATGCATACATACGACGTACCTCTCCATGAGCGGTGCATTACATTTCCTATCCACGGATTCTATGGATTTCAGTAAATACATATATTTGGAATTTATATGATATTTAAATAATCATTTTAATTATATATAAGAGTAAATCATGATCTATTATAGTATTATAAAAAATAAAAAATTAAAACAGACTAAACAAACTGGGCATTTAAAACCTGAAACAGTGAAAATAATGAAATATTATTATAAAATGGGTGGTAATATACTATAAATGAATCATATATGATATTATAAATACTAATATAGTTATTTATTAATATAATGAAATTATGAAAACCATTATATATGATGTTAATGGGTGTTCAACAAAAAAGAATCACAATATAAGTGATTCTCATCACACATATTATTCTGTGATACATAGACCATTTGAACTACATATTTCATTTTTGTTGTGTATATGATGACCATATTGTGTTTCATTTCAAGATAAAATTTAAATTCACCATATTTAATGTTACATGAGATGGTTTTTCTTTCATGTGGATTGCAATTCAAAATTTACTAAGTGGAAATGGATTTTAACTCAATTTACATTCCATTGATTCTTATTTGTTATTATGTGCCAATTAATTTTTATATGGTTCATATAATTAATTTAATTTTAAATATCTTGAATATTTAATTATTGATGGTATTTTATGTTTCAAACTGAATTATTTCTTTCATGGGTATTTGAAGTATAATTTACCATGTGGTGATAAATTTCATAAGCCAATTATTTTTCATTGGGTTATATTACATTCTCATTATTGTTAATATTATATGAGAATGTGTATAATTACATTGAATATATATTTATATATTTCTACATATTTTATTTGGATTTATATTTGATACACATAATCAATTCATTTATATATTCTCACTTCAATTTTATGATCATTTTAAGTGCTTATACAATAATCTCATTTTAATTTCGATTTATTATTCATGAATTTACATTAAATTAAATTAATTGAAATATATTTAATAAAAACATTAATTATATTATCCTATAGTTATTCAGGATATGTTTCAAGTAATAGTTCCACTTTATACTCATTTTTACTTAATATTTTTTAGATTTGTTTTATGAAAAACTAATTTCATTTCCCTCATTGGTTGGAGAACCTATTTTATTCGAAAACATAGTTTTATAAAAAAACTGTTTAAAAAATATTTTTAACATTTCCAAAAATTATTAACTAAATAAATTCTTACCATTTTATCTCATAATTTTTATTAAAACGAGTCTTAATCTCACATAATGAGTAAGATAGTTTTCTAAACACATTACCTTACAAATGTTATGTTATTTTTACATTGTATGACATGTATGCAATTACCTAAATTTTTTTATTTGAATCTCTATTTATAGGGTTAAAAGGGAAATTTATAAGGAAAATAATTTTAAATGTTATTTTCCATGAAAATTATTTTTAAAAGGATTTATTCAAAATGAAAATGATATTGTCCTCAAAAATGATTCTAAAATAACATTTTACCGTATTTTTATTCATTAAAGAAAGAAACAATTTATTTTTTGTCCATTTAGGATATGTTGCATTGATATTGTCGTTATTACTCCTCTAGATGGTTTGTTGCTGATTTGGAGAAGGATGGTATTAAAACTCAAATCATTGATTCTCTTTTCTTGTATGATCAAATCACTTTCTTGCAATCATTGGACATTAAATTCCTCTTAATTATACATATAATTTATCTGAGATATGTTTATTCTTTAACTCCATACAATTATTCAAAAATTATTTTTAAATTTAAATTTCTTTGATTGACTAGGGAAATAATAATAAATTTGTATCCTTTATTTAGTAAGAATATTTGATAATAAGGACATTTTTTATAGAGTAAATAGATTTTTATACATATTATGAATTTTTTGGAATGGTACGATATGGGATAGGGAATGTTCGAGTAATACCATTGATGTATCTATAGTCTCATGAAATGAAATACATTGGGAACAAACCATTTGAGTTTATAACCAATGAGGTTATAAACTATATTGTGAATGGTCTTGAAAGTAGTATGATAAAGTTTATTTTGAATGGTATTTATGATAAATGTACCATGTACCTACGAAACAAGGAATCGAATAATTAATCATTGCCTTTATTTATGATTCAATTATTATTATCCACGACATTATCAGTATAAAAAATATATGGATTCATTTCATACTTAGTTTATTCATTAAGTGGAATGTGTTTCGAGTTAAATACCATTCTATATTGATTATTACTTATCTTATAATTATTGTAATGTAATTTACATGGAATTCGTATTCAGTTATTTAGAATTCCATAATGATTATACACATTGAATCATTATTTCTTTTATTGTACTTAACCCGTACTAAGAACTTGATATAAATGTTATTTTTTACTTTCCACCAGGATTCCAATAAGTGTACTAATAAATATATTCATGTATATGAAATTTGGGAATAAATTTATTCTTGAATAAGAAAAGAAATTATGTTGTTATTAATATATTTAGTTACAATGTAAGGCTCAGGTATATATCTCGTTTACTAACACAACTAAAATTATCATACCTTTGGGATGAAAATTTTTGTATCTTATGCCAATATAATGGTATAATGTACTAACACTAGGTAGAAAGGGTTGGGTTGACTATAATTTATATCAAAAGAAATTTATTATAACTTTATAAACTAGATTTAAAAAAAATTTATTAGGAAACGTAACACTAAGATAAACTATGGCATTTCGAATAGAAGCACACATGTCTTCACTAACATAAGAGTTATAGATACCATAAATATTACATGAGTTTATATCTGATCATATGTATAAAGTATTAAATATATATTTTTAGGGTTTATATAATGAGAGTTAAAACCCTACTACAAAATAGGACTTTAACTGTGCTAAAATTGATCTTCATCAATACTAGAGAAACACTGACTACTGGAGTGAGATTAAACGACCTTGTATTTTATTAGTGCTTATAGAAGTAATGATGAAGGGGAATATTTTAGTATGATACAGTAAGACACTACAGAACTAGTGTCATGTGATGTAACAACATACAACATCACCAAAACAACATGAAAAGAAAAAAATAAAGTATGAATAAAGAATATAAATGAAATAAAATATACAACACAAATACAAGAAAAAATCATTGTATTATAAAAATTTCAAATATTGTTTTATAAAAATTTCAAAAGTAAAAATTATTAAAACATTCAAAAAACTTAGACATCCTATTTCTTTTGATCCTAACCCATGCTCAGCAAAAAAAGCTCCATATGTAAGAAAATATTTTATTATGTTAGTTATAATATAACGAAATAAACTAACAAAAAGTGTTGATTTTAAAATATCCTTTAAGTTATACTTGGAACAGTGGGAATCATATTGAGTTGTGGTTTATTAATTAATTCCACATCATTTATTTTTTGTATTTAATCATTATCACTCATAGAATTAACTATATAATTATAAGATAAAAATGATAAGGAAAATAATAATGTAATAGAAGGTATAATGATGAGAATAAAATCTAGGCTCAAATGCTTGGTTTATAAATGTGATGCACATGTTAGACTAAAATTACACTTATATATTGAAAAAACGCACTTATATTCATATTGTTAACATCTTGAATTTTATTGAGGTGATGATGATTCCTACAGGTCTCAAATGACTTATAGATAATTTTCACAATGTATGAAAACAATTCAAATGTGTTTGCTCAGTTTTGTGTGTGTTTTTTTACTTTTTTAATATGATTTAATTTTAAACATGAAACACATACATTAACTCATAATTTTCACATAGTGTGTTGGTTTTATGTGATACTAAATTATAAAAATCTCAAATTACTTATGAATAATTGTCTAGAATTAACAAGGAAATCTGAGTGCATTTTCTCATTTTTCGATGAGTGTCACTTATTGAAATAAAATATCAAATTTAAACTAATAACAGACATATTGTTTCATTCAAGAAATATCATGTATTATAGTTAGGTATTCCTTATTCTTAGACATCGAAAATGTTATATGAATCATTTTCCTAATGTATCAAAATAATGTGAATGCATTTTCATGATATTGAGTAGGTCAGTTGTCCTTTTTATTAAAATTGATGTCAATTTTAAATAAAATGGCACACATAGTGTCATATTGGTTTTGAAGTGAATCATAATGAGGTGAAAACAATTCATAAACATCACAAATGACATATTGATCCTTTTAATAAATCTTCAAACCAATTTTAATGTGTTTTCTTCGTGTTGAGTTGTTCATTTTTCATTTTTCACTAAAATTGATGCCAATTTTAATTATAAATATGCACTTGGAATAATATAGAGCATACCATGTATCATATTATGGTAATTATAATTCATACATGTCCCAAATGGAATACTTTTCATTTTGATAAATTTTCAAAATAATCAGATTGTGTTTACACAGTTTTGAGTATGTCACTTTTCATTTTTACAAAACTTTCATTTTAAATAGGAAACACACAATCTGAATCATACCAGTCACATCATGTATCAGTTTGATGTGAGAATTCTTCATACACATATAAATGACTTATGGATTTATGTATTAAATTATCAGAAATATAAGAGTTTTTTTACATAGATTTTAGTGAGTGGGCTTTTTGAACTATATTATCAATTTTAAACTCATAACGGGAACATTTATTTTTATTGTGTATATAGTGTATCAGATTATAGTGGGTAGATTTAAATATTTAAAAAATTACTTATTGACCATTTTCTTAAAGTATCAAACAATTAGAGTGTTTTTTCTCAGTTTTATGTAGTCGAGTTGGCCTTTTAACTAACATTAATGTCAATTTCAAATAAAAAGTCACACTTGGGGTCATATTAGTCACACTATGTATGGGATTGAGGTGATTCTAATTCACACACACAATGAATTACATATGGATCGTTTTCCTAATGTATCATCATAATACAAATCTGTTTCATTCCTTTTGAGCATGTCACATGTTTTTTTACTAAAATTTCATTTTAAACTATGTTCATGAACTTTGACTCATACTGGTCAAATCATCTATTAGTTTGAAGTGAGATTAACTCATACAGATCAAAAATTACTTATGAATCAATTTCCTAAATTGTCAATAAATTTTACCTGTATTTTATTTATTTTTATTGAGTTCTATTTTCTGAACTAAACAATTTATTTTAAAAATATAGCTGATACATTGAGTCATAGTTTAAAAACCATGGATTGATTTGACGTAAAGATTATAATTACACATCTTAAAAGACATATCGATCATTTTACTAATGTATCAAAAAAACAGAATAAGTTTTCTCAATTTTGAGTATGTCAGTTTTCTTTTTTACTAAAATTAATGTAAATTTAAAAAAAAGAAGCACTTAGAGTCATACCTGTCACACAGTATACTAAATTGAGGTGTAGCTGATTCCTACACATCCCCAAGCCTCAAAATAGTTCAAATTTATAGTGTTAATAGGTTTCCATTTTCATTCTATGTTTAACATCCAACACTACATATTGGCTCGATGTTCCTAGCTGAAAAAACCATTCTCGTTGTTAAAATTCATAAGAGAATAGAAAACTCATTTCACCATATATCCCAATAAGTTTCCACAATGGGCCTATAAAATTCATATACATTTCTTGATTTTAGTACTGAAATAGATTTTTTTCATATCAACATCAACTCAATGTGCATTGATGACAGTTCGACAAAGAAAGGTAGTGAAAATGGAAATTGTAGAAACATGAGTAGAATGAATAATTTTTTATCTTTTATGGATTTTTTATATAGATTAATGAAAAATATGACTTCCCAAAAGTTATTTGAAAAAAATTAAATAACTATTATGTAAAAAATAAATGGAAATTAACGTAAAAATGGTAGAGAAAATGATAACCACAAAAATTTAATAAGTAATAGTAATTCAAATTTTCTTTATGGTTTTATACATTATTGATGAAATTACTTATTATCATTATCTCAATTTTAGGGTATAATTATAATCCCCCATGAGCATCAGCATCTTCAAACAAACCACCCCAAATCAAACAAAATAATTCACATATAAAAGAAATCAATTTTTAATTAAGTAATACTAAAAAAAATTAAACATAAATATGAAATAATAAATTAATTCTATGGATAATGATTTTAGTATTAATTTTCTTTTGATTGCATGGATTTGCCGATGGACAAGTATCAATAATGATAAAAAACAAAAAATACATCACTCTAAAAAAATAAATCAATGAGTGGTGCGGTTGATGTGAAAATAAGATACATTGGATTGTATCATTGAATCATGTGAGAGAAAGTTACCATATCCTTTTAGGATCATAAAATATTAATTTTTTAAAAAAATGAAATAAATATAAAAAAGATATTAATTACCATTTTTGAAAGTTATAGAAAATTATAATAAATGAAACTCAATATTTGATTAAATTAGTGAAATTTAGTATATATTGAAGAAAATAGTTAATTGAATTTATTAAACGAATCAACCCACTATGTTAGGTGTTATCCACTGAATTCATTTGAAAGTGAATAAAAAAGACACTTTTTATCCTTATCTGCTCATCTTCTAAATAGATATCATTGAATTTTGTTGTTTAGAACTCCTCCAACATCTCTTGTGGACATGAAATTATGTTGTCTGAAATACTCAAATATGTATTCATCGATATGATAACTACTCCTTATAGTAGTAAAATAAATCTAAAATATATTAGGGATGAGTCCCAAGAAAATAAATTTAATATTAAATTTCTTAAGGGATGAAGCTGATGAGAGTGATAGTTTTACTCCATTGTGTTCTCTAAAAGGGGTAACACCACCCATTTGTGAGAATTACATGCATGGTAATAATAGTTTAATAATGGTGGAACCCAATAGAAATTTTAATGAATGACCTATTTCTATATTTTTTAAAGTAAAATATACATAGTGTTTATTTTATGCGAGATGAAATAAGTGAAGTGATACTTAAGATGTATTAAATATTTGGTTATCATTTAAAATATGTATATATTTTTACAGTGGTATAGAAAACTATCTGATCCATTTTATGATTTGGGGTTAGTAAAAATTTCTGGTAATTGTGTTTAGAAGAGGAAATTGATTTACTATACTAAAAAATTGATCATATTAGATAATGAGACAATTAAGTACAATCTTAAAAAGGGTGGGTTGAGGAGTTTTTCTGATGTCAATATAAAAATGATAGATTTTACAGTAATTAAAATTGGGAGATTATTAATAACTAAAATAATGATAATACATTGTTTGAAAATAATGTTGAATTGAGTAATAGAGTGGGAGTACACGGAGCTGAGGTAGTCTCAAAACAAGGCATTAACGGTGAGGAAAATGAACAGGGGTTATAAATTACAATAATAAAAGATGAAATTGATGAATAAAATTTCATTAGTGATTTGACAGTTTTGGTGAAAATTCGAATAAGTAAGACTATACAAAAAACATATTTGTTCCTAATAGAGCCTAAATAATTTGGAGAGTCTAAGAAGGATGGTATTTGGATAACTTTATGCATGATGAGCTTGATCCTAATAAGAACAAAGTTACATTGGTAATTTCTCCAAGGATAGAAGATAGAATTGTTATCGGGACCAAGTGGGTGTTCATAAATAAACAGATTAACTATGGAATATAGGGTCAAAATAAAGAATGAATAGTGTTAATGCGAAACTTATAGTTCAAAGGTATATATATTTATGAAATATTTACTCCTACAACCCTGTACGATACCAAATTAATTTTTTTCCCTATTTCAGTGAAATTGTAGTTAAAAGTATACCAAATGGATGTCAAATCTATATTCCTCAATAGAATTATTAAGTGGGGGTATACATTGAGAAATGGGATGGGATTATTATGGATGAAAATGATTAATGAGTTCATTGTATAAGATAAATTAATAAATTAGGACCTGGTATTTAAGGTTGGATAAATATGTAAGAATGATTGCTTTTTAGAGAGGGAGATTTGATCACAACCTCTACATCAAGAAGGAGAATGATCAAAGGATATTGGTACTCATATATATCAAAGACACAATATTGGAGTATTGGACAAAGTGCAGTGCAATTTTTTTAGGGATTATATGAGGTACGATATCAAGATGTATATGATTGGTGAAAAAAATTACATGGTTTATTGGGGAATCAAGGAAATCATAGAACATTAATTTCTCTATCAGAATATGAAAAAGTGGTTCTCATGTTATTTAAAATGTAATATTCCAAACTGATGAAAACACTAGCCAGAAGATGGATGAATTTTTAAAATGATTACAATTCAAAAGATATAAGAGTCATGAAATATTGGTATTAGGGGCCAATTATACCTCAAAACAACATGACCCAACATTGGGTTTAATTTATTTCAAGTTGCAGAGTACCAATGGTGTCCCAAAGAGATCCGCACACTATCATGGAAGACATTAATTCAATATATCTAAATAATAATAAATTTTGTGTTGTTTCATTATAGGATAGTGCAAACAGATTTGTTGGGAAACAAAGATGTGGGATGAGATGGTTTAGTGGATAACTGAGGGAAATTACTAATATAAAAAACCTGGATTTCATTTTGGCCTTGGTTTCATTTGATCCTTGAATCGGTCAAACTTGGTATTTGTGCCTCGAAATAGTCAGATCCTTGATTTTAGTCTAGATTCATGCTTGGATTCAATAATGTGGAGTTCCAGTAGTAGGTGGCTTCAATGGAGAGCTTCAAAAATTGCAAACAGGTTCATGATTTTTAGGCTTCTTAAAATAGTCTGGGAAACATTAATAAGTGCTTTCTTTTTCACTGATAAAGATCAATATATATCAATTCTATTCTAGTGTGATTAAAATAGATCATTATCTATGTTAATTATATTTTTAATAATTAATATGATTTTTTCCAAAAAAATTACTTTTTTTGAAATAGTATAATTATTATATATAATGATATTAATTATAATAATAATTTTTATTGAATAATAATTTTTTAATTATTTGAATATGTAAATATTTATTCATAATTATATAAATATTTGTTAAAAATAATATTTATATCATTATATATATTAATATAATTATAGAAAATTTATTGATTGATTAAAAAAATTTATTATAATTTTTTTATTATTTAAATATATATAATTATTTTTTATAATTATATAAAGACTTTTTAAACAAATATAATTTTTTATTTACAATTATATATATATAAAAATATTAAATATATGTTTTTAAATATTTTTATTTATAAATATTTTTTAAAAATTATATTTTAAAATCGTTAATGAATATTTAATCTTAGGTGCATGGATAATAAAAACTAGTAAAATTGAAAACTTACTAATGAGTACAAATTAAAATTATTAAAAAATGAGATAATTATGATTATTTAATTATAAATTATTAATAAATGGATATATATTGAAATAAAAATGAATACATATTGAAAATATAAAACCATATAAAATAAATAAATAATAAAACTGAATGAAAACTCCAAAAAAATTAATTGTGTAAAATATAAATAAAAACCCATTAATTACATATATGTGACATAAATATAATACATTTGATCTATGTTCAATTTAAAAATCAAACATCATTCAATAATGTCCATTGTTAAGTGCAATTATTCAACTTTTTAAATTTATAATACTTTTAAACAATAATCCTTTATTTAGTAAATATATTACTATTAATTAATGTAATTCATAAATATTTTCTATTATGTAAATAATATTTATATAAATTCATATATATCTATATATTTAATATATAATATTTTTTAACCTTATAAATAAATATTTAATTAATAAAATGGATAATTTTTTTAATTTTTATCATTTTTTAATTATTATTTTTTAAATTTTCCTTTTATATATATCTATATATTTAATATATAATATGTGTTATTATATATAATTTATATGTAGTGTAAAAAATTTATTCATTTTTTTGAGTAATTATTTTTCTAAAAAAGTTACTATTTTTACAATAAAATAATTTTTATTTTATACTCAGTTAATTATTTTAGTTTATTTGGACATTTACCAGTGCTTAAAAAGTGTTAATAAAGGATTCTATTATGGGTGTTAAAAATAAATCGCCGAAGAAGGTTACCCAGAATTAGCTCTAAACATAAAGTGTTGATAAATGATGTATTTTATTAGTGGTAAAAATAAATAATTGATAAAGGGAACCCTTTATCACCACTAATAAAATTCTGATGACAAATGGTTCCTTTTTTCTGTGCTATATAATTTGGGCTGACAAAAGGGACCCTTTATCAACACCTATTTTAGAGTTGATAAAGGGATAATTTTTAAGGTTTTTTTCTAGCAATGATGGAGGTTATTGATGTTAAAGGCTTGTTTCATAGTAGTGAATGATTAAGGATATTTTAGATGAAATTTATGGAAATAAATCCCATTACTTCAATATATTGTTTTTTGGACATTTTATTTAAATAATAATGAAATCACATTTTATATACATAAGATTAATGATGTCAATAAATATTATGGTTGTATACATATAAGATTCTAAAACATTGTGGGAAAAAATAAGTTGTATATAAACCTTAGTAAAAATGTTATTCAATGATTAAATTTCAAGGATTTACATCATGTTTTTTGTTACATTATTAGAATTTATTTTAGAAAAAGAAAAACCTGAATGTTAGGAGACAACCCATCATATCTGGCAAGGACATAGGCCTTAAACCTACAACCGAATGATGATAAGGGTTTCATGCCTTCCATTGGCCTACATGATGTCCTCGTTAGAGTTCCATTTCATTTAGCCAAATTATTTGAAAAATAATTTTGAACCAGGAGTATTACTTTATTTTATAGTGATTAATTTATTAACTATATTAGTTTTTGGAAATATTTAGAGGCAATAAAAAAAGACTTCCTTGATGTATTGGAAAATCTATTAAAAGTTAAATTTGATTACTTTAGGAATAAAATAAAATTCATTTTTATTTCTTGGAGTATGAGATGAAATTAAAATTTATATAAGAATAATGAATAGATGGAATTCTACTTATATAAATATTTAATGTCAGTATATTTTATTATATTCTTTATTATTAGTAATATTACTCTATATTAGAAAAAATTTCAAAAAATAAAATTTTATCCTAATACATTAATTTTTGTTGGAGCGATGTAATTCCAAAAAATAAAATATGGTTTTGTGTCCCTTGTATTCATATTATCACTTTATTTTTTTTTGGATCAATTACCTTTATCTCTCCCTGTTGTTATTTTCTCTTTTTTCCATTTCCATGTTTTAAGTTCTTATTTATGTTCTCTTAAATGGAAACCTTGTTACATTTCCTTCTTACTTCTCACTCAATCTTATTAATATGATATTTTATTTTTTAGATGTTGGTTTTAAAAAAAATAGTATATCAAAATATCAAACCCAATATTACCAGGATCATGTCTAAATTGAGAGGACAAAATTTATTTAAGGTTGAGAGAATGTAACACCCATATATTTTAAAAGAATAATATTTTCATCAATTGTGTGTATGACATAGAGATCCAAGCATAAATGGGAATATAAAATCTTAAGAAATTACATTATATTAACTATTTTAGATAAATTCTATATATTCTATCTCATTAAATTCACATAGTCTTGAGTTATTTTGATTACTTTCTACAATGAGTTTCTTTATTAGATCGGGTTACACGGAAGAATGAGTTTTACAGAATAATATTAATATTATTATTTAATAGTAAGAAACTAGCCATTAAATTGATGGGTATGAATATGATTAACTAAATTCATATGATTCATCATTGAATTCATTGAATCCTAATTAAATATAAAATAAACTAAAAACCAATTTAATATAAAGGGAATGTATTGATAAAAGATATTCTTATGTTGTAATGGATTTTTTTCTGAATTATTAAAATTGATTAATATTACAAAATTATATTACCTATATATATATATTATATATTCAATCAAAAGATTTTTTATTAATCCAATATATTTGATAATCCTACGAAAATAAAAAACTCAATATTATGTATAAAATGTTATATTTTTATTAAGGTACTTTTACCACCTTTTAATGGCGCACCAATTTTAAAAAAATATATTGGAACATTTTTAAATTATATTTTCAAAAATATTATACATATTCGATGAATAAAAATCAAAATTGATTTAGGATTGTTTTTTGGTATTTTTTTTAAAATTTGTATTTTATAATGAATATTGAAAAATACTGACTTTTAATTAATAACTGATTTTTTATAAATAATTTATAATGTTAAAATATATTTTTAATAAGTTTTAAAGATTAAAAAAGTAAATTATAAATATTTTAATCCAATATTATTCATTTTAAGAATTTTTACATTTAAATTGTAAACAAAATTTTTTCAATATTTGGAACAGTTTTTACATTAAAACCCCACTTTCTCGTCCCATCTATGGGATTCATTTTAAATAAAATTCATCTTAAACTTTGATTTTAATTTAGAAAAATTTATTACATATTATTAATCATAATAATTTATAATTTATAATAAGTATTACATATGTTTTTGACAAATAATATTAGTTAATGTAATTAATATTAATTACAGTGATTAAAGTAAATACCTACTTAAAAATAAACTAAACCATAAACATAAAATCCAAAATTACCTATCCATATGTCCAAAAACCAATTGAAAGAATTTTTTTCTTCAATTTCATCCCTTTCCTAGCATTTGGTTCTTTATTTGAATCACATTGTTAATGGAGGCATCTCAGTAGCATTAACCTGTTTATATTTTCTAGAATGAAACTCCTCCTCTACTATAAAACGACCCTTAATCCTCCCACATTGTTCACACCTATCAAGATATTTTTTTCATAGAACCCCTAAAATATTAAGCACCCAATATATGTACCCTAAAAGTAGAATCATCAATTTGTGATGACATAAAACCAATAAAGGCTTTTTGTTTAAACCAAAAGCAGTTACCTGAATAAGAGATAACTTTTTTCAATGAGCACATTTGTTTTATTTCTTTCACAACACCTTCATTTAGAATTATATAATTATTATATAAAAACCTCAGTATCATCAATATAATGAGAATTTTAGGTCATTTTTAAGATATACAATCACACACACTTCCATAAAATGGGATACACAATCATCGTTCGTATGTAAGGCACACTACGACCTCATGAATTGATGTAATTTTTTCATCAATTATCTCCTATAAATGTAGTTAATAATGATTTATTTATAGTTTATATATGATATATATCATATTTTTTATAGTCATTTTGCTTCTGTGATTTATATATAACACAAACATTCATGTTTTCTATTTTGTGATAACATGATACCATCATTTAAGGACTTGTGGACTACTGCATACTAAAAGAGAAGTGATTTATTAACACATTACTTGTAATTCATTAGTGGGGGTTTTAATAAAAATATTATACATATAACATAAATATGATACAGAAATTATAATAAAAATACACACACTCAGATATGTATATTTTTCATAGTTTTTAAATACAACAAGAAAATAGAAGCATCATTCTTGTGTGCATACGACATACTCTCTCCATGAATGGTTCATTCCATTTCCAATCTAAAAATTTTATGGATTACTATAAATAATTATATAATGAATTTGTATGATATTTTAAACATTATTTAATTTTTTTTATATGATGAACTCATTATCTAAGGGAGAATAAAAAATGACAATTCAAAACACACTCAAAAAATTTTGATAACAAATACCCAAACATCAGAAATAATGAAATATTATCAATTAAAGGGTGGTAATATATTATAAAATAATAATATATAAAATTATAAATAGGAATATGTTTCTTTTATATGTTCATAACATCTTTACAACAACTAAAATTGAGGTTAAATAGTGTTTAACCAAATTGAATCAAGAGGTAAGGGATTCTCGTCTAAAATTTCATTCCTTAATGAATAAACCATTTTCACCACTTATTTATTTCTTTTTATGATGAATATGATGACATAATTTTATTTTATATCATGATAAAATTTATCTTTAAGTTATTTAATGTTCTATTTTAATTTATTTATTTCATTGGGCATATAATTCAAAAATTACCAACTTGTAAGGTATTTCCTCTAAATTGAAATTTCATTGAGACTTATTTGATACTATGTACAAATTAATTTTTTGTGGAGTATATAATTTAATTCACATTTAATATGATTAATACTTCATTATTAATGGTATTTTATGTTTCAAATTGAATTATTTCATCCAAATGTAATTTAAATTATAATTTAACATATAGTAATGAATTTCATAACTTGGTTTATTTTCATTGGGATATATTACTTCCTCATAGTCATTAATATTATATGATTATCTTTGTAATTAAGCTTAACATCTATTTAATTTTTTAGGAATAGTTTTTTTTTGTATTTACATTTGATACAAAGAACCAATTAGTTTATTTTTTTCTCACATAAATATTATTATTGTTTTCAGGGATTTTCCACAATCTCATTTTAATAGAAAATGTATATTCTTGAATTTCCATTAAAAGAAATTCTTTGATAATTATTTAATCGACACATTAATTATGATATCCTATAAGTATTAATGATATTTTTCATGTAATATTATCATTTTATTACTCTTCGGTAGTTAAAATAATTTGTAAATTGTTTTAAGAAAACCTGAATTTATTTGTCTATATGTCTAGAGATTCTATTTTCTTATTTAAAACCAAGTTTTCAAAAAATGTTTTTATCCATTTAAAAATAAATTTTTACAAATTTTATCTTTTTCAAATGTTTTTAAAGGAACCTTCTTATTTTTTGGGGAATATAAATTTCTATACTTTTTAAAATGAAAAAGGAATATTATTTTTAACCTTGTAAGAAATATAAAAAATTAACCATTGTTAGTTATTCGGAGCATCATTTTTAGGATTAAAAGGTTAATTTATAAATAAAATTAATTTAAAAGTTATTTTCAAATAAATTATTTTAATAATGTTTCTCTAAAACTAAAATGTCATTTTACTCAAGAATTTTTTTTTGTGATATCTTAATATTGTTTCTATACATTAATGACAAAGATTATTTATATTACTGCACTTGGGATATGTTTTATTTAAACAAATAGTATTCTTAATCTAGATGGGTTAAGATGGATTTGGCCAATTATCGTATTTAAAATCACTTATTTGATTCATTTTTGTAGTCCCCTTGAAATATTCACTTTCATATTAAAATTGGACATTATGTTTACCCTAATTAAACATAATATTTATCATTGATATGTTTGTTATTTAAACTATAAAACATTAGTTAGGTATTATGTTTATATTCATTATTATTTTATTAACTGGGGAAATATTAATAACTCTGTATCAATTATTTGGTATGTATATTTGATGTAAGTGAACATTTGTTATGTGAAAAATCAATTATTTAATATTTTGGGAATGCATTGGAAAGGTATTAAATTGGCTGGGGGTCATTTAAAGTATTTCCCTAGATGCATCGGTAGTCTCATGAGAGAAAATCAGTTTGGAACAGACACATCAATTTTTTAACCATCTATGTTTTAAATTGTATTGTAAAAGGTGGTGAAAGTAGTATAATAAACCATATTGTGGACGATATGGATGATAAATGTACCATGAACCTTGAAAAAATGGAATTCAATAATAAATAATTTCTTAAATTCCTAATTTAGTTATTATTATATAGTATATTTTGATTATTAAAAAATATGTGGATGCATTTAATATTCATATTATTGATTAATAAACATCTTTTTTCAATTAGTTAAATTTTCATATTGATTTTTTCTTATCTTATCATAATATATATGTTATTTATATGGAATGTGTATTTAGTTATTTACCATTCCATATTTATTATTCTCATTGATTCATTATTTCATCCTCTTTACTTATCCCTTGATAATAATTTTCCATGAACCTTATTTTCATTCCATTCCCCAAGATTCAATAAACTGTACTAAAAAAGATATTCAATGATATGACAAGTGGGGAAAAATATATTTTGAAATAAGAAAAAACATATGATGTAATTTGGGTATTTAGTTCAAATGTTAGACAGAAGTATGTATCTGGTTTACAATAATACTAAACTATTGAGTCCTTCTAGATGTGAACCATTGTATCTAATTCCAATTTAATGTTTGTAGGCATATTTAGAGTTCAGGTCACTACAACAATTCCTATGAAAAAATATTTTTAGTCATTATAAGGTGAGACACATTTCTAACCGAATCAACTATTACCCAAAATTCATCTATACCCATTGAAATATAATGTAATGTCATTCAAATTACACACTATGATAGTAAATTATTTTTAATCAACTATGGTGAAAATATAGCTTCCCATATATTATTGATATAGTGGAACATGTAATGAAAACCCCATGACATCATTCCTCATCACCGATCTTCAATAATATCGATGCATGAAACAATTTATCTTGGTCATACATGGTAACACATCCCATATATTGGTACGCGACTATCATATTAGTTCCTCCACCATATTTGTAGGGACCAACAAATGACCATTTACATGAAGGTCCCCATTATTTGTTATGGCCCATTCTGATGGTTGATCCCCACTATATATAATATCCAATAATGGTAATATTTTAAATATAGATAGGATCATAATCTTGATACATCTAATAAGTATGGGTTTAAAGGAAAAATATATAAGGTCTCTTGACCCTAGTACTATTGAATGTCCAAAGGTGTCTCAACATAGAGATACATTAGCTTACACTGACTAATAGTATTCTAGAGTGCCTGAGATTTGATCCTCCAGCTCGGTTTGCTATTTATTATGTTCCCTTTTCATGGAATGTAATCATGGTCAAAATCATATGATTTTAGATACTCAACCAACCATTAGTGTTGATGTTTTACATCTTTATGGGTGAAAATGTACTATTGGAACATGTGGTTAGTGTACACAAAAAATTTATCCTCCAATATTTAATGTCTCCAATGATTCAAGGAATGAAATTCTATAATTCCCAAAACTTATATGCTTAGAGTTGGTGAATTATTTTATTACATTGTCATGATGAAAAAAATTAAATCCTAAAAGACCTATTTGTTTAGAAGACCTGGAAAAACAAGATGAGAAAATTAATTTTAAATTACATCACGACATGAAAATTAACATAGGATTTCTAATGAAAACACTCATATATATTAGAATGTCCTTGTAGGTCTGACATAATATATATTTTCTCATCTTGTGGAAAATTAATCCTAATAAATGGGTAAGCTCATATTCTTAGTAAGGATAAACAATATATTGGAATATTTCATAAATAAGCATAAACATTTATCGAAAGTTATGAAACTGAATCACATACCTTTTAAACATTACCTTGAGCATTATATATCATTAATGAATAAAATAATTCCATTTAAACATTCACAACCATATTCAACTATCCAATTAATAAAATGGAATATCAAAAACTAATCTCATAAAGAGGTAATGCATAATGTCAAACATCATAACCATATGGTCAAGGACTCATTCCAACACCAAACATAAATGAGTAAAAACCCAAACTAGCGTCTCTCATGAGACCAATCAATGCATATAAGGGATAGAGAGGGCCCCTTGTTTTACATATTAAGTCCAATGTATTCCTCCTATGATATGGGTAAAACATAACAAATATAAATATTCTTATTAAAACTATCATGTGAAATCATAATACATTATCCATAATCCATGAATTGTATACAAGTATAAAATTCACAGTCAAATTATTCATAAAATCTTCAATATATTATCATAGGTTTTATTATAAATAATAATCCTCAATTAAATATAAGATCTAATAATGGATGTTTGCATAGATTAACTTATTTTAATAAAATCATTAGAAAGTTTTTCAGAGAAACACAATTTTTTATTGAAAGTAATTATTTAAAATACCATACTATATTAAAATAAAATATTTTCATTAAAAATATTATTTTATGATTTTAATGAAATCTTTAAAAGCATTATGTCATCATAATGGTAGAAAAATTCAGTAATGTTGTATAAGTTACAAAATCATTTTTCTCGTACATTACCAAAAAAATCAAAGTAACTCATAATTACAATTAAAAAAAGATTCCTTTTATAAAATTGAAATTGGGTAAAAATGTATATAATTTTTTTTAAAATAAAGTAATAATGTTTGGAATTATATTCCTAAGAGACATGGACTTGGATGATAAATATGTCCTAGAAAATTATTTTGTAAAAGCAATCCTGGATAATAAAGAGATTGTGAAATTAACCCAAAAATCATACTCTCCTATAGTCAAATATGATTTATCCAAATGTATAAGGGTTAATAAATATTATTAAGTCATACTAGAATTATATAAATTATTCAAAATATCATATATGATCCTCCTGTATAATTTTCTCAAAAATATTTCATTATTATCAATATTTCGTGCGTGAAGTGCTTTATTTTATTATATTTATTTTGTTATGTATGTCATGTTTCTTATGCATAGTATATATATTCATCATATCTAAAATTATAATATGTTCATAAATATTATATTCAAACATTATATAAATTTTCAAAATGATTCTTAAATGGTTGTTGTGGTGGATGAATCTCATCGTGTTGTGGAGGTGGTATGTCCTACATAGGCACGAGTAGCAATATCATTCCATAATGGTAAAGGGTAGTTTATTGTATGGAATAAAAATTATAAAGTAAAAATATAATGTCATATATAATATTTATGTTCTTTATATAAATTTTTATACCCATCCAAATAAATTACATATGAAAAATAGTTTGTACCACGGTGTGGAGACAGTAAGTTGTACGTATGCACGCGTGATTATATTTTTTCACATGATGGGTAAAAGGTAGAATATTGATGTACCATAATCATAAAAACATAATCTCATATATTAGATACTGGATTTATTACTTTAGTATGGAAATAAAAATGAAAAATTATGTAGAATAAGAAAAATAACATTGAAAGAGTTGCTAAAACAATTACCACTTCTTCGAGTGTCTCCTTTCCATTTGAAAAAATGTACTCCATAGGTTTCCATTCCTCCAAATTTATGGCCTCTAGGATGAATTTAGGGAATTTCAGAGGAGAAATGGTGAGGTTTTTGTCATGAAAATAGATTTATAGGTGTGAATAATAAAGAAGGATATATTGCCTTCTCTAAGAGAGTGGAGGGATACTTTTGCAAACTCCAATATTATTTAATTAATATAAATTCATTTTAAATATAAAATAGATAAAAAATGAGTTATTTTAGGTAAAATATGTGGATATGTAGAAAAAATATCAACCAATAAAATTTAAACATTAATGGATTTTATTTTTAACCTTATCATTTTGATTTATCCTTAATTAATCTATTAGATTTTAATTTTGGTAATAATATTATAAATATTAAAATGTTATAAATATATACTCATATGGTTTCAGTTTTATTTAAATAGACATTTTATAACATTTATTAGCTTATAATTATCACTTCGTAGTTCTTAATTATTTTATTGATTTTTAAATAATTTAATAATATGTTATTTTTATAAAATATAAATAGAAACATTTTTGAAAGTATTAATTACTTTGACATAAGATAAAATAAAAATAGAAATAAAACATCAAAAAGTAATTGAATATACTCGTAACATGTCATAGTCACCTAGAAAATTCATTAACCAGCTTAATTAATTAAAATTATAATTATTTTAGTATTTTTTAATGCCATTTATTTGTTATTTCTATAATTTTTAAATTTCTACGTCACTATTATGACATAATTAATGGTAATTAATAATCTATGAGATTTATTAAGAAATTACTATGATCTAGGTAGTTATTTAAGCTTCCAATATACTATTTAAAACCAATTTTACCTCTTATTTATCTTTATATTAAAATTAATATACTTTTATAAAATATGAGTGTGACATTTTGTCACATTTTCCAATTTTTATAATATCTATCTCATATTCATGGAAATGTTCCCATTAAATTAGAACACTTATAAAATTAGGCGATACATGTTTAATATAGCCATCTAATAGGATTTGGACATCTGTTAGGGTGATCTTGTAATATTTTTTCACCTTTAATTACTTGATTTACCCTTAAACATAATAATAAATAAAGAATTAGTAATGTTATGATTCACCAAAAAATTAAGTTGATCCTATTATATCAAAAAATGTTTACTAATTACAACCATGTGTGTCCATTTTTCTAAATTCAATTCACAAAAAAGGGAAAATTATGATGAATGTTATTTACAATGATGTGGCGACAAAGCAGGCAAATGATGTTCAAAAGTTTAATAGATTTTATATATCTTATTATATTAAATAAATGTTTCTAATGAAATAAAATGAATTAATATAAATTTTCATTATCTTATTTCACATTAAGATTAATTTTATTTAAAAAATTATTTAAATGAAAAGTCAGTTTTTTAATAATAATGCATAATTTTTCTGAATTCATCAAAAATTAAAACTTTTCAGAAAAATACCAAAATTTTAGCCTAGGATCATTTTGAAATTTTTAATACAAATATGATGTCTATTGTGAAATATAAATATTATATATTTTATAATGTGGTTAACACTATTCATAACTTCATTTTAAACTGCTATTTTAATATATTATGGTGCGGTTGAACTCGGTGTTGCGTGCAACACAACATATTGATTTATTTAAAAAGAAACGTATTTTGGATGCTTGGGGGGTTAAATAAATTCCTCCATCAAAAATTCCATCCAGGAATTTTCAATAATATCTCTTCATAAAATGGTTCATGTGGTACTTCAAAAAAATTTCTTCTGGTTTCCACATCACCTCTTCCATTTTATGGTTTCTTTATAAAACCATTACTAGTCATGTCATCTGATTCCTCCACACTTGTTGTCTAGTTTCATGATTCTAAATTAGATATTAATATTATGAAAAAACATGTTCTAGTTTTACTTAGTCATATGAGATTACATGTGTTGGTTCTAGCATATATTTCCTTAACATTGATACATGGAAAATATCATGAACTTTGGAGTGACTTGGTGGCTTTTCTAAATGGTAAGACAAAACTCCAATTCGTTCTATAATTTAAAATGGTCCAATGTACATGGGACAGAACATACCATTTTTACTAAATCTTATATCTCCCTTCCATGGATATATCTTCATGAATAATTGATCTCCGAGTTGAAACGTAAAATACCTCTATTGGTTATCGACGTAGCTGTTTTTCCTAGTTAGAGCTGCTTTGATATGGGTTTGAATAATCTTAACCTTCTTTATTGTTTCCTCAACAAGATCTAGTCTGATGATTTTTCATTCACTAACATCTTCGCAACAAGTTGGTGTAGAACATCTCATTCCATATAACACTTTATATGGTTCTATCAAAATAGTTGAATGCAAACTATCATTATAAGAAAAGTCTACTTGGGGTACATATTGATCCCATATACCTTGAAAGTCAACTACAGACGATCTGAACATCTCTAATAATGTTTGAAAAGTCTATTATGAATGTCCATCATTTAGAGGGTGGTAGGCAGTGCTCAAATACAGCTCAGTATCTAGGTCCTTCTGAATAATTTTCCAAAATCAAGATGTAAAATGGGGATCAAAATCAGAAACAAAATATAGGGGTACACCATTAAGTATTAAAACCCCATTAATGTATAGTCTTTATATATTTTCAAGTGTTTAATCTTCTCGTATACCAAGAAAATGTTCTGATTTTTTAAGAAAATAATAAATAACCCATATCGCATCATTTCATTAATGAGGCTTTAGTATCCCGATTACAATGTCTATCATATTATCATCTAATTTCGACACTTGCATTGAAAGAGGTTACATGAATACACTAGAATGTTGTATTCCAGCATTTACATATTGAAAAACCAGACATCCTGATACATAATTAGCAATCCCCCTCTTCATGTGGTCCTATAAAAAATTTTACCCTCAACTATCTATACATCATAGTGCTAAAATGGTGTATAGAAAAATTGGAGTTATACACATAATCCAGTAATTCCCTTTCTAGAATAGTTATAGAGGGAACACAAAACCTCTTCCCAAATTTTAAAATACCATATTCATATACCATGTCTCTCAATCTTCAATAATTTACAACATTAATTTTCTTTTTAATATCTACATCGTCAGACTGAGAACATTTTATCTTTTCCAGTAAAGATTGTATGCCAACCAATTTAATAAGTAGTGATTTTCCTCCTTACATGATAATTCCCATATCCACTTTAACTATATCCATGAGCATATGATCCCTTTAAAATATCATTTTTTTTCAAAAATCCCCGATCCTTCCTACTAAGAGTATAATCTACCTAATTTTCCATCCTGATATAGTAGAGTATTGTTCAATCATAATCGTTGACTAGCTCAAGCCATCTCCATTTTCTAATGTTGAGTCCCTTTTGTAAGAAATTATATTTCAAATTCTTGTGATCATTATATATCTCATATCATTCCCCATAGATATAGTGTCTCCATATCATCATAGAAAATATTACTACATCTAATTCAGGATCACGAGTTGGGTCGTTTTGTTCATGAATTTTTAATTTCCTTGAGGCATAAACAACAACTCTATCATTTTGTATAATAACACTACCAAGTAATTTCCTTGATGCATCACTATGGGAAAAATTGATTTTCACGATGGGTTATTTATGACGGGAATAAATCCGGTCCCAAATAGTACATCGAAGAGGTTATTTAAGATGAGAAAATAAACCCGTCACAAATCTCAGGAGGCGGTAAACACTAGTTGCGACGGGGGATCCCCCGTCGCAAATACCCAACGATGGGAAAAAGAATTTTTGATGGGATGTTGTCCTATCGCAAATAGTGTGTAGGCAGGTTATGTTTTTGCGACGGGTCCCTTCGCAAATAAACTTTTAACCGCCGATAGTAATTAATGTGGCCAAAGGTATTTGCTACGAGTCCCGTCGAAAAATACTATTTTCAACAAGAATCCCGTAAAAAATAGTCATGTCACAATTAATCTAACCAAGATATACCCTCTATCCATTTTTTCTTTCCTCCCCCCTCAATTCCTACTTTCTCTCCTTCTCAAAACTCTAATTTTGGAGTGAAAATTTTTCAGCGTAAGTCTTTTTACAAAGAAGTTGTGAAGCCGTCTACAATTACAAGAGATCATGTTTAGATGAATTTTTGTTTTATTTAATTTATTATTTATTTCATTTTTTAATATTAATTTTAATAATTATTGATTATTTGTAATTAAGTTAGATTTTAAAATGATTTTTCATCAGTATTTATATTTAATAATAAAATGAATTTATTAGTACTAATTCTTAATAGTTAGTAATAATTATTAATTATTAACAACAATTAGTAATGTATATAAATAATTAGTAGTAATTAGTAATTATTAGCTATATTTTGCAATAATTAATAGTAATTATCGCTAGTTAGTAATAATTAGGAAAAAATAGTAATTATTAGGGAAAAATAGTAATAAATATTTACAATTAGTAATAAATAATAATAATTAGTAATAAATACTAATAATTATTAATAAATAATAATAATTAGTAATAAATACTAATAATTACTAATAATTATTAATAATTAGGAATAAATACTAATAATTAGCAATAATTAGTAATAATTAGTAATAATTAGTAATAAATACAAAAAATAGTAACAAATACAAAAAAAATAGTATTAAATAATAATAAATACTAATAAATAAAAATAAAAAAATTTATAAAATAAATAGTAATAAATATTAATAAATAGTAATTATTAGTAATAAATACTAATAATTAGTAATAATTAGTAATAAATATTAATAATTGGTAATAAATACTTAAAATTTGTGATAATTAGTTAAATTTAGTAATAAATACTAATAATTAGTTATAAATACCAATTATTAATAATAATTAGAAATAATTAGTAATAATTAGTAATAATTAGTAATAATTAGTAATAAATCGTAATAAGTATTAATAAATAGTTATATATAATAATAAATAGTAATAACTAGTAATAAATAGTAATAAATAGAAATAAATACTAATAAATAGTTATAAATATTAATAAATACTAATAAATAGTAATAAATAATAAAAAAACAGTAATAAATACATTAAATGGTTATAAATACCAATTATTAGTAATAAATATAAATAAATATTTATAAATACTAATAATTAGTAATAATTAGAAATAAATAATAATAATTAGTAATAAATAGTAATCAATAGTAATCAATAGTAATCAATAGTAATAAATAGTAGTAAATAGTAATAAATAGTAATAAACAGTAATAATTAGCAATAAATATGAATAATTGGCAATAAATAAGAATATTTAGCACTAAATAGGAATAATTAGGAATAATAAGGAATAATTAGAAGTAATTAGCAATCATTAGCATTAATTAGTAATAATTAGTAATAATCAGAAATAATTAGTAATAATTTGAAATATTTAGCAATAATAAGCAATAATTATCAATAATTAGAAATAATTAGCAATAATTAGGAAATATTAAGAATTATGAGGAATAATTAAGAATAATTTGGAATAATTTGGAATAATTAGAATTAATAAGTAATAATTAGAAATAATTAGTAATAATTAGGAATAATTAGGAATAATTAACAATAATTACCAATAATTAAAAATAATTAGCAATAATTAGCAACACTTAATAATAATTAAAAATAATTAAAAATAGTTGGGAATAATTATCAATAATTAGTAATAACTAGAAATAATTAACAATAACTAGAAATAACTAGTAATATGTACCAATAACTAGCAATAATTAGGAATAATTAGTAACAACTTGGAATAATTAAGAATAATTAAGAATAATTTGGAATAATTACGAATTTTTGGGATAATTAGGATTTATTAGGATTTATTAGGATTAATTAGGATTAATTTGAATTATTTAGTATTAATTTGAAATAATTATGGATAATTAAAAATAATTATGATTAATTTGTATTAATTAGGATTAATTAGGAATAATTAGCAGTAATAAGAAATGATATGGAATAATTAGGAATAATTAGGAATAATTAGGAATAATTAGGAATAATTAGTAATAATTAGGAATAATTAAAATTAATCAAGAATAATTAACCACTATATGGATTAATTAGGTTTAATTGGGATTAATTTGTATTAATTAGGATTAATTAGAATTAATTAGGAATAATTAAGATTAATTATTAATAATTAGTATTATTTAGCATTAATTATGAATAATTAGTAATAATGAAAAACAATTAGGAATAATTAGGAATAATTAGGAATAATTAGGATTAATTAGTAATAATTAGGAATAATTAGGAATAATTAAGAATAAAATAAATTGTAATAAATTGTAATAACATGGAATAATTTCTAGTGAATTGACAACATTACTTTTACTCGATTACTCTTCTCCTTTCAACTATCATGAACTGAAATCATTATAAAAAGTATACTTCTATGTATGTATATCCAATCTCATATGCATGAGTTTGAATATGAATTCGTAGGACCACATTATTCATAATGTTTTTCGGCGGTGACATTTGCAAGAAGATGATTCCTCGATGAAAAGGGGGCACTTTTTTCTGAAGATTCATTTACTTGCATTTTTATCACACTAAATCACAATAAAGAATCTGCTCAGAGGTACCCTTATACATTCTCATATGCATGAGAATTGATATTGTGCCTCTGAGATTATTCTTCATTGTGATTTTAGTGTGAGAAAGTTGAAAGTAAATGAGCAATCAGACAAAATAGTAGACATCAATCCATTGGAAATTGTGTTACCCGTAATTAATAGTAATTATTAAGAAGTAGTTGTAATTATTTATCATGTTTTTTTGGATGGTGTTTTTCTAATTTAAAATTATTCAAAATAAGAAAATATTTTATATTTTGTAGAAAAATATGGAATAAGGATGTCGAAAATAGTCATTTTCAGATGATCACGCTTGGGTAAATCTACGAAGAAATCCAAACGGTTCTGGTTTAATTCTTATATATATTGACGGTGTTGAAGCATTCTTATCATTTTATCATCAAAACTTGATTTGGTTTCAGAAGGAAAAATTATGTGTCCTTGTAATAAATGTGCATTGAGAAAGTTTGACACATTTTACAAGGTTGGGAAACATCTCTTGTAGTTTGTTTTCAACCAGATTATTTTTTTTAGTATCAACATGGTGAACATAGTTCCAGAGAAGAAACTAATAACTTGATTTCAGATCCATCATAGTTTCAAAATTTAGTACATGATGCTACAAGTCCATCTGTTCAACAAACTGAAACTTAAGATGACATTGAATTAACTCCTAAGTTAGCTCCATCTGAATTATATGAGTTGTTGAGGTCTATTGAGGATTAATTATATCCTGGTTGAAAGATGAAAAAAATTAGAAACATTGTTAAAATTTATGGTTATTAAATAAGATAATTAAATTTCAAACAACTATTTTGATCATATATTTTATTTACTTAAAACACGGTCACATGAAGGAAATGTGTATCCATAAAATTACTATGAGAGAAAGTCGTTATATCATAATCTAGGCCTTAGTAATCAAAATATTCATGCATGTGAAAATTATTGCATCTTATATTTTGGTGCAAAGGAGTTGGTGGATTGTTCTCCCACATGTAGAAAACCGAGGTATAAAAAATCTCAACCGAGGAAGTCTGGATTGATTCCTATAAAAAAGTTGAGATATTTCACCCTTACACCCAGGTTGCAGTGTTTATTTATGTCTCAGAACACATAAGAAATGATGTCATAGACAAAAACCAAGATTTCAACATGTAAAATATTGAATCATCCATCTCATAGTGATTCAAGGAAACATTTTGACTAACCACATCATTCTTATTCTTTAGAATCCCAGAACATGATATTGGGTCTTTCTACTGATAGTTTTTGTCTGTTTGGTTCTTATGGTATTCAGTATTCAGGTTGCCCTTTCTTTATAACTCTGTACAATTTACCTCCATGGATGTTGATGAAGGAACCCTATATCTTTTTGACCTTATTAATCATAATAAACCCAAAAAATAATATTGATGCTTATTAAAAACCATTGATTGATGAGTTAAATTCATTATGGGGTAATGGTGTTTATACATATGATGTTTCTAATAAACAAAATTCCATATTAAAAGCTACATTGATGTGGATGATTAGTGAATTCCCGATATTTTTCATGTTATCTGGCTGGAGTACACATGGTTCAAAATCATGTACTTAATTTATGAAAGGCAACAAAGCCTTTATGCTCATAAATGGGAAAAAACCATGCTATTTTGACTGTCATCACCGATTTCTTCCAGCCGATCATCCTTTTAAGAGGAGAAAACCTCATTTCAGAAAACGAACAATTGAAAGGGATGAACCTAAAAAAATTAAATCAGTTACAGAGATAAAATAATTTGTATTTTCATTTACTCCCATCACATTTGGGACAACAGTAAACCAAAAGAAAATTCATGGCTTTGGGAAAGAACATAATTGGATAAAACGAAGCATTGTTTGGGATCTTCCATATTAGTCTGATTTGTTGGTCTGCCACATGTTGTATGTCATTCATATTGAGAAGAATGGTTTTGATAATTTATTTCACACATTATTGGATTCACTAGGTATAGTCAAAGATAATGTAATGGAATGACTATATCTGGACCAAATTTGTGGACAACGGGAATTTGAATTGTTATAAAATGTCAGATCATAGAGGTTAATAAATACAAAAGTAGCTTATACACTATCCAAAGATAGTATCTTATTATTTTTTCAGTGGATTATAGATTTGAGACTTCTTGTTGTCTATGCTTCCAATTTGGACGTACGTGTTAAAAATGGTCATATTACCAGATTAAAACGTCGTGATTGTCATGTTATAATAGAAAAAATTATACCGATAGGATTTAGAGTATTGTTGAATTATATTATTTTTTGATTTGATAACAAATATATCATATTTTTTTCAAGACATTTATAAGGAAACAATAGACTACGATGCACTAAGAAAATTGGAAGAAGATGTGGTTATAATATTATGTATAATGGAATCAATCTTCCCACCGGTATTCTTTGACTCAACTGATCACATTTTACTAAATTTTCCACATGAAGATAAATTTGGAGGTATGGTACAGTATTGATGGATTTACCCATTTGATAGATACATAATTAAATTGAAGAAAACATTATGTAACAAAGCATTATTTGAAGGCTCAATTGCTAGAGCTTATTTTCAGGAGGAAATTTCATTTTTATGCTCTCATTATTTTTAATCTGAATATCCCTCAAAACATAAGTGCATTGAATGTAACAAAGAGAATGTTGATGATGAAATGTAAAATCAATTATTATTTTTAGAAATGAATTTGACCCCATTACATGGGATATTGGTTAACGAGTTAGCCAATAAAATAATATTATAAATGAAAAACTCATAGTAAATTTCTAAATCAACAAAAATATATACTATAGATATGCTCATTGGTGTTTTCCATTCCTGGAATTCCATTTTATTTATATCATAAAAAATTATTCCATATTTTGAGAAAATATATTCAAGAAAAGAAATTTTTTAAATCCAAAATTCACATATTTTAAATATCTCATATAGCACATTTCTTCTTTGAGTATTCATAATATTCTAAATGTAGTTATAATGGTATTCATAGATTTTTTAGAATATTTATATATAAAATATAAATATTATTAAAAAACAATTCATATATTCCATGAACACTATTTTCATTATATCCATGAAGAAAAAGGGTGCATTAGTGAGTCCAAATGGCATTACTATAAACTCATCATGTCCAGACCTGGTTAGAAATAGTGTCTTTAGAATATATTTCATCATTACATGAAATTGATGATATTTAGAATGAAGGCCAATCTTCGAAAAATATTGAGCTCCCTGAATTTAATCAAACAAATAACCAATGTGAGTCATATGACAGTTTTTTTATTGTAATAGCATTAATTTCTCTATAGTCAATGAAAAGCCTCATTGATCCATCTTTCATCATAATAGAAATAACTGGGGCTCCACATGGAGAAACACTAGGGAAAATAAATCAATTATTACTCATTTCATCTTTTTGTATCATTGGATATACTAGTTCCACATTAGTCATTCTATAAGGACTACTTGGTATTGGTCTTCAATCAGGGATTAGGTCAATTGAAGACTCAAATTCCCTCTATAGAGGATATACATGTATATCCTTTATAAATACATCAATTTATTATTGTACAATAGGTGCATCCTCAATTTGAATATTATTAGGTTTTTTCTTATTTAGTTTCTAATAATTTAATTTAGAATATCTAAAGAAGGTGGATCTAAATAAGAATCATATGATAAAGTTTCTTTTCTAATGATAATGGACTCTACATCTTCCAAAAAAACCATAACTTTCTTCTTCTTGCAATAAATTTCCATATCATATATTGATATCTAGTCCATACTGTGGATTATATCACTGTTTATAATATATATGATGACAATGTTAGTATTTAAATCAAGTTTATATATCATAAAGGGAACTTCCTTGAACATCTATGTTATAATGACACATCCCTTAGTGGTTTTGACTGACAACTCCCTTTTTTATATTAATTGGAAATATATAATTTTTAAAGAAAACGATGAAGATATAGATGAATGTAGTGATCCAGAATCAAATAATGTTTACCTAAATTCAAGGAGGTAATAAAAATACATTCCACCACATCATTATGAACTGCAACATTAGTAGTTTTGATCACAAATCCTTGGCCACACTCCCTTGGATTTTTCTAGGGATAATTTCCTTGAAACTTTAGAAAATCATTTTCAAAATGTCCCATGGCTTCATAATTTTATTAATAAACATTGGTAGGTTCTTTATTTCCCTTGAAATTTTGGGCTTGGTGGATTCTTTCTCCAAACATGTACAAGCTCACTTCCCTAATAGGCAAGTTCCATGTTGTTTTATTCCGTATTTATTACATGATGAAATTCCAATTCTTCAATTCTTACCCTTTTTATTTACCATTATATAGTGTTCAAAATCCTTCTTTTTCAGTTTATTTCCTTTAAATTCATAAGACATAGTGAATTCGTTTTTTTTCATTATAGTATATGAGGTTATATCTTCGTATAATGATAAATATTATGAGACTAGTTCCTATCATAGGAATGGTTTTAACACATAAAATAATTGATCTATCTTACATATTGAGTAATGTACGTATTCTATAGTATGTATTTCTATTATTGTTATGTTAACTTCATACTTTGAAATATTCTCATCCTCCTTCTACCTCAGACTCAGAAATTTTCACTCTATATCCACTCACTAATCATGAGGAATGTATTTTTCTAGTAAGAGTTATTTAAATTCCCTCCATTCCATATTTTAAACTTATTTATCCTCTATTGTGTTTTGAATTAATTAATACCATTTATCTGAATCCCCAAAGAGATGATAAACTATCATGAAAACTTTTTCTATTTCATTACTCCCCAAAGTAATAAATGTTTTCTTTAAGTAACTTATCCATTGGTTAGATAAAAATGGATTTTAATATTATTGAATGTTGGGGGGTTGTTGCCTCATGAAGTGATCTATCATTTAACCTCTTTATTGAGGATCATGATACCTTAAATGGGTAAGGTAATTATTCATAACATGAGTCATTTCTCCAGTATAGTTATACGTTTTCAACACTAGATATTGCTCCATTCCTAAAATCATTGTCATGAATTTGTTTAAAATCCCAACAAGGATTACATACGTTGACATGATTTCCATTTCTTCCAAGTGGGTCCATTCAAAACAATGGTATTTATTAGATTATGTTATGAATCATAATGAATCATTTAAAAACACATGACATAAATTGAAAAATTTATGCATATCTAATCTCATAATCATAAACATGGTTTAATTTGGGATATAGTTACTTTCAAATCCTTCATAATGGTTCACAAAGTAAATTTTAATTATTCTAATCATATCCCCCAGTAGTGTCAAACCAGGTGCAAAGTAAGTCTCATTGTCATGTACCATGTTACCCCAAGTCAAGACTGGAACACATTGTCTGAGCTATTACTCCTAGTTACATCTATTCTAGAACCACATCAACTTATAGAATCTAGATAAGGATTTATTTTCTAGGTTTACCGATATAATCACAAAATTTCAAGAATTTTAGGATGTTCTTCTATACATATTCTGAAATTATATCTTTGGGTAGTGTTCCCTAATTAATGTATTTTCTAAATCTAGTTTCCATGTTTTTATCTAAACATCCTTTGATAAAAACTATAATTTCCAGACCCCATATACTCAGATATGGTAGATTATTTTATTTACTTGTAATCATCAAAAGAAATAAAATCCTAAAGGACCAATAACTTTAGTAGCCTTTATAAAACTAGATACAAATATAATTTTTTACATTACCTCATTATATTAAAAGTAACATAGTATTTCCATTGAAATCAATCATATATCTTAGACTATCGATGTAATTCAATCATAATACACCTCTTCATATCTAGGGGAAATGAAACAAATGAAATTGGTGAGTTTAGATTCTCTATAATGATAAACAAAATAGTATAAGCTATCATAAATAAGCATAAACATTTAAGGAAAGGTATAAAATTAAAACAAAATCCATTTAAACACAACATTGGGTTTAATATGGAATGAATTAATCAACTAATTCTATTTAAACATTGACATGGATATTCTACTAGTTGAATAGTAATATTTAATATCAATAACTAATCAAATAAATAAGGAATGCATAATTATGGATATCATAACCATACAATCAAGTCCTCGTTGTAAGACAATACATAAATAGGTAAAAAGAGAAATCATCTTGCCTCCTGAGACATATCGATTCTTCCAGGGGAGATAGAAGACCCCTCCCATCACATACTAAGTCTAACACATTAATCATATGAAAGGATCAAAACATAAGATATATAATCATTTGTGTTAAAACTAGCAGATGAAATACAAATACATTATCTATAATTCATGAATGTTATAAAATTAGTACATTCATAGTCAAACTATTCATAAACCCTTACATACAATATGGTAGGATGTATAATATGAATTCAACCTCAATTAAACAAATGATTAAATAATGGGTGTTTATATATTTTCAAATGTTTTAATAAAATCATTTAAATTTTCGTTTGATAAGTGACCCTTTTTAATGAAAATGGTTATTTACAATTCCAGACCATTTAAAAAAGAAACTCTTTCATTGAAGATAAAATAATAATATTGTAAAATAATATTAAAAAATGTTAAGGAATAACGATGGAAGTAAAAGTTTATCATGTCGTACAAGCTAAAAAAACATTCTTTCCTCATAAAGAAAAATTTTAAAAATGATTCCATTTATGTAATAAAACATGGGAGTAAATGTATTTGAACAATTATAAATTAATTTTATGAGTTTTTTGAAATACATTATTAATAAATATGACATGGATGATAAATATGTCCAAGTAAATTATTACATAAAAGAAATCCATGATAATAAGAAGATTACAAAATTAACCCTTACCTTATACTCTCTTTTGGTCGATGGTGTCTTAAGATATTGTATAATTGTTAAATAATGTTATTAAGCTATACAAGAACAATATCCATTATTTATGATATCATATATGATTCTCTTATATCATTTTATTAATAATATTTCATTATTAAAAAATTTTATGTGTGAACTGCTTCATTTTATTATATTTATGTTTTAACGTATGCCTTGTTTATTATCAATATGATATATATTATTCATATCATTAATGATATTAAGTTAATTAATATTATATTACTTAATTATATACATTTTTTAATCATTTTTGTATGGTTGTAGTGGAGGATTAATATCATTGTGTCGTGGATACGATAGTTTGTACGTACCCATAAGTGATGATATCAACTTGAAATGGTAATGGGTATGGAGTTGGATAGAATATTAATTATATAGTAACAATATCAGGTAATATTTTTTATTTAAATCCATTATATTCATCATTATACCTACAGATATAATTTACAAAATAAAAATAGTTTACACCACGAAGTGGAGATGGTATGATGTACGTTCCCATGCATGCTGATATTATTTTTTTAGGATGGGTAAAATGAGGAATATGGTTAACCCAAAATCATTACAAAATATAATAATATATTAGATTCATAAATTAATTATATACTATAGATTCAACATTGGAAAAATAAGTATAAGAATAAATGAAAATTGAAAGAGTTGGTAAAAGAATTAATAGATCTTCATGTGTCTCTTTTGTATTTGCACAAAATACACCTTAGATTGGATTTATTCCAGAATTATTTCATCTACAGTGAAGGAAGGGATGTTAGGAGGATACATGTGAATGTTTTTTCCAATAAAATGGGATTTATATTTGTGAATAATATATTAGTGGTTTCCTTTTACAAGAATGTGGAGGGGAACTTTTGGAAACTCCACAACTATTAATTTAATATAAATTGGTTTTCAATTTCAAATACCTCCAAAGAGATTTATTTATAGGCAAAGATGATGATAGGTAAAAATAATCTCAACCTACAAAATTATAACATGCTTTTATTCTACATTGAACCTTATCATATTTAATTATCATTAATTAATATATTAAATTTTATTTTTGGTAATACTATTCTAAATATTAAAATGTATTAATATTAAATTATATCGATAAATTTGTCTACAAATTGAATATTTATGATATTTATGAACTCATAATTATTTATTTGATGTTATTAAATTTATTTATGATTCTTATATATTTTAAAAAAATGTTATTTTTATAAAATATCAAGAGTGCCAATTTGGAAAATATTCATTTCATTGACTTAAATTAAAATTAAAACAAAATATAACATCAAAAAACCAATTTAATATACTCCAAAAATTTCATAGTGAGGAATAATATTTGTGGAAAACCTTAAATAATTAAAATTATAACTCTTTTAATTTTTTTAAAACAATTCATTTGATATTTCTATTTATAAAATAATATCTCCATCCCTATTATGTCATCGTTAAGGGTAAATATTTATACCCTAAAATTTATAAATAAATTACTATGATATAGGTAATTCATTTTTATTTATAGAGACTATATACAATCAATGTTATCTCTTTGTTATCATGATAGTATAAATTATTTACTTATATAAAATGAGAGTGTGACATTTCTCACATTCTTGGATTTTTATAATATCTATGTCATATCCCTAGAAAAGTTCCCATTAAATGATTCCTTTTCGAACCATAGGTTATTATGGTTGAATTTTGTCATCCAATAGGATTTTGAATGTATTAGGGTAATTTTATAATATTATTTTTACCTTTAATTACTTGATTTACCAATAACCATAGTAAATAAATAAAAAATTACTATAGTTACAATTCACCAAAAAATTAAGTTGATCCTACTTGATTAAAAAATTTATACTAATTAAAAACATGTATGTGAATTTTTTTAAGTTTAAATAATAGAAACTGGAAAATTATTTTTAATTTTAATCATACAAATGTGGCTGGAAGGCGGGTAAAAATGTTCAAATGTTCAATACACTTTAATATATAATTCTATTATTAAAATTATTCTAATGACATATATTGGATTCTTATATATATTATTTTTCTATTTTAAATTTATAATAAATCTAATGTAAAATAATTATTAAAAAATGTCAATTTTTAATATATTTTGTTGTATTCTTCATGATTCATTAGAAATTGATGATTTTCATAAAAAAATTTCTCCCATTTCTAATTTTAATATTCCAAAATCAAAAATTATTTCTTTTTTGAAAAATAAAATTTATAAATTTCTTAACTTGGTTAATAATATTCAAAGAAAATTTTTAAATAGATATTTTTACAGATCATAATGCGCTCAAACTCGGGGTTTCATGCTGCACAAGCTATTTATTTATTAGAATAGAATTGTATTGCGGAAACCTAATTTGTTAAAACTACTGCAACAAACTCTAGATCATGCAAAGGGTGGTTTCTATACTGACACCATAACTAGTTGGAACCATATATAAAAATTTGGCTACCCCACATTATGTATACTACTATACAGATCTTGGATGCATTATGATATATATTTTACTCATTATCAGACTCAAGTGTGGTTAGTATTAATGGATTATTTTTCCCTTCATTTAGATTCTGATGGGATCTCCTATTGGAATATGGACAAATAAATATCATTCAATTTTTGATCATTTCTATCAGCTGTTATTTAAAATGGGATATTTCATAAATAAATATCATTTAATAATCTATTAGACCAAAAAAACTATGTATTTAACAAATGTTCATGGGTCGGTGTAGTGAAAAAAGATTCATATGTTTGTAGTGATTCATGGAAACCACCTCTATGATAACACATAAAAAAAAATTTGTACCAAATTGATCTAAAATTGGTAGGTAGATATCTTTTAGTATTAATTACTCTCCCATAATGTGATCAAAATGATCCCCATGTGATATTATCGTTCCTCTATTGATTTTTGATACATGATTATGTCATCTGAATGGTTGACCACAATCATTACCTTAAACAATTTGAAAACCAGATTAATCAAATCAATTAACCCAATTAGTTTATTCCTCAACCTCATTGGAATAATAATATATTGATATAAAATATACTTTCTTATTAATGTATAATAGGTTTTTCAACAACATCCCACTCAACTGGTGATATCTTGATTTGAAATCAATCATAGAAAATACATGGGAACCTTTAAGTTGATAAAAAATTCACTGATACGTGGAAGTGGGTACTAGTTTTTAAAAATCAATAGAATCATAATTTGATAGTTGATACATAATAATAATTCACAACTGCATTCTTGGGAAATATGTAAATAAATCTCCATTGGGATGCACTATTCTAGATAAATACCTTATCCTCTAAATATTCTATTGAAGTATCAATATATTAATCGACCATGGTAGATTTATTATATATTAGAGTAGATATAGTTTCTCATCCAATCTTGAGATAAATAATAATCTCCACCACACACTCAAGAGGATTTCTAGAAAAATTCAAATTTTATGAATCCAAGAACTAATCAAGAATGACAGTACATGACTCTATTTGTGCATTCCTATTATCCTTCACCAAACATGCCTCGTGGTCTATAATCTCACCCAACCTCCAATGGTTAGGCCTTAAAAGGCCATCCTATACATACCACTATATATCATGGATATATATGGAACCCTCATGTGTCATAATATAGAATCATAAATGATAATAGTTGATCTAGGATCCATAACCTATTAACCAGCCCATCTTGAAAATCAAATTGAACATGGTCATATACAATAGAAAAATATCCAAATGAAATATATAGTAACTAACCTCTATGGTCCACCTACCCAGGGTAATATCCTTTATCAACCCATATTACTTTGTGTCAATAATAGTCACTCCATTCATATAATTTTTATTCAACAATAGGGTTTCCATAAATGTTGTAGAAATTAAATAATTTTGATCCTCCATAACAAATAAAGTATAATCTATGATAGATTATACTATGAATTCACCTCTAACAGTCGAAATTTCAATCTACATGTATATATCAGTAGCATTTATAGAATTAATTTAGACTAATCCATTGATCTTAGCCTCATCTTGATCTCTTTGGGATATATTTCCTTGTTGTCTATATATATCTTGACCTTGAGCACCATTCCCACCACCTTGCGAGAAGTGGTTGGTATAACTCTAGCTACCCACATGTAATAACATAGATGATCAATCCCTAAAACCTTTGGGATAATGAGATCAATTATCACTAGAGACCACATATATCCTACAAAAAAAATATATTTGAATTCATCATCCCCCCACATGTTTTGAACTCTAGTGGACAATGATCATACATGGAGCGGTTGTGGATGAACTTTCTACACTGATGTCACATACTGATGTTATCATACATTGGAGGAATAGTTTATATGATAACATAGATACTATACCCCACACTAATCTAGTATGAACTAACCCATGGTTACTTTATGGGGATTAATAAATCACCACATGTCTCCAAAATGATGTTGTGTATTCTGAGCCTCTACCTTCACTTAGGTTTCTCATTGATATTAGTGACAAGTTCACTACCACGGAAATGGATTTAATATGAATAAATTTCACCTACACTCTAATATCATATTGTAACCCACTCTCAAACCACCTTGACCAGTATACAATATATCCCATATGAATAGGGTTTGAGCACTATAATTTAGTTAATCAATTAGTGTATTCCTTGTATTAAATATTCCCTTATAAAATACGCATGAATTCCCTATCATTTATCATATAATGGTCACTACGAATATGTTATCAAAAAATAGATCTCAATATTCTACAAAGACCATCATGTTAATCATTCAAGACAAAAATATCCCAGTATCGTTACATAGACTCTTGAACTATATAATCCACCAGATTCAACCTCCTATCATGAGATATTTCATGATTCTCTAATATTTTATAAGAAGACTCAATCCAATTATCAACTACATGGGGACCACCATACCTATAAATAATATCATGTTTTATAGATGAATGTTTATAGTCATATTAGACATTATTGGAACAATGCGAGGAGTCTCCTTCTCCAATGACTACACTACCCATAACACGCTCACTTAGAGTTTATCAAAAATATCCAAACTTGTATCTATATGTGGATGTGTATCAAAAACCTATGGCTCATTCTTTCTTAAACCATAATGGGAAATATATAGAAGCCACCATACATTAATTATTATATATTTTCCAGATATGCCTCTGAATATAGTAATACAGCAATAGGTGATATCACTTTTTTTGGAAAGTGAAAACATTCCCACCACCCCACTACCTCCTATAACATATTTCATAAGAATATCGCAACTCATGTTATTTAAATCTCCCAAATTACCCCTAAAAGTGTAAAATAATATATATTCACAAATAAAGCATCATACATATAATATAAATATCATCACATTTTTTCATTTATTTTAACCACGATTTTCATAAAATGGCTCAGTTAAAAGAAATTTCAAATATATGATATATATGAAATTTTACTATAAGTTATAAATAGATTTTTTTTAGTTGAATCAATATTGAACTAATAATATGTGATAATTTCATACACAACAAACTATTATAGTGATTAATTTGGTTATGATTAAGCTACAAAATTAGTAAAACAAAATACAAGTTGATGTGCACAAATTAATTAACATACCCTTATCATAGAAAAATTATTTATCCATAGTAATGTAGGAAAATTACTTATAAATCATCTATTATTGAAATGATTCATCAACACAAATTGGAATAGAAAAAATACCATTGAAAATTAACTTGAAAACCATGTTCATCACCCTGGGTAAAATAAGATAGCTCTAAAAGTGAAAATAAGTAACATTTATCCAATCACTGTCCACATAGACGTTCCCCACACAAATTT
Organism: Viscum album; assembly: GCA_963277665.1. Lineage (NCBI taxonomy): Eukaryota > Viridiplantae > Streptophyta > Magnoliopsida > Santalales > Viscaceae > Viscum > Viscum album. The sequence continues at coordinate 1,417,572,715 of OY728164.1, forward strand.
ATAAATTACCAGGAACTCATTAAATATTATTTCAACATAATTTCATATATTTTAGGTATCTTTATTAAATTATAAGGTAAATTTAAAAGTTCGACACCACTTTTTAATTCCCTTCCCTACAACCCATGGAAAATAAATAATGCTGAATTAGATTTGAAGATACTAGGACCTTAAGAACACATATCCATATATATACGGATTCAGACTAGCATCATGGGTCAATAGAGGTATGATGGAAAGACTATACTAGCATATCAAAGTATAAATGGGATCTTTAATAAAGGAAAATATATACATTCATCCAGATAAATAATTTAAGGAAGAGCTATATATGTGACTTCTATTAATTAAAAAATAGATTAAAATTGAAAATAATATATATTCAATTTCAAATAGTCACAAATCAAAAATTAAGTAAAATACATATACATATATATATATATATGTATATGAATAAAAAAAGTATAAAATATATTAACTCATCCAAAATGGTCTCGAGTCTTTGTCCAGTCCTAACTCCCATTATCAAGCATTTCATTCCCAATTAATATTCTATCATTGAGATATTACTCCTATTATTTAGTACGATGATAAATTATTCATGGGTACCAATCAAAATCCTAAGAATGGTGTTAGTATGACACACTATGTGTAATGACATGAGATTTTGGATGCATTAAAATATTACTAACCTTGATAGATTTTATCACAGATAAAACTTAACTAATACCACCCATGAATAAATGAACCCAAACATATTAAAATTACATAAATAATATATTCATTATTAAATAAAATATAACAAAAACAAAAATAAATATATATTATAAATTTTCATTGTTTTATATTTAAAAAATATTTCCTTTTCAAAAACCATTTGAAAGAAGGGTTATTTTAATTTACATTAATAAAATAAATTGATCAAATATAAAAGTATAATATAATATATTATATTTAAATTTATATATATAAATAATCAAATTTTAATTCTTTGAAAATTTATAAGAAATCAGATTTAGTAAATTCAATGTTTAAGAAGATCATTTTTTAATAAACAATGATTTTGTTTTAATTTTTTATTTTCTATAAAAACATATATTTTCTTCAAGGTATAGAACCATTTATATTCAGTTTAATTATTTATATTTATTTGGTTCATATTTCCTAATGGATTAATAGTATTATTTTGGGTTTCCAAGGCTTTTATAGATCTTGGGTACCCAACTTTTTGAAAAATTTGGAGGTATGCATAGCTAGAAGAAACTAGGATGCCTAGTTCTCAAGGTGAGATTATGCCATCTGGGGTGGATCAATTATATTTATCTAAAAACATGGTTTTTTATTAACATTAATACTAGGACACAGACATATAAGTGATATTGGACTCTTAATAAAGGGATTTTATAGGGGATGCCCATGGTTAGACAATTTGTCATCCTAACCCATGCTAGGGCAGTCATTAGGTTGTCATGTGTGCGCAGTTAGCACATGTTTCGGCCAGAAATGTGGCCACACCATTAAAATTATTTAAAATTAGTGGCCTTATCATTCCACTATTACATAAATTAATGTACGACACCTTATGTTTTTCCTTCAATTCATAACATACCCCTCTCCTCCCATATGATTTACTCTACACATAAAGATAGAATTTAAATGAACTTTATCTTCTATAATCTGGATATATTTCAATTATCATGATTAATATCCCCTAGTATTACCTCTATTAATCATCCCAAATTCTTAATTTATCATTATTTTTATGTAGTTATTTTTTTAATTTGATCAGATGCCCCATTTTTGGGTCATTTTTCAATTTTCTTGATTTCTTCCATTCTAGACGGGATTAGAGGCCAACAACGGATTAAGAGTTGCCTTTAAAGATGAGGTGGGTGGTATCTTAATTTTCACTTAATGTTTTGGTGTTTATATGTGAAACTATTGAGGCAAACAATAGATATTACAAGAAATTCATTTTACAAGCAATTGATATTAAATAAAATTGAAAGGTATGACCAATAGAATTCAAAATACCCTATTATATATCATTAGATATTACAGACCACAAATTTTACCACCCATTATATGTGATGTTAAATGTATGGAACACCATGGATGGCCTATAAAATAAGTCACCTTTTTTTTCTTTACCAATTTCCAGGGATATTAATTTAATTGATTGGAATTTGTATTTAATTGAATAAAATAGGGAATGATAGAAAATTCGCATATACCCTAGGTCGTTGATCCTTATCAACTATGCATTATATGTTCTTTTTAATTAAAATTTACAATTTAAATCAATGGGATAATCCATATGATTGTTTTCATTCTAAAAGTAGGTGATGTTTTGATCCACCTTATGAAGTGAGTTAAATTCTTATATAAATATGATGGAAAATTGAATATAAAAGTTAACTTAAATGGTATGGTTAGTCATAAAGCCTATAACCATTCCTATTTACATTTCAAGAGTTATACATGGGTTCCATTTTATAATTACATTAATAAAATCATTGGTCTTTTATAATAAAATTAATTTTAAATGAATGTATCATGTGACTCAAGTGACATGTTGGTTTTCATAGGAATTCCATGGATATACTCACTTGTTTCTTGATTATATACACTAAAGTGATAACTGAACTCCCATTATGGACATCCCTATGTGGAATTATAGGGAAGAACATTATATATTATTGAGTGATTATAAGACTCTATTTGTGGACTTGAAAGGATAGATTAAGAGTGATGATCACTATTTATGAAATGAGTGACCCTGGGGATCCCTTAATGGACATCCAAGGATGATCTCAGAGTGTTGTATCTATATACCACACCTAGAAATATTCTAAGTATAGTATATGAGATTTCTCGGATGATTAATCATATAGCAATACATAGGTTACATATTATGAATTCCATAGAAGTTCTTATGTTTCATTGAAATCATAATGAATTAATTATAAGATGCATCTAACAAGACAAAGAATATGTTTATATTCAATAATAATTATACATTGTAATGACAAAACTTATTATAAGGCCCCGGCCTTAGACCTTACTTAATCTTGAGTTATTACAAGATTACACATTGAGGATCTTTTCAGGTTTAGAGTTTTAGAGAATTAGATCATGAAACTTGCATTACATTCCACATTTAAACAAAATGGTTACATAAAAGACAGTATTCATTCTTCCCATCAGCGGAAACATATTTAAAATATAACACGGATTCTTTCTTGACACATCCTTGACACTATCATCACATCATGTACCTTTCCCTTGACCTGTGAAAAAAATTTCAAAAACTTGGGATGAGCATAAAAAGCTCAGTAAGAGTTATAAAAATATGGAAAGGAAACATGAGTTCATATATACATTATAATCAAATCACACTTTACCCATAAAACATAGGCACTTTAACATACCTCATAAAATAATGAATAAATCATATAAATCATAAGACATAAAGGTAACTTGAGGCATTCACAACATTCTTACGTAGGGAGTAACCCTCTTGGTTACGTTTGAAATACCCATGAGAGTATATTCCCTAAATCTATTCGGAGAAAACTTAACGTTTCACTCCTTCGCGTTACCCAATGCATTGGAGAGCTATATCGGGCTCACCCGCCCTTAGCTTATCACGGAACCACCCGTTTTCATAACAATTCCCCAGAACCATAACATAAATGTGTCACATAAAACATGCATAAAGGAAACATAACATTTCCACATTTTAATCACAATATAACATTTTAGTATATTTAAATAATGAATCCATTCAAAAAGAAACCATTTCCAAAACCATTTAAAACATTTAATAAAGAGATTTTTGAATCAAAGTGTCCCATACCACCTTGAAGATTAAAATTTTAAACCACTAATATCCATATAAATAAATCCTTAAAAACATTTTGAAAACATGGATATTAATAAGAACAAATAATTAAAACATTTAAAATGATATTTTGGTTAAAGGGGTTTTACCAAAATTAGAGGCACTTGAATACAATAATTGAGGAATAACATTTAGTCAGAACTTTATAATATCATGAGAATAAATGGATTCATGATATAATACACCAAAGTACAGTATATACACCATATAAGAGTGAATTGGTGCATAACAACAATGAACCCTCAATAGAAATGTCAAATGTAATGAAATCCCATATAAAGAAGGTATCCTTAAATTATGGACAAATCAATCTCAAAAATATGTGTGACAAATATAAATACACCCAATATAAGTGGATATTAAGTGTAAAACAATAAATGGTCATTCACACATATTAAATGGATGACATATTCAATGACTACATGTTGAACCCAAAGAAATCGAAATTGGGTTAAAAAGTTCCCTTGACAGCCTAACGTCATCACATAAAAATGAGTTGATGAGAGATAAAAAGTGTATCTCATCACTTGGACATACAATTTACATCAATAAGGATATATGAGAACATATCCCAACATAACAATATGTAAATTAAAAGACCCAACAAAAGAAGTCTTTTTAAAAAAGAGGAGGGTGAAAGGTTCCCTTACCGACTTGGGTATCTTTCAAAACATACACCCCTTGAAAGAAGAACAATAGATCATTGATGTAAATACTCATAATCAAAATTATATTACACAAAGATTAGAATAATGGGATGTACATACACCACTCAATGGAATTTTTGGAAAATGTAGCATAAATCACACGGGAATAAAAGTGAGATGAAAAATCCCTTACGAAAATTCGGCAGCCTAACGACGCCACTCAAAACTTTCAAAATGGATTGATGAGATAGAATAGGGTATCTCATCACATGAACATAAAAATTAGAGTAAGTTTAATATAAAATATCATCCCAATAACAAGAAATACGAGCTTTAAAAGGAATGACATAAAAGTGTGTACTTAAAAAGAAAGAGAGGAGAAGGATCCCTTACCTCGGGTCCGACTTGACTCGATCATTCTTTAACGTCCTGGATAATAAACATGAGTTAATTTATACTTCCTTAAGAACCTTTTACAAGTTCATTATTCCTTTTATATCACTTATTACCATGTCATAAACATTATGTAATCATTTAAGTTAATAATATTTGTTTTGCCGATATTTGTTTCTTAAGTCGAAAGTGGACTTCTTACAATTACATGTTGTTCGTGTGGCCAAATTTTTATTATATCCAGAATTATATTCATGATTTAGATATCATATATGTCATATATATCCAGTACATGGATTCATTTATAACATTACATAATCATTTAGAGGTAAGAAATGAAATGCACCGTTCATGGAGACGGTAAGCCGTACGTACGCATGAACGCAACTTTCATTTCTATTTCGTATTTTATAGAATGGAATCATAATGATATAAAGGTATATTATAATTCCAGTATAATATCATATATAATATCATAGTTCCATCCTTTATACATCCCACATATGGTATTTAATGAATCAAATCACTTTGAGGGGGTGGTAGTCCGCACTTCCTTAAATGAAGATATAGCGTTTACCCATAATAGAAACCATAAAGGTATGCCCAAAATGAAAAAAACAGAAGCTTAAAGAAAACATAAAAATATTATATATCATATATAAAAATAGTGACATCATAATGGCCACCTTTGAAGGTGTTAAATGAGTATTGAACAATCATCGTTTCGGGAGGCAGAATTTCGCCATCCACAGAAACCGTATGTTCTTTAACCATTTGATGTAGTTGTGTGAGAGTGTAGCTCAAATAAATCTTATAAAAACATCCTAGTATATTTTAGATACTGGTGTTGTTACAAAAGAAGTAAATAATAATAGTTTAGTGGGTTGGAGAATCAAAATAAAACAAATGAACCTGAGATAATGAATTACCTTTAAAAGTGTAACTCCTTTTGATTTGAGCCTAAAGGCTTCCTTTGAAAGAATTCATCCCAATGGGAATCCTCTAGGATGAGGAGAGGGATGTGTAGAGTGTAAATGGGAAGGGGTTGGCCGAGCCAAAGGCTTGATGACTGTGTGAAATGAGGTAGAGGTGGAGGCCATTTATAAGAGGAGAGGAGGGGCACTTTTGGAAAGTAAAGAAATATTACTTTATTTGAAAATGTGTTTCGATGTTAAAAGGTCCCACATTGATATAATTCGTGGATAAGGTTATAAGGGTTCGAAATACACTCATCCAATTGGTTTTGGACATGTGTAGTTCATAGATTTTACATTATCTTTCCATTTTATTTAAATTGTTAAATAATGAGGTCATCGCTGCAACAATATTATGTCATAAATCATTTAATTTATTTAATGTCTAAAAATAATAAAAAAAATACTATTATGTAAGAAATATTTTTATATTTCCAATGAATATTTATAATAAAAAATCTGATATTTATAACCCCATGTAAAAATTCTTTTCGTAAGACATATTATGTTTGTGTCATTTTTACTTTAACATTTAATAAAAAGTTATTTATGTCATTTCCCAACCAAAGTGTCTCCATGGGGTTCCCAAGATGTCCCATGGATTTTCTTGGTCGTCCATGACACAAAAAATAAGGTTGGGACATGTTTCTAGGTGATTTCATATTATTAAAGCATTATTTATACCTTAAACTACCCTAATTACCACTAATCGCGATTAAGAACTTAATAAGTTACTATTCAAAAAAAAATTATCTTAATCTCATTGAACCACATTTTAATTCTTAATGACAACCATGTATAGCTGATTTTTGAAATTCAAAACACAATTATGTCAACATTTCATTTAAACGGAAAATCAGTCTTTATAAGTACCACTTAGTGGTTTCACTATTCATCAAAATTGAAGTTTTTCAGAAAATTACCAAAAATTCACCCTAAGCTATATTTGATATTACGAATTCAAAATTGAAGTCTATTTTACAAAATTCAAAACATATTAGTCACATTAATTAATTTAATAATTAATTTCCGCTGTCAGAGCAAATAGCTTATTTTTATGAAACAATAAGTATCAAAAGATTGACACTAGTTTAAGTCCAATTTCAAAGTGAAATTGATTCCAATGACCACCATTGTATTAAATGGTAAAAATATATTCATATTAAATATTAAGACCAATTCAAAAGATAATATAATCATATAAATAAATTAGATTAAAAAGCAGTTTTGATGTAAAATGCAGTATTTTTCACTATTCATTAATAAATGAACATTGTCAGAAAAATACAAAAAATTCACACAAAGTAAATTATGATGTCCCAATCAAAAAGAATAAGTTTATTTTGAAAAACATAGTTTATAAAACTGTCAAAAGATATATTTAAAAAGGGTTTTCCATCATAAGGCAGTAAAACAATCTTTTAAGAATATTAGTGTATTCCATGCTTAAGATTGAATTTATTTTCATTTTAAGCCTCTAAACCACTATCTTAATCATTAATATACATAGATAAAAATATATATTATTCATTACTTACTTGGGATGTTACATCCTTCCCCCCTTTAGAAAATTGCGTCCTCATAATTTTAATATTGGGCACGGAAACTTCATTGAAAGCCCCACATCGGAAAAGGAGTAAATTAAACTATCACTTTAAAGGAAAGAAAGGGGAGTATAGAGGTCACCCGAGTTAACCCAAACTAGGATTCCATGTAAGAAAACATGGACATGGAGGATAAAACCAAGGGCCATGTTCCGAGGGAGAGTGATAGAAAACATTTTTAGGAGAAATTTAACCACAAGAAAATCACAAACATGTGATGGGTTAAACGTTATTTGATTCCCCATTAGGAAACGTTAATAGACAACATTTTTCTTTTAAGTTACTTTTCATTGAGGAAATTTATTTTTGATCTTAAGGAAACATACTTACTTATCATGTTGACTTTCATCTCTTTCTAGGTTTCTTACACAAACTCATAATAGCATACCTTGATCATGGCGTCCACTCGGTTTCATCGTCATCTTGTTCACGTTGGTAGAAGTCCCATGCATTACAACAATGATTTAGAGATCCTTAAAAATCATTTTCTTCCTCTACCCAAATACACCTCGTGCAACATGGGTCATATGGGTGTTCACAGAAAAACAGTTTTGGAAAATAATCATGTATGACATATAATTCCAAAACATCTGAAAAAACATGATTTCTAAAAAATAGTCAGACCGAAATTGAGTTGAAACTTTATATCATTGGTCCTTTTAAAATACCATAAGTATGTGATGTGAGACTATATTTAAAAGCAAATATAAATAGGTTGCGCAAGGGTCTCCTTCCTCAGCACCATTTTGAAAATCATAGTATGCTTCAAATTCTTGTGATAAGGTAAAATATTTGAAAATACCTTGATAATATTTACCTCTCTTGAAAACATGAGAATATTTTGAAAATAGTATTTTTCTAAAAACAACCCATGATCCACGATGATAACGAGGTATAGCGGAGGTGTTTGATATCTCAAACAAATTCTTGCAAGTGAGTTGTATGCTAGAAAAAGTTTCACAATCATCCGAAGATGACTTTGCAATAATTATTGCAAGCATGTCATCAGGAAGAGATAGGAATGTAATTTGATATCCTCCTCCTTCCATTCGTAACCGAATTTACTTGACCTGAAAAAAAAAGTTTTAAAACAAGGATTTAACTGAAATAATAGTTATAGGGACTGATCATGTGCCTCACAAAAACTCTTAATCCCTAAAGTTGTCTAAACCGACCTTTGATACCAACTATAAGGCCCCAGCCTTAAACCTTACTTAATCTTGAGTTATTACAAGATTAAACGTTGAGGATCTTTTCAGGTTTAGAGTTTTAGAGAATTAGATCATGAAACTTGCATTACATTCCACATTTAAACAAAATGGTTACATAAAAGACAGTATTCATTCTTCCCATCACTGGAAACGTATTTAAAATATAACCCAGATTCTTTCTTGACACATCCTTGACACTATCATCACATCATGTACCTTTCCCTTGACCTATGAAAAACATTTCAAAAACATGGCATGAGAATAAAAAGCTCAGTAAGAGTTATAAAAATATGGAAAGGAAACATGAGTTCATATATACGTTATAATGATATGACACTTTACCCATAAAACATAGGCACTTTAACATACCTCATAAAATCATGAATAAATCATAGAAATTATAAGACATAAAGGTAACTTGAGGCATTCATAACATTATTACGTAGCGAGTGACCCTCTTGGTTACGTTTGGAATACCCATCACAGTATATTCCCTAAATCTCTTTGGATAAACCTTAACGTTTCACTCCTTCGCGTTACCCAATGCATTGGAGAGCTATATCGGGATCACCCGCCCTTAGTTTATCACGGAACCACCCGTTTTCATAACAATGCCCAAGAACCATAACATAAATGTGTCACATAAAACATTCATAAAGGAAACATAACATTTCCACATTTCAATCACAATATAACATTTTAGTATATTGAAATAATGAATCCATTCAAAAAGAAACCATTTCCAAAACCATTTAAAACATTTAATAAAGAGATTTTTGAATCAAAGTGTCCCATACCACCTTGAAGCTTATAATTTTAAACCATTGATATCCATATAAATAAATCCGTAAAAACATTTTGAAAACATGGATATTAATAAGAACAAATAATAAAAACATTTAAAATGATATTTTGGTTAAAGGGGTTTTACCAAAATTAGAGCCACTTGAATACAATAATTGAGGAATACCATTTAGTCAGAACTTTATAATATCATGAGAATAAATGGATTCATGATATAATACTCCAATGGATAGTATATACACAATATAAGAGTGAATTGGTGCATAACAACCATGAACCCTCAATAGAAATGTCAAATGTAATGAAATCCCTTATAAAGAAGGTATCCTTAAATTAAGGACAAATCAATCTCAAAAATATGTTTGACAAATATAAATACACCCAATATAAGTGTATATTAAGTTTAAAACAATAAAAGTTCATTCCCACATATTCAATGGATGACATATTCAATGACTACATGTTGAACCCAAAGAAATCGAAATTGGGTTAAAAAGTTCCCTTGACAGCCTAACTGCATCACATCAAAATGAGTTGATGAGAGATAAAAAGTGTATCTCATCACTTGGACATAAAATTTACATCAATAATGATATATGACAACATATCCCAACATAACAATATGTAAATTAAAAGACCCAACAAAAGAAGTCTTTTTAAAAAAGAGGAGGGTGAAAGGTTCCCTTACCGACTTGGGTATCATTCAAAACATACACCCCATGAAAGAAGGACAATAGATCATTGATGTAAATACTCATAAATGAAATTATATTACACAAAGAGTAGAATAATGGGCAGTACATACACAACTCAATGGAATTTTTGGCAAATGTAGCAAAAATCTCACGGGAATAAAAGTGAGATGAAAAACCCCTTACGAAAATTCGGCAGCCTAACGACACCACTGAAAACTTCCAAAATGGATTGATGAGAGAGAATAGGGTCTATAATCACATGAACATAAAAATTTCAGTAAGTGTAATATAAATGTTCATCCCAATAACATGAAAGACGAGATTTAAAAGGAATGACATAAAAGTGTGTACTATAAAAGAAAGAGAGGAGAAGGAACCCTTACCTCGGGTCCGACTTGACTCGATTGTTCTTTAATGTCCTGGATAATAAACTTGAGTTAATTTATACTTCCTTAAGAACCCTTTTCAAGTTCATTATTCCTTTTATATCACTTATTACCATTTCATAAACATTATTTAATCATTTAAGTTAATAATATTTTTTTGCCGATATTTGGTTCTTAAGTCGAAAGTGGACTTCTTACAATTACATGTTGTTCGTGTGGCCAAATGTTTATTATATACATAATTGTAATCATGATTTAGATATCATATATTTCATATATATCCAGTACATTCATGCATTTATAACATTACATAATCATTTAGAGGTATGAAATGAAATGCACCGTTCATGGAGACGGTAAGTTGTACGTACGCATGAACGCTACTTTTATTTCTATTTCGTATTTTATAGAATGGAATAATAATGAAATAAAAGTATATTATAATTCCAGTATAATATCATATATAATATCATAGTTCCATCCTTTATACGTCCCACATATGGTATTTAACGAATCAAATCACTTTGAGGGGGCGGTAGTCCGCACTTCCTTAAATGAAGATATCATGTTTACCAATAATAGAAACCATAAAGGTATGACCAAAATGAAAAAAAACAGAAGATTAAGGAAAACATAAACATATTATATATCATATATAAAAATAGTGACATCATAATGGCCACCGTTGAAGGTGTTAAATGAGTATTGAACAATCATCATTTCAGGAGGCAGAATTTCGCCATCCACGGAAACCGTATGTTCTTTAACCATTTTATGTAGTTGTGTGAGAGTGTAGCTCAAATAAATCTTATAACAACATCCTAGAATATTGAAGATACTGGTGTTGTTACAAAATAAGTAAATAAAAAGAGTTTAGGGGGTTGGAGAAACAAAATAAAACAAATGAACATGAGAGATTGAATTACCTTTTAAAGTGTAACTCCTTTTGATTTGAACCTAAAGGCTTCCTTTGAAAGGATTCTGCCCAAAGGGAATCTTCTAGGATGAGGAGAGGGATGTGGAGAGAGTAAATTGGCAGGGTTTGGCCGAGCCAAAGGATTGAGGAGTGTATGAAATGAGGTAGAGGTGGGGGCCTTTTATAAGAGGAGAGGAGGGTCACTTTTGGAAAGTAAAGAAATATTACTTTATTTGAAAATGTGTTTCGGTTTTAAAAGGTCCCACATTGATATAATTCGTGGATAAGGTGATAAGGGTTCGAAATCCAATCATCCAATTGGTTTTGGACATGTTTAGTTCATAGATTATACATTATCTTTCCATTTTATTTAAATCATTAAATAACGAGGTCATCACTGCATCATTATTATGTCACAAATCATTTAATTTATTTAATGTCTAAAAATTATAAAAAAATACTATTATGTAGGAAATCGTTTTAGCTTTCCAATTACTATTTATAATCAAAAATCTGATCTTTATAACCCCATGTAAAAATTCATTTCGTAAGACATATTATGTTTGTGTCATTTTTACTTTAACATTTAATAAAAAGTTATTTATGTCATTTCCCAAAAAAAGTGTCTCCATGGGGTCCCCAAGTTGACCGATGGCTTGTTTTGGTCGGCCATGACACAACTGATAAGGTTGGGACATGTGTCTAGGTCATTTCATATTATTAAAGCATTATTTATACCTTAAACTACCCTAATTACCACTAATCGCGATTAAGAACTTAATAAGTTACTATTCACCAAAAAATTATTTTAATCGCATTGAACCACATTTTACTTCTTAATGAAAACCATGTATGTCGGATTTTTGAAATTCAAAACACAATGATGGCAAAATTTCATTTAAACAGAAAATCATTCTTTATAAGTACCACTTAGTGGTTTCACTATTCATCAAAAATTGAAGTTTTTCAAAAAATTACCAAAAATTCACCCTAAGCTATATTTGATATTAAGAATTAAAAAATGAAGTCTATTTTAAAAAATTAAAAACATATCAGTCACATTAATTAATTTAATAATTAATTCCCGTTGTCAGAGCAAATACCATGTTTTTATGAAACAATAAGTATCAAAAGATTGACACTAGTTTAAGTCCAATTTCAAAGTGAAATTGATTCCAATGACCACCATTGGATTAAATGGTAAAAATATATTCATATTACACATTAAGACCAATTCAAAAGATAATCTAATTACATAAATAAATTAGATTAAAAAGCAGTTTTGATGTAAAATGCAGTATTTTTCACTATTCATTAAAAAATGAACATTGTCAGAAAAATACCAAAAATTCACACAAAGTAAATTATGATGTCCTAATCATAAATAATAAGTTTATTTTGACAAACATAGTTTATAAAATTTTCAAAATATAGATTTAAAAAGTGTTTTCCATTATAAGGGATTAAAACAATCTTTTAAGAATATTAGTGTATTCCATGCTTAAGATTGGATTTATTTTCATTTTAAGCCTCTAAAACACTATCTTAATCATTAATAGACATAGATAAAAATATCTATTATTGATTACTTACTTGGGATGTTACATTTATACAAATCTTGCACATATATGATTCAGATAGGGATACATGTGAAATGATCTATATATGGATAATTTATAATAAATTAAATAATGACTAATTAATATATTATACTCCTTAATGGACCAAAGAAGGAAGCATAGTATGAGTGTTCAATGGTAACCCTACCATATGTGGGTCATATAAAAAAATTAGCTTTATATATTTTACTGTTATGTGAAAAATGATTATTATATACATGGAATAAATGGAATTAAACACAATTGGTGGTGTCCAACTTAGTTTATGTCACACCCTTTTCAACAAATAGGTCGGTACCCAGAATGTATACATTAATACATGTAGGGATAATGGAAAGTATCCATCTATGGAAGGTTGATAACCATTATAGGATGGTATACGGGGGGAAGTAGACCAAGCCTAGACTCAACATGTTACTAAATATCGGCATGAGTCAGTAGTTATTTATTTATAGTATGATGTATATACATATTCTTCAGATCCTCTATATTTTCCATTTTTATAGGAGTATATGTTTGTATTTTTTATTTCAAACTGATCGATGGGTTTACTTGTTCATTTATAAGATGGATGATTACTCTTTTTTTATTCATTATATGTAATGATTCATCTACTTATTTATTTGATTATATAGCTATAGAATGCCTTTATTCTAAGGGTATTGTACCCCTTCTATTCCACCAAGTACCATTACTTCCAGTCAACATCCTCTAGCATAAGAGAATACATGATTATTGTAATGTGGCCTACCAAGTTCTGTTAAATTTGATTAAACCTGGTCCATGATGTCACAAAGTGTTATAAATTTAGGTTTATTTTATTTTATTTTAATTTCATTACTTTCATTTCATTGGATAGTAGAAGGGAGAAATAAGAAATGTATTATTCTTCCATGATCCTCTTCCTGGGAGTATCAAACCCAATTATAGTAAAATAAAAAACTATTTGGGGAAATCAATGTTTTTCTAAAAAGATATTATTATAGTTGGAATGATTTTACTGTTGGGTTATGCACTTGATTTTGGATATTACATAAGGCTATGGTTTTTTACCCTTAGATAGAAAATTATTTTAGTTATTTCATCATGTATTATGATAGGATCTTGGGGAATTATATTTAATGAATTATTCCATGGAATATTTATTTACTCCACTCATTTCCTCTTGCATTTTTTTTGTTCCATTATTTATATTTCCATGAATTGTTCTAACATTTTACTCATTGATTTGATAAATAATTATTCATGATTTTATTGATGACACATTTCAATTTATAATACAAATGGGAATTTAGAAATTTGAAATGGGGAACTATATAACGAAACATTTTTATTGAATTTTCTTTGTAAATGATTATGAACATAAATTAATATGAACACTAAAAACAGATTGTAACAATTAAATGGGGACTCTAATTAGAACATAAAGGTTATTTTTCTATATAAATGGAAATTGAACCTCTATATATCATGACCATTTAATTATATTAGAGAAATTTAATGGACCCGACCTCCTTAGTTGGAGGTAGGTAGTGTCTCATTATTATATTATGAACTGTTATTCACCCTGATATGAATTTAGAAGAAGATATAGTGCTTTATCTTTTATATATAGAGGATGGTTCCTATCTTAATCATATATCTACATTTATAATAGTTATTAAATCTATAATTTTGTAATTTTCATGGAATTTGTAGACACATGCCACCACAACAGCCTCGAGTCGCATGTGAGGAGTGTACTGACAACCATTATTTGAAAGTGGTGAGATATAAGCCTCTGGTAGAAAATAAAGAAGTTACACTTGTGTAACAACTTATTATAACGGATATGGGAACCAATTACCTGTTATGAGAGGGTTCCTTATTCATTATAAGGACTGTTCATGGGTGTTTTCTACCTACCCAGTCTATGGAAGACTTCTTTCCTCAGTTTATATGGCAACATCAACCCATATTTTTTGAGATAATGTTAATAATTACATGGAGTCATGTCCAGAGACTATGACTACAATTTTAAAACATCTTGAGACACCTCCTAAGAGTATGTTGAAACTCACTACATTTATGATTTGGGATTCTTTAAAGAGATTTTGGGATCTTATTACCCATATGGATCATCATTGAGAAATATCTTGAAGGAATATTTAAATTTAAATATAATATTTTTTATATCAAGAGATGTTGATGGGAAATAGAGCCAAGGATTTTACTCACTTGGAGTAGATTACCTTTTCAGTTATGTAAAATTATTTTCATGTCAAAGAGCTCTATAATTTCACATATATTCATATAGGTGATGATTTATCTAATGATATGTAAATTTATAATTGTATTAGGTATGAAATATAATATATAGTTAATGTATTATTTCTTAATATTTTATTTATTATAAGAAATTAGGGGCTTCTCTTGGAGCATAACCTATGAGAGGGTGGGGTGTGAGCCTAAGTGAATTTACAAAGAGATATATAATTAAATCAAAAAATATTAGGAAGAATAAATTGGATCTTGAACACCATGATACCTGTATCCAAGGTTCACACATAGGTGGCCATGTGAGGTGCCAGTAGTGAAGTAGAACATTACATAAAAATCTCCATCATATATGGGATGTAGTCGAGTTTCGGTCTTGTTGTAAGATTCCCTTCGTAAAAAATTTATCATAATTATTCCTCAAAAGGCCAATGAGATAGGTTTTATACTTACTCCACATTTTTGAGCTGGGTCAATAGCTTGTCATCATGCTGGTATACCGAGTGAGACCAATAGATCAGACCGATATGGTCAGCATGGATGGGGTGTCTAGAGATGAGACATAAAATTCAATTAGAGAGGACATGCTCATGGTAGCATAGATATATATTTGGGTGACATATCATGTCAAATTTATGATGTTTAGATGATACCATAGGATAAGTGTATCATAACTTCTATGGTGATATATACTATTATTGTATCCAATTAATTAGTATCTACTCTTTTCGATATAGGTTCCTCTCATTCATTCATATCAATGCCTATATTTGTAACACCCTGAGATTTTATGAATAATATTATTTTAATTTCATTAATGTCTTGTGTTGTATGCTACACCAAAAGGAGCTTGCACAACATGCATACTTAACTTGCCTTGCATTACACGCAATCATGACCTTCCTCGATAGCGTGTGTAGTACGCAATACCAAGTTTCACTAAACAACGATAAGCTATTAAAATATTATTAAAACTAGCCATTATGAATAGTAATAACAACTTTTTGAAATTTTTTAAATTTTATTTTTCAAAATGGACTTTATTTTTGGATTCGGAATATCGAAATTATCTTAGGGTGAAATTTTGGTACTTTTCGGATAACTTTCATTTTCTGATGAATAGTGAAAATTACTATATTTTAATTAAAAACAACCTTTTTAATCGAAATAATTAATAGTGATAAATTATTAATTTGAGTGATTTTAAAGTATATTTAGAATATATTTTTACAATTTAATACAATTTTGGTCATTGTATGTAATTTCACATTTAAACCAAACATAAACAAGTGACAATCTTTTGATAGTTATTATCTCTTAAGAACACACAATTTGTTTTGATGACGAAAATTAATTTTTAAATTAATTAATGCAACTGATATGTTTTTAATTTACTAAAATAGACATCATTTTTGATTTCATAATATCAAATATAGCTTAGGCCTAATTTTTGGTATTTTTCTGGAAACATTCATTTTTTGATGAATTGTGAAACCACTAAGTGGTAGTTAAAAAATGAATTTTTCATAAAACATAATTTTACCGCTTCTGTGAGTGGAATTTCAAAAATCAGAGAGACACAGTTGGTTTCAGTAAGTAAAATGTGGTTCAATGAGATGAAAATAATATTTGGTGAATAATAACTTTTTACTTTTTTTTACCACAGTTAAAACTAAATAGGCTAATTATGGGTACAAATGATATTATTATTACCCTAAAACATGACCTAATTATATTGGATAAGTGTAATTCGATCAAATACATCCTTATGAATAAAATATGACCATTTAGGCCCACTTGGATTAGATTAGGACATTTATTATTAATTTATTTAAAGAAGGGTTAAAATAGTTAAAATCAATGTTTAATAAGTAGATAATATTTAATATAGGGATATAAATAAGATAAATTAAACTATAAATATTCATTAGAAAGATAAAAATATTTCATACATAATTTTATTTTATTTGTAATTTTTAGATATTAAATAATTTAATTTATTTATGACACAATGATGATGCAGTAATTATCTTATTAATGAAATATTAACATAATTGATGTTATAAATACCCAAATAAATGTAATTTGAGACTTTTTATGAATTACACTACTTTTATAGGTTAATATGACATGTTATTATTGATTTAAGTAACTTTTTTAGAACTAATCATTCTGTAATAATTTTCAAAAAAATCAATTACTAAATAATGTCAAAATTGACATAAATGGTTTTTAAAACAAATATTATATTATTAATTGTTATTTTATTCCTAAAAATATAAGGATTGGCCAAATGACTTAAATAAGTTTATATATATTGATAATAAACAACTTGGGGTTCTTTTGGCTTGTTATAGTATGTTTTTTAACTTTATAGTGTAAGAACACAAAAAGAGACGGTAAAAGTAAAATTATCTAACTTAAAGTGAAAACTAAATGATAAGGTTAAAATAGTAAACTAAACTTGTCTAAATTCTATTTTATTATAGGATTTCGACCCATCCCCACTTTAGATTCGAAATAACTCAATTTGGAGCTATTAAAAACCGAATATGACTTTATAATAAAATAATATTTTTAGTTATTCCAATGGTGCCCCTCTCCTCCCTTATAAAAGGGAACCTCCTCCCTCTCTTCCTTACACTACATTAAGCCTTCAAGCTCGGACAAACCCTTAAAAGTTCTCTTCTACACTTCCATAGAAACGTCCTAGAGGTCCTATTATTCTTCAATGACCAATATTAGTGCCCTATGAGGAGGACTGAAAGAGGCACTTCAAAGAAGAGGTAATGTTCGTTACCGATTCTTTCAACTTTATTTCTTCTTCCACTTATTCTTCTTAGGATGTTTAATAATGAAGTAATAACATCAGTATCAATCATATACTGATATTTTATTATAATTATGAAACAACACTATTTCACCATCTATCCATCCTACGGAAAATGAAATCACCGCGCGTACGTACGTACGGAATACCATCTCCATGCCGTGGTGTAATCTATTTTCCACCACCACCATACATGGATGGGTATAATGGTGTACGTAATAACTATATATGATTATTTTAATTTGATATAGATTCTGAAATATTATACATACACTCCAATAAAATTCCACAATCATGAGAACGATATCATCGCTCATACGTACGTAAGGACTACCGTCTCCACGACGCGATGAGATTCATTCTCCACGTTAACCATTCATGAATGATTAAAAAGTATAAATAATAAGTAATCATGAAATATATGACATAATAATTATAATGTATTTATGTGTATATATATGTATGTCATCTAATTAATTCCATTCAACTCAATAATAAAACGAAAACAACGTTCATGCGTACTTACGGCCTACCGTCTCCATGAACGGTGTATTTCTTTACATTTAATAATGTATTATATATATGTATATTCTGAATGTATATTATATATAAATCATTTTTAATATTCTGGAATTAATTAATCATGATCTAAGTAATCATATGAATAATTACAAGTCAAAACACAGATGACAAATGAAACGATTTTACCCAAAACGATATTTAACATGGAATTTACAAAAGAACGGGTAATATAAGGTCATAAGTGAACCATATATGATTTCATAACAATGAGTATGATTCTTTAATAAGTAAATGACATTATTTAAATCATTATACAGGATGTTTGGATACTTACGAAGAAAATCAGACCTAAGGTAAGGGAAATATCATAATCCCTTTTTTATCTGAGATTGTTTATACTTTGGAATTTACTGGGGTGTATTTTATCATCCAAATCCTTGTTTCCCCAATATATAAAATTATTTCCATCCACCTAAAAAATTTTAAATCCAATTTTATCATTCGGTGAGTTTTTCTTAAAATATATGAAAGTAATCTTTTGTCTTTTTTTGTACGAGGTACTTTTTGACTTTTCCGACAAAAGTACGAGAAGAATGTTTTTTAACATATACGGCATGAATGGATTTTTAAAACATTATTTCCAAGAAGCTTACTTTACAAATTTTTCATGTTTATTTTTAATCAAATTCTTTTAGTTTAGAATTGTATGACATCTTAAGAAAGGATAAGTGTTTTTGAAGTAGAAAAGATATTTTCTTCAAGAATGGAGTTCAAGTGTTTTATCAAAATTATTTTCCATCTAAGATAATTAAGGGTTCTGTTTTTATCCCTATTATTAAATTTATTTGATTATGTTGTGATGGAATTATTTTTATGAATTCCTTTATCTTATATGAATTTTTATATGATGTCACGATGTTTAAGAATCCAATTTTTATTACATGGGTTATGCAATGATGTATGATTTTTGATTTTGTGGCACACATAAGAATGGTATCATTATGAGATAGGTGGGACCTATATCTCCCTCCAATTCATTGGGTAAATACTTTATGTCTCATGAGATAGACATAGCTGGAATGGCAGGTTAAACTGGTTCAGTGAAACAGAACTGAAACGAGGAGTGAACTCTGTTTAGAAATGGACTTTGTCCACTAAGATAGTCTTGGCAATGAGTCTTGACTAATAAGAAATGATTCTCTATCATTATGTGTAAATGCCACAAAGATTCATGTTTTATGTTATGATTATTGGGATTACATTTTACTACTATGATTTATCCCATGTTATGATATTATGATCTCTTTTTCAGGTTAAGATTTCCAAAATGTTATGTTCTTATGAATATAATGTGATTGAAATTTCTTTTTTTTACCCTTACTGTGCATTTGAGCTCACCCTTTTATGTTTTCTATTCCCCAAGATATAAAGAAAGGTTTTAGGTTAAAAAAAGGAAGATCTTTATTGGAGATGTTGAAGATATTTCACCACGATTAGAAGATTATATTCTGAGATTCCAAAGACACTAAAATATTACGGTCCTTGTGTGTGTGTTTTTGTTATATACTATGTATTCTGAAAAAGTAATGTAATATCCATGTATGTCAAGCTTTGGGTCCCTACATTTGGTATCAAAGGAAAGGTTTAGTCAACCTTTGGAAACTAGGATGTGAAATTGTTAGTGAGATCCCTAGAGATATTTCTAAGGTATGTCTAGGGATGTCCCTTAGGATAAGTAAACGTATAGGATATAGTCCTAGAACTACAGTAACGATATTAGAATTTATCATAAGATGTTAGATATTAAGGGTGATCTCCCTTTACTATTTTTTATCCCTTGCATGATTTTTGCATCTCACACTATTCTTTTTGGGTTTTAGAAAATGGCTGGAAATAGGAAGATTCATTATAATGGAGGATATGACGGACAATGGAATGATATTCTTCATGAGAAACCAAATGAAACGGGATTTGGAAGTCCAAACATCGTTATTATTCCTATTCAGAAATCTCATAATATAATCAATAATCTCAACTTTGGTAAGTTTCCCGACTCAGATAATAAGAGAAAGATGGAGTTTCAAAATGATTATAGAGGAAAGAAAGTTCAATTTCCCTCATGTAAATCATGTGGGAAGAGGCATCAGGGAGATTGTTTCAAGGGAACTGGAAGATGATTTGGGTGTGTAAAAGAAGGACCCAAAGCCATTAAGTTCAAAGGAAAAGGTTCAGTTAACACCATGTATGTGGATAATGGTATTGCTACGATATCAACAATGGTTAAATGTTTTAACTGTTGAATGTACGGGCATTATGCAATCCAATGTCCTAAGGGAATGTCTCATGAAGAGAATCAGTACGGTCGTGTGGGTAGTATTTATGTTAATGATGATGAAGAGACTACAAATGATATGTGAGATGAAAGAATTGTTGAAGCTCGGTCAATGTATTAAGAAGGTAGTGGAATGATTACATGTTTATCATGTGTAATGTTGTATAAGTCCACTCATGGTACTATGGAATAAAGAGACATCTAAGGATTGTTACACGGTTGTCTTTCCTTGAGTTTCAAAGTGTATGATTAATGGTACCAGTATCCATGAAAGGTTCTTCAGATATTTTTGGAATGTAGATGATATGAACATAATGAAGGGATAAGGAGAAAATTAAATGTTTTATAGTATTCATGAGCTCATGACTGATATAAGGAGAAGGTTATATCATGGTTTGAGTATATAGAATTTTTGGATTTTGGTATATGGAAAGAGTTAACTTTTGAAAGCATTCATGTTTTCACTAAGTTTTAATGGGTATTCATTTTTCTATAGAATAAATGATTAAGGTATTGACATGATTGGAATGTGACCAATAAGATATATGGGGGATAAATGATGGTATTCACATTCTTGGATGATGACATTTCAAGTAAGCATTTTCTTTATATTATGAGCTTGGACCGAAGTATTTTAGATATGCCTAAATATTGGAATGGATTATGTTGGACATAAGTTAGTATTTTTTAAGGATGGAACTTTTTTTGATATTATTGATGGGATGTTATAGTAATGTAGTTTTAGAAAAAGGACAACCTACAGGACGGGCGACAGCCCATCACGTCGGACAAGGCTGTGGGAATCGAAGCCACAACTGAAGTGAGACTGGCCTTTATTTCCTACCACTGGCCTACAAGAAGACCTTGTTTAGTAGAAACTAGTTTTATTATATTAAGAAGTATGATATATGAAGTATAAGTCCATTTTAGGAACCATATATGATTAATCTCACTACAGATGGACTTATGTATTTTTTGATAACTTTTCTAACCTTTTATTTGAGACAGATTGAATGACCCATCATTCTATCACATGATCTGCTAACACATCACAAATGTAAAATACAACTTCATTTCTTTAATAGATGAAGTGGACATTGTCCAAAGAATGACCAACGATGAGACTGTTCCAAAATCACGAAAGTATTTCTTCTAATTCCAATTTCATCAACTTTAGGGAAATGATCTTGAAAACCAAAAATGTTGTCCTAGTGCTCTTTTATCTGATGAATCAGATGGTACCTTAGATTGTCACAAATTTATGGCTTTGTGATTTCTGGCTTTTCCATACCCATGTTCTCTACCACTCTCCATCAGAACATGATGGTTAGATTTCTCTTCCATATTCATATTTTCACCTATGTGGAAACCCAGTGATTAGTTTATTTGGGTAACCATTACGTTTCAAACATTTGTTTTTAAATAATGGTTTTGGTATTCCTTTTGACGATGTGGGTTTTTATTAAAGAAACTTTTGAGTAGTAAACCATTTATAACCCGGACGAATTTCGAGGGCGAAATTAATTTTAAGGGGGGTAGAATGTAACACCCCGAGACTTTATGAAATATATTACATTAATTTGATTAATGTCTTGTGTTTTACGCTACACCAAAAGGAGCTTTCACAACATTCATCCTTGACTTGCCTTGAATTACACACAATCACGACCTTCCTCGATAGCGTGTGTAGTACGCAATACCGAGTTTCACTAAACAACGATATGCTATTAAAATATTATTAAAAATATCCATTATGAATAGTAATGACCACTTTTTGAAATTTTTTAAATTTTATTTTTTAAAATGGACTTTATTTTTTTTATTTAGAATATCGAAATTAGCTTAGGGTGAAATTTTGGTACTTTTCGGATAACATTCATTTTCTGATGAATAGTGAAAATTACTAAATTTTAATTAAAAACAATCATTTTAATAGAAATAATTAATAGTGATAAATTATTAATTTGAATGGTTTTAAAGTATATTTAGAATATATTTTTACAATTTAATATAATTTTTTTCATTGGATGTAATTTCACATTTAAACCAGACATAAACAAGTTCCAATCTTTTGATAGTTAATATCTCTTAAGAACACGCTATTTGTTTTCACGACGGGAATTAATTTTTAAATTAATTAATGTAAATGATATGTATTGAATTTGGTAAAATAGGAGTAATTTTTGAGTTCAGAATATCAAATATAGCTTAGGCCTAATTTTTGGTATTTTTCTGGAAACTTTCATTTTTTGATACATAGTGAAACCACTAAGTGGTAGTTAAAAAATGAATTTTTCATAAAACAAAATTTTACCGCTTCTGTGAGTGGAATTTCAAAAATCTGAGAGACATGGTTGATGTCAGTAAGTAAAATGTCGTTCAATGAGATGAAAATAATTTTCGGTGAACAGTAAATTTTTACTTTTTTTACCATGGTTAAAAGTAAATAGGGTAATTAATGGTAAAAATGATATTATTATTACCCAAACACATGTACTAATTCTATTGGATAACTTTAATTCGATCAAAAACAACCTTAGTAATAAATTATGACCATTTAGGCCCACATGGATTGGATTAGGACATTTATTATTAATTTATTTAAAGAAGGGTGAAAATAGTGAAAATAAAATTTTAATAAGTAGATAATTTTTAATATAGGGTTATACATAAGATAAATTCGACTATAAATATTTATTAGAAAGCTAAAAATATTTCCTACATAATGGTATTTTATTTGTAATTTTTAGACCTTAAATAATTTAATTTATTAATGACACAACAATGATGCAGTAATTATCTTATTAATGAAATATTGACATAATTGATGTTATAAATACCCAAATAAATGAAATTTGAGACTTTTTATGAATTAAACTAATTTTTTAGGTTAATATGACATGTTAGTATTGATGTAAGTAACTTTTTTCGAACTAATCAGTCTGTTATAATTTTCACAAAAATCAATTACCAAATAGTGTCAAAATTGACATAAAATAGTTTTTAAAACAAATATTATATTATTAATTGTTATTTTATTCCTAAAAATCTAAGGATCAGCCCAATGACTTAGATAAGGTTATATATATTAATAATAAAAAAGTTGGGGTTCTTTTGGCTTGTTATAGTATATTTATTAACCTTATAGTGTAAGAACACAAAAAGACACGGTAAAAGTAAAATTATCTAACTTAAAGTTAAAACTAAATGATAAGGTTAAAATATTACACTAAACTTGTCCAAATTCAATTGGATGAGGTGATTTCGACCCATCCCCACCTTATCATCGAAAGAACTCAATTTGGAGCTATTAAAAACCTAATATGACTTTATAATAAAATAATATTTTTAGTTATTCCAAAGGTGCCCTTCTCCTCCATTATAAAAGGGCACCTCCACCCTATCTTCCTCACACCACTTTGAGCCTTCATACTCAGCCAAACCCTGCCAAATTCTCTTCTCCACTTCCCTAGAAACATACTAGAGGTCCTGGTCTTCTTCAAAGACCAATTTTAGTGCCCAAAATGGAGGACACAAAGAGGCGCTTCAGAGGAGAGGTAATGTTTGTTACAAATTCTTTCATCTTTATTTCTTCTTCCACTTCTTCTTCTTAGTTTGTTTCACTATGAAGTAATAACATCAGTATCACTAATATACTGATATGTTATTATAAGTATTAAACATCCCTATTTAACCATCTATCCATCATACGGAAAATGAAATAATAGGTATAAAAACAGAACCCTCTATTATTTCCAGGAAGCTTCCTTTACAATTTTTCATGTTTGTTTTTAATAAAAGTCTTTTAGTTTAGAGTTGTATGACATTTTATGAAAGGAAAAGTGTTTTTGAAGTAGAAAGGATATTTTCCTCAAGAATGGAGTTCAAGTGTTTTATGAAAATTATTTTCCATCTAACATAATAGAGGGTTCTGTTTTTATACCTATTATTACATTGATTTGATTATGTTGTTATGGAATTATTTTTATGAATTCCTTTATCTTATATGAATTTTTTATTATGTCATGATGTTTAAGAATCCAATTTTTATTACATGGGTTATGCAATGATGTATGATTTTTGATGTCGTGGCACACATAAGAATGGTATTGTTATGAGATGGGTGGGACCTATATCTCCCTCCAATGAATTGGGTAAAGATTTTATATCTCATGAGATAGACATGGTTGGAACGGCAGGTTAAACTGGTTCAGTGAAACAGGACTGAAACAAGGAGTGAACTTAGTTCAGAAATCGACTTTGTCCACTAAGAAAGTCTTGGCAATGAGTCTGGACTAATAAGAAGTGATTCTCTATGATTATTTGTGTATGCCACAAATTTTCATGTTTTATGTTATGATTATTGGGATTACATTTCACTATTATGATTTATCCCATGTTATGATATTATGATCTCTTTTGCAGGATAGTATTTTCAAAATGTTATGATCTTATGAATATGATGTGATTGATATTTCTTTTGTTTACACTTACTGAACATTTGCGCTCACCCTTTTATGTTTTCTTTTCCCCAGGATATAAAAAAGGTTTTAGGTAAAAAAAGGAAGATCTTTATGGGAGATGATGAAGATCTTTCACCACGATTAGAAGATTATATTCTGAGTTTCAAAAGACACTAAACTATTACGGTCCTTCTGTGTGTGTTTTTTTTATGTACTAAGTATTCTGTAAAAGTAATGTAATGTCCATGTATGTCATGATTTGGGTCCCTACAATATTAGAGATGAATGATATTGATGTTTAGTTTTCCTTTGGTATGATGACAGTTAATACTCCATTAAGAATTCAATCAACGAGTGTACGTCGGTTCAGGGAGTTACCCTTGTGATAGGTGGCTGTCTCATTGTGTGGGACCTCTTTAACCTCTAGATGACATGGATTTAAATAGTTATTGGGATGGTCTGGTTGGTTCTTTATCGTTATTAAGATGAATTTTATTACCTATGGGTGATGTTTAAATCACATGTGTGCATGGATTTGATACAAAAGGTTTAATGGGATGCCCTAGAAATATGAGTCATACTTGAGCCTTGTTGGTTGGGTGGGAGGACAACCCAGGTTGTTATATTTTATCTTTATTATTAGGGAATACATCAAGAATATTTATATATTTTCATATATTGATTTATGGGAATTTTTTGTATGAAATTTCATGACTACATCCCAATAGAGATAAATATATTTCCATCTAGCTAGTTCTAGGATAAATACTTGTATCAATTCCTCTTTATTTTAAAGTTATTACTTATTTGTAGGTGCTATAGAGTTAGTAATGTGATTCATAACAAAATGTTTTTATTTGACCCCTTTATTAACAATGGTGTTCACCAACCCTTTTTAACGTGATGATGGGTGGTACCCGTAAAACTTTTGTGCATTACCACCATTTAATCATTATTATAGTTAATAATAAATATCTATTTCCTCATATAGATTACCAATTTAACTATCTCTAAAAAGTAAGGGAATTCATTAGGATTGATCTAAGATTAGGATATCATCATGTCCATCTTAGACCATCAGATCTACCTTGTAAAACATTTTATAGTAGATATATATTGTATGAGTATTTGATCATGTTGTTCAATCTCCCGATCATGACAACCGTTTTCTTGGAATAGATAGATAATTTTTTCACCCTTATCTAGATTCTTTTGTGGTCATATTCTAAGATAATATCCTGTTTTATCTCAAACATTACATGAATATGTTACACATCATGAGGTAATATTGGAAATTGTGAGAGAGCATCGATTATATAATATACCCAAAATGTGAAATGTTAGGATGGACACATTAAACATACATGATCACATTATCTCAGAGATAAGAGTATTAGTTGATCAATATGAGGTGAGAGAAACAGATTACATATATAATCCAAATAAAGTCATTGATATATGGGGTTTCATAGGTATTTTTATTTAGTATAGGTTCTTTATTCATGACATCTTGCGTATATTAGAACCTATTATGATTCTTATTAGTAATGTTTAAATGTTCATTTGGCATGAAGCGTGCGATATAATCATTAAGGAGATAAATGGAGACTGACCTCAGGGACAGTCATGATTCATTAAGATCTATATGAAATCTATTTTGTTTATTTTGTTTCATTATGAATCATGATAGGATCTATTATAACGAAAGAGGGGTGAGTCATGACTTATGAGTCTCATTTGTTGAATCCATATGAATGAAACTACCCAATTCATGATCTTGAGTTATTTGTTGTTGTTCATGATTTTTTACATTGGAGGCATCAATTATTGGTGGAGAATTTTATAATTTATACAAACCAAAAAACTTCCAATATATAATTACACAACATGAAATGAATATCAGGAAGTGAAGGTGGTTTGAACAACTATATTCTTTTTATTTCACGATTTCTTATACTCATATGTAGTGAAATGAAGTTCCTGATGATCTAGGAAGGAAGAATTAGTTGCAGGTTGATCTGGAGGTAGGTAACAAGTGGATGCTAGATGCATTATTTTACGAGATGCATATAGAGAATCAGGATAATGATGTAAATTTTTTAATTACAGCATTACAATTAACTATTCACTTCTATAGAGAGGGAATATGAGCCAACTATCATATTATAAGGTTTTGGACATACAAGGTTGAATTGCTTATGATTAAACACCACTCAGTTGCTTTATTAATGAAAATGAGATATTATGCATTCAAGGAAGAATTTGGCTTCTTATAAGCATCTAGGTGGAGTTGATGAGACTGTCTCCAACATCATTGCAATAAGTAAACCCCAATCTTACCAAGATGTATCGTGCATTATTCCACCAATACTGGTGTACAATGATAAAATAAGAGATATTAGAGTATTTTAATCGATGTACAAGATTACCATAGGTGAAAACAACACATCGGTGTCCTGATTCCATTTTATAACCATTACCAATTCCTGAGTGGATGTGGGAATACAACACTTTGGATTTCGTTATGGGATCCCCATGATCAACTCAGTTTAGTGACATCGTATGAGTGATTATAGATATATTGACAATGGTAATCAATTTCATACCTATTCAATAGGCTTATTCTGTGGATGATATTGGGTGGCTCTATATTCCTGATATCATATGCCTCCAGAGATATCCACATTATATCATATCGGGTAGAGACACCCTCTCCGCATTATAATTCTCGTAGGAGTTGCATATGGAAATAAGTTCAACTTTACACCTCAGTACATCCTATTAAACAAAGACTTATAGTCAGTATAAGAATATGATATTTTATTTAGAAAACATTAAATGACCATGAATACTTGATTTTAGATGTTCTTGTAAGAAACACATACCTATTTTTGAGTTTTCTTACAATAATGGCATCAAAGAGATCACATAGATGACTCCTTAGGATATCCAATGTGGAAGGTCATGTCGTTCACCCCATTGCTGGTTTGTGAATGGTGAGGTAGTGTTATTGTGTTTTCATCTCATTTAGGATACTAGAGAGTAGGTTTAACTTATTAAGAAGCATATTTCTATAAATTAGTTTAGGTTGAAGTCATACAACAATTTTTACTATTGAACACTAAAGCTAAAGGTGTTGAGTTATGATTTATTACATTTTTCTTTTTGACCAGGGCATAAATATATTCATAAGAAAGGTATGCTAACACCTCATTATGTTAGTACCTTTAATTTTATAGTTATCGTGGGGCTAGTATCCTATCAGATGCATTAACCTCAGAGGTAATGTTATTTGTATGACATCATCCATGTATCTGAGGTTCAACAGTATCATTCATATCCATATCATAGTATATAGTATGAGTAGGTTTAGTAGTATTTTTATGTATCATTTATGGAGCATACAATTTGTGTATTTAATTGTTGTATTAATGTTATCTAAATTTGATTGTTTCTATTAATATTGGTGTTATTGTAACACCCCATAACGATAATGGGATAAATGGTTAAATGGTATGAATCAAGTCAACAAGGTTCACCTTAATTTTCAGGAGCCTACCTGATTAGAATTCTGCAGTTAAGTGTGATGACTATGTGTGGTGATCAGGATGGGTGACCTTCTGGGAAGATTCCCAGGGTGTGTGAGAGAGGAAAAAGCATACTAGAAATGACATGTGTTCTCCTTTGGGTACTTTCATTAGTCATATGACCTGTTTAGGCATGTGGGTGGCCCTGGGGTGGGGACCACGTGTATATAGGGAAACTGGTGGGTCCTGGTGGGCCAGGACCTAATGACCATGTTATGATAGGGTGTATTTGCTACCACCGGGACCCAGTTGTTACCTTTGGTACCATAGGTGGTACCCACCCTTAAGTGTGGTGCATAGCTTGAGATAAGATGTAGAGCCCACAATGAGAACATAGTTCTCTAGGGGGGGTGAATATAATACCCCATAATGATAAATGGTTAAATTTCTAAATAGTATAAGTCATTTCAACAAAAAGAACATTCCTTTTCATGAGCCATCCTGATTAGAACCCCACAATTATGCGTGATTGGTATGAAGTATTGATTGTGATAGATGACCATCTGGGATTTATTATCGGGGTGTGTGTGAGTGAGTAAACATTATGCTAGAAAGAACACGTATTAGCCTGTGGGGACTGTCATTAGTCAGATTACCCGTTTAGGCATGTGGGTGGGCGCCAGGGAGGGGAACATGTTTCTCTAGGGCAACTGGTTGTACTTTGCAGGCCCAGACCAGACAAGCTTGTTAAAGAGGGGTGTATGTGCTATGACCATGACCCAATTGTTATAGTAATAAAGGTATTGTTGTGGACATGATGAGACTTGGGAAGGAGAAGTGGATATACATTCCTAGTGGACAGAGTTATTCTCAGATGATGGTTTTCCACCCATGGAAGGGAAATTCATGGAAAAATATATTTAAGGGGAAGACTACAAGAACATAGATTTACATTGTTGAATATATCCTTTCAATTCTAGTTTAATTATATTTTATCATCCTAATGGTAGTTACTAATTTTTATAGTTATTATTTGGGCTCATTACAATTTATATTTTCATAATGAGAGTGAGACATTTCTTCCATATAATAATTCTATTAATAGATTCGTCAAAGTTTCAAAACTAAATGAATTTTAATTGAATGAATAATGTGCCTCATATGAAACATGGGTTCTAATAGAAACCCTATAGACATAATCCCCTGGATACTTATTATATACACACAGGGGATACTAGGACTCCATTTATGGAATACCATGGATTAACTGAGAGGGTGGATTATTGAAAACCATGTAAAAATTTTAATAATTATGTAGACATCCATGGATGGTCTTTGAGGGCCAATCACTATTTATACCAGGACTAAAACATGGTCTCCCTTGGTTTATTTCAAATGATGAACATAGATGGTGGTGACATTATATTACACTTAGAGTGATTCTAGAGTTCCTATGAGAATTCCTAGGGATTGTTAGTAAGGTGATGGGTCTATGTTATGCTCGGAGTGGTATATGGGTTCCAAATTATGAACCCCTAGGATAGGTTCAGGATTTTTTTATTCATAATAAGTTAATTATATGACAATTCTTCAAAGAAAATTCATAATCATGGATTCTGTTAAAGCTTTATATAGTCATGATTGACCAAATGTATTTAATTCCAAAATATGATTAACTGGGGATGCTTACGCTATTATCTAGGCCTGATAATATATTATAAATTATATCATCACTGATTACTCAGATATATTCGGATACAGACCAAAGTCGGTTCTAGGGAATGAGTATTCAATGGGAACATATATTTATTTTCGGTCATTATTACAAAATTCTATTTCAATAATTTACTATTATATTCATACTACTTATTATATATATGGTCTGGGTGGTAGTAGACATAGTTAGTTGTCCCCTACTATGTTTTATTCACACCCTACTCTAGTCGATGATTGGTACCCTAAATGTCTCTATGGATGCAAGTAAGGAAAAGGGATATTTACCCATTTTGGTTCGTTAATTAACTTTATTGGATAATGAACGAGGTCCATGGACTGAACCTATAGTTGATATTCTACATGAGATAGCCTTGGGTATTTTTTTCTTATTGTAAAATGTGATATATATTTAGGTTCTATCAATCCCAAAAAATTTCCATTATTCATTGAATTTCATGTTCAATGTTTTTTCATAAGAAATTGATGTATTAGATTAGTTGGTTATTTATTTTATGGATTATTATACATATACTGATCTTTATCAGTTATTCTTGCACTATTGTTTATATATGATCACACCATTGTTCAAAACTCCAATCATTAGGGTATAGGCTCACCACTAGCCCATTATGGACCACCGGTACTAGTCAAAATCATTTGGCATACAAGGTATCACACTTGAGGACATATAGCCTACTTGGTTTGGTTACTTTTTAGTGAACAGGGTTTGGGACATCAAATTATCATTTAATCAAATAATTCAATAAATGCTATAAATTTAGTTTTATAAAAATATATATTTTTTAATTAATAAATTCAAAATAATATTAGGGTTAAATTTTAGATTTCCTCTGAAATATTTATTTTTAAGTGAATAGTGGAAAATGTTATTCATAGAATAATTAAAATTTTATAAAATTATTAATATATCAGTTTGACATATATATTTTTTAAAACTCTATAATTAATAAAAAATAATTTACTATTATTATTATTATATATTTTAAAATATTATTTTAAACATTGAAAACCTAAGTTTGAAATTTTATAACATAATTCTCATTTCATTCTAATTAAAATACTATTTTTTGTATTTTCTATTAATTAAGCATTTTAATGGTGATATTCAATTTTAGATTTCTATAGAAACTATAGAAATATAATTTTTAATAAACAAATAATTTATATAATAAAATTCAATGGCATTGATAAATTTATAAGAAACATTAATTTTATCATTGAAATATGTATTTTTTTCAAATTCATGTATTAAATGCACTAATTTCAGAAATAATTTTTATATCCTCTATATTTACTATTTTATAAAATGAATTTCACATTTTTTATCATAATTTTTATATTATCTAATATGTGAAATATCATTTTAAAAATTGAAGTATGATCACTATTATTAATGTTAACTTATAGTATAATGATAACATTATTATACTAAAATATTTTTTTTATTAACATTTTATAATTTTTATCTAATAAAATAAATTATTTCAATATCCAAATATGAATGTAAAATAATTTTATAAACCCACATATAATTATATTATCAATCATATATGTGTAAATCATTATTAAATAAAATTAAATACAATTTATTATAAAAACCATAATATTTATTGAAATGTTTTTTCAATATATTAAATTTTATAATTTAAAATTTAATTTTGTATCACATAATAATAGAATTGGAATAAATATATGTAAAATTTATGTTCATAAAACAATATTTTTTTATAATGGAATATTAATTTTTTTACAAAATATATATTACATAGTTATAAACTAGTTGCGAATACATAAATGAAAATTGAAAAATGAAAAGAATGGTAATTGAATTGAAACATGTTAAAAACATGTATTAAAATTTGAGTTGGAAATTTTATTAGTATTATCCCACCACATGCTCTATTATTTCTCATTGTGAATCCTTTGAGCTAATAATAATTTCATTACACTATTGATAAATAATGTGTCTTCATAGAAAGATCCTTTGGTCACCAATAAATTGAGGTCAATTACTCCCTATAAAACAACCATGAAACCATTGAATTTTTCTTGAAAATGTAACCAATTTACCTCTTATAACCATAATTTACACTAATTAAATCCCCTACTCACCATAAGATATACTAAGCCCGTAATTTCTAAATATAAATTTAAGAGAAAGTTCAAGGTCACCT
Organism: Viscum album; assembly: GCA_963277665.1. Classification (NCBI taxonomy): domain Eukaryota; kingdom Viridiplantae; phylum Streptophyta; class Magnoliopsida; order Santalales; family Viscaceae; genus Viscum; species Viscum album. The sequence goes on from OY728164.1 coordinate 1,417,605,709, forward strand.
AGATAGTATAACTTAATCCCTATACTTTTCTTCTTAATCTATCTCTTTCAAAACAATCCAAACCATAATAAAAATAAAAACTCCATAAAATAAGTACATTTAAGTGTATTCATATTAATATAAAAATAATTTTTTATTTATTATCTTCCATTAATAAAAATAAAATAAATCTATGGTGCATTAGTGAATACTGCAACCTCTACAAAGTGACTTGTTTTGTTTTTCACCACCCCTCACCTCACATGTTATAAGGATGAAATTAAATTATAAATTTTTAATATATATTATAAATATTAAATTTAAGAGACTATTTATGATCCACACACATTGAATCTCATTCATCGTGATTTGAAATTGTTAACTGCGTGTTATGCGAAGTACCATCTCAATTAAGTAGTGTATCTCATTATTTATGCAGTTCCTTATTATTGTCCAAAATAGAATCAAATATTATTCCACATGATAAAATATATATGTTATATAATGTTTATGATTTAATAATTATATTATTCAAAATAATCATCCATTGATTATTGTATGTTCATTTTTGGGTCTGTATAACCACTTATTTGAACAGTGATGTAAAAAGGTATAATTGATGATTATTAAAGCATAAAAAATATTACTATTTTTAGTAAAAAATGATTTTTTAATATTTGGTTCAACAATTTTATACTAATTATATATCATATTATTAAAACATCATGTTTAATATCCAAATTTCTGAAATTAGCCAACATCAATTATACTTTCATGTAATATCACAAAAATATTTATGAAATGATAAAATAGATTTATAAATTAATATAAATTATCTATTATTTTATGATAAATGATCTATAAATATTGAACATGGAAGAAAATATTGGTTTTTTTAAATCAACATAATAAATAATGAAACAAAAATGTAAATTTACTTACCCAAAATTATAATAATATTCTATAACTAACTAATTTATACATAAGAAGGATCTGTAGTATATTATATATAAGATAATATTAATAAATAAGTTTTTGAAATTGATTATGAAAAAAATTCACCATACAATAGATTATGGAATAATAAATAATGTGGGGTAATATGGAAAGTAATTCTTTTCTCATTTTTTCCTTAAAAATTAATTCTTATTATACACCATTTTTTCAATGGGATAATGTGGAAACTATGCCATTAATATTTTTAAAAATGATCAAATTATATGTGATTATATTTTATGTTATATTATATGTTTTTTAATTTTGTTGAATAAAAATTAAAAAAATATTTATGGGTTGTTCATTATTAATTTTCCTTCTATTAAGTTAAATACATTCTTATTAAACTATATTGTTCCATGATTGATTTATTACATATAATGATAATTTTTTATTGTATTTCCTCTTGATTTTATTGGTTTATGAAATTATTCCTTATAACCTCATTATAAAATAATTCATACATCAATGATTATGTTAACTAAAATGGGTTTTATTTCTATTAATTTATATTTCTTAAAACTATCTTTATTTTATGAGACAATTAAATTATTTATAGTGTATATAATAAATATTTATATATTATATCATAAATAATATTTCATTCACAATATTCTAGTTTTAGTTTTAGTCCCATTCCCCTATAAGGTTTTTCATTTAAATTTTACTTATGTGGTAAGATTTATATTCCCTACATCATTATCAAATCTAGTACCCTCAAATTAAATGACCCATGTAGGGCATATTTATAGTTATTATTTACAATATCAAAATCATTTTATTCCCCAAATTTTATCCTTTTTTATAATTGTTTTACCTTTACCTTGTTTAAAATTATTTTTATATATTTATGTAAAACAATGTGTCTTTCAAAATAAATATTTTAAAAATATAAAAAATTGAATCATTATTATATGGAATTTTAATCCTCTACTCTAAATTTTGTGGATATCATAAAAAATATTTAGAATATTGAAGAAAGTCATTTTTAACTACCTATAATTTCATTTCAATTTTTTTATATATAATCAGTTTAATGTCTTCAATATAGTTCATTTAAGACAAAAATAATCAATTATAAAATTTCCATATGAATATATATTTTCATTTTATTTTTAATTTTATAAATAATATTATATCTATGATTTTAGGATTCCTTAATGAAATTATTTTTCTCCTACATTTATAAAATATTTCATCTATAATATTTTTAAAAGTACGAGAATATATCTTATATCCAAAGTGATATTAATAAAAAATTAAAAAAATTATTTCTATCTAATTCATTTCTCCTAGATATATTTTCTCATTGATCAAGTATATTCGTCAGATGATACCATCCACATTATTTCCCTTGATGGATTATGAAATTGTCTTTTCTATCCAAGGAGTGATCCATCATTTCATTTATCTTGCATATCCATCCTATGTAAATAGAAAAAAATATATTCTTATGAATTTACATTGTGAAGAATTTATTTCATTTTCATATATTGAGGGGTTTTCACCTTGATTCAATACATAAATTGTTTAGTAAAAAATTTAGTTTACCATATATCATCTACTTATAATGTATATATACTATATGCTATATTTTTTTCATATCAAGTTTATTTACATAAATATTTATTAAATATCTTTGGAAGCTATGATATTTTCCAAAGGTATATCATGTTATTATTATTAATGGAATTATAATGATTTTCATTATGTGGTTCTTTTTGAAATGGATAGAAACACCATTTTATTTACTTTTGTTTTCATTATTTTATGATGTTTAATTTTATTTTATATATATATATATATATGTATGATAAGTATGGTATTATACCCCCAAAATTTTATTAGTTTAATATGATATATCCTGTTTTAGTAAGGGATAAAAATTCTGAGTTTTTTCACATATGTAGGGGAATATTGACTTTTCTCTATTTTTTAGGCATGGATAATGATTTTGTTCACACAAGTGTGGCAATAATTTTTTTATTATAGTTTTTTAGTTTTCTTATGAGTTTTTATATTGTATATATGTTTTTTATGTTTCACTCCCTTTATAAGTTTTCTTTCTTTTCAAGCTATGTTGCATTAAATTATTATGACTATTTTATATAATATTCCACACGTTTAAATTAGTATATAACTTATTCCCTAATATATTATATATTATTTGTTGGGTATAAAGATCTTATACAAATTGGTTATACAGGAATTTTTATATTTCTCTCACTTATGATATTTTATTCTTATCACTTTTATTTACCCTTACCATGCATCTATGATCATAAAATTTTCATCCTAATATATATACAATTTATACAATAATTTAATATGTATAATGTTCGTAGAATATTATTATCATCAGATAAACATGTGGGAAATTTTTATAAATTTTTATCAATATAAAATATGTTTAAATAGTTTGTAAAATTTACATTAATTTAAAAAGACATGATTTTTTAGTTAATGTTTTCTCATATTATATTAAACTCTAAATCTAATTTATTATGGGATTATATTAGATGTAAATATTTTTTTAATGTTATTAAATTTAGATAGTCATTTTTATGTGTAATTACAATATAACATAACCAACAACCTCTAAAATAATATCAATTCAATGTGTAATGTTCTTGATGATGTGAAAAATAAATAAATTTTTGACATAAAAAACATCATCAATCCTCTAGTTTCATGGTGATACCCAATATAAACTATAACATCTTTGACCAATCTTTTATGTATTTTTCCATTGAATACTATATGATCACAAAAAACACAAGCGTTTGTACCTAAGGTAATCCATACATTTTTTCCTAACAATTATAAATGGGGGTGCACTGAATAATTCTTAGATTTCCATCATAATGATTCTAGAAGGGATGACCCATGACTCTATAAATATTGTTTCATAATACGTCAATGGGGTGATTACTCAAGTAACTATAAACCATGTTTCATATTGAGCCTTGGGGGGATGCCACCAAGTCACTCCAAATTGATTTTTTAAATGATTCCAAGGGGTCTTTCCCAAGGCACTCCACAATATGGTTTAAAATAATGAAAAGGGGGGCTACCCCATCGTATTAAAAACCATGTTACATAGTTAACCTCATACAAAAAAAATTCTAGTCAATTTAATCTATACCAACAAGACTAAGTATATAACCATGCAACTAGGCACTACTGTTCAACTCATGACTCCCCTATCACGTTCAAAAGATCACTACATTGTGTAAGTCACTACTACGACCACCCCATTATGTACCCAATTTATGTCCCAATTTATAGGAACCTCTAGTAGTAGTTAAATATTATTCGACTCACCAATAGAATTTTATTGGACAATTGAGGGGTTTATTATCATGATATTGGGTCATCCAATGTATAATTATTCATTTTAGGGTGGTGTAAAATATTTTAGTGTGACTTCACATAATGAATATAAAGATAATAGTTAGGATAATGAGGTACATCATCACGACCACCAACATTATGTTTATATAAATATGAACATCAATGATCTTTCAATTATTTTATTCTCAAATGGCATTACAGGGATTAGAAGGAAAAATCCCTCAGAAAAGAGAACACCAGTGAGAGAACACTAGATAGATAAATATTTAATGAAAGGAAAGGAATAAACTCATAGATATAAAACAAAATTTAAAATTCAATTAATTCTTATAAAATCAATAAATGGATTAAGTGATATAGAATGAACCAATTTAGGGATGGAGGTAAATGAAACTAGGTCAAGAAATGGGATGAATATAACTCCAAATAGTCCTTAATTTAACTGGGGGGATGGAATTTAACCCATTTTAAAATAGTGTCAATGTATCAACATATACAACTGTAATTCATGGAGATCACCACAGTATTTTATGGAATTCCTTTGGTAGAATATCCTCAGTATGGTCTTCCCCACATTATAAGAAACACATTATGAAATTCCTCGGTGTGGGAATTTCTCCAACCTCATTTCTAACCATTAAAAATATAAGAAAAAAATGAAAAACTAGTAGGGATCATAGAGGTCCCATCACACATATCACACCTTATACCTCTACCAACCATCACTCCACCATGGGTGGCCAGAACAACCAGTGGAACCTGAATGTGAGGTTTATATTTTTCATTTATCATAGTTGAACCTCCACAAGCCTATCGTTACCAATCATAATGGGGCCCATGACACCACTCCCCAAGCTCACCTCAAATATTCATAGGGATGGATACTTGAAATTTTTTGACTTATCACTAAAATGGGAGTGCATATCCAAAATTACAAATACAAAAAAACACATCTCTATTCCCACAAAATGATGAAATATAAAAAAAGATAAACTATGATGTATAAATTTAAATCCACCCCATGTAGAGTACCACAATAAGAAATGGAATGTAAAAAAGACCAAATTCAAGACCACCATAAAGAGTCTAAAAATAGGTCTAACCTAAATGTAAAGGTGGTGACTAATGTTAAGGTAACCACATGAACACACCTCAGTTTATCCAACTCATTAAGAACCTCCTATTATATTTCCCTTGAGTATTATATAAAAAGATCAATCATTTACACAAGATACATTACGTGTGGTCATGGACCATATAGGGGTGAGTATAGTAATAAACAGTAAGACACCCAAAAAAAGAATATTTCAACATGAATATCAATCGTCTAAAAAAGGTATATGTCTAAAAAATATATAACAAGATAATCTATATTTACTCAATAAAGTCATAGAGATTTAATTTAAACTCACATAAAAAATACCAACCATGTAATCATTCTCAAAGGTTCCACATAGCACTTGTCAATGAGAAAAAACTCCATGAGTCAATGAGGGTGTCTTTGTGAGGGATCATGCGCATCAGATCATGTTGTAAAAGGTATAATTAAGAAGACTGAAGTGAACAATACAAGAATGAGTATCACTACTATGGCCAAGAGATATAATAATAAATCAATATGTAATATCCCATTATGTATAGGATCATCTCTTATGTTGTGTTGAACATGATGATACCAATAACTACACTGATGGAAAGATAATGATAGATGATCTCACTACAGGCCTCACTGATGGATTCCAACTACACTCTCTTAGAAGTACCACTGAAGGGATCACAATCTTATTATTTGGACATGATTTTATACAAGACCTCAGGGAATGGATCAATAAAAACCATACTAACAAAACATTCCACAATAAAGAGGAAAAATGATCTATGAAAAATTTGAAAAAGTACACAGTGTTCACTGGTAGAATAAGTGATGTACCTTCAGAAATATTTCCTTCCCATTTATCACATACTATGCATATTTCCATGAAAAAGTACATGTAATGTCCTTATCTGTGTACTTCATCACATGTCTATGTACCCAGATCATCCCATGTATACCAGGCTAGACTATTCCCATGCAGGTGTACATATAGTTTGTGTGGTTGTTTGCAATGGGATGTGTCTTTTTACCCTATGTGTTACACACAATGTTCGCCTTGTTTTGGAATACACATTGTGATGGGGTCACATATCTTGTGATATTTAACTAATAATGGGAAACCTAGCACAACATCAGCGATACCCAAAGTGATGTAATCCTAGATTACCTTCAATGTGATAAAATATTTTCCAAATATATTGATATGGATCCCATGACTTATCCTTATCCTCTATACATTGTTCCTTCCACCAATCTTGTTTAAAAATATGAATATGTGGTCAGCTAACAATTTATACCACTAATCAATGGGTTCTGGCCCTCGAAACTATTAGGAAGATTAGATCATTAATAATGCATCATCACATGATGAAGAACATGATATTAGGAATCCCAAATCAGTCTTATCATTTTTCTCTATGAATTATCATAAAATAACCACATCATAACCAAGATAAACATATGAAATTGAACCATTATACCATGAATTTAGTGTATAACGTTTGATTTACCAAAATTTCATGAAACATGGGCCAAATGGTTTTCCTAAAATGAATGAATAAATCTATAAGAAAAGAAAAATCTCATGAATATGGAATTATCCATATCCAATATGTTTTTTGGCCTCATTTTTTCCCTTTGGAAAGATTAATGAAGAGATAACTAAGTAATCACAGTGTATTTCACCAAATTTCCAAACAAATATAACACATACCTGCAATACACACAATATATAAATCATTTATTTAGATGATTGATTTGTGTTCATAACAAGAATCATAAAAAAAGTATAATTCCAAAAAAAACATTCATCCTTGACATGGATTGATTTCTAATGAATAATGAAACTACGTCATTTTCATTAGAGATATCCTTATATTCCATTCAACATCGGCTGCTTTTTTCATTTCAGTTGTAAATCGACAATTGTTAATCTTCAAATAACTCTCCAATGGTTATATGTATCTCTATGGTTTATTAGAAAAAAATAATAATCCAATAAAACAATATATTTATAGAGATATTTATTAAGATGGATAATTAAAATAAATAATTTTTTCTTTATTTTAATTTAAAATTTCTGCCCATGATTATTCCATAACCCAAATTCCTATAGAGGTCCAAGGTTATATTAGAACTTCGGTAAAACACTCAATTTGGAAACAACATCTCCATTATATCTACGATATGTGACTCCATTTAAATATTATTCCAATTTTTATGGAAAACTATTCATTGCATATAATTAACATATTTAATATATTCAAATAATTTATTCTGGAAAAACCAATCCCCAAAAGGACACTCTATCTCAATTTTGGGTCTCATAATTAAAATCTATAATATATAGAATATTACATAAATATCATACCAACTACATTCTCTAATACATGGCAATTTACTTCTTGAAAAGATTAAAAAATTACAAAAACAATTTGGGTACTAATCATTCATCTGGGTATCCTTCTTCTAGGTGCTCTGCTAAAGATTCATGAGCTGCCATCGAACACTAAAGATCTATTACTGCTAATCCTCTATCTCTGCTGATTACACCGCCATGTTAGATCCATCCTCAATGTCCTGATATCCCTAGTCAATAAAATTTGATTGATTAGGAATGCACGTCTTCAAATGAGACACAAAGAAGTTTTTCTGTACCATGTCCAACTTTGCTGGTATACCAAGTGGTACACCACCATTCCAATTCTAGGCAGCATCTAGAAAGGGATGATGAATCTCAATGAAAAAAAGTTTCCATGGACAAATATATGCATTACACATCAAGGTGAAACCCATAGAAAAATGTTGTCGCCATCCTCACACACTAAATTCCTTTTTCTTCGGTCTACATAAGACTTATGAGGTCTCTGTGTAGTCCTCATCCACTATTGGATTATCTACAATTTTTCTATAGTGTCTCCCACTAACTCTAATCCCAATAGAGACAACTTTAATTGGGTGGTCCTACATATTGGTGACCTACAATATTTTACCCTAAAGGCCTTTAATTGTTCCATATTCATAGTGTAATGTTTTCTATTTTTTGTATGTAAACACTATTTAAGGTAGGTTATTCTACCAATCCTGAAAAAAATTCCAACATACATGATCACAACATTTCCCCTATAACTTAAATTATCTACTCATCTTTCCCATCATTCATGTGGTGAAAATCCATACTCAAATAGATCTATGACCCAAAATCCTACTATGATCACTTCCATAATTGAAATGTCAAGAAAGAATCATGGTTAGAAATAATCATTTACAAAATTCCATGGATTCAGACTATCTTATTCCCATTGAGGCATCCCAATTTATCTGATGAATTTTAGTAACGAATTTCTATGTATAGGGATTACTTGGTGAGTCAGTCGATGATCACCCAAATGAAAATGTTTTCCCTAAATTTACGTGGTATCATCATAAAAAATTAAATTGGTATATCACCCACCATCCACTCAATCAACTCATGGGATTGAGAAAAACCCACTTGGACATGGTTCTCAACTTTTACTTACTGATATATAAGGAATTGCAAGACGAGGTCTGCAACTCCAAAATTTATCCATGACCACCAAAACAAATTTTAGATGTCATAGTACATATTTTTCAATCCTGGATGTAACACCAATTGATATATAAGAATATTTCAGAGAGTCTCCTCCCACAACTTCACTGGTACTGTAGTGAATCCTCTAAAAATAATGACATGATCCCCTCCATAAAATCCATCAAGACTATGTCTATTGAATATTCGAGTATGTAGGGTCTCATAATAGGAATCCCAAATCTATGCTGCAATGGTTATATATTGAAGTGGAGGGGTATCAACCATCGACTGGAGGTAAGATCCTCAATATCTATCCATAAAGAATATTACCAATGGGGTTGACTTCTCTAAATCATCATTTTGAAATAAAAAACAAGATATCCTATTGGGAGCATTTTCTAACTTGTCCCCTTCCCAGTATTACTGAAAATGTCAATGTCATAATCTTTGTAGAACTCTAGTTGTCACTTCTATATCATCTTATGATCATTTGAAGAAAATATATACATCATACTATTGTGGTAAAAATATATATTAGTTTTAAAATGTTGGGACTGAAGCCACAATTTATTATTTAAAGCAATGACCTCATTAGACTAGGTAGAGGGTGACCCATTACATAACCCGAAGGCCCAAGGAGAAGTGGCCTACATATAGGGCTAGAAAGCCCATTTTTGGCCCAAAGGACCCCTCAGTGAACAGTACTGCTACAATACCCGCACTGCTCCAGTACCGCCTCCACTACAGTACCTACAAACAGTTCCTCCACCGCTCCAGTGTTGCTGCTGCTACAGTCCACCACAGCTATAGTGACTGCTATAGTGCTGCTACAGTGCCCTGCTACAGTAATCGGGAATTCTCCCCTACCCAGATTTGATCCCGGGTCTTTTGGATGCCAAGCAGGAGCCTAAACCACTAGGTTACAGGCTCGTTGATTGTGGTAAAAATATATGATAAACCACTTACCTTTAATATTGTGTCTCCCCATCTTCAATGTGAATACTTTCATTATTAGCTCAATATAATGATATTTTTAGGTCACCACATGTGGTATCAAATAATGTGAACCATAAGAAATCACTTCCTTCTTCTACATTAAAACAAATCTAATATCAGTTCTTGATGCCTCATAGAAATATACATAACTGAAACCCACTTCTCACAAGTAGAATATGGGAGATATTTTCAATACCATCCTCAACTATTACAAAGACTACCTGATCATCTCTGTACACACAAAATTCTTCCCCTTTTGAGTCAATGATGTCATGGTAGTTGAGATGTATGATAAATTAGTTATAATGTTTTGATAGTATCCCTCCAACCTATGGAATACTTACACATCAATCACACTCTTGGGATGTTCCCAAACTAACTCTATCACAACATTCACCAAGTCCACATTCAACCCATTTTTTATGATTAAATTGTAAAAAACATTGAACACCTAAAACCTGAACTGGAAATTCGAGAGATTCACATAATATTGGTTATCTCTATGTACATTGAAAACCTTATTTAATAATCATGTGTTCTCTTTATTGGTCATTTAGATCACTAAGATATTGTTGATAAAGAAAATCATGATATATTCAATGATGTCTAGAAGGATCGAGTTCCGGAGTCCCATGAACATTGTAATGGTGTTCTTCATGGAAATGGACATCACCATGTACTTGTTGTTACTATAACAAATATCTTCTTTAATATATACTATGACCATACTAGATTTTTGTGATAGCCTAATTTTAGGATATTCATTAATACCATTTTCCCCTCTCAAATGATCAAATAGATCATCAATACTTAATATAATATACGAGTTCCTTACACTTAAAAAATCATAGAAATGAGAATCCAAACATATCCTCACTCTCATTTATACCTTCTTAGAATAGATTACTAGTTATTTCAATTATTAAACAATTATTCTAACAAATCTCTTCTTCTAAAAGTCTTTAACTCCACCAGAAACTCATGAAGCTTAGTGGGGTTCATCTAATATAATGATTAATATATTACATTCATACATGGGTATAGATCAATGTTGAATTATATCTCTCAAAGGGGAGGTAAAAAGGGAATGTCCTCAAGAAATATATCCTAATACTTCACAAACACTACAATAAAATAGAAGCTCATAACATCCAATTCACCATGGGTCATTCTAGACAGCTCATCAGTAATCAGCTACACCAACATATGCATGAGTCTATCATATAAATCATGGGTTTCTATTTCACTAAGAATGGAAATATTAATCTAATCAATGTAGAAACGTCAAATAATTTATCTGAAAGAATATAACTATGAATGAAACATGGATAACAAGTACATACCTATAATGAAATCATAAGGCCTCGTCTCTACTATAATGATATCAAAATAGAAAATATCACCTCCAAGAGTTAGGTCACTCTATCGAAAGAAGTATGTGATTTATAAGTCATCTTTAAGAGGAGTATCTAAACTTAAGGTCCCAACGAAGTGAAAAATCAAAATACGTATGTCTCCAACTATATAAGTGTCAAAAAAGTAAGGACTAGAAACTATATATATTAGTACTGGAACTAATGTCAAAAAGCCACATATTCTACCTCATATCTTCCCCCGATCATATGCGACATAATCTTTCAAAGCCTAATGTTACCCCACCTATATCCTCTATCTCCCAAAATCTAGTGTGGAACACCTAAGGGTGGAGGTGGTAACCAATCAAATCATCTACCACACATAGGTTCCCTCACTTATACTCTTCCACATCTGCTACCCTAAAAACCAATCTGTTTCTTCTCTTGCCTCTACCTTAGTATCCAATACACTATTTACCTATCATCTATTTGTTGATCTACAAAATAAAATGAAATATGTCCCTTCTAGTCCCGTGATTTTTACCTCCTCTCCTAGGTATAACTAGACCCATCCAATTATCCCTTAACTGTAGACCATTTATCATGGGACCTCCTCCAGAAATGCCTGACATTTTTAGGTCCCTAAGACTGATGATAACACTCTACTACTGAAGTCTCTTCTCCTCTGTTCTAACAACTGATAAGAATATATCCATCGTTTCTCCTTTAGGAAAATATGAACTGCCAATTCTCAACCAATTTACCCATCATGGGTAAAAAACATAGAGGTACAATGATGGATAAATCGTCTGTAAGTAGTCCTAACATGAAGGATTGATCCCAAGTGAACTTCTCATATAGAATATACATCGAGTACTTGGAGGGGTTTTTCATTATTGATGAATAGTCACCTAATATCATAATTTTATAATGATGGTTTAGAACTCGTGGATACATAAAACCCCTAATATTTCTACTAGGAATTCCTCTCTGAAATGGAGTTAGAACTCTAACTATGAAAGAGTCGTGTCACCATACAGATGGGTCACTAAACCCCAACATTATCTTATATTGATTTGAAGAATTCTCACTTATAGGTTCATAATTAGGTCTTATGTTATTCTGAAAATATATAAAAATCACTTCTCTACCTCAATATTGTCATTAGATACTTGTGGTTAGGGATATCCGAAAAACCTAAGGGGTCATTATCATTGAAACTCACAATGCATGTTTAGAATGTGCATGTAATCATCTTTTTCTGTGGGTACCATCAAATGACCAATAGTTTGAGGTATAACTGGTTCACCACCTAGAGGTAACACCTCCGAAAGATGCCCATGTATTGATGCCTCTTCACTGAGGGGATCATCGTTGTGATCCTGATGAAGAACCCTTATTTGAATATGTCATAGAGGAATCCAAAAATTTAAAAGATACAACATGGTCAATGAGTATATCAAGAGAGGGGAATCAGTAAAGAAATGTAAAACAAAAATCATTCCGATAATTTTCATGTAACATTTTTTCCTACGGCTAGTTTCCTCATGCACAAAATCCAAATGCAAGAGATCAGAGTCCAGGTGTAAGGATACATCAGCTACTATTAGGGATGAGGAATAGTTTTAATTATTCATATTACTTATATTAGATGAATTGTCTGAATGTACATATACACATGTACACAAATCTTGGAATATAAAATGTTATAATTTAAAACATCATATGAACTATGAATGAATAAATCTAAATACAGAAACCAGAGTATGGCAATAAGGAATGGAATGTAAATTGGGAAAAACTAAATTCCATCCAAAAAGAGTCTAAAAACATGTCAGACTTGAAAGTAAAGCCGAGGACTATAGTTAATGTAACCAAATGAAGACACCTCTATCTATCTAGCTTAATAATATTTAATATATCATATTCCATCTTGGACTCTATGAAATGGTCGATCATCAGCACTAGAAAAAACATATGCGAGAAAATTCCATATAGTGTTAGTATAATAATACCCAATAGGGCACCAAAAATCACTAAATATATAACAATAATAAAAAATTTGAGCTTAACATAGGTATATTTCTACATAAATAATAATAATAATATATAGATATACTCAGTAATGACACATAGTCTTAAATTAAATTTATAATCATAAAAAAATACATGGAATTATTATCAAATGTTCTACATATTATTGTCTAGGATAACACACTCCACGAGTCATTGATGACTTTTATTCATGGTATTATGCCAATCAGATGTCACCCTAAGAAGTACTGCTGGAAGTCTGAAGAGAACGATACACAGATGAGGATCAAAACTATGCCCATATGGTATAAGAATTACTAAATCTAGAATAACCCATTAAGTAGATGATTAAACCCCACATGTCATTGGTCACAATTACAACAAAAACACCACCTAGAGAAATATGATGATAGAGGATCTCACTACTAACCTGATAGAAGGATTCCAAAAACTCGATCAAATAGGTCCGAATGAAAAGATCATATTTCTATGTGAATGTCATGAATATATAGTAACCCATAGAGAATAGATCATGGGAGAAAACCCTAATGTAAATTGTCTAAAATGAAGAGGGTAAGGGATCCAATCTATCTATTAAAAGGTTCACAATTTTTACTTGTAGTACATGCCATTTTCCTTTAGCACTAGGTACTGCCTATGTATCATGACCTATTATCATGTCCATGAGAAAGTATATAGTGTGTCATTACACATGTATTTATTCATGTATACACTTACATAACTCGTCCCATGAACACCTGGCCTAACAATGTCTATGTAAGCGTACACGATTTGTTCGTGGTTGTGTACACCTTGTCATATATGTGTACCCTATATGGTATACACTGATATGAATAAGTTTATTCGCACAATTTTTGATATTTAACATATCTTGGAGGACCCATAACAAAAATATTGGTCCGAAATGATGTTTAATCTTTGATTAAATTTTGTGTGTTATAGGATATTCAAGAAATATAGAACTAGATCCTAGGAATTATCCCACTCTTACAACCATAAATCTGTCTATGCACCATGATTGAAAATGAGAATATGTGGTCGAAAAACCCTTGCAGGAATCAATCACCAGGTTCCTAAGCCCAAAACCATTGGTAAAATTCCATCATACATTATACATATCTACATGACAAAAAAAAAATTGATTATCACCAATTATTCTTATTTAATACTTATTCGATAGTTTCAAAATCATAAATACTAGTATTTATCAGACGGTGGACCAATATATTTTCCCATGGTAAATGAATAAATGGGTAAGATATTAATAATCATTGTCACTTGAAATTAACATCAACCAATATTTGTGTAGGACTCAACTATTTTCCATTAGAATGATAAACAAAGAGATAAATAAATAATCACAAACCATTTCCCAAAATTTATAGATAAATATTACCCCTACGATCAATACACATGATCCATGAATCAATTCGTTAGATTAGTGATTCATATTCTTAATTGGAATAATAAAATATTTATAATTCTTGTTAAAAAAATCCTACCTTGATATGGATCGATCACTAAGGAAGAATGATGTTTCTTGATTATCATTCGGTGAGATCATTATAATTTATTGCACACAAGATATCGTTCTTTGATCTTATTGTCAACCACCAATAGAAGTTCCTCCAATGGCACTCTAATGATTCACTAGATGTCCATGTTTTAGTATATAAACCCAAGAATCCCCTATAACTATATATTAACATAATACATTATTTGGTTAGGAATTAAAATAAATAAATTTATTAATTTAATTTATTTTAAACACCCTTAAACAATTGCTCCCCAGCATGAACACCTGATGAATTTGATTTTTATTACAGCCATAAAGTGAAATTATTACACTGAGCTGAACTATTCCCTCTAATTTCTGATCTGGGCCTTAAGTTAAAATTTAATCCACTTTTTAGAAAAAATATTCAAATATTGATTTTATATCTTCAATATATTTCAAAAATTTATTCTGGTCATAATAAGCCTCAGAATCACATGTCCTCTTCAAGCCCAGTCTTGAAAATAGTCCATACATTATCGAAAAAAAGACATGGAAAATATGATTTTCTACAGAGCCCCATGACCACTCCCATAGAAAAAAGGTCACTATAGTCCAAATAATGACCATGTTGAGCACACCATAGTATTAGGGAAACAATAATGACTATCTTATCACCCCATACAACACATAATCCTCTTGATCCCACGTTTAATCACATTCTATCACCAAGAATGGATCTAGAAATTCTCGAAAACCACATAACCAAAAATATCACAAATAATTCATTTGAAAACAAAGGGTATCACATAAATATAAATTGTTGTGTACCTTAAAAAGATTCTAGTTTTCTACATGTAACTGCTTATTTTATAAGAAATTAATGATATTTTTTGGGCTTATGGTTTCACGAACATTATAATATTCGGATAATTATTTTAATATATGTATAATTTTAGTTATTATAAATTAATGAGGTAATATCATTGCCAAATTTGTCATCAAAAACAAAAAAAGGCATATGAAATAAAATTAGAACAATATAAATCATTATATAACATATATTCTAGTTATTATAATGATAATTAAATGATGTTCCTTGAATAGATAAACAAGAATCAATAATTCTATTGTGAAACTAGTAATGAACAAACTATCAAATCTAATAACATTTTATAATGAAAAAAATATAATTAATAAATATTTTTGAAATAAATTGTTACAAATTATTTTTAGAAAAGGTTATAGTTATGAATAGGTTTCTAAAATAGGTTATTAAGATAGTTTTTTATAAAGGAGTTTAGTGAACGTCTTTCTATGGGTATTAATGTTATTTGTGGTTCATCTCATTTTCCTTTCATTGAGATTTATTTTATTCTATCATCCAAAAAAATTATGGAGTTTTATAAAATTTAAAATGGATGTAAATGTTATGAATATTTTAATTTCATTCATGGAAATTGATTTTCAATTTCAAGAACTATCTTTTATGGGGGTTCTATTAAAATTTTTCTCAAGATCATATATTTTCTCTTAACTAATTTTTTTATCGAGTCATATGTGTACCTATTAAAGTAAGGTTTCACATGATTAATTTGTTTATTAAAGAATTTATAATAAATTTACTGCTTATTTTTTAAGGAATTGCATTGATATATATATATCATTATCAAATTATATGATTATATGAATAATTTTAATTCTCTCCAAATAGGATCTTCTTCATTCATACCCATATTCACTATATCGACAAATGTTATCCTACTATTATTTATAATTAAAATTATGTTATCAATATAATTATCTTACAAATTAAATTTACCTCTTCTAAAAGGATTATTCATAAGTACCTTTATTATGAGTATAAAAAAACCATGATTTTTATATGTATATTTTATTTCATTTTCGGTGAATATTCTAATAAAATATAAAAAATTAAAGACAAAACAAATAATGTCAAGCTTCATTGGAAACATGAAAATATAAAAAACTGGTTCATTAAAATTTCTTTTTAATATTTCAATTATTATTTAATAAGTAGAAGACTTATTTATATATCATACTCAATACTTATCTTCACAACCTAGAAAAAACACAAGAAAATAGTGATATAAAATCTTCTGTGAGAATAAATGATAGATATATCAATTATAATAAGAGCATGAGGGGATATGAACAAGATCATAACATTTTAAAATTATAAAAATAATATCAAATATCATAGTCATTCATCAAGGAATAAATCTTATTAGTTCATAAGTCATGATTCATAAATGTTGATGATCCATGAAAGATTAACATTGGCATAAAACCATGAATTATTGGAAAAAAATAAGAATAAAAAATAATTTCATTATAATTCAAGGATATTTTCCAAGACTATAAAATTGTAATGGGTTACTCCCCCAAACCATCATAGTATTCAAGGTTCCTTCTCAAGACTATAATTGTTGATTGATTCCCCTACTGAACCAAGTTCACTCTCTATTCTATTCGTAAATAATTCATGAGATATAGATTAATACAAAAAGCATTAAAGGAGGGTATAGATACCCACCATCGCATCATTGAATCCATACATATGTGTTCTATATAAACAAAAAATATTCATCTTATCATAACCAACTGATAAGAATAGGTCACATAAACATTTCATGGTAACATTACCCATGGAAGGGGGGCATCTTTCATAAATATTATACCATCATAAATATAAAACAACCAGATAAAGAGTGAGGATTGTATTCTTGGATCATATTCCAAGTAAACAATAATTAATGTAAATTTTTATATTATATGGAAAATTATTTTAAAAGATAACATGAAATAATTAATGAGGAAAATATCCTCTCAATTATGAAATAATTTATTTTAAAAACCACAAAATTTTAAAGGAAACAACTTTATTTAAAACAAATATAAATATATTGTAAGTTAATATTCAATTAATTAATGAATCATTATAGTGATAAAATAATATAATTATTTTTAAGTTAAAAAATCATTCCTTTTGTATTTATTTCTCAAATGTCACAAAAAACCTAGTTTAGAAAAAAAATTAATATATTACAATAAATTTTTTTAACAATGATGAAAATTATTTAAAATGAATGTAGGGGAAAATAAAAAAAATGATTTTTTTAAATCATAGTAATGGATTAAGAGAATTACCAAGTGGATACTTAAACAAAAACAATCTCAAATAAGGATGAGAATGTGAAATAAACCCTTATCTAATTTATCAGCATTCATCATTCAAATTGAAACCTCATTTATAATTAATATAGGCATATTATACGTTTATTCTATGAAAATATGCCTATAACACCATATATGATATATTTATAATTTATTATCCCATGTTTGTTAATAATTTACTATTAGAATCACTTTTTAAGGTGGTAACTATGTTGTTTTATAAGATTTATTCAGTTCAGTAATTTTGGTCTGTATACTTTGATCATAGACATATTATTTTCATAATTTTAATCATGGTATAAAAATCATACGTATTCATTATATTCATATTTATAATCATTCGTTGAAATAAGGGACATATAATTATTTACACAATTGTGGGAGACTATAGGCCATACATACGTATGAATTTTGTTTCCATTTTTTGAATGGAGTGATAGAAAGGTAAATAATAAGTAAAATAGTAATAAATTATTATTATATAAAATATATAATATATGTTCATTAAATTAGTCCATATTAAAATATATGTTAAATAAAAATGAAAAACGAATCACATCACATCGTAGATATGATATTTCATACGTGTACAAGATAAAAGTTATTATTTCCAAAAAATTAAATGATAATAAAATAGTTATGATATAATTATTCTAGAAGTATAGTTATTTCCTAAAAATATATTAAAATATTGAAACTATCATAATACCCATGCATAAAATATGGTGATGAAAAATGAATTGTATTGCTACATATAAATGGTAACTCTTTGTACAAGAGTGATAGTTTCACTTCTTGTTTGATTGGTAAGAGGGTGTATAATGGGTTTTTTAAATCATAATAAAATTTCAGTATTTTGAGATACAAAATTTCTTATTTTACTATAAATATCATAGATTTATTTAGCAACTTCTTGAAAAGCCTTGCCACTATGATGGTAGCCAGACCGGTGGGTCACATGGCCACAATTGCATCTCCACTTATTCCAAAGTATAGTGAATTGAAGTAAAGTTATCAAAAAGAGATAGTTGTGAGAATATACACTTATATAATAGTATAATATTGTTATAAATTAATAAATAATTATGAATAGTGGAAATATATATAAAGAGTTGAAAATGCAGTAGAAGAACGATATCACAATTGAATTTAAAAGTTTCCAACACCAATTTATTCAATGCATGCATGCATGTCATAGTTATGGTATATAAGATAATCTACTATCAATAAAAAATTATCTACAATATATAACAAATAAAATAAAATATACAAATTCCCCATGGGTGATCTCCATGGGAATCCTGAGCTCCATATCAGTCCTTTTATCCTAACACCGATGTACAAGTCGATAGTTAAAATGAAATCAACCATGGTATGATGTCTTATGAACAAGAACGTCTACTTGGGTACCCCTATGCAATGGTGGCCACATAAGGGTGTCAGACATAAATATAAAAAATGTCTTTAACAAAAAAAATATTTCTCAATCCATACAGTTAATTATAAATTAAATAGTGTACATGAGTAGGAAGGGATGTAACGAAATACTGAATATTCAAATAACCTCCCACTTAGGATCATAAAGTTCACCTAGAGAGTCTACCTACTTCAACTGAAGGAAGGTATGTCAGATCATGTACCATTATATATATATATATATATAATTATTATATATATAGTTATATTTTGGGAAATATATGTACATAACCACCGTAATCAAATTCCAGGAGAATCTGTCACGATCTACCCCATAACCCAATTCCAAGACAATCATAGTCTCCTAGTATGCATGAACTAGAATGATCAGGATGTACCCACTATCATGAATCCCTTGGGGAGATCTCATTTTCTATCCTCTAGGACTTGTTTATAATAGGTCCAAGACATACCCAAAGGCATCTATCATTAGGGGATCTCTCATTGTCTTTCCCCTAGATCCAACTACCTATATAGAGTAATCATTTTGGATTTATATATTTCATGATGAATTAACCCCTAATTCATTTCAGTAGCTGCTTTCATTTAAAATAAATTTAAAAATTATAATATAATGTATAAGTTAGTACTTCTTCTGTGCTATAATATCTATACCATATTCATATTCTAATACATAATGAAAATACTTTAAAATTCCACAAAAAATAATAACCTCTTATGAATTTATAATTGAAACATTTTAACTCATTTATGCGACCTCAATGGAAATCTTGTTGTTAGGCGAGCCTTCCTCTAATGGGTTATATCACTAAATTATCGTAAAAAGACAATTTGGTTTAAACAATACATGTTCCAAGTATGGTTACATGGTTATTTCATTTATAGGATGCCACTAACGCATTTAAGTTATCATATTCAATGGAAATCTCCTTTACCGATTTAAGAACTCAATTAAAACATTGAAATTAAATTTATAGAGACCAATGGTCAAATATCAAGGAAAAATCCTTAGAATAAACTAAAATGGAAACTTGGTAAATTCCATGTCTAAAGGGAAAAAAAACCCATTGGGTTTCTTGGGTTCATTGAAACAAGCATGACACACGGAATACATCACATAAATTACAATCCATTTATTTTATAAAATATGCCGAATTCATTAACATTCAATTTACTAAGGGAAAATCATAATGAAACACTAATAAATAAGCCAATAATTCATAAAAACATAATCCATACTTTTTATCTTGATGAAAGAACACCTCCATTGGAGTAGTTTTATTACACAATTAGTAAATTTTTATTTATACAATTAATTTATCATTTTTAACATTTCAATATTGAACATAATCAATTCTCATCTATGAGACCTTGAATCTAAAGATAATACATCATTAATTTAAAACTATGGATTATGTGATAAGTAATTTAATTAATGAATTCATAAAATGAACGGGAAAATTCAAGGGACCATACCTCAAGAAGTAGATACATATGAACACGTGGCACTTAAAAGATTTATTGGTGACCACTCGAAACTGATCCACACTTTCTTGCACATACCTATATATATATATCCCTTATCCTTGTTCATGTATTCCACTCACCTGGAGGGAATACATACATGGATAATATGTATATATATACCTATGTATAATAGTGTAGGCCACTAGAGAGTCACCAAACCTCTTCATATTATACAAGAGACTCAAAATCACATAAAGTCCCTAAAAACTATGTGAAACCATGTTGTGGGAAGAAAACCATACCATAAATGGATGTGGAAAACCAAATTGACCTGAAACATGTCAACATTAGCTCTAATTGTCAGAACGAAAAGGGTTCTTGAAAGACCCTTTATAGAAACTATCATCAAAGAAAAACAAAAAAACACATTAACCATTGACATAGAGTTTTAGAAAAAAAATAATATAGGGAATGATAGACTAAAATTAGGCATAAATTAAGATGAGAAGGGAGAATAAGGCTCGCCTTGAAGTATCATGTGAATAATTGGGAGAAATTTGACTGAAATTGTCAACATAGAGGGATCTGAGGGTTGTGCACCATGCATGGATCATATGGGAGCCCTCGTAGGGGTGTGCGTCATGATATGTAGGTGGGGGTAGTGTATAATATTTAAGACTTTAATTTTATTCTATTTTTCACTAATAAATTTAATTTTTGAAACAAGGTACCATGCATGGTTTTTTTTAATGTTTGAAAAATTGTGAGCTAGGTGTGCGCCTTCCACTGGGCAACTGGGGACCCCCATAGATTTTTTATCATAGGATTTTCTTAAACATGCACAAATTGTGTGGTAAATATTACTTATGAAATACCACATCCAAAAACATTGTGGGATAGGTTCATGTTTTGGAAAAATGTGTGAATCCCATGAAATAACATCTATTCCACTTCATAAGACTACATGGTTTCATATTTTGGGCTTTATAGTTTCAGACAAACCATGAACCCTTTATAGTTCATTCAAAACATGGTTTTTATGGGTCTGGTTCTCCTAAAACTCATTGAGACACTCTAAAAACATAGTGAGCCTTCTCTCAAGTCCAAAATCATCACATTTAAGCATTTGACCTCTCAAAATTTAGTTTTGATGCTTAGTTTTAAAAAATCTATCTAGAAAAGGAAAATGTTCAAAAACCATTTCAATTTTTCAATTCAAAACATGTATTGTTATAACCTTATCACCTTAGAACTTATCATCCCTATGAAGCCATTAAGAACTAAAAATAATCACCTGACCTACAAGGAACATCATGTTTCATTCAACGGTTGCATTGTGTTTCCAAATACCCATGGACCTCTAAGAATTATTTAAGGACACAAAACTTAATCAATCAACACCTGATAAAATACTCATTTTCCAAAAAAAAAACAGAGAAAAATATTACTCGATATCATTAACTATAGACAAGATCATTTCATTGTCGTATAAAATACTAGTCCCAAGGAACTTCCCACCTAAGGCGTTAATGTTAGAAAAAGGTAATTTCCATCCATGACATCTCCACCATTAGAATTCCCTTTCAAAATACTCTCCATGAATTTTAACGATCCTCCAAGGATGATTTTGAACATAAAAAATGGTTGATTCCTCATCAAACACACCTATATAGGTCATGATATATTTTAATGAATGGCCCAAGAAAACACATAACACGCTCATCTTCACCAGAAATCATTATTTAAAATGTTTCTTCACCAACTTTGTTCGCTGATCAATTGATACAACTAGTCGATCCATTTCCAACCATTCAAGAGGACACTCGGCATAGATATAAATATTTTTATAATAGATCTAAAATTACTTCTTCTAATGAACCTCACATTTATAACAAAAACATACACCAAATTCCACCCCAAATATTTGGTGATGTTTCGTGAGGAAACCATCACCTGGATATTTTAACTATCATGCAACCACATGAAAGAAGGTGAAATCCAGATCTAAGACTCTAGAATCATCAGCCTTTAGTAATAAATGTGTTCCCATCTACGATACTAGGGTAATGTAGGATTCAAATAACTGGAGTACAACTGAATATTTCAGGTAATTCACTATTCCATATTTACAATAAAGATGTTGGAAAAAAGTCGAAACTTCTTCATTAGAAAAATTATTAAACTCAGAGAGGCATCCTCTTAGTGGTAAAATTAGATAGAATGGATGGTGTAAACAAGTCCATATAGGGAGTTCCTACTTGGGAACTAGAGGTTCACTCAGAACAAACATGCCTCGATATGTACTATGCATCTAGTACGCAACATCGAAAGAGTCCTCTAAAACAAGCCCAAACACTTTTAATGATTTAACGTGGCATAAGACTGATACTCTCTTAGTGTATCAAGGATGATGTAAAAATAGTGGAAATTCTCATCTCCACGAAGTTTCCACTGAAAGGATTTAATTGAATATCAATTTATTATACCTAATTACTATAATGGAGAATAGTTGAACTAAAACTATTGAACTTCAAGGAAGAAGATCAGCTTCACCTGCAAATACATCATTACAACAGATCACAATACTCTTCCAACTGAGGCATTCTGTGATCATTCATGATTACCCATTGAAGACTATCTAATACCAATGATGCATATCAAGGGTTTCATTATCTCACAAACACATCAACATTATTCTTCTGAGTAAGAACCAAAACAAAAAAAAACTTGTCATCCTAAATGGTCTTTATGTTAGACCGACCCTTCCCAAATGGTAGGTTGTGATTCTTCAACATGGAAGGAAACATTCACCATAATGGATGAGATTTTCCCCACCCAAGGAGTGTATTATACATCAAAAGTAAATGAAAGACTAGCCACTCCCCAAGGATCTATATAAAACCACATTAATTTATGAGATTTTTTTATTCTGAGCCACGGTCGTATATGTCACTGGATATAAGGAAATACAAACCAGACCGACTAATGTTTCAAAACACCTTAGTCTTTGAAATGTCTTCTCAAGAATTTAAATGAATAGATTCTTCAACAATTATATCTCTCTATATGGAGATTACATGAGACCATAGTCAATAGGACAAGAGGTTTATTATGGAGTCATATTTCTACATACAAACAATATCTTGGATAACACAATACCATGATTTACATCACTAAAGAAAAGAAAGGTTCAACATAACAAAAAAGGATCTGATCATGCATGAGGCATGTCTATCCAACTAAAACTGAATATTAATAGATGATCACTCCCATAACAAAGGTAAAAGATACAATGACCACCCATCTAAAAATGGTTTAATCGCAAATCTTACTGTCTTAAAATGGACAATGACACAAAATGTCAAGAATCTAACAACACTATCAAGGATATAATGTTTTAATAGTTCTATCTACTAGGGGAGAGCCCCTTACAAAAGAACAAGCATAATACCTATAACTAGTACACACACAGACAAATAGTCTACAGGATCGAGATTCGATTATCTAATCTATTGGTTAAATAAAAATAATGACTATAGAACAAACACACACTTTTCATCCAAGTAAAAACAAAGAGAAACATTAAATAATCTTAAATGAGGGTTTTAAATAGAGAAAACCAATATATGTTCCATTTCTGAGACCTTTATATGTAATCGAATTTAATCTTTAATCAACTAAAGAATTAATCAAAATATTAGGTACTCTTTTTCTCAAAAAAAACACAAGGTACCATGTTTCAACCAACACCCCAAGGGAAAAACAAGAATGTTTCAAAAAAAACACTTTAAAACAATTAGTTTTTGTGAACATCCCATCATATTTTGGCAATTCATCCTGAAATTTGTTTTAAAAAAATAAGACGACCAACATGGGTCCCTCTAAGCTATCCTGGGTCTTTAAGAAAGAAACCCAATAATAGTTTCTTAATTTTATAAATTCAAAAACTCTTATTGGGTAATCTCATAATAACATTCCCCAACTAACCCACTTGGGTCTAGTTACACATTTAGTAGTTAACTATTCCATTTTTGATCCCAATTAATCAAATTTTCATTTAATACCATCTCAATTCAAATTACAAGATTTTAGATTAAATATGGGATTTTATTTCCCAACTCATAAATAACACATTCACATCATGGATTTAAAATTAGCTCCCATTAATAATATAAAATTATTTGACCATAATATAACATGCTTGAAAACAACATTCCAAATGTATGGGTGGCCACCTACCAACTTATAAAGATCCCATGCAGTTTATAGTTTGGAATTTCTCTATATTTCGTAAAAATCAATTTATGTTATATTTAAATTTAGTAGCCCTTACACATTAATAAGGGTATTCAATATATATATGATCAATATGGTTTGAATATATGGTTTATCATCCTCCTGTTACAAGACACCCATACACCTCACAATCTAAAAGTTGTTCACATCCATTCACAACCCATATATTTTCTTCCCTTGAAACCAATTACATATTAGGAAAATATATCATGTTATCGTAAGAAGTAACAGAGAAATATAGGGTATCAAAAAAGTAGGATAAATAGTCATGCATCATGACATGTAAATTCTAAGCATGTTATATAAGTAATCATGGAAAAAATTACCTAATCATTCTATTAAACTATGAAAATAATAACACAAAAGGAAACACTCATACACAGATGGTAACCTACGAAAGGAACTACATGGAATGAAATATACATGACATATTAATTTTATATGTTCCTCATATGATTCATGCAATGCTTCATCCTCACTAAACTAGGCCAACAGTAAAAATAACTAAAATTCCATAAATAAAAAGTTAGGAAAAAATACACCAGTCACTTGATGTGAAACCAAATGAAACTATATTAACAAACTTCAAAATCATCAATTCCCATCCATGAACACTGGGTCATTTCTGATTCTTGGAGTGATCAGTCCCAAGTATGACTATTAACCAAGTTTAGAAAAATTATTAGTCTTCTTTTTACCTACCCAAAATAGTAATGCATAGAAGATCTTTATCTAACGATACCACTTTTTAATGTCCAAACCCTGATGAATAGTAATACTGTAGCTGAAACAACGGGTCACATGGCCTCAAGTGCCTATCTCAATACACCAAAGGTTTCTGAATAGTAGTAAGGTTCTTAGGAGGTGATAGTGGGGAGACTATACCCTCATATCAGAGTAGTAAAATGGTATTAGTGAATAAATTATAGTGAAAAACAAAAAAAGTATAAAAAAAATAAAAAATACATTTAATAACAATATAAAAATTTAATATAAATGTAGCCAACACTAGTTTATACAATGCATGCATGCATGTAATAGTGAGGATACATAAGCTAAATGATTATCAATAAAACATTCTCTAAAAAATAGAGAAAATAATGAAACAACATAAAATCCCCAAGTTCGATATCCATGATCATCCCAAGATCTAGCATGGTCATATGCTTCTAAATCCTATGTACAAGATAACATAAATAAGAAATTATCCAAGGACTAAAGTACAGGGAATAAGAGTGTCTACTCAGGCACCCCAATACAATAAGATCCTGAGCATGGTGTTAAATATAAATCCCAATATGCTAGAATCTATGATGTCTAGCCCAATCCAGACAGTTAAATATAAATTTAATAGTGTGAAGGTATACACAAGAAAGTAATGTAATACTGAATATTCAAATAACCTTCTTCACGTGCTCCTAAAAGACACCTAGAGGGTCTAATTGATTTAGCCCAAGGCTGGTTTGTCTGATCATGTCACATTATTTATATTTTATCCTTATATATAAATATATATATATGTTGGGAAGGATCAATACATAACCAATGCCATCCAATTGCATGGGAAGCTCTCATGGTTTATCCCCCAACCTAATTCCAAGAGCCCTCACAGTCTCTTGGAATGCATGAACATGAAGGACTAAGACACACCCACATTCATCCACAACCAGGGGATATATCATGTTCTATCCCCTGGATGTAGCTACTGAAAAGACCAGGACATTCCCAAAGGCCTCAATCACTAGGGGAACTCTCATAGTCTATCCTCTGGCTCCAATTACTTAATTTTGTAAGCACTCAGTTTTTCCCTTAGGTATGTTTCCTTTAAATTTCGGTCCTATTCCTTATTTTGGACCTATTTTAGATTCCTAATGTGTTAGTGAAGGTCAAGAGGTTGTATACGTGCTTTTTAAGAGCTTGTGACCAAACATTCTAGGAAAACAGGAAGGGAAAACAGTTTATAGTAAACCATGTGTGAAAGCCGCATGGTTAGACCAAATTGTGTAGGTGGAATGCTTTCAACAGAGCCTTACCACATGGTCAGTCCATCATTTTACTAACTATGAAAGTCCCCCTTATTCCTAAGTACTTGTTCATGATTTTTCCACAGTTTGTCCTATCGTGTGGGAAAACCATGCATATTCTAATTTTCAATGTAATTTTAAAATTTTTCTCATAATTATCTAATTAATCCCAAACTTCTTCCACAAATCACAATCCAATGGTAGAACCTCTGTTTTCATTCAATTTGGAGGTTTTTAAAGGCCTAATGTAGTTATCATAACATATCTTTCATCTAGGATCCAATCAAGCTACCATTCATCACATTGGATACACAGTAGTAAATAATAATGTCTTTTTTAGTTGTTCACATCCTTTCATGATATCAGCCTAGTTATTGAGGTGTGATAATTTTTCTCTTTTTATCAAATATATACTATTCTATGCTAAATAAAAGGATGATAACTCAGAGAGTTGTATGGCCCTATGGATGGTGTTTTATAACTCATTTCTCAAGTTCGTTGGTTTTGGAATTTTTGTTTTGGTCCCACCGATTTAATCGGTGGATGTTTATTGAATTTATATGTCATGATTATAATAATTATAACTGTATGACTATTAACCTTCCATATATTTGACTTGTTTTTGGGGGTTACTGCCACAACTCCACACATCCCATGTCAGATGATATTCCATAAATCCTTTTTTATTGTTTTGAAACTTATGTTCCTTTGTTTAGATGTGATCGATCTTTACCACACTAATTATAGGCCACTTTATCATAAATTATTATTGTAAAATGTAATGGTGAATAGAAATTACCATGTATCATCCATTTTACCCACCTATGGTACGTCCTTCAAATTGATAAATAAATGTGGAAGGGAAATTGTTAACTATAATAAGTATATGACTTTTTTAGATTAAATGTGAATTATTAATAGGTTGCATGTCTATAGAGTCCATTACCACATTAATGAAAGGTAGAATAATGAATCATAATTATTGAGTATTCCTTAAAAAAATTAATAATGATAGCATTATACATGGCCTTGTCACACTAATGAAAGGAAAGGCTTGAACAAAATGGACTTATTGATTAATTATTACTTGATTAAATGGTTTTATGTTACATGAACTTATCACACTAATGAATGGAATGACTTGAACCAAATGAAATATTACATGACATCATAATTAAATAGATGTGTCCTGACTCGATCTCACCTTGGATTCTTATTGGGGAATGCCAAGAGCACTCAAGAACCCCATTCCAATTATAGGATACATCTTGATTATGTTAATACCCACCTAGATCCCAATCCTACGCTATTATTGGATTACCATTATGAAAATGTATGATCCCTTAAAAAGTATTAAATGATTCCTTGGATACATTCCTTGCATCCAATATGGACAAGTACATGCCATGGTTATAGCCCATAGGGTTCTGTCTCTACTTTGCACCATTTTACCTTGGATGATCACCTTGTATTAGGTAGGCATATTATTGTCGAATTACATGAAATTTTCTCCTTAGATTACACTCTTACCCTTATCCATACAATATTTATTACTGTGTTGGAAACCCTGGATTTATATGTTGCCTTTTTTATTACCTTATAACATCATTGTTAAATTTCATTACAGGTTTTCTTATCACAACATGGAACCATCACTATTGTTAACATGTTGATTATTTATTAATTGTAAATATTCAATTAATGGACTTGTTATGTTCAGATTCAAACGGAGGGATGAAGCTGTTACATTTTTATTTAGTTACATTGAACTTCTTTAAATTATATATTCATGCTTGCACACAGTTACATTTCCATTACATGGGTAATATGTTATATACACCATTGGGGGTGGCCCATTGAAATTTATTTCACACTCTCTCCAGGAACTGTTTTATTCCCAGAGTTGATTATAATAAATCAGGTGTTGAAAAAGGGAAGAATACAGATTGGAACACTTGCTTTATTATTGTTTAATATAGATCTTGGTAGAAGATGACTGAGCCAGAGCTCAGGATTCATAGGACAGTATTTTTAATTCCTTATTACTTTTTTCGAACATGTTATATAAGTTTTCATATAACCATTTTTTCCAGTTTTCCAGTGACATGACATATCATCATTAGTTTTTGTATTCTTTTATGTTATTTAAATTATTTTAATAATGGTTACTATTGTATCTATTTTCCTATTTTCTTTCTTTTTACCATTGTTTCATCTTCTATTTAACTCTGTTTAAATTTATCCACTGCACTAAACGTTGGTAATGGGGGCATTGTCTCCCCCCAGACACACACTAGGCCCTCGCTACTAGTAGAAAGCATCTGGAATTTT
Source organism: Viscum album (assembly GCA_963277665.1). Taxonomy (NCBI): domain Eukaryota; kingdom Viridiplantae; phylum Streptophyta; class Magnoliopsida; order Santalales; family Viscaceae; genus Viscum; species Viscum album. Next base: position 1,417,635,338 of record OY728164.1, read on the forward strand.
GGGAGATGTTCTTGAGGCCATGTGGCCCATCCGTATCAGGGCACCTATTAAGCGGAATCTGGGTTTGGGATGTCACAATGTGGTATGATAGGTGGTTTCTTTTCTTTCTTTACTATTTGGAGATGATAGATTAGAGATTATAAATTCTTGGAACATGGTCATAAGTTATTCTTGGGTGTCACAAAACCTTGTTTGGTGTAAAAGTCTAGTTACTAAATAATATAATCGTTGTTCTATTTTTATGATTACAGCTGATATTATTTCACCATTGGGTGACACACATGTTTTGTAGAGTTTTTTATTATCATTATTGTGATTGATAATTGCCTTTTTCGATGAACCAATTATTTTAGGGCAAGGGGAATTGTTACAAAAATTATATTAGGTACCTAGGAGTCATATTTCAGGCATATTTCCATGCAACATAGGTGCATTTCACTATTTTTCGTATCTTGATATGCCAATTTTTGTTTAGTTATGGTTTGAGAGATAGATTATGATTGTAATAATTTTGGTTGTGATTGAGTGATTACATGTCTCAATACATGAGGTGTATGGTATATCATGGGTGTGAATGTGTTATTTTTCGAGTCGAGCAAAAATGTTATAATTAAATGGGATTTGTTTCTAATGATAAGGTGTATGGGAACTGAATCACTAGAAATGGATATCCATTATAAAGTTAATAATGAAATCTAAAATGAATTGGTTGTACATCCTTATCCCACATTCTCATGTATATTAATGGTAAAAGAGAGAAACTAGTAATTAAATTTAAAATTAAATGAAACATTTACATGATCACTTACAGATACATGTCCATCTATGTGGGTAGTTGGTGTGGTAAGCCTTGGGTAGTGAGTATTCGTATATTCTGATTTTGGTGGTGATTATATTTTTCTACTTAAACATGTTCTGAGGTGAATTCATGGAATATCTAGACCAATTTTCCCATTATTTCCTTGTATCATATACCAGGATGGTGGCGACAACCATTCTCCAGATGTGGTGAGCCCTGAGCCTCCACTCTAGTCTCCAGGAGTTCCACTCGAGGAACCATCTACTATACCTAATCTATGAACTGATGCCCAAGTTCAGGATAGTTTTTTACATATGATGTAGTCTTTTTATGGTTATCCATGACTTTCACCTATGATGGCTGATCTATCTCTTGAGTTCTAGTAACAATATCTTCCTACCTTTTCAGGGGATGGTGGTTCGCAAGATACAGAGTCCTTGATAGAATCCAACATAACTATCTTTGATAATTTGGAGATTTCTACAGAGTGGAGCATCAATATTGAAACATATATTATTCGGGATTTGGCTAATAACTGTTTGGGATGTGATTACCCATGCTGGTCGTCATCAGGCAATGTCATGGGTTGATTTCAAACTACCTTCTATAATCAGTTATTTCATCAGATGGTTAGAGTTAATAGATCCAATGAGTTTATGAATCTTGGACAAGGTACTATGTCTTTCATGGAATATTTAACATTTTTATAGAGTTTCACATCTTTGATCAACTTCTATATGGTGATGAGGTTTCACATAGTAGAAATTTCTATGATGGGTACCAATATACCATCAGTAAGAAAGTGAACCTCTTCACATACCTACCTTTTCAAAAATAGTCTATCAATATCTTATCACTACGTGTAACCTATGGGAAAACAATAGTAATAGGAATAAATGACTCGCTACATGTCAGGCCTATAGTTCATTCCATGGAAGGAAGCATTCTCTCGAGGTTTCTTGTCAGGGAAGTGACAACCATGGTACCTGTTTTGATATATCTGAGGTGTGTAATCAGTGTTTAAAATGGGAGAACCTAAAGCCTCATTGTGATTAATGAAACAATGTAAATCTGGTCTTATGACTGTATGGGGTATCTCCAACATTTCTACATGAAGTTCCACCACCTTTGAGTGGAAAAAGATTCATGACAAATCCACCTTTAGGAGCGGGTTCTTTTATGTCTTGTGAGGCAAGTAGTTAGAATAACACCTACAGGACTAGTTGAGGAGGAGGTTGTGGCCATGGATGCCAGATCCCTGATCACCAGTCGGACCAACATAATAGTTTTGATTGTAGTGGTTCATCTATTGCATAAGGTCGTGTATTATGTCAATTACATGTACTACAGATGATACTTGAGGATCACGATGCATGGCCATCTATAGTATGAGGTACTATTCTTGTGGAATCTACCATAGTTTCTTATTTATTTGATATAGGTATTTCAAACTCTTTTATCTTTATATCTATCGTGGATTTTATTGAACTAGATATACAATATTATTATTGTGTTATGAACCATGATACACCATTAGCGGTACGAAAAGAGGGAGTACTCTAATGTAGGGACTTATCCCTTGAAGTAGGTAGTTACCATTTATTAAAGAACCTATTCATTCTTGAGATGGAAGGCATTGATTACATTCATGGGATGGATTGGTTGGTTGGGTGTCATGATTTTGTAGACTGTTATCAATGTAGGGTGTCGTTTGCATCACAAGAGGGATGTAGTTATCTACACAAGGGTTAGAGGGATGTCTATGCATGTAGAGTGGTACTAGAGCATCATGGTCTAGGTAGAGTGACTACCTAGATTTCAAAACACTTCATGAATAATTCAGGTTTTTGCCAAGATGATTTACCTCCACCAATAGATCATTTTAGGGATGTCTTTTCTAATGATTTTTTCTAGATTAACTCTTGCTAGAGGGTTAGAGTTTATGATTGATCTTGTTCCAAGAGTAGATCTAGTGTCCATTCCTCCATACAAGAATGAACCAAGAGATATTTAGGATCTCAAATAGATGTTATTGGATTTAATGGCCAAGGGTTTTATATGGACCAATACATCCTTTTGGGTTTATCCCAGCTTTTTTCCAAGAATTCAGATGGAACCTTACATTTATGAATAGATTACAGAAGGTTGAACCATCTTACAATCAATAACTAATATACACTACCTGTAATAAATAATCTCTGAAAACAGATAGGAGGAGAAAGGTTCATTTTTATGATCATCTAGACATCAGTTTATCATCATGTGTGGGTTAGGATGGCAGATATTCAGTGTACAGCTTCCCGTATTAGGTATGTTCTGTATTAGTACCTTGTTATGTTGTTCAGTCTTACCAATTCACCCTTCATTTTCTTGGATATGATTAATAGAGAGATTCACCTTTATTTTCACTCTTTTTTGTGGTCTTTGTGGATGACATATTAGTATATTATCATTCTTATAAGGAAAATGATAATCACATAGTGATATTTCTATGTACACTGAGATAGAATTGGCTTTATTTCAAGATTTTGAAGTGCCACATATGGATCGGCGAAGTTGAATTCTTGGGTCATATTATCTCAGAATCAGGTGTACCTATTAACCTATATAAGGATAGTTCTATAGTTTCATAAAGGAAACCCATGAACGTGTTTGATATACGATGTTTCTTGGGGATGTTTTGATTTTACCTGTGTTTCATAAAATAATTCAAATGTCTTTATTCACCTCTCGATGGGCTTAACATGAATGGTGTCAAGTTCATGTGGTCAGAAGAATGTGAGATATCCTTTTGGGATCTAAAAGGTAAAATTGTATCATCACCAATTCTGACTCTTATGAATCTATGTATCTGTTTTGTTGTCTTCTGTGATGCATCAAGCATCAGCCTAGGAACAATTATGATTGAGAGAGACAAAATCATTGCATATGGATCTTAGCATTTGAGTCCTCATGAGAGAAATTACATGATAAATTACATTGAGATTTCGGTAGATTCCCACACCATACGTTGCTCAATACACTATTTGATAGGTGATCAAATTGTGGTGTATATAGACCAAAAGTGCCTCAAATATATCTTTTCTCAGTTTGAATTAAACCTCATACAATAAATATTGGTTGAATATCTACATTACTTTTATTCCGAGCTTTTCTATATGCCATAGAATGGAAATGTTGTTGCAGATGCGCTGAGTTAGAAAACTAAAAAACAAGTCATATAAGAATGTAGTGATATATAGAAGTTAGTGACCCTCTTTCCTAAGTTGTATCTAGAGTTTCATGATAGTTATAAGCAGTATTATCTCTCATATCTAGAAGTTACCTCTTACCTACTTGAGAAGGTAAAGGGTATAAAATTTTCAAACCTTAATGGCTTGGTTATTTGTTATACTATATCAAAAGATAAGCCACCATTGGATTGGTCTATGGACAAAGATAAAATACTACATATTCATGGACATGTCTGGGTTCCTAAAAATATGAGAGAGGTGTTTATGCATGAGTTCAATTCTTCATAATGGGTAGTTCATCCTAGAATCTCCTAGATTTTTTGAGATATGTGATTCCTGTATTGGTGACCTTGGATGAAACATCAGATGATAGGAATTATGACTTGGTGTTCCACTTGTTAGAAGGTGAAGGCGGAGCACCAGAGACATGAAAGCATGCTATTCCCACTTCCAATCCTAAAATAGAAATGGGAATATGTTTCTATGGATTTTAAAGATATTTTACCAAGGTCACCTAGAGGTAGTGGTGTGGTAGTGGTTTTCATTGAAAAAATAAATAAAGAATCACACTTTATTCCAATTTGAGATACATTCTCAGTTGATGAGTTTGGAAAATAGTATGTCCATAAAACCATAGGACTACACGGGGTTCCTCAAACATTCATTTAAAATATAGATACTTATTTAAAATCAGAGTTCTAGAATGGTTTTCATAAGGCTATGGTAACACATGTGATTCTAAGAACAAATTTTCACCCTCAGACTGATGAACAATCAAAATGGACGATACATGTTATAGTGGATATTCATCGAGCTTGTGTCTTTGATTTCAGTTCTTCTTGGTGAAAGAATATCCCACTCACTGAGTTCTCCTATAATAACATCTTCTAGCTGAAACTTTAGATGGATCCTTTTGAGACATTATACGGTAGGTCATTCTGTTCACCACTTTTCTAGCCAGAGGTGGGTGAGGAATCCCTATTAGGTTCTCATCTTGATCAGGAGACATAGGAGTAGTTTCATCTTATTAGAAAGCATATGAATAATGCACAGTCTAGAAAAAATATTATGTTGATCACCATCGATGGAATATTAATTTTGTGGTCATGTAGCTTGTTTTCCTTTAAGTATTACCCAGACATGCGAATAAACAATTATGGGAGAAAAATAAGTTGTCATCTCCTTACATATATCTATTTGAGATCCTATAGATATTAGATCTAGTATCCAATCGATTGCTACTACCTCAGAGGTATCATGCCATGAAATTTGTCTTCCGTGTTTCATAGATTATGTAGTATCATTTTGACCCGTCTCATACCTTTGATCGTGAGGAAGTGGAGTTAGATGCTGATGAAACCTTTGAGGAGTATCCATTATGCATCATTGAATGGATCACGATGGTTTTATAAGGTCAGTCTGTCCCTCTAGTATAGGTGTTGTGGATGCATAGCCACATGTAGGATATGACTTGGGTGTGGGAGGCTGACATACATGCTTAATAGCTAGAATTGTTCTTATACACTATTTCTAAATAGTTGTAAGGTGAACTCATAGACACATTCTATTGAGTGGAAATATTGTAAGAACCTTGTTTTCACTAAGGTATGTATCCATTAAATTTGGGTCTAATTTTATATTTTAGACCAACTATGGATGAAAAATGTTCTATTTAAGGTATTGAGGGTTTCTTTGAGCTTGTTCGGGGCATGTAACCTGGATTTTGGGGGAAACTGGAATGGTGAATGGTTTATAGTAAACCATGTGGGAAGGCCACATAGTTAAACTAAAATCTGAAGGTGGAATATTTTCGTACAAAGCCTTATTGCATGGTTGTTTCATGGTTTACCCAATAATGTGACCTAAACACGTGATTTCCCATTATTCCATGGTACCCATGTATTTTTTATGCACATTTTTCCAAACTATGTAGATAAACCGTGCCTAATCTCATCCTTATAGTAATTTCACTATTTTTTCCTTTAATGATCTAATTATTCCATACCTTCTTCCACAACATGGAAATCAATGGTAAAACCTCCATTTTCCTTCAATTTGGATATTTTTGAAGGCCTAAGGTAGTTATCAAGAGATACCATTTGTTTGGGATACGATCGAGCTTCTATTCATTCATGTTGGATATGCAACAGTAAGTACTCAAGTCATTTTTAGTCATTCATCTCCACTCTTTCTCTTGATCTAGTTATTGAGGTGTGAGAATTCTTTCATTTTCCATAGTTATACCCCATTCTAAGACAAATTTGAGGTTGATATAGGAGGAGGAATGTCATACGACCCTACGGTCGTTAGTCTATAACTCATCCCTCGAGTTTAATGATTTTTTAATTATTGTGTGGTGCACACCAATTTCATCGGGATCCATTTGTTGAATTTATAAGTCATGATTATAATAATTATAACTATATGATTATTATATTTCCTTATATGTGATTATATTTTGGTGGTTAAACCCCTAAATCCATGCATCCCATGTTGGATGATATTACATAATTGAGTTTTTATGTTTTGACACTTTTGAGTCATTGTTCAGATGTGCCCAAGATTGACCACACTAATCATAGGCCTCTTTATCATAAATTCAAGCTGTATCATGTAATGGTTAATGGAAAGTGAAATATTACGTCCACTTGACCCACCAAAAGTAAGTGATTCAAATTTATTATTAAATGTGAATGGGAAATTGGAAAGTATACTATGTATATGACATGACTGGATTAAATGTGAATGATTAATAGGATTCATGTTCAAAGAACCACTTAACACATTAATGGAAGGTAGATGAATGAACCTTAATTATTGAATATTATACAAATGTAATTAATGAAGGTTGCATTCTACATGGCCTTGTCACACTAATTAAAGGCAATGGTTGAACAAAATGTACTTGTCAATTAAATATGACATAATAAAAAGGTTTCCTACTACATGACCTTAGCACACTAATGAATAGACAGGATTGAAAAAAAATAAATATCACATTACTTCATAATTAAATGGGAGTGGCCTAACATGAGATCACATTGGATTCTTTTCAAGGAAATTCCATGAGAACATTAGAATCCCATTATGATTCAATGATACAACTTGATTAGGTTGAGACCCACCTAAATCCCAATCCAAGTCTATTATTGGATGCCTGGTATGTCACTATAGGATCCCTCACATAGTATTAAATGATTCCTCAGATACACTCATTGGATCCATCACTGATATGTAGGTTTCCTGGTTACAGTTTATAGGGATCTATCTATACTTAGCCACATTTTACAATGGTTGATCACCTTGGATTCAATAGACATCTTATTATGGAATTCCTTGGAATATGATCCTTAGTTTACACTTATACCCTTATGTAGGCTACAATTATTTCTGATTTGGTGACCCTTGAGGTATACATTTCTTTTTTTATTACCTTCTAACTTCATTATTAAATTCCATTATAGGTTTTTTTGTCAAAACATGGAACCTTCACTATTGTTTACATCTGAATTATTTATAAATTGTTAACAAAAAATTAATGGATTAGTTATGTTAAGACATCGGCTGAGGGATAAAGAAATTACTTGGATATTTAGTTACATTGTACTACTTTACTTTATATATGCATGCTTTCACACCAATAAATTTCCATTATAGGGGATGGATGTTATAAAAACTCTTTGTGGTTTCCCACTGAGACTTATCTCACACACTCTCTGGGAGCCATTTGATATACAAAGTAGATTACTTGAATGAATATGTCAAAAAGGGGAAACATATCACTTCAAACACTAGATTTCTTACTGTTTAGGGTGGATCTTCATAACAAATAAACAAGATATAGCTTGGGTTTCTTGGAATAGACTTTTGATTTTCTTATTGCATTTTTGGAACATGTAATGCCTTCTGTCCGGTATCCATGTTTTACAATTTTCTAGTGACATGAAATATCATCATCAGTTGTTATATTATTTTATATTATTCATGTTATTATAGTATGTGTTACTATTGTGTCTATTTTCTACCATGATTTCTATTTACTTGTATTTCTTTCAATATTTACCTAATTCTATATTTATCTTTTTCACTACACTTTGGTAATGATGGATTAGTCTCCTAACAGACATACCCTAGGCCCTTGCAACAAGTCAGCAGCCTCTGGAATTTGGGGAGATACACTTGAGGCTATATAGCCCACTAGGCTTGGGGCACCTATTATGTGGCATCTGGGTCCGGTATGGAACATATATTGCATGGTAATTTAGGATATATATAATTCATGTGGCATTAAGCTCTCATTAATCTCATTATCCCACACCATTTAGAACCATTTTCACAAATATAATATAATGCATAAGTTAATACCTCTAATTTACTCAAATACATATACAGTATTCATAATCTAATACACAAGAAAATTCCATTAAAATTAATCAAATATGGAACAACATCTTGTGTAGTTCAAATTAAAATATTTTATCTGATTTAAATCATTTCAAATGAAGTATTGTAATTAGTCGAGCTACCTTCTACTTGTTCATCTCAATCAATTATCCCGAACATGGGAATTTGGTTTACACAATACATGATCCAGGGTAAGTGACATTGTCATCTAATTTAATGGATGACACTATCTCATTTAAGACATCCTAATCAATGAAATTCACCATAACTGATTAATGAAGTCAGTTAAAACGTGTCAATTCCATTTATAAATCCCAAGGACAAAAGATCAATGAATAATTCAATGCAAAAAAATAAATTCCCACTTGTGAAATTCCAAATCCAAATGGAAGAAAAAACCATGGGGTGTATTGGGTTCATTAAAACATAGATGAGAAAAGGGCCACTTCAAATAAACGACGGGTCATTTAGTTTATAATAAAGGAAGAAGTCTTAAACCATCCATTTAATAACCAAGTAAAAATTATAATGAAACACCAAGTAATAATCCATGATAGAATAAAATCCTTCTCATCAGTTTTTATCCTAAAAATAGTGCACCTTTGTTAGAGGTGTTTTATTATAGAATCATGACATTATTCTTTGAAAAATTAATTTATCACATTTAACATTTTAATCATGAACACACTCAATTCACATCTAAGAGGCATTGAATATGAATATCATACTGCATTAATTAGAAACAAAGGATTGTATGATAATTAGATTAAATAATTCATTCATAAAATTAATGGGAAAATGAATGTTACCCTACCTGAAGTAGTGGAACAAGGAAAACACTTTACACATGAACGATTTATTGGTGACCACTTAAAAAAACTCCACACTTTCTCTTGCATACCATCAAATATATATATATATATCCCTTCACCTAATGTAGGTATTCCCCACACTATGAGGGTATATGTACATTGAAGATATATATACATATATAAATATTTATATATATACATACCTATATATATAAACACAAACCTCTATGGAGTCACCAAACCATCTATATATTTTACAAGGGACTCCAAATCAGCTAAATCCCTTAAATAACTTGATTGAAACCATGAATCGGGAAGAAAAATTATCTCAAATTTCAGTGGTATTCCAAATCATCCTAAAAAAAACCCCCTACAAGAGAAGTTGTTAGAACACGAACACAGAGGTCCAGAAAGAGATTTCGCACAGCATATCATTAGATAAAAATTAAATAAAATTGTAAATCATGACATAGGGTTTTGACCAAATGAAATAAGGAGACCAAGAGACCAACACTCGCCGTAAAGCAATAGGAAAAGGGATAAAGAGGATCACCTTGAAGGATTATATGATTAATCAGGAGGAATTCTATTTAAATTGATAATGGAGAGGGGGCAGAGGGAGGTGGGTCACACACAACTAGAATGGGAGCCTTTCAGGGGTGTCTTCCATGATATATAGGGGGAGGGTATGTATAAGGTTTAAGCCTTTTAATTTATTTTAGTTTTAATTAATAATTTAAAATTTTAAAATTGGGTATCAAGCAGAGTTTAGGCCACATGGTTTGGATAACCATGTTCAAACTGTGTTCCCTACATCAGAAAGCAAGAGCACCCTACACGATTTTTCTTGCATGGTTTTTTTAATGGTATGAAAAATGCACATTTAATAGTTCTCAAGTACTTTATGTGAAGCTAACCGTGTGGGATAGGTGCATGGTTTGGTAATCCATGTGCATCCCATGCAACAACCTCTGTTCACCATCATAAGTTAGTGTAGTTTCCTGCTATTGGACACACAATTTTAGAAAATCCAGGAACCCTCTACAGGTCCATCAGATCTTGTTTTTTCATGGTCCAACACTGTCCAAACTTCTCAAGACACCCTAGAAACTTCTTGGTACTTTTCCCAATTTGAAAAAATTATATTAAAGCATTCCACCATTGGGAATTTATTTTTGAATATTAGTTTTAAAAATGGTATGTCCAACCAATGGAAAAGATAAAAAAATTATTTTCATCTGGTTCAATACAAAGATCATTATATATATGACTTCAAGAAGATTATAAAAATAAAGATTCTTATTAGATTAATCAACTCTTCTCTGAGATGACTCCTTTATAAATTCTTTAATGAGATCTAGGTAATGTCTATTAGGATGCCCTTGACCTCTATAATGTCTATAGGGATGTCGAAAATTGAATTTTTTAGATATGGTTAATCGAGTGGTCTCATTATTGTGAAATTATGTGAGGAGGAGATGTCATTTTAGAATGTATGTGAGGTAAAACACAAGAATTTATGAAAATATTAAAGTATATTATGGCAATTTTTGGATCCCAATGATTCTAAATATACTATAACTACACAATTGATGTCATATTAGACTTATATTATCCATTTTGAACTTATATAATAGTTTTAATTTTTCTATGTAATTAATAAAATAGTAATTCCATAAAATTTTATTATCAAAAATATTGAATCTATTCATTACTAGGACTATAAAAACATCATAAAAAAGTAAAATTATATCCAAATATTTTAATATATCATAAAAAATTCATGGTAAACTATATAATCCTTGTAAAATCATAAACATCATAAATTATATTAATTTATTTGTTTTAATATCATTTTTTTATTTTACCACGAATTGAATAATTACTCCATCAACATTGTGTAATAATTTAAGGTATTTATTTATTCAAAATGATGTAAAAAAATAAATTACCACGATGAAGATAAATGTTTTTTATAGAAAAATAATATTTACAATAGAGAATATATTCTAGATAAGAATAGGTCTTGAACATATAGGCAAAATAATAAATTCTTGATAAGCACAGGGCTCATGTTGTGTGTCGCCTCTTCATGTGGCAGTGTCATGTGACTTTGTGGGCTCGAACATCTTAGAAATATTAACAATTACTGTCCTTTTTCTATCCCTTCCCTTTGAATCTTGATAGGGCTCTTAATGGCGGCACCACAAGGTTCCAATGTATGAATTTAGCTATTGTGGTTATTGTTTCTGGCACATTTCAGCATCAGATGTGGGTGCATTGGGTGGATTTGGTCACCATAGGTAGTCTTGAAGGTGGAGATGGTGTTTTTTATTCTGTGGTGGGTCATATTTTGGACTGTTATTTCATTTGGGTGATCTTTTGGTGATGGTTTTTAAGTTTTTTCTGCATTTTTCAATTTTACTTGTGTGACGAAAGTGGTTTTTGTTTGGTTTTGAATCGGGGTTTGTGGTCTATTGTTGGTCTTCTTCGGCATTGTAGGGGTAGAGTGGTGCTCCATAGTCAGCCATTGGTTTTCATTTATGTTGTTTCAATGTTGATTTTGGAAGGTGTATGGCTGATTATCGGTAGCAATTCTATTTAGATCAGTAATCTGCTGATCATTCTATTTTTTTTGGATGTGGGATTATTCTAGACATTCTACAAGGAGATAGTTTATATATTTTGTATTTTGGTTGTGGTCTCATTCCATACATTCTACATGGAAATTCACTAGGTGGGGATTCAGAGCAGGTATCTTTCACCGTGTGTGACTATTCAGATCAGATAATTGAGAGGGTATGGCATAACAATCAGTACCAATCCCGGACATTTTTTCACGGGACACCATGTTGAGCATCAATGAATGGGGGAGGTGTGCCATAATTATTTTACCACTGGGGAGGGTTATTTATAAATAGTCTTATTCATGGTTGATGAATATTTTTATCTCTCAACATATTTGAAGTCAAGTGAGGTTTCCCCCTTTTTTCTTAAAAGGTGATATATCGAAAATCAATAAATATATTGGCATTCGGTACATTCAGTCATTAAAAATTTAAAAATTTCCTAAAATTTTATAAAATTAATCCTAAGATAATTTTTACATTCTGATTTCAGAAATGAATCTTATGTTTTCAAATAATTTTTCTAAAATATTAAAAGTTAATTATAATCATTTTCAAATAGAAATAAATAAATATCATTTTTTGAAAACAAAACATTAAATGATAAATTTAATTTTCTAAAAATAGATTTTTTAATAAAAATTTATATGTAATGATTTATTGAATAAAAAAATAATATTTATTTAATAATATGGCTATTCAAATTCATAACTTCCAATTCAATGGAAATATTATAATGGTTATGTTAAAATAATAAATTTTTAATATTATATCATGTTTTGTTTAAAATAAATGTTTCATGGAACATAATCTATAGAAGAAATGAAATTGTTTAATAGGAAATATATTATAAAAATATAGAGCATTAAATTCTACCCACAAAGAAATTATTGTTTCCACATGAAATTCAACACTCTAATACAAACAAATGAAGATAACTCTTCCTTATCACATACTCAAGATCCCATGTATCTTCCTTAAATTTTTCATTCCACCACAAAACATTACCCATGTTAGTGAACTTGTTTTGTTGAACCTTATATTTATGATCCCTAATATCTACCATTTTTTCTTCAAAATAATGATATTGATCTATTGGTATGACCTCGTAGTTTAGTATATATGAAGGATTAGGTATGTACATCATCATGAGAGATAAATTCAACACATAATGAACATGAGTATGATTTGGTGGAATTTTCAATTTATAAAACATCATCCCAATACAATAATGAATTAAAAATATCCAATATACCTAGAGATTATATTTCCCTTCTTTACAAATATAATAACACTCTTCTAGAGATTTATTAATTTAACTTCTTCATCACCAACTTCACACTCTAGATATTATTTAAGATTGTTATCATAATATTGTTCTCCACTCGTAGGTTCTCTTATATTCTATTGAATGGATTTAAATTTCTCTTATATCTCCTCATGTAGATTAGGTCCTAATATATTTCATTCCCCATCACCATTATAGAAAGTTTATGTTATTCACTTATTACTATAGTGTTTTTTATAGGATCCATTTTGATTCTTGAATGAATGATATTTCTGCTTGAAAATTATACCAACAAGAATTTTTGATTCCAACCATTGCTAAAATCCATAGAGTATGCTCTAAGCATGTGTTCTATAGATTGAATGGTTCTCTCATACTGAAGTACAGTAACATTAATCTATATTCATAGGCCACTGATAACTTCTCTAGAACATTGAGGATAAATTTTTATCTCGATCAAATATATTTGAAATAGGTATTGAAAAAAGCATACCGCTTTATTATTATTTATTTATGAAATCTAGTGAAGAGTAAAATCTTCTCTGATATCATAAAAGAGTGATGAGTTTTTAAGTATATCGACTATAAACCATATTGAATTACATACTTATATAGTTATATGGAGTTTAATGAAAAATCAATTGTTATGTTTTACAATTTCCATTTTGGCAAGTTAATTGTTGTAAAATCACTATAGAATTATTTCTCTCATCCTTAACATTCTGAAAAACCATGCAGCAGGAATCAAAATCTATGACGTATTTATTAATTATATCCAACCTGAAATAATATTTCATGTTTCTATAAATCATTGTACATCCGGGATGAATTATTAATGATGAAATATGAGCCTCATCCAACAACTCCTTATTCAAATATGTTATGGTAACAACACATACACAATTACTAAACCGTATTATTCTATCAGAATCAATGTTAAACTCAAGAAAATTTCATAACCTTTTTTTAGATCTAAATGATCCTTTAACACCTATTTAATATTCACATTAATAGATGGAAAAATATTTATTTGAGGCCGATAAGAGTCCCCCCTTCATTTAATAGGTCCATGTATAAGCATTGTAAATAAATAAATAGGATATCTTTTCATATCATCATTATAGATAAGCTAAGATGATTATTTATAATAAATTCATTTGACACCTTGTTTGCATTCCTAGGGTGGTAATGTATGAAGCATTTATAGTCCATAATTAGTTCGAACTATATTATTTTTCATGTGTTCTTCAATTTTAGAGTGAAAATATATATTAACAATTTTTAATTATAAGTGTCACCCCTTTCTCTATAGAGAAAATGACCCATTATCATTATTGAAAAAATTACCGCAACTAACAATAAATCATGAGTAGGGAAATGTTTCTCAGGTATTATCACCTGAGATGATGAATAAGATATAACTATATCATTTTTATAAAGAAAATATCGTAAAGAATTTATTTTTGTGTCATAATAGATCAAAAACCATTCCACATTTCATGGTAGTGCGAAAAATAGTGCACTAACCTTCCATCTTTTTAGTTCCTTGAAATTATCTTCACATTCTATTGTCTATGAGAACATAGCTTATTTTTGAGACAACATGGTGAGTAAATTAGATAAATGTGGGAAATAATTCAAAAAAAAATCAATAATATCCATCCATCCTAATAAAAATATGGATTTTATTTTTTATGGTTGGTATCAGAAATTTATTAATATCTCTTTTCTTTGAAGGATATACTAATATACCCTAACATGAGATAATATGAACCAAAAATAAAAATCACTGAAACCCAAATTCACCCTTGTTAATTTTATCATATATATTCTCATTTCAAAGGGTATTTATAACAATACTCAAGAGATAATCATATTCTTTTCAATGCATCTAAAATTAAAGAATATAATCTATAAATACTATCAAAAATGTAACATCATTGTGTATAAATAACCTATTCATTAAATCCATAATGATAGTGGGATAGTTAGAAAGACAAAAAGGAACCACTATAAATTCATAGTGTCCATACCAAATATTAAATTTTTTCTTGGGTATATATTCCTTCACATACAATTTATGATATCCAAAAATATGTAAATCATGGAAAAGTATAGAGCTCCACATATTTGATCAAATGAGTGATTAATACTAGGAAGAGGATACTTTTTTCTTGATAATGATATTGTAATGATCTGGATAATCAATATAGATTATCATAAATCAATTCTTAATCCTATAAAAAACAATATCTTCCACCAAAGTTCCAAACTAGGGATTATGAATCCCATATGAAGATTATATTAGAGTTTATTCTTCAATTCTTGCAACTAAATTGGATCCATTCTATAAAGAGACTATGAAATATGTATACAACCAGTTATGTGTTCTATTAAAAACCAAACATCTTGATTCATTGTAAGACCCTGAAATTATGTGAGAATGACATCCACAGGAAAATTGTATAATATGAGAATCCTTAATGTTGAGTTTCTCTCCAGCCATCTAAGATATAATACATTAATTTACAGGAATTAAGACATTGAAAATCGATGAAATTTTAATTCAATGTTTAAATTTATCTTTTCATTGATAAATTATTATAGTTTCACCTAGAATATGAAATATTACATACCTTCTAGATAAATTAATATGATCCTTATATAGATATTTCCTAATTATTCAATAAATCACATTAAATTCAACTTATTTGAGAATACAATCATTTACTGAAACCCATTTTCCCCAATCATCAATTATAAAATAACTATAAAATAGATATGTGTCTTTTGTCCCATTCGGAGTTTAAAATAAAAACTTAACATCTAATTGTTTAGGTGACACAGTGGTTCCATTTAAAAATTCATTATAAGGAAAAGAGTTTATAGATCCATACTCCAATAAGATATTATTTGTTCAAGAGTGGATGATAAATATACCTTTTACCACAACATTCTTTAACCCCACTTTGGAATGCATGATGACATGAGATTTATCATTATATTTGGGTAAATAACATTTTTATGCTGATCCTCGAAATTCGTCAGATTCAAAAAATGATTGGAATAAGGTCCATAATTCTTCTATTTATAACATAAGAGTATGGATGGTAAATTATATGGAGCATGTTCACAATTCACATCAATGAATAACTTATTCCCATCAAATTGTTTTCCTGATGAGATTCTTATCCACACTTGAAATATATACCAATCCTCTGAAGAAAAATTCCCTTTACATTTTCTTCCACAATTAACGAAAAATAGAAGTCTCAACTTTTTTATCCATGGTTTTTCAAATTTATATTGAATTAAATTTTTATTTTTATATCCAAGACATAATATTCAAGGTAACTCCAATCTCTAACTTGACCGTCTGACCACACCAAATTATTTAATCATAACTATAGATTTCTGTTATGGATAACACCCGTAGGAGACTCAGTCTTATACCAATAAAGTATTATATAACCTTAACATCAAGATGGATGATAATTTTAGAATCATAACTCACATACCATGAAAAATATCTCTATATGGATAAAGAAAATTCATCATCCTTTTACTTTAACTCAATGAATTACTTCTCAATTTTAATATGAAGATTAAAATAAATTTACTTATTATATCATAATATTTTAATCTCTTCCCAAAAAATACATTCAATTTATTGTTTTTTCCTAGTATTCATGATATGATTCTGCAATTGATTCACTTCACCTTCCAAATCATAGAGAGCCAAAATGATTTTGTCATGTGTCAAAAAAATGGAGAATAATATTTACATTTTTATTAGAATAGATTCATTTCTCTCCCAGTAGTGTATCGAAAGACCCATTGAATGAATTTGGACACTTCCTTATAAAGACATAATAGAATATTCTTCCCCCGTTTTACAATTTAGATTTCTAGTATGATTCTGATCATGTGAATGTTGTGTGATATTAAAAATATGTTTTCCAATTCATATCCAATATTATATAGTATCTCGTGATTAAAATCTATGCATTTGACATTGAATTCATCAGTAATAGGGTTCCGTTTGGGTACAACCACTTATTATAACCAAAATTCAGTATGTTTGTAACACTAATCATCAATGGAAAACCATATAATCAAGTGAAATTAATTATAAAATTTATAAATATGACACAATAGGTTTATACTTTTTTATTAATGATCATTACCCAAAATCATGTATTTAATCATATACTTATACTTAAACTTAGGGTTCTTACGATGGTTTTGTTATCTACGTTTATAATGAATAACAAAACATTGATATTGCACCAACCATAGAAACACATGTATTTAATATGTATTTTAAAAATTTTATGAATATTCACTATATCACATAATAAATCAAATCAAAAATCATATTGGTCTAGTGTATTTGGAAACATGGAAACATAAATAACTGGTTCAATGAATATCTCAATCATCTCACAGTTAATCAATCATAACTAGAAGGTTATTATATATCCATATTATTACTTTTCTTTGTATCCTGGGGAAAATAATCATAATAATAATATGAGATATGACGATCAGTAAGGGAGAATGGGGGTAAGAATCCTAAACTATGTTTAAGTTCATATGAAGTTGATAATAACAATTGAAATTTACTCACTATATATAAAAGATCATAATAACGAGGCATGGAATATATCAAGGAAGTTCATAAGGTATGAATTATAAAGTTATATGTTCCATGAAATAATAAATTTGGCATAAAGAACTAAATTTTTGGAATACACGTAAGTATATAAAATAATGTCATTTGTATTCAAGGCTCTTTTCCATGTCCACCATATTTTAATGGGTTCACGCCCTAAAGCATCATATTAGTCAAGGTTCACTCCTATAACTTATATACTAGGAAAAGTTCCTTAATGAATCTGAATTCATTCCATGTTCTTATTAAGTCTATAACATTAGATATAAATAATTACCCAATGAATAGGAGGTATATATAGGCCCACATATCTCAAAATAAAACCCATACATTTACATCTGATAAAGAACATACATCATTCATTATATCTAAACCCATGCAATGAAATGGGCTTCTTAAACATTTCATCAAAATACATCCCATGGATTAGGATCATGTTTCAAAAATATCATACCATCATAAACATAAACCACAAATAAAAAATGTATGGATGGAATCTATAGATAATATGACTGAAAAATAATAATTATTATCGTTAATGTTATAATATATGTAAAATATCATTTGAAATAATTATCGAGGATAATATCCTTTAAATTTTGAAATAATTTATTTTAGAAGATGTGAAATTATCATGGAAATAAATTTCATTGAAATTTATTTTGTAATCATGTAAGGTAAACTTAAATCAATTAAAAAATATTTATTGTAGGAAGAACCACTAATTTCTAATAAGGTAATAGATATTCATTCTGTAATTTTTTTCAAAAATTTCACAATAAATATCATTTCGAACCTGAAAAAAATATTACCACAAAAAATTAAAAAGGGTTAAAATGTTTTAAAATATATGTAGTAGAATATTAAATTTATTTTATATTTTTTTAAAACATATAAATTGACAATAAATATTCCCTAGTAGATAATGAAACATTAAAAAAACTGAATAACAAAGAGATTTTGAATAAACCCTTACCTAAATTCTCCCATTTTTTGTCCACGATCAGTCATCCAATATAATAAATATATATTTTTATTAACTTTTCCATAATAATATATCTATAATCCATGTATGATTTTTTATAACATATCATTACCCATTTATAAATAATATTATTTTATAATCACTATTTTACATAATAATTACAACATTTTCGAAGAAATTTTCATTTCGTCAATCATGGTACTTATTCTGTGATCACTGTCCCATAATTTAAAAAATTTCAATAAGGGTATAAAAATCATATTTATTCACTATATAATAATTTATAATTCATTGTAAAGTTATATAATTAAATTAAACTTTTCATAGAAATTGTATTCCATATGTACACATGAATGTTCTTTCCATTTTTTTACTGATGGTGTGATGGAAAGGTAAATAATAATTTAACACTTATAAAATTATTATACTCTGATACATATTCATCGATTTTATCCTTATTACCATCTATGTGAAATATAAATAAAAAATTACATCTCATTGTGTAGACCATATTACATATGTATGCACGGACAATGATATTGCTTCCCAAAAGATTGGATTACAATAAAATATATGTCATATTATAATTCCAAAAGGATATTTATGTCATCAATATTATATATAAACATTATATAAAGAATAATACCCATTTATTAAATATGGTGATGAAAAATGAATTTTATTTTTCTATGGAGATAATATAATTTTCAAATGCACTATCGATACGTTCACGTCATTCTTGATGGGATAGAGGTTCTAAAATGGTGTTTTTATAATCATAATAAAATTAATGAATATTTAGGATAACTAATATTTTTATTTTAGGATATATGTCATATATTTTTAGGATGTAATGATTAGTATAAAAAGAATTTTATTGGATAAAGAGAATATAACTTCTTCAAAAAGGATCATTTAGATCATCTTTTAAGGGCACTAGGGTCATCCTTTTAGGAATATATCAACCTATAGAATGTGTCTAGGAAGTGGATAAGAGAATTTTATATATATTGACAAATATATAAGGCTCAATATTTTTATGTTAACTGAGGGATGTGATTTCCATTTATATTGAATGTGATGGGAACCATTTGAATTTCTCAAAAGATTAAAATATTTTAAGACTATTCTAGAGATAAATTCTTTTAAATAGCCTATAAATTTAGAGGAAACAAAATTATTGACCATATATTATCAAATGTTTCCCAATTTATGTTTTTTTGTATTTTTATATAAATAAATAAAATATTAATCCTGTCAAATATCATTATTGTAAATTTTTACGTGTTCATTAATATGACATGTTTGAAACATCAATAAACAAAGTCCAATTTTGACCATCTAATATATTATATTTGAAACATGTAAAGGTCTTTATGATAAACCATTGATCACCTTAAATATCTCAAAATATATTTATTTTAACATTTTTAATATTATTTATTTGATCATTCCCTTAATTAAATAATTAATCCATCAGCATTGTGTAATAAAGGAAGATAAATATTTATTCTCTAAAAATAAAATATAAATTAATATTATGAATATAAATCAATTATATTTCAAAAAAATTATATCCCAATATATCCTCTAGATAAAATTATATTAAAAATATTATACTTATTAAAAACATAAGTGTGACATGTATGACTTTTGTTTAAATAAAATACAATAAGAGTCATATTCTTGTCATGGTGGTGAAAAATAATAATAAATTTCATTCTTGGAGGATTACAATAAATGTTTTCATATAAAAATGGGAAATATGTTAGGATAATTTTATATTTCTTATCATATTATATTTACTCTTAATTACCCAATTCACCATTTATCGTGTTAATAAAATGTAACAAGGTTACTATTTATGTTGGCAAAAAATAAAAGGCGTCTACTTAATATATTTAAAAATCCAATATAAAAATATAGAATCCATTATAAAAAACAAAAAATACTGAATTAGAAGAATTTAAAATATTATAACAACATATAAATGAAATGGAAACAATTTTTTCAAAAAATTATTTTTTATGTATAAAATATTTTGACACTAAAGTAATGTCTTAATTATTTAAAATATAAATATTAGATTAACAGGTACAAATTATTTTATAAAATATTAAAAAAAATATAATTTATCTATGTTAATTTTTTATCATAATATTAATTTTCTAATATAATTAATTATATTTCCCTATTCATTAAAATGTCCATCATTTTACAAAATTCTAAATAAAATTAATCCTAACAAAATATTAACATGATGAATTGAAAAAACTATATTTCTTTCGTGTAATAATTAATCTAATATATTAAAAAATAACCATATATATTATCTCATAGAAATAAATATAATTTTTTTTGATGAAAAATTATTTTTGATGAATGAAATGAATTTACTAAAAATAGTGTTTATTTAAAAAAAATTATTAAATAAATGTGTATTGAATTTAACATTAATATACGTTTAATAAAAAAGTTATTTATATTAATAATTTATAAATCAATGACTGTGTTATATGGGTTTTGTTAATAAAATAATATTTTAATAGTATATTATAGATTTTTTAAACTAGTGATTCATACAATAAAATTTATCAAATAAATAAAGTTATTTAAAGTGATATATTTCATAAAAATACTAGGTAATTATAACATTTTCTCAAAAAAATTTATAAATATTATATAATATTTTATTTTGTGTTTATAATTATAATTTTCACTCTAAATTTTATAAGGAATTATATTAATTATTTATTAATTATTAAATATTTGGATTTTGTTTAAATTTGTGGTTCCAAAAGGTATTTATGTCACCTTCTTGAAAGTTAAATTTGAGGGGGATACATAATTTTTTTTCCTTCTACAACAATATTAATTTTTTTTTCAAATATCAATTTTTATTTTTTTTTCATATCCATTTTCCTCTATAAAAGGTATTACAATTATAGGGTAATTTTTTATTGATCACCCTATAAATTAATATAAGAAATAATTCAGTTTTTTGATTTAATATTTTAATTAATAGGTCTAATACCCAATTCCATGTTACGTGATACAAATTTAAAATAATGTGAATCCATTTTTCTATAAATTTGTTACTTTTGATATTATGAATGATTTTTTTTAATAAAATAACTATTTATTGATCTTTATGGATGGGGTACTACATAACATTATAATGTATAGGTTATAATTTTGTATCACAATATTTTTTAAATATTACATCAATTTCATGAATGTTTCATTATTCACGACTTTTTTGGAAGTAATTTGGGTAGATTCTCTTTTTATAATTTTTTTGTTTTAATTTGATACATGTAGTATTAATCACATGTTTTTTGGAACATGATACAAGTATCATCAATTAACTTTTTTGTTTGAACATGATGTGGGTAACATTATTTACTAGTTTTATAGGTAAATTTTATTCTGGATTCATTTTTTTAAGTTATTTTCGGTGAATGTGATATGTGAATAATTTTCAAAGGTTTATTGCTTGAATGCGATGTGAGTAACATTTTAAAAAAATTGAACGGAACGGATTTGGATATCTTGGTTCATATGAATTTCTATGATGATTTTTTGGCCATAATTACTTATTTTTTTAGGTTTCAATAACTTTTCAAATTTCTATATGACTAGGATTAAAATCCTTGGAATATTTTTTTCCTCACACTCTTTCTTGGGGGTATTTCATTGTTCATTTGAGATTACATGTCCTTATATCATGATTTATAGAAAATTGTTATTTTCCATGTCTATTTTAATAAGATATTTCTCCCGTAAACGTATTTTATCATATGATTACGATCTAAGCCGTGATTATATATCGATAAAATTTCCATAAATCTTTTTTTGAGATCAAAACCATATTATTATTTTATTCCTTATTTTATGTAGATGATTTTAACATCAAAAAATTTATAATATACTATAGTGAGGTTTGATTATCGATAAATGCTCACAAGTGTTGAAAAATTAATTTTTCGTGCAGCTACAATCAGGAGAATTGAACATAAAATGCATCGTATTAATTGATTATTGTCATGACCCGACCCAATGGGGCTCGAGCCACGACTCCCCAAGCCAGCCTCCAATAGGCCAGGGGCTGGCGACCAGCACCGAGTAGGCTATCATACACATGGGAGGCATTTGCCTAAGGTACCTGTACACACGCACCCACAAACACCTCCATGAAACAGTAGAGAGATATAGAAACTGAAAAGTAAATGCATGCATACAATCTATCCCAATCCAGAGTGCAAAAGCAACAGTACAAAGGGTAAAACAGGGCCCACAAAAGAAAACTACAAAGCACGTCCAACCTGCTCTGACGAGGGGAATGCTGCCACAAACACCCGCCAGAAAGCTCCCTCGACAGAGCTCCAGTAAACACCCCGATCAACATGCTCACTAAGCTCTTCCTGCTCTGGGTCCTCCTGGAACTCCATCGAAAGGAATTTTGTCTGCACAAGGCACAAACATGTGCGTGCAAAGACCGTACAGGGGTGAGTATAAACATACTCAGTAGGCACCCCAAAAACCCAAAACCCAAGGGAGTAACTGAAAGGCAACAGTCCGCTCCACCCAGCCAGAGGGAACCCAGACGAGGGAGAAACTCCATCTCGTGACCATCCTCAGCTAAACACAACAAGTCAGCTCAGCTCATCTCTGGTTTATGCCCATACATACACCTTGAACAATCCAGATATACTCAGCTCACACAACAAGCCACAAGAGGTACTGACCTCATCACCAGCAACTGTCCCAACCAGGAGACTACACCACATGAACACTGTCATACCAGATGACACTCATCCGAGAGATACACTCCTTCGGGTCCCAAACAAACATCTCAGATGCTCACATGAGAGACCACGCTCGTCGGATAACATCACTGAGGAAACATTGCAGAAACAACATAACCACCAAACTCCTCGGATAGGGGATCTCTGATAGGGTCCGCTAGGGGATACCAAGACCCACTCTGGTATACGTAGCTCACAGATAGGGGATCACTCCCAGGGTCCGCTGGGGGATACCACGACTCGATCTAGCATACGTAGTTCTCACAGATAGGGGATCACAACTAGGATCCGCTGGGGGATACCACAACCCGATCTGGTGCTCGACAAGAACTCCACACTCAGATAGAGGATCATCGTCCATATAAAGATGGTCACGACGATACTGGAACCCTATCTGGTACAACTCGTGATGTAGGGGATCGAACCGACGATGCTGCAACCCTACCAAAACCACGCACTGAGTAGGGGATCACATAACCAACGATACCGCAACCCTACCGACACCAAGCGCTGAGTAGGGGATCATATAACCAACGATACTGCAACCCTACTATAAACTTCATGCTGAGTAGGGGATCGTATACCCGACGATGCCACAACCCTACTGGGCAAGACCCACCACATAGGGGATCATATTCCCGATGATGCCTCAAACTTTACGGGGTTAACCTACTAGATAGAGGATCGCCACCCATGAATAAACGGTCACAACGATACCAAGAACCCGATCTAGGGTAAAGATGCTATAGGATCCGCTCCGGGCCCACCGGAGGGATGCCATTACTCTAACAGTTAAAACGTCCCGGC
Organism: Viscum album; assembly: GCA_963277665.1. Classification (NCBI taxonomy): domain Eukaryota; kingdom Viridiplantae; phylum Streptophyta; class Magnoliopsida; order Santalales; family Viscaceae; genus Viscum; species Viscum album. The sequence goes on from OY728164.1 coordinate 1,417,659,776, forward strand.
GAGAGGACCACAAACCCATCCTAAGGTTGTGATTCCACATGAACCCTCATAGGAACGAACCAAAGGAGAACCCTCAACCACTTCTGGTCCAAACGTCGCTAACCCGAGCGACCCGCCACAATGCCACACTGCGCCCCTCCAAGGAAAAAACCGAGGCCTCCATCACGTTCCACAAGGAAGAACATGCTGGATAGGCTGTTTACTCGCCCGAAACGGAGCACTGGTGTAAAAGGCACTATACACCATAGTTAGCCCGTGCGGGGCCCACACAACGATCCCGAAACTCATCTAGCGGACCATACCATGACGATCCCCTATGAAAAACAAGCGGAATCGACTACTCGCTCATCCAAAACGGACACCTGGTGAAAAAGGTACTATTCACTGAAGGCCAGATCAAGTGGGGCCCACACCTGGATTCCGAAACTCATCGAACGGATCAAACCATTGTGATCCCCTTAGAAAAACACATAGGATCGACTATTCATCCGCCAAAATCGGACTCCTGGTTCAAAAGCTGCGTTTTTCTACAAACGCCAAAACCCAGCCTCATGGGGCCCACCCCCGTTCATAGTCCCAACACCCGGAAACCATATCAAAATGTCTGTCGTACCATCAGGGTCTCAACACCACTGACGGCATGTCAATCGGACGCTCCGGGTAGAAGTTACAACGGCCCGAAGTCGTAAAATTATAAAATAATAGTATTTTATACGACGTTTCTATCTCCCGGGCCACAATCCCGAACCCTTTAACCCTCAAAGTGATTTCAAAAGGTCTGTCTAGTTGCAAGGAGCGTGTCACCGAAAATGGCTCGCAAATCGGAGTTACGGTTGGCAAGTTACGGGGGTTTAAAGAACCCCCAGAAAATCCTGGCCGGACCACCGCCAGCCTCGCTGGAAACCACCACGCCGTCGCCGGATTCCACCATGCTGCCGCCGCCGCCACCGGAAACCACCGCCGCGCCGTCGCCAGATTCTGCCATGGCTGCCACCCGTCGTCGCCGGAAAACTGGGTTTTCGCCGGAAAACTTCTGGGAGCCACTGGGAGCACCCCAGTGCTCCAAATTCAGATCCGAAACATGTTTTGGAAAGCTCGGGACCCGAACTATACAACCCTTACAAAAATTTGAAGGAAAACAACACAAAAATGTGATCCTGGATTGTAAAACTCAAACCGCTTACCTCGCGGGAGAAACGACAACGCTCTGCCTTAGATCCGCGCTCTAGAGCATCCGTTGCGCGCTCCTGGAATGTCCGTCGTCGAATTCCGAGCTCGTGGGTGCTTCGGTAGCTCGATTCGGCAGAGCGGTGGCAATGAACGGAAAATAATGTCGAGAGGAACGATAAGGGGGGGGGGGGGCACTGATATTTATATCAGCCGCCCGCCGGCGCCAAACCCACCTCGGACCCGACGCCCAATGCGAACAAAAGTAAGGTCACCCCTAGGGTAAACGTGCCATTCTGAACGCAACGACAGACATATATTTTCAATCTGAGACTCCGTTCAGAAGTTATTCGAGCCGCCTCCAACACACTAACTTCACCACTTATTTACTAAAATGCCCCTGGTGGAGTTTCTCACAGCAGGCCTGCGCTCTCAATGTTTACACCTCACCTCGGGTAAATGGCACGTTACAGACGCAATCGTGCCATCAGATTCCCATTCTGAGCTACCATTTAGGAGTTATCACACCCTCTCCACGTGCATAGTATAAAAATACTTAATATTTTTATAAATTTAATTCCGGGCACACCGGGCCTCGGAATCGCACGTCGTCTTCACGCCTAGCTCTGGAATTATTCAAAGAAATATTCCAAAGTATGATAGGGCCAAAAACCCGAGTCGCTACATCCTCCCCTCTTAGATCTTTTTGTCCCCGAAAATACCTAAGCACAAGGAATGCGACTAGACTCTCAACTGGGTCTCACACACCAGCGAGCTCACCAAAAAACACTCGTGCCCGAACGTATAAGTCAGAGGGACTCATCCACCACACCTCAACACTATCAACTTTAGGCGGAACTGACTCACCCGAACGGATTTAATCGCATCACAAAAACGTGTCTTGGTGAGGGAAGGATCCCTCTTCCTCACGTATTCGAATCATGCAGAACAACACCCACACAAGGTCTTACCAACGCCCTGAACAAAACTCGATTAAGCAAAAAAAAGGAGGGTACCACTAAACAATGTCTATCAAACTACTGCATTAAGTAGAAAAGACACAAGGCGTACCTCTATACTTCCGCGGTGCTTCTGGGTCGACTGCCTCCAGGCCATGCAGCTATCCTCGCCCTCGACCACCAGCTCCCTAAGCTTGGCGCGAACCACCTGGGGGTGGGGGTGGTGGAAACTGGTACTGCCTACCACCGCCTCCCGCTGCACCAGCTCCGCCGCCACGTCCGCCGCCCTACTGACCTCCTTGATCGAGACGCTGCCTCTGCCAAGGCGGTCCATCGACCGGCTCCCTCTCAACAGCACGTTGGGTGGGAAAATCTCTAGCAAGATGTCCCTGACCGTCGCAAGCGTAACACCGCCTCTCCGGCGGATGACCAAAACTGGCATGCGAGCCCTGTGAGCCCTAAGGCTCAGATCCTCCATCCTGGGGTCACCTCTTGAAACGTTGGCCACATCCAGACCCCTGAGTCTGTCGTCGGCTACCCGAAGCCGATCCGACTGAAAAAGTCTTAGCCCTCGAGTGCCCAGCACTAACAGGGGGAATCTGCTCATCCAGAAAACTCTCCACCACCAACGCTCGCTCTATCACTCCAACATAGGTGGGCATGCACAAGGAAACCACACCTACTTGGATGTCCCTGCGTAAGCCCTGCTCGAAGGTCCGAGCGCTAAATAATGGGTCTCGAACCATATCCAGGGAGCAGAGTGACAGGTCTGTAAACCACGTTGAGTACTCCGACACAGTCATGCTCTCATGTCGAAGCTATAGAAGCTCCCAGATCCGCACTGACCTCGGCATCACTGGATATAACTCCTCCATGAAGAGTGGCTCAAACTCTTCCCATGTGATTGTCTCCTCGTCATGGGACTGCGTCGCCAAAATCCACCATCGCCCGGCAGAACCATGCAGAAGGCTCGCCGCTAGGACCACCATCTGATCTGGAGGTGTCCTCACTAGGTGGAAAACTCGGTTGACTACCTCAAGCCAGTCATCAGCTGCCTGGGGGTCTGGATCACCCAGGAAACTCAGAGGTCACTGCCTCTGGAACTCGTGTAGTGCACTCAGCCTGCGTGCAACCTTGTCCTGCACCGCCGGCACAACCAGCTGCTCGACAGGTGGCAGCTCAACTGGCAGACCACTTGGAGGTGCAACCTCAGAACCTGCACCCTGCTCCACAGCCTCTACATGGGGCGGGTCATCAGCACAATCCTTCTGCAGAACCCTCCCTGGCTATCATCGTGGAGGCATCCTTAAATACATTCATGATGCACCACGGTCAAAGAGTATATCTGGAGAGCTGACTCAAGAAGGACAAGGAAAACCCAAAAACCCAGTCTTATATGATGCTTGTACCATTATGTCCCCGCGACCAGTGTACAAATGTCCCGAGTTGAAAGGAAGGTTATCAGAGTCCTGGGGTATGGATATGTCGATCGCCGCACCAACACTGGAGTCCTTGGCCTGAAAGCCGAACTTGAAACATCCTAACACTACCACTATGAAACCCAAACCAAACTCACAGCTAGACCAGCTATGCTCTGAGATCCCAATGGTGGAACCTCCTCTAATACCACTCTGTCACGACCCGACCCAACGGGGCTCGAGCCGCGACTCCCCAAGACCGCCTCCAATAGGCCAGGGGCTGGTGACCGGCGCCGAGTAGGCTATCACACACATGGGAGGCATTAGCCTAAGGTACCTCTACACACGCACCAACAAACACCTCCATGTAACAGTGAAGAGATATAGAAACTGAGAATTAAATGCATGCATACACTCTATCCCAAACCAGAGTGCAACCGCAAAAGTACAAAGGAAAAAATAGTGCCCACCAATGAAAACTACAAAGCGCGTCCAACCTGCTCTGACAAGGGGAACATTGCCACAAACACCCGCTAGAAAGCTCCCTCGACACAGCTCTGGTAAACACCCCAGTCAACATGCTCAATATGCTCTGCCTGCTCCGGGTCCTTCTGGAACTCCGTCGAAAGGCCTGTGGTCTGCACAAGACACAAACATTTGCGGGCAAAGCCCGTGCAGGGGTGAGTATAAACATACTTAGCAGGCACCCCAAAACCCAAAATCCAAGGGAGCAACTGAAAGGCAACAGTCTGCTCAACCCAGCCAGAGGAAATCCAGACGAGAGAGAAACTCCATCTCATGACCATCCTCACCTAAACACAACAAGTCAGCTTAGCTCAGCTTAGGTGTATGCCCATACATACACCTTGAACAATCCAGATATACTCAGCTCAAGCCACAATCCACAAGAGGTACCGACCTCATCACCAGCAACTGTCCCAACTAGGAGAGTACACAACATGAACACTGTCATACCAGATGACACTCATCCGAGAGATACACTCCATTGTTTCCCGAACAAATATCTCAGATGCTCACCCGAGAGACCACGCTTGTCGGATAACATCACTAAGGAAACATCACTGAAACAATATAACCACCAAACTGCTCGGATAGGGGATCGCCGCTAGGGTCTGCTAGGGGATACTAAGACCCACTCCGGTATAAGTAGCTCACAGATAGGGGATCACTCCCAGGGTTCGCTGGGGGATTCCACAACCCGATCTGGCATACGTAGTTCTCACAGATAGGGGATCACACCCAGGATCTGCTGGGGGATACCACAACCCTATCTGGCGCTTGAAAGAAGCTCCACACTCAGATAGAGGACCATCGTCCATATAAATATGGTCACGACGATACCGGAACCCTATCTGGTACAACTCGCGATGTAGGGGATCGAACCGATGAGGCCGCAACCCTACCGAAAACACTCGCTGAGTAGGGGAACGCATAACCAACGATACCGCAACCCTACCGACACCAAGCACTGAGTAGGGGATCGTATAACCAATGATACTGCAACCCTACTATAAACTTCATGCTGAGTATGGGATCGTATACCCGACGATGCCACAACCCTACTGTGCAGGACCCACCGCGTAGGGGATCCTATTCCCGATGATCCCAAAAACCCTATGGGGTAAACCTACTAGATAGATGATCACCGCCCATGAATAAGCAGTCACAGGGATACCAAAAACCTGATCCAGGGTAAAGATGTTAGAGGATCTGCTCCGGGCCCATCGTAGGGATGCCACAACTCTAACATTTGAAACCTCCCATAGAGAGGATCACAAACCCAAACGAAGGTTGTGATGCCACACAAACCCTTTCAGGAACGAACCAAGGGAGAACCCTCAACCACTGCTGGTCCAAATGTCGCTAACCCGAGCGAACCACCACAACGGCACACTGTGCACCTCTTAGGACAAAACCGAGGCCACCATCGTGTTCCACGCGTAAAAACACGCAGGATAGGCTATTTACTCGCCCGAAACGAAGCACCGGTGAAAAAAGCACTATTCACCGTAGCTAGCCCATGTGGGGCCCACACAACCATCTCAAAACTCATCGAGCGGACCATACCACGACGATCCCCTCGGAAAAACAAGCGGAATCGAATACTAGCTCGTCCAAAACGGACACCCGGTGAAAAAGGTACTATTCACTAAAGGCCAGCTCGGGTGGGGCCCACTCCTAGATTCCGAAACTAATCGAACGGATCGTACCATTGCGATCCCCTTGGAAAAACACACATGATCGACTATTCATCCGCCAAAATCGGACTCCTGGTGCAAAAGCTGCGTTTTTCCGCAAACGCCAAAACCTGGCCTCATGGGGCCCACATCCCATTCACAGTCCCAACACCTGGAAACCATATCAGAAAGTCCTTCGTACCATCAAGGTCTCAACACCACTGACGACACGTCAATCGGACGCTCCGGGTAGAAGTTACAACGAACCGAAGTCGTAAAATAAAAAAATAATTGTATTTTATACGACGTTTCTAACTCCCGGGCCACGATCCCAAACCCTTAAACCCTCAAAGTGAGTTCAAAAGGTCCGTCTCAATGCATGGAGTGCGTCGCCGCTAACGGCTCGCAAGTCGGAGTTACGGTTTGCGAGTTACAGGGGTTTAAAGAACCCCCAGAAAATCCTGGCCGGACCACCGCCAGCCTCGCCGGAAACCACCCGCATCGCCGCCTAATTCCGCCATGCTGCCGCAGCCGCCCACCCGGGAAAACCGCCGTCACGCCGTCGCCAGATTCCTCCATGGGCCGACGCCCTTCGTCACAGGAAAAAACGGGTTTTCGCCGGAAAACATCCTTGAGCCACATGGAGCACCCCAGTGCTCCAAATTCAGATCCGAAATATGTTTTGGAAAGCTCGGGACCCGAACTATACAACCTTTATGAAAATATGAAGGAAAACAACACAAAAATGGGATCCGAGATTGTAAAACTCAAACCCGCTTAGCTCGCGGGCGAAACGCCAACGCTCTGCCTTAGATCCGCACTCCAGAGCTTCCGCTGCTCGCTCTTGGAACATCTGTCGTCGAATTCCGAGCTCGTGGGCGCTTCGGTTGCTCAATTCCGCAGAGCGGCAGCGTAAAATGGTGAAGAACGTCGAGAGGAATGATAGGGGGGGGGGGGGGCGCTGATATTTATATCAGCCGCCCGCCGGCGCCAAACCCGCCTCGGACCCGACGCCCGATGCGAACAAAAGTAAGGTCACCCCTAGGGCAAACGTGCCATTCTGAACGCAACGGCGGACTCAGATTTTCCATCCGAGACTCCGTTCAGAAGTTATTCAAGCCGACGCCCGCACACTAACTTCGCCACTTATTTACGAAAACGCCCCAGCTGGCGTTTCTCACCGCAGGCCCACGCCCGCAAAGTTTACACCTCGCCTAGGGTAAACGGCACGTTCCGGACGCAATCGTGCCCTCAGATTCCCATTCTGAGCTACCGTTTAGGAGATATCACACCCCCTCTATGTGCATAGTATAAAAATACTTAATATTTTTATAAAATTAATACCGGGCACACCAGGCCTCGGAATCGCACGTCGTCTTCACGCCTAGCCCTGGAATTATTCATAGAAATATTCCAAAGTCTGACAGGGCCAAAAACACGAGTCACTACAATTATTATGGGAAGTAATGATAAAATTATTTAAATATAATCATGTTTAGTTTGGGACATCCCACGTAGTGTTAAATCAATTTATAAAAGTTTTTATTTTTATTATCGATCATGGGTGAGATGGTTTGGGTTGCCTCAATGTCATTAGATGTTGTTAGTTGTTTATAGTCCCCACGGTTTTGAAATAAATTGAATATAGAATAATGGTCCTAGGCCTAAGGGTAAATATCTATGTATTCACATAGAAGATCTACCAATCTACGAGATATACCTGTTATTCATGTAAAGGATTTTGTCAGATAGAGAGAAATTGTCTTACTGAATGTGACATCAATTGTATTTTATCCATATGTAGACCCCCATGAAATATTTTATTATTTGATATGTGAAGAAATAAAAGTGTGAAGGGTGATCCTCAAAAATATGATTATAATAGAAGAGTTTGAGGGGCATCAGGCGGAGGATGTTGATGTAGATGTTGCTACAATCCACACACCCCATCATTTCTTTCATGATGTAAAAAATATGAATAAGATAGATAAATGATAGCTGTAATACTAGATTCTAGTAGTAAATGGTCATGTACAATAAGTTCTCTCTAGGATTTGTTATATTACCATTATTTACTATACTAATTCCCTATATATTTTTAGGTCATTATATTCTAAAGTAAATCTGAATTTTGAGTTGTTGAATAATTTATTTTGAGAATCAAAAAATGGAATTGAATTACAAATCATTAAAATATTAAAAATTTGGGTTCTTGGAAATGGTTCAAAGATATGGTATTTAAATTAGTGTTCTGAAAGGCATTGGAGGATGGTTAGGCAGAAAAGGATTTTAAAAATCAGTAGTATAGTCCATTGTATAGTCGGTGGGTAGGTCGGTGGACATGAATTTTTGTTGGTCCTAAAGTTTATTCAATGGGTCTTGGGTTATTTTTTTAAATAGGTAAAAACATATTTTTATATTGGATAGAGCGGGGTATGGTATTTTTATATACCATTTTTTATAGCCACTATCCTCTCGTGCCTCTCTAAAAACCCTCCTCCTTGGAGGGCTTTTGTTAATGTCTTCTAGTGGTAAATGGAATGTAAAACATACTTTTATTACATAATTAACTATTATTAAAATTTCTGTCAAATTTCAATCGTTTTTTCATTATTTTTTTATTTTAATTTCACAAGAGAATGGTTGAATCCACAAAAATTTAATAGCCATTTTTATAACCTCTGTATATGACATCTTATTAATTCATCTACATTATATTAGATGTTTTCTTCATGAAGGTACATAACCTAGTTTTTTTCAAATGGGTTTTACTTATTTTATAGTAATGTGACTGAAGAGTCAGGAATAATATTAGTGGATTCAGTGCATCTTTGATCCACTATTTTCTGAGGAGAATACATCACTTAGATTCCCACATCTTCGATGAGTGGTTGGTATCTGATGACTTTTTGTGGATTTAAAATATTTTAAATATGTTTGAAATTAATTATAACATATTATAAATTAACTTTATGTCATTCGAAATGATTATGGTTCTTGGGGTTCAGGAAAGAGATTGATGGATTAGAAAAGGATAAATGAAGCTCAGTAAGAGGTTCACTATAATATCATGCTATTCAGACCCAACTATAAAATTTGAAATGATTTTTTATTCTTGTGACTGAATTTTTTTTATAATACATGGTGGTCATGAATTTTATAAACATTCAAATAGATCCCTTAGGTGAAAATAGAGGATGGTTTGAGCCACTTGGGTGGAGACCAAGTTCCTTTTACAAGTTGGATGATTCAAAATTTTCTGATAACTATGTCACCAATGGATGAGGGCTTTGGATAATATTTAATGATATATATACGAGTTATTTAGTGATGAGTAGAGATATTTGATATTGTAGGATGTGTTCCAAGACTAGTGGGATGGAATACATGGCCTGTGGTATATGGATTATTATATAGATTAGTTTATGTATCACGAGTACTGAGGAAAACCGTCCATAGGGTAATGGTGAGACTTGGAATTCTCTTACAGAGAGTAAAGTCTTTGGGTACTTGTTATATGTTGAAATAAATGTTTCTTTAGGGATATAGACTGGGGGATCTTGCGTTACAGATGTGAGAAAAGTCTAATTTAGGGTCTCAAGTGTTGTTTAGGACATGGAATTAGAAATAAAATTGGATTAATATTGGAAATTAACTACTCATATGAGTATATGGTGGTGTAGAATGTGATGAATTATGTAACTCACTATGAAACACGATTGAGAGTTTTAAGGGGCTTGGAATGATTAGACTGAACATTGTGTTCTTGATCATGATGATCCTTCAAGAATATATATCATCATCAATTGATACTCATGTGGTCGTGTCATTATAGATGGATGATGAACAGTCTAATGGAATAAATTGATTCCTAGTAGGGTGGGATATGATTAGATGGCGTGTGTAAGGCTAGCCAATGGATTCTCATAAGCATGTTCTGAAGGTGATCTTATTTAAAGGGATGTGACTAAATGTTATTTATTATTCCTATGCTCAATCTCATTTCCCATAATTATTTGGTCAGTGTGCATATGATCACCTCCCTAACGTTTATGAGGATCAGTTACGGTTCTAGAGTTGACCATCGTAGTTCTAGTTGTGAATGTACACTGTGTATAAAAAATATTTATATGGGAATATCTAGTGGTTTAATTCTTTTACAAGTGTTGGTTTATGTGATAAACCTCTTTAAATATGGATTGTCCTAGTGTATATATAGTTTGGACCTTCCCAGAGTGATGGGGTAATGGTTGTGGAAGGTGACTTTTCCAATAGTGACATGTCTTGTATGACAATATTTCATGTGATAGGGAGTAGTTCAACTGATGATAATAGATATCTCTAACAGAAAGATCATTTTAGGTGGAGGCCATCTATGAGGGCTATTCCATGGAATAATATGAGGTTTGGCTAATGGAAGTCTCTTGCGTGAGAATGGATGGGTCCAGGCATGTGTATGAATGACAATGCCTAGTGTATATGTGTATTATGTCATGGATGTTAATGTATACCAAACCTAATTATTTATGCATCGGTTGGGAATTAGTATGAATATATAAAGAGTTAAGTGGATTCTATTATAGTTCTAAATATGGTATTTTTTGGTTCAGGGTGGTCTTGTTGGAACTCAATGTCATGGTGGGTTTTGTATGTCATCGGGTGTCGTGGAATCTTAGTTTGTGATTTATGACACAATGAGTTTATTTATTTTTTATTCATATATATCTATATGAAATAATGTATTACATATTCGTGGGGACACCCATCTATGATTTATGATAACACTATTTATAATAATATTTCTTCATGTGTAGATGGTATGTCTATATTTCATCTCGGATCATGAGATGGGTTCTGGATGAGGGTAAGGTAGGTCATAGGTATTCAGTGACATTGATGAGTCAATGTGATAGTGGTTGGGGTAATGTTTTCAAATTTTATTTTTGGTATCATTTTTATTTGGATCAATGTGATGTCTTTTCTATATATTGATGTTTTTATGACTACATAATGTTTGATATTGGATATATTGATTTTTAATTATACATATTATAATGATTTTGGTCTTCTATGAATTTTGGTCATTTATACTATTTTTTACTCTTATTCATGTTCATATTCTCTCTACAAAATTTATAAGTTTAATTCCACTAGTCAAAAACCACTAGAATTTTAGTATGTGTGCATGAGGTATTGTGTCATCTCTTGTACAGACAGTGATGGGTATCAATAGGCCTATGACATAAAAAAATTGAATTAGATCATGTTTTTTTATTTTTAGTGTTTTTAGATAGATGATCATATGATATATCAATGTCCTTTACGGATATAAAATATGTATTTAGAATTTGAATTCTAGTTGGAAGTCCCATTTACTTGGTTTATGGTATTGTTGTTCATTATTTTAAATGTTCCAGTTGTTGGATTCACCATGGATGAGGTGAATATAGTTTTGTGATTTCTGATTTATGATTTTTAAATCATCAAGTACTATAAAGAAGAATGTGTTCAAGTATTAGAGCTTTTGTAAGAGGTCATTTTCATACATCCTCATAGTCAAATTGGATTCACCTGACATACTTGTTGTTTCATTTGGTTTTTCTAAATGAGATATCTAAATATTTAGACAGTGAAAAAAACATATATATTGTCTTCATTTTTAAAATATTTGTTGAATTGTACATAGCGAGACAATGCTTTATTTTATTTTGATTGTAGGTAATATAAACCTTATGGTTAAAATTTCAATAGTGATAGAAATGTAATCCGATCATTAATCATATATAGAGACCCATGATGGGACGATGTAGGAATTTTATGTATTTTAAATGGATAGATGAAGGCATGATGTTCGGATGGGTAATATGAGGATGCGTATGTGTTTCCTTGAGAATGATAAACCCCTTTTGTTTTCGGATAGGTGATGTTATATAATTTTTCAACAACTTCTTATATGGTTTTTTCCCATATACCTTTTTTCTGGAACTCTACTTAACTGGACCTAGTGGTTCTATAGAAACTATTTAGGGGTGTTGTATAAATCTTTTGAAATTATTATGAATTTGGACATGAATGTCATTAACTGAATCAAGTATCATATTTTAGTTTTACAGGGCATGATATAAAACCTATCTTTCCCAAAATGCTTCAAATGTTCTCTCAACTAGATTATTGGGCATGTGGGTAGATTCTCATGTTTAGTGAGATTAATTTTGTGTAGTGAGTGTTTCCATTATTAGCCTTATAATGGGTGATTCCCTGGTTTTTGAGCTAATTTTGTCTTGTATTATGGTATAAGAAGTTGAATAGATATGTGATCCTAGGTTAGATGGAACATGAATAATGGGAGGATGATTTCAGGTTTGTGATCATGTTACATTTTAGTACACAGACATCAAATTCAGTTTGGAATGAGTTTTACATTGTTTGAGAACCAATGACAGGGTTATAAATCGATCAATCTACATGAGGAGGAGAGTGATAATGGTGATCCCATTTTAGAAACGTCTCTTTGTGGGTGGGTGAAGGTGCACATGGTATCTATGGTTTATGTTTGCATAATGAGTCTATAAATGGTCGATGTGTTGGTCCCAATAATAATTTTTTAAGGTTGTGGATAAACGATAGGTGGATCTATGGTGGTAGTGTGTTTGATATAATCATGAAGGATTGATGGTATGGGGTTTTAGTGATTTTTTGGAGTTATCCCTCCATAGTGGGAGATGATATTTTTGAAGGATCACGGTATTATTGTATGTTTGACCCATGTGGAATGGTGTGGAATGAAATTTATAGGATAATGTATTGTGAATTCTTTTATAATGGTGATTAATGATCTAGATGAGATGTACATGTGTGATGGGGAACCTTTTTTTGTTGAGTTCTCAATGAGTAGTGTAGTGGAATCCAAGTTGTTGGAAGTGAACAATTAAAAAGTTGGATGGTGTGACACTCATTTTAGTAGTGTCTAGGATGTTGTCCCATGTGACCTTGGAATGGGAAGTGGATTGTGTCAAGTTTTATGGCTTAAGTATGATCTAGATGACCATGTATTATAATTGAATTCATTAATGGATGGGGTGTGTGAAAGGAATATCAGTCATTTTTGGTCATTTGATTGTAAAGAATATATTCTTATAGTTGGGAGAATCATTCTATTTTTGGGTGAACAGACCCATGTTAAAAGGATTGTGGTTTGATGATACTAATTCATTGATGGTTGTGGTGAAACAAGGTTGGCAGTTTGAGATTGGATTCATTGATATAGGGTTCCTTAGGTAATTTCCTATTTTAATCACATATTTTATGTTAGTTATAGTCAATTAATTGGAATTGGGAATGAGGTGATATCAATGTGATCTGAGGGTGATGCCTGGGGTGAGCCATAATTTTTGACATGCTTCAGGTGGTAAAACCAATTTTTCGTCATAGGATATAGGTGTTGAATCATGTTATGAATCATTGTGATGGTGTCATTTTAGCTGGAAATTTCATGGATATGTATGGGAAGATGGAACCCTTTCTTAGGGGATATATGAGACCCTAAATTTGGGTTTTGTTAATGAATGTGATTAGTTAGAAAAAAATTTCTCTTATAGGAGGGGTCAATAGGTGTGATCGAGTTTTTAAGGAAAATGTTATTAAATGATGTATTATGGAATTATTTTTCGATATCAGAAAAGTAAGAGGGATATTGTGTCAGGGGTATTATATAATAGGTGGTTAGTGGGATGGTGGACCATTTGATGAGAACTTTTTATAGGATATTTTCTATAGTGGATAGCATCATGGTTTTGAATCATCCTTAGTAACAAGATTTTTATGGGTGGTATCAATATAAATCTTATATTTAATTGGTTGAATAAATTTTTATGTATTGGGGAGAGATGGGTTTAGTGTACGTCATTGTAGAGTTGGTTTTGGTAGTGGGTAGGTGGGTGATATTTTAGTTTTTATTTGGGTTTAGAGTTATGTAGTGATCGAATTATTGGAGTTTGATGATTGAACAAGACCATTAGATAGTGGATTGGTAGACATGGTTTATTAGAAGACATGGTTTGAGTATTACAATGGATTCTTATAGTTATTAGTTTTTATGGATGGCATTTTATAATTCACCAAAAATATTCATGTCATGGAATTATAGAGTGAATTTTAATTTCAGGTTAGTTAATAGTTCATTTTGAGAAGCAATCCATAGAATGGGAATTATGAATGTTTTGAATTCCCTAATGAGGATTTTTTTGTATGATGTATATAGGTTTTTGGGTGTCCATAATATTTAATTAAAGCATCAGATGAATATTATTTTGGACAAGGCTAATAAACTTATATAGCTGAGGGCTACCAATGGGTAGGAAAATGGACCAACATATTGGTGGGAACTTTGGATCCTCCCTGGGGGAGTTATTTTTAGTATAGTAAATACCATATTTTTCAACATCACTTGTTACCATATTTATATGGTTTATTGGGTTTAAAGATTCCAATTATCCAATCATTCCCCTCCCTTACTTCTCCTTCAACCCACCACCTTAGGGTGTGTTTTTTATGTTTTTCCCTAGCCTATAGAAGGTTAAAAAAATTTCTTTCCTCAATTCATAAAAAAAATTATTACCCACATATCTAATGTGTTTTATATATGATTTTTGTGGTTGATTCAATCAAATAATGGTGGAATCGACTAGGGTATTAAGAGGATTTTTCATAGATTTTATAGAGAACATCGTGAGTAATTTTCTATATGTGATTAGATGTGATTTTGGTGAAGGTATGTCACATGGTATTTTTTTATTGTTTTATAAAATAAATTTGGATTAATCAATAATTTTTTATATGTATCTTATGATAATTATATGTATCATGGATATTAGGGTGCATTAGTAGTAGAAAACAACTAGTTTCTCATGTTCTCAATGAGAAGTTGGAATAAGAAAAGATTTTTTGTTTTTATCATAGTTATAATTTTTGTTTTTAATTAATTATTTATATTTATTCTAAAATATGTACATTGTATAGTGTGATTTAACTCATGGGGGGTGTAAGAGAGTCCTTATTTTCATGGACAAGGCTCAGTAGATTTCAATGAGGTGGTTAACATTAGTAACGTGTTTGGTGGCCCCAATAATTTGTTATAATTTTTTGTTTATGTTTGAGGTGGAATTTCCTAATATGTTATGGTGTTTTTAGAATAATTAATAAGGACGTTTGGAAACATCAGGTGAGATGGTATGATGCCTTTATCTTCCCAAGAGGAGACAATGTTAATTTTCATAGTTGGGACAATCTAGGATTTCCTAATATATATGTATCCAATGGGATATGGATTAGGTTGGAATGAAAAGATACCAACATGAGGTATTTATTTTTTTGTTGAGTCACATTAAAGACTTATTTGCTTTACATGTCATATATGAAGAAATAAGGGTCTTGGAGACAAATGTTAATGGGTGATACATGTGTATGTCTCTTGAGTAGTGAAAAAACACTCTCTTGAGGTCTTCAGTGGTACATAACATGCTCAATTAGTGAGATGAGTCCCTTGGGACATTGTTTTCGATGAATGAACGAGTTTACTTGGGGTGATTAGTGAATATATATCCCTTAATATCTATGGTATAAGACTATTTTATGGTTTTATGTGTTGTTTGGTTAATATAATCAGAATTTATTGGTGTTTTGGATAGTACATGGACCATTCCATTGAGTATAGGGTTACAAGAAAATGATGGGTTGGGAAATTACCTAGGAGATTGGGCAAGGTGTGACAAAGATCTTATTTTGGTTATACCAAACACATGAGGGAGAGTTTGTGATGATCCTTTAGGGTGTGATTCCACTAATACTGAGAAGATTAAATCATTATTAGTGACAAAAGACTATGATTGGTCAATAGGACCCAGTTAACATTTTATGGTGTGGGATGAGAAAGGTAATGTTGTATGAGTATATTCCATGTATATAAATGCATATACTAAGATTTTGAGAATATATTATGCGATGAAAAATGTTGTGCTAGTTTATGCATGTTCTTAGTGACCATGCATCTGTTTCTTGTAACTGTATGCTGGATGTGACTACCAAAGAGTCAATGGGGATGGATAAAGATTGTATAGGTGAACTCCCAAGAGTTATTATAGATCATATAGTAGATATTATGGGATATTCTATGCACATTTTCAGCCAATGACTACATTTTTGAGGTTTTTGTTGATTGATGGACCCTTCCAAACATGTATTGGTTATGTGTACATGTTGATATCCCTATCACGAGTTATATGGTAGTTATTTTCATGGGAAATTTTCCTTTGGTGAGAATGATTATATGACCACATAATAATTTAGATTGGTTTGGTTTACTGATGACAAAGGACTATTATATGAGTTTCTTCGGTCATGGAAGCAGGCGTCTCAAGGGTCTTGGTCATGGGATGACATGAGGTGTAACCAATTTACATTATTGAGTGATAAGGGAATGATTTGAGGATTTTGGATGATTGATTGGGCCTTATTTATATGGTTATATGGTTATAGATTTAGAGGATTCCCTACCCCATGTCTTCTAGTATTTTTTGGGCATCAGTACGATGAAACATAGATACATGTGGATTATGCCACAAAACTTATGCATATATTGTAAGGGATAGTGTGTAATTGTAAGAACCTAAGGCCCTCTATGAGAGTTTTTTATCTCATTGGGTTTTGTGGAATCCTAGTTAACACTTGAATAAATAAAGACTACTTTTATATAGGTGATTATTTTCCTCAGGGAATACACAATCATAAAAATGCATATATCTAGGGTGATTGTTGACACCCAAATAAGTTTTATGATTACACCATACAAGAGAATTATCATTGATTGTGTACACCTTATCTATTTATTTTAAGTCGAATCATGGTATTTAATATAAATTTATTAAAAGGGTTTCTTAATGTTATCCTAATATAGGTATGATTCCTAGTCATAGATAAAGGGCCAATATTCATGCGTTTTATATTTTGATTTGTTTTTTATTTCGGACCGACCCATGTTTGATCAGTATATGGATTCTTGTATGACTACATCATATATGATATTGGATATGGTTACTATTTTTATGTTAATTTTTATGGTTATGAATGTGTATTATTATTGGTTATTTTGACTTTTTTTCAATTTTTTGATGAAATATATTTCTCATTATATGGATTTTTTCTCACCACTAGTCTTTGTCCCCTATCATTTGAGGTGTCATACCTGAGGACATGTTCCCTCTCCGGTCCACGAACTAAATAATGGCTCTTGACTGAGGTTTTACAACTCAATACTAGAACATGTACATATAGATACCAAATGAGTCATTCCTCTATAGTTGTATCCATATATTGATAGTTTAATATATTTATAGAGAATTTAATCTATTCTATTGTTCTAGATAATACTACTGAAATATATCACAAATTTATTAATGATGTGATTTTTGGGTTATTGGTGATTATTTTTCATCAGACCTGCTAATATATGTGATGATGCCCTATAATATCATATTTTCTATGAAATGTATATCTGTTATCAATAAATTGGAAGAAATATATTGTGATAGTGTGGAGGTTTATTTCTCATATAGATCATGATTTTCATTTGTGGGTTAGTGGGATTTTTATTTGGGATACATGGGGTTTTTTGTACTTGAATATACATCATATTAGACATCAATGGAAAATCTAGCTCGATATAGAATGCATGATTTATATTTTCAGATTTCTATTTTAAAAAGGTGTATATAGATATATTAATATAGAATATTCTTAGGATTATCCATAATCATTAGAATAATTTATCTACCAACTTTCATAATGATAACATATTTATACCATCTATGAATTATCAACTAGCGCGGGATGAGAGTAGGGAGTTGAAGATATAATTATAGAACCTTATTGAGTAATAATTAATTATAACTATTGTATCAATTTTAAAACATAGCTCTATCACTATTAATGGGGATGGGTTCTTGAGGCATTTTAGTGACTATTAGTAATTAAATTAGGATATAGTTAGGAAAAAATACCCACCACTAATGATCAAAACTATCTTCAATCGGTGAAATGAGGTGAAGTGGATTTTAAAGATCAATATTAGTTCATATTATCACATACATAAGTTTTTTGAGGAGTATATTCTAAATATGGTATTTATGTGTCACTATGAAAATTGTAATTTTTTAGTGCACTACTCTATGATAACTACCTCAACAATTTTTATGGTCCTCATTAAAATGTCCTCTTCCCATTCCTAGTACTGTTCAAGGTTGTATTCATTAAAGGAATCCAAATTTTTCTCATATTTGAGGGTGTGAAAAAATATAATATATTTTTTTCTCCTACTCAAACTTAATATGTTATATAGTAAGATAATAAGGTGTTAGTTTTTGATTTAGGGGGGTTACATCACAAGGTGTGTCATATTAAAGGGTGGAGCAGCCCATAGAGCCGGTGCAGATCGATGTAGTGCATCTTTGCAAGCTACTTAATATCATTTTTTTGGTTGAAAGATTCTCTATGTCATGGAGATTGTATCAAATATTCATGGGTGGACTTATCCATTATTACATCTACAAAGATTTCTATTTCTAAAAATATAGTTCCATTATGTGGTCCATGTGATGCCATGGATAATTAAGGTAGCTAAAGTGGAGGATGATGAGTTCTCATGTAGAATGTTTACTTGTAGAATGAGTTGAATATCGGTTTTTATATGATTCCTCTATAGTTGGCCTTCTTTTTTGATGATGTTATGGAATGTGATGATTATCTATGGCCAATGGTAGTTGAGACTACACAATCAGAACAATGAATCCCATGATTTTGAGTATTAATAATAGGGTTCTCATTGAATACATTAATATATTATGTTATTGGTGAGAATATCAAAGTTTATATAGAACATAGGTTCATTATATACATCATTTTATAAATAGATCATAATTTATGGTAGATGTATTTATTCTAGTTTTCTAATAGACTAAGAATTTTAGATTATTTTCACTCTAGAAAAGGTAATTGGGAGGTTGGATAACTTTTGTTATATGTACAATGTTTAGTTCATGGAGGAGGGCATCTAATTAGTTTTTAGTGATTTTATTATAATTATTAGATGTTCGAGAAATTAAATATCATTTCTCTATGGTAGTGTCTCCTCCAATTCTGTAATACATGATGGAATCGCCAATTTAATCATTGATTACGAATTTTGTGAGCATTAAATTCTCTTATATGAATGGGTTATTTTATAGGTATGATGATAGTAGAGGTACATTGTGAGTTTCACCATTCACCATTAGTTAAAAATAAATGTCTTGAAATGATATAACAAGACCTTATGATTTAGTTATGGTGTCCAGGTATGAAGAGGAGCCATTTTTATATTATTTCAATATAATTCACCTTCTAAATGGTGATGTCCAATCATTGGAATCCAATGGTTTTGGAATAACCCCTATAGGTTCTAGAATGGATTTGGGTTTAAAAAATAAATTTAATTCATTATGAAACATCTATATTTATAAGACTATCATGATGTGATTTGGCTGATCATAAACTGAATGAAAAATTCATATTTGTTTCTTATTTTAAATGTATCTTGTTATTATTAAGGTAGAACATCCTTGAAGGTTTAGAGTACATAAAAACATAAAATTCAACTCTTAATTAAATTATATATTTTAAAATTATTGAGTCTCCTTATGGTGTTTTTGTATAGGTTTTTCCATGTTTTTTAATCTGTTGTAGTAGTGATAATGACTTTCACCTAGGATTATATTTCCCTTGAGTTAATTTCACACATATATACATAATACATCTGGTTTAAGTCATATAAAAATTCGTATAAGATGTTTTTATATCATTAATTCATTAAAAAATTGATATTTTTTATAGTTTTTCAAGGTGGGTGTGACATTCATGACCTAGATTCTATATGTTTAAGGGTTAAGAAATTCCAAAATGTATTTCACTACCATGTGGAAAAACCTCATTTAATTATAATATTTGATCATGTTTTCCAATGATCTATGAATTCTTTAGCATGACATAGATTTTATATCTTGGATTCTCAATGGGTTTTTATTTTTGATGTCGTGGATTACTCCATGTTATTTGTCTAGAATTGGAAGAAATGTACCTAAATTATTAGTGTGATAAAATTATTACATTTACCAATATTTTTATTATAAATAGTTGATTATACTTATTTAATTTTATTATATTTTCCTACCTTGAAATATCACCTTTCTTTTGGGATGTTTTATTCAACATGGATATTTTTTAAACTAATGTTGATTTCACAGTGATATCTTAATGTTTCATAAATAAGTATTCATGTAACACTGATGCATGAGATTCAAGGTTGAACTAATTTCTCATTATATAATCTATTTATTTGTTATTTAAATATAAATGAATATATTATTACATATTTTTCCCTTATGATATAATATTTATGAAAACCCTTTAATCTCTATGAGAATTTTCATTTTTAATCTAGTCTTCCATGGATATTTCCCATATTCGACATCATAATGTGGAACCATTCTCTCATGTCCCATATTCTTTACATGGTTTCATTGTAAACAATAAACATGAATTATGATACTGTAGTGATGATTTGGTGTATGGTAGTAGAGGAATTTGATGGAATAAAAATAAATTTAAATAAATAATAACTTCAATGATTAATTTTTTTATGGTTGTATTATTCTGTAATGACACATGTGACACTATATTATATGGAAACATAAATTAAACCTAATTACTCATTATAGTAACACATCATGACACTCCATATTTCTTGATGACAACCAACTATTTATTGGAATGTATGAATAAAATGGGTGCACTATAATTGGATTACAATAGATATTACATAGAGGTCATAACTTAATAGATTATTTTATATAAGTTGTACCAAAATATTGTTGTCTTAGATATGAAAAAAAACATGTATATTATGATTCATATAAGATAATATATTCCATAACCTATGTAATTGGTAATTATTTTGATTCATGATACAATCATGTATGTAATTATAGCAATGAAGTATAGATCATGTCATGATTGTGTTCTTTACTATATAGTATTGACTCAACATATTCCCTTCATGTAAATTTTTATATCTTTTAATCTATGTGTATTTTTATAATTAGAAGATAGATTATCCTAATAAAATTTTCCACATATGTCATGATGGTGCGGTTATTAAGACCACCCAAATCCTTTATTTAATTTTCAGTCTATTTAGTCTCTATCAATATAGTCCACATGCAAGGGTTCAGAGTGATGAATGTAGAAATCCCCATAGTTTGGTGCTCACATGGTTCCGTGATGATAATATGGAATAGGTTCTCAATATTTTTCAGAGTTCAGTAATCCCCCACCTTTATGTGGTTTATGCCCCCTATAATTTGATCATATATTTGATACATTGTTTCACCAATCAAGGAATATGTCCTATATATGGTCAATAGTGTATGGTATTTATCTAATCTATGTTCTAATACTCACTAGTTCACATGTCATTTAGTTAAATATTTGGGTCTTCCCTTGTATAATGAACCTGTTTGATAAGGAATTAATCTTTTATATGGGTTTGTTACAACCTTGGATGAAACATATCATTGAGTGGTGTAGATACATAAATAATTCTGTTAAGATAATTTGTATTTGGATTAGATGGGTAGAATAAAATCATTTTTCACTCTCAGTGATATATTCCTTTGATTTTTTGGACTAATAAAAGGGGGAAATGTTCTCACAATTCTTCAACAAAGAAGAATATATGAGTCTCTTTATGTATGCTTCATCCCTTTGTGAATTAGTTTCCATGTAAGTGGTTTCATGTTCTTAATTGCATAGTTTATTTCATTATATTCTTTATGGAATATTAATGGGTATTAATATACACACACCACTTCATGGGAGTTTCATCCCCCATGTTTCATGTCTTATATACGTTATTAAATGATCATTGGTGACCTTAAAAATTATTTTGTTGTCATGGGAGAATTAAAATTCCTAGTAAAGATAGCAACACATGGTTTTTATGTATAGTGGAAAGTAATAATAATGATACCTTCACCATAGGTTATATAACATGGTTTTCCAATATTATTATTTGTCATGTATTACAACCCCAACCCCCCCCTTTAATTTATCGTTGATAAAACTTTTACACCTTTTTGGATCATTTCATGTTTTGCATGCCTTTTTTAAAATTCCATTTGATTTTTTATTTTTTATTTCATTAATATAATTTTGAATCAATATTAATGGTTATGTTCAACAATAATAGGATAAGGACTCCCATAATGATAGTTATGGAAACTCAGTTATAGTAATCAACCCATGAATAATTGGAGGAGGCCTTTGGTGGAACACTCAGCTTAACTCTAGTCCAGTTGGTGCTTCATTGGGTCAGGTTATTAATGTTAGAACTAATATTATGGATGGTATTTTGTTCAATATTAGAACTATTTTTTGTTTCTATGTCAATTTTAAGAGTTATTTATTATATATTTTTTTCATATAGAATATTATATATCATATCCTCCATAATCATTATCATTTTAGTTTCAATGAAACTATCTTTTATCAATTTTCTCTCTAAACACCCATTTATTTTGGGAGTCTCAAATTCCTATTTTAATTTTTAGAGAATATAAAGAAGTTTATTAATAACTACTAAATATTATCCCAAATGGTTGAAAATCTTTTTTTATGAATTATGATTTAGTTCTTCATTAGTTCCGCCCCCACTAAGTTTGTTGGCATTACAACTTGAAATGGATTACTTTTCCCATGAATAAAAAAAATACTTTTCGGAATAAAAAACAAAGACTGGTCATTATTTTCTAAAGGATGTGATAGATAGTTGTTAATTATTTTGTGTGTTTGGTAGTTTATATTGTTAATTTAAGTTTTGATCACATCAGATTACTGGGTAAGAGAAACAACATTATTTTTCACACTAGAACATATATTTTTTGGTCATTCATCTGTAAAATCAATGAACATCCATTATAATTATTTTTTAATAAATATCTCTTAGTTCTTACTATTTACTAATATAAAAAATGTTAGTGTGAGTATTAAAAAAAATATCCAGAGTAAATAGTCATATGATTTTTAAAATCAATCCTCTAATATCTTAACCTATTACACATCCATTTCAATAAATGACACAATTGGATCGACCAAGTATTAATGATGCTTTATATACTTAGTCTTCTTAGGAAAAAAATAATCTCTAAATAATATTTATATACCAACTATTAATAACAAACCAAAAATTATCTATATAAATTACCTTGTTATAGTTTATTATCCATTAAAACTCGAAAATAAATCACACCCCCAATATCAAAATGTTTAGTGCCTTTTAATATTACATATATAAATTTTTTATTTTATAACAAGTTATAAATTTATACAACTAATAAGTAACAATTTTCTCTATTACTTATATACCATATGTAATATTATTATTTATTAATTAGTGAACGAAATACATTTTAATAGAGCAATCTGAAGAACATAGTAAAAGAGTAAAATTAAACTCACATTAATTTAAACAATATAGACTATCATACATATTATATCGATGGAAAATGAAATAAATGAAATTATTATAATAATAAAATATTTATAAAATAATACCAATATAAATTAAAACCATGGAACATAACATGATTCATAACATAATTGTTTCTCATAAAATATGATTATTTCACATAATCATTTAAAATCAAAACATATGTAAAATATATATACCTTAAACATCATAAAAAATTGTAAAATGATTACCTCTCATATCCCATATCAAATATTTATAGGTTAAATTCTTGGATACCATAATATACCATCATAGTATATTTAATCATTACTCAATGAATTAGATGATTATGTAAATTGTAGACCACCTTTCATGTAAAGATTTGTCCATACGCTAGTGTTCCATTTGAACACATAAAAAACCGTCAAAATATAGAATAAATACAACTAAAAATAAAGTGGGATATATAATAATTATATAAATGAAGGTTAATTTATCTGTAGGACGAAATTGATGATTCTATCAATGCGTATCTATAGTGAAAATATAAGAAACATGGAATTATTGAAAAAGAACTAGAAGAATATAAGGAATTATATTGACCTAAAATAGAGATATATATCATATATTAAATATAGGTATGGAATGGAGTCAATAATATTTTAGAGAATCCTTAAAACTGAAAATTCTATGTTTATGGTTTGAAAAGTTGGTAGAAGAAAGAGGAGGGAGAAAATTATCTAACGGAAAATTTAAATAAAGAGTGACTGATTCACATCCCAACTTGTTAAATGATGAAAAAATAATTTACACAAAACATAATGAATTAATAGAATTTTATTTTATAATATAAAATATTTAAATGAACTTTATAATGAATATTTATGTGGAATCAACAGGTACCAAACAATATAGAGATAAATAAATCCCCTTTACCATTACTGAAAACTTCCTCAAACATACTCTTCCACATTTTATAATTAAAATATTCTACTTAAAAATTTATTATATTATTAATATATATTTTATTTTATAAGAATTATTTATACACATTTAATAAATTTATATAAATTTATTATATTATTAATATATATTTTATTTTATAGAAATTATTTAAACCCATTTATTAAATTTAATTTTTTAGTTAATGATTATTTTCACAATCATATGTTTCCAGTAAGTCTATTTTAATAATGATATTATAATAATCATTATTTTTTAGTTAGGTAATCATCTAAAATATAGAAATGGAAATGAAATAATAATATTAAAATTTTTAAAACCCCATTTTTTAGGGAAGGAATATGGATGATTCACAATGATAAAATTCCAAAAAAACATCGCTTCCAGTAGTATTAATATATAACGAGTCACATTATTTTCATTATATATTTGGGTTCCACCATATTAGAAATATAATAATGATATTATAAACATATTAAAATTATATATTGACATTATTTATGATTTTTTACAAAACCATAAAGGAAATGATAAAGATATAATAACAAAGTTCATGTTGGTGGTTGAACCAATACAAACCACAACATGATATATGAATACATGAGTAAGAATATGAATTTATTTTACCATATTATAATTCATAAAAACATATAATAATATAAACAATACATTATGAGAGTAATTTATAGGGATTTAAAAGAGTGAAAATGATTTGATAAAAAATAGACATAAATGTACTCGTTATTTACAATGATGGAATCACTCATTTTTTAGTATTTTCCATTATAAAGAAGGATTCGGGCCCCCTTCTTGTGACAAAAATCCCTCGAATGTGAAAAATTCCATTAGGGGAAAAAATTTCTGTTGGTATTAATGGGTAAATATAAATGTAGGTATATATATGAATTAGATGAGGTGAAGTACTTTTATAGATGATTTTTAGTATCATACTAGAAAAAATCATAACATAATAGTTAAAGAATGTATCATTTAACCATACAAGTGGTTGATGAGTGGATTAAAAAGGTTTTAGGATTCCCTATATAAATAAAATTAATATTAATTTTTAGAACATTATATATCAATTTTAATTTATATAGAGTTTATTTAAATTTTATAGTTTACTGATAGAAAGAATTATTCACATTAACAATTTTTTATTTCATACAAAATGGAATTATCCTTTTACCTAGTTTCAATGTTTCAATACCAAATATTTCATAATTTATATATAAATTCATATATAAATATAATAAAATTTAATTTAAAAATTTTATAATACATTATAAAAAAATTATTGAAAAAATAAATTTCATATGTTTGTAAAATATTATATTTTCTCTATTTTCTGTCGTATTTTATTTTATTGGATATTAAATAATTATTATAAATTGTGAATATAGAATTTATAATATATTATTAACTTCTAAAGAGTCTTTTAATTTTATTATAAAAATTTTAATTTACACATTATTTATATTTAGTAACCATATGTCCAATATTTATATATCCAATATCTCTATATCCAAGGACTATATCACTATCATATTTATCTTTTCTATTTTAATATATATCGAATAATATATAACTATTAGTCATTAATCATGGTTATTATTTTATGAATCATAATTAATGAAATATTTATAATTAACTTAAATATATATTACATTATACTTAGTGGGGTATTTTTCATAGGAGATACAAAGGATGAAATATTTTAGCCTATTCCCTTTTTATTACCATGTTATTTTACTGTTACTATAATTTTATTGAATAATTTTCAAATTATTATAAAATTTTCATTTAATTAATTTTATTTGGTAATATTATATCGTATTTAAATGAATCATTTTTCATTATTGTCAACGTTTTCATGTCAAACAAGTTATCCAATAAATTGAATGAAAAATATGTGGGGGGTTTTCATCAATTTATACACACATAGATATTTTTTTATTTTTTCATTAATATGGTTTCTAATTCTTGGATATGATAATTTTTTTAATGGTGTGGAGATAATTTTATCTGGTAAAAAAATATTTCTTGTTTGGTTCAATTTTATAACTTAATTTGTATACATGTATTTTATGAATGTATTTGTTAAATTACCACAATGATACATATTTATATGCGTTATTGAATATTAATGAATTATTAAAGATTGTGGATAAATTTGAATAATATTCTATGATATTAAAGATGGAAGCAAAAATAAATTATGTTATTACAAAATTCAATTTTCTATGAGTGTTTGATATGACTAAATAATAGAGAAATATGGTGATATCATATCATCATCAACTCAGTTTTATGCTTAGTAAGGCATAATTTAAAAAGGTAGAAACCAAGAAGATGTGATTACAAAATAAGATGTGGTCTTACTTCATGGTAATATATTTCCTATAACTTATTATATGAGATAATGGACACATGTAATCAAAAATATCATTGTACGACACATCCAATATAAGGGTATAACATTTATGAAATTAAAAGGGAATGATTTATTAATAGATAATCATATATGCCATATCTATTTAAATATTTTCACATATAATGATATAAAAACATAAATTAAACCACATAAAAGGTTATATTATTTAAAATATATATATAATTGATTCCCTAGAAGATTAGTAATGGGTAAAGATGATTTGAAGCAACTTTTTTGCAAAATAAAAAAAACATTATGAAATAAAAATATTGTTAAAAGAGGAAATGGTATAAAAATTTGAAATTTTAGGTTTAATTAAATTATTGATTTTAATTTTTTGGGACATTAATTCTAGGTTAATTGGGGATTATGAAATTTTTTAGAGGATTTACTAATATTTTGAGTAGTTTAGAGTCTTTTTTTATTAGAAACTAAAACCCCATAATTGAATTAACATCTATTAATGCCAAAAAATCTATAAAATGGTCTTTTTATAAACCCAATTCATTAAATTTTGGTAATTATATCATCATATTGAGAATTATATATATATTTCAGCACAGATATATTTTTTCTCAAATAGAAATGAAAAGCCTGTAATTTTTTGGGATAATATATAGTGGATATCATACTGATATTAAAGAATATTTTATCTAAAATTTGAATCAATATTAAATAAAGATCATATAATAGTATATAAAAGGATGTTTAAGATATATAAGGACAGATAATCAATTTCAAACAGGTCCATTTAGGGTAGAATCACATAAAATCTTCAACATCAAGAGAATGGGACTTCTGTTTGATCTTTCAGTTTCTTAAGGGATATCATTAGAAAGTATTTTGGGGTTTTTATTAATTTCATACATGTAAAACATGTATAAATAGTTTATTTCACAAAAAACATGGAGGGAATACAATGATGTTCATAGTTTTTTAATTAAAGGTGATTGAAGTATTGAGATCTCTGGATTTTAATAGCATTTCATTAGGGGTTTATGTATTCAAATATTTTCTCCCAATCATTATTCTTTCTTAATTTTTGATCAATGTTTCTCAATTTATGAAGATTAATTTAATGAATTTACTAGTTTATTCAATCTTTCTGTTATAACATAATGAGTTTTAGAACTCCATTTTAAAAAATTATTTTGTGAAACCCTATTATTTAATTAATCTTTATATTTTTTATAATGAAAGAGAACATTAGTAATTAGAGATTAAAAAATGAGACTATTGATTTTTAATGTTAAATACTAAAAAATATATAATTAAGTTAAAAAATTATAAGTTCAATTGTATCACGAATCATTATTTACAATAAAAAACACTCCCACTTTCATATAAAAAGTATTTTGTTAATAATTAATTAATTCAATAAATTAAATAATTGAATCAATATATTTAACTTATCTTTTATCTATGAATTGGAATTTAGTTGTAATTTTCTATTCTTCAATATTCATTATGGTTTAAAATATGTATCAATGATGAAATACCTGATATAACACCATAATTGATACTACATGATTTCCCAGTATAAAAACAGTTCATTATTTATCATTCTATAATGTTTCCCATGTTGTAATATAATTCTTACTTTTTATTAATTAGATATATGTATCACTAAATTGAAATATAATGTGTTATGATGTGATTTTATACTTCCATATTCAAAATCCAACAAGGATAATCAAATAAATATTCAATAATTATTTTGAAATAAATAATAAAAAACTCATATATTTTTTCATTATTAAACTCAATTAAAAATTATTTTGTCATATATATATTTTGTTTCCAAAAATTATTGAAAACAATTTGACTTCATATGCATTACTTGTCACTGTTAAAGGAATCATGTTTATAATTTTTAAAAGACACATTATAAAAATTAAAATAATATAAGTATTGTATAGCTTAAGAATCGGTTCAATCCATATATACAAGTGATTTATAACCTGAAATAATTATTTTAATGTTAAAACTCTTTATATGAACCATTTTTAAAAATAATAAAATATGAAATGAACTATAAAAGAATGGGTGGGTACTCAGTTTCTATAAATTTTTCATCATGAGATAAATGTAATTTTATTTCATAATAAATGATATTATTTCATAATTAGATTGGGCATGAAAAATTTATTTGTCGTAGTGTTTATCCCATAATTTCTAAACACTATATTTATTTTGGAAATAAATTAAATTCCATTACTAATTAAGTGATCTAAAAACATATTATAAAATAACTACTAGAAAAAATCATTTCATAAAATAAAATTAGGATTCTCATTCATGAATTAAATAAAAAATCATTAGTCAAAATAAATTAATGAATTTATTAATTTCTAATTTGACAATACTTTCACATATATAAATCATTAATAACATGACGCTTCTACCAATCATATTCTAAATATAAATGAATTATTTTCTTCGATTTAGAGGAATTTAAAATATATAATGGTATTCTTGATGGAGGCCATAATTTTATAAACAATGATTCTGGTATTGGTTTATAAAATAATCCAAATGTATTCTTAACAATATTAATTATACCATTAATGATATTATTTTATTTAGGATATTTTTAGTCTCATGAAAAAAATATTTACATTCAGGATTTTTTCACACCTTCTTTGTTTATAATTTAAAAAAAATAATCCTTGAAGGATGAAGATGGTATTGAAGAAAGTATTTCATCATTTATAATTTGGTAGACACTGAAATTATTAATTATTTTAATATTTAAAAAAATACATATTTAAAATTATTTAATGTGGTTTATT
The DNA here is from genome assembly GCA_963277665.1 of Viscum album. NCBI lineage: Eukaryota > Viridiplantae > Streptophyta > Magnoliopsida > Santalales > Viscaceae > Viscum > Viscum album. The sequence continues at coordinate 1,417,689,300 of OY728164.1, forward strand.
GGTTCCTTAATATTATGTTATTGATTAATATAACCCTATATATCATATTTTTTTGAGGTGTTTCAATAGGTGTTATAAATTCTTGAAACCAGTCCTGGGGATTTTTTCTTGAATGTTCAATTTTAAGGGTTATTATGTTATATATTCTAAATAACATTTTGTTCTTTGCTTTATTCTTAATAGAAATGGTTTACATATAGGTGGTCTGACTCATGAAAATTATTCTTTACATTTTTTTGATTATTTATATATAGTAATTTTCATTATTTTTGTTGTGGCAATTCATACAATATAATAGATTATGAGAGATATTTTCCTCAGGGATAAATGTTCTTTCATAAAATATCATAATATCATTAATGAGATGTTATTTCAATATATTTCTCAATGAATCATCTTTCCCATGAAAAAAATATATCTCCCAAAATATTATAAATCCTATTATATATTTATACTCTCTATATAATTTTTTTAATAAGGAGTTATCTATATTTTAATTGGTAGGAAAAAAACAATTATCTTTTAAAAAAAATTCAATTATGATTATTAACAATATATTGGGTTTTTAGTATTGTTATTTTTGAACTTATTTAGAAATTAAAAATCAATATGGAGTCTCTTACCTTGTTTCAGTGTTCTTCCCTTTATGTTAATGTTATCCTAATTCAATAAATTTATTATATGTTTTATTTTTTTATTTGGTTTCTTGGTTTCTATCCAAAACATTATATTATTTGAAATTTTATTATTTCCCTTTTAAAAATTTGGATAATGATCAACCCACTTCAATATATATTTTACCTAAGGAGTATCTAGGTTATGTTATTGGGAGAATCAATTTATGAATCCCATAGATAGATAATGATTCTAACAATTTTGTTTCTTTGTTTTCAGGATAGGGAACTTTTTATAATGTTATGATATCTTACAGACTCATAGAACTTATCTGGAATACATTATATTATGGGGGTGTAATTTAATCTAATGGTTTTTATCGAATTTGGTGGTTTCTATAACTAGTATAGCCTACCTATTAATGGGATCATGTTAAGTATAATCAATTTTACTGTAAATAAAAAATTATAGATCTTATATATGAGATAGCATGTTATGAGGTTTTGGGTGTTATAATCAGGGGTATTTATATAATGCATTGTAAAAAATTAATATTGAATATGATTTATTAAAATTCTATTAACTCATTTTGAACTATTAAGCCTCCCAATTATGAATAAGAACATATGGTTGTTCGTTTTATGAAAATTGATGGAATATTAATCTATTTGGATGATCCTTTATGTTAATTTAATGTTTTCCATGCTATTTTTTATTCCAAAATCACATTCCGTAGTTAGGTAGCTTTTTTACTATTACCTTATCATCTCACCACTCTATGTAATTTTTTCGATCATTTGGAGTATCTGATCACCTACACTATGATTCGAGAGGGCGGTTTGGTCCCAATGGAAGGGGGATTTTTATTATAATAGATAATTTGTAAGGGAAATATACATTCCATAAAAATATTGATCATACGGTTTCCCCTTTCCAATTTTTTTCTATGTGAATTAAATTTTTTGACCATTCACCTTATATGGGTATGATTTTTGTTCCTTATCTTATAGATCAAAAAAATAAAATTTGAATTTAGAAGGTTTTCTAGATCCTATTTATAAAAATACAAATATAAAAGGGTGGATATAAGAATTTCATTATAATATATGTCAAGTTAAGGTTAGTTTTTCAAATGAAATTTTTATCATGTTATTAATCCAATGGAAAAAATTTTAACTATATATTTATTTGATGGATTCACTTTCTCCTAATTACAACAACATCCGTTTGTGTTTTTTGAATGATCATGGTGCTTAATATTGTTGTATTATTGATGTTTATAAGATCTATAATGCATACAGAGAAACATGTGATATGGGATCCTTAAGGTCATTTGGTAGTGAATTTTATTTTTTACCATTTTTTATTTCACAAATCTATATTAAGGGTATTCTCAACCAAAGGTGGGGTTTTAATCAAAATTTTCATTTCCTAAAAATAATAAAAAAAAGTATAGTGTAAAATACGTGACAACATAATGAAAATACGAATTAGTAATAAAAAATAACTTAATCAAAAAATTCAATGATATTATTTATAAAACATAGTACACTCCTTTAATATTTTAAAAAGAACAAAATGATTGACTTCTGTTTGAATAGGAGAGGGATGTAAAAATAGTAAAATACAAGTTTTCCCATTCAATTAATGTTCTAGGAATATACTAAGTCCGTTATTGTTGATATTGATGTGTTTCCATTATTAAAAATGAATAAAATAATTCAATAGAGACAATCCACCACTTTATCTTATTATATAACATCACATCTTCAACAATATTCTGCTCCCCTGATATTGTAAAAATTTCATCAAATTACCAAATAAATCAATATTGTAAAAATGATTTATAACATATTTATCAATAGAGGGGTTTTATAACTATTGAATATCTTATATAATAAATCATATAAATTTTAGCAATATTTGATGGGAAAACATTCAACAATGAATATAATTTACACATGGTCCATTTCACCAAGAACTAAGTCCTTAATTTTACTCCAGTAGGTGCAGTTTTACCCCTCTAAAAAAGGCCTCCATGAATGTTAAAACAACTCCATATTCTCCCCAGATTATCTTAAATCCAATTTAAAACCTAATGAATCTCTTATTTGATTAAAATTACTAATGTAAAAAAATCTAAAAAAATATACATTCCTTTTACTTTCAATTATATATTACAAAATTATAGATTAATGATTTATGTTACGGAATAATAAGTCTATAATGTTATGTAAAAAAATTCTTCCTCCAATATAAAGAACATTTATCATATTTCAAAAGTACCTCCCACGCTGTTGCATAGGAGTATGAGTGATTTTTTCATAATAAAATGATATAATAGAAGACGAATCAAATATATATAAATAATGGAACATTCCTATTAAATCATCTTCCATGATTAAAATTAAATTCATCCATTTTTTAATGAATATAGTAAAAAAAATATAATATTAACATGATTTTATTTCTAAAACATTTCCCATTCTTCCATATTTATTGTGGCGATAAAATTATATGCATAAAAAAACACTACAAAATATTCTATTCACATATTTGTCTAGTTTCTCTGTGAAATTAAACTATATTGTTTATTATTTACTCACGTTAGTGATTCTTGAATATATCAGCTGTTCTCCATTATTTAATCATGTGAAATACTCATCATGTAATGAAATTTTTTATAATTTGATTTTTTCCTCCATCTATAAAGTCTTCTAAAATTTATAAAATGGCCCCCAAGGAATTTTATAATATATATTTTAAATAAAATATAAAATATATAAGTACAAAATAAACAATGAATTAAAAGAATAGTTAATAATAATAAATAAATTTATTTATCATGTATATATTTAGATATCAAAAATAATATCATAGTAGACTCACTAAATACATGGTTTGTTATATTCATTTACATGATCACTTATTGATTCGCTAAAAAAATAACTTTATTGTTGATCGGAATTTTAAAAATTCATGAAATCTATTTATTTTTTTGGATAAATAATGGTCATAAAATGATTATAAATATTTTATTTTCAAGAAATAATATTTTTTTGATGTTATTTTTATTATAAATTGGTATTATTAAAAAAAATACATTAAAATATGTTTACCAAAAAATATTTTATCAATTAAAATGTTTTGTATCATTATTTACAAGGAAAATGAATTTACAAATAAATTTTATAGATAAACTCATAATTTTTAATTTATTCTCTTGTTAAAGATGTATGTATACAACCATATTGTTTCTATTGATATGTTATTAACATAAAACATTTCTAACTTTTCAAAGATAAATATTTTTAGAGATAAAAATGTTTTATCAGTATAGTTTATATGTTATTTTCAATTAACTATATGACAATATATATTCTGTACACCTCACTAAAAGTTCTTCAAACATATTTTCCATTACTAGGTACCATATATTGTCCTTTTTAATACATATTCTATCTAAAATAATTATTTTTTACACTATACTAAATCAATAATTATTAATACTATGTAAAAATAAATAAAATTATCAATATCATATTATAGATCATGTAATTTTGATTTCATTATCATATATGATATATGTTAATTATATTTTATAAAATATTCTATATAATAGATTTTTTTGGATTGTTGAAATAATGTCAATATATGTTAAGTAAATTTTATTTTGCACATATTCAATGATAAGAAATGTTTTGAACTTCAGAATGTATTATATAGCTTGTATTCTTCCCCAAATAACATGATCTTTACCAATTGTAATATTTAAACCACATATTCCTTTCACTAGTTAAATATTGTGTGAAAGAATGTTATGTGAATTTCAGTCACTGAAACATAATAGTAATTATGCATTATGGTTGAATAAATGTGTTCCTTAAATATTATTTTCCTTATTTTGTATTATATTAATATTATATACTCTATAATGTTTTTTGACGTTACCTTATATATTATATACGACTCATCACATGCTCTGTACATTGATATAAATTATTTTTATAGGTTTTTATGGATATGTATTTTTCCAAAATGGAGATGATGATGTATAAAAATGAAATTTACATCATATCATTCCATGATGAATAAATAATCATCTAAATAAAATAACAAATATTTTATATCAAATATTAGAAAAACAATGATAGAAGAAGATCTATTAGCGTGAAGAAATATATTATCACTTCAAATGTTATCAATCAGTTTTGAAAATTACCACGAAAAAATCTTCGTATCGTATTCACTCACACACATGTATACTAAAACCTTTGTCCAAGAAGAGATACCCAAAATATAATGATTTGATTTTGGAAATAAGAAATATTATACAAAGACCTTTTGTTGGGGCTACATTATTTATGAATTCATTCAATGATCCAAGATCTGAGTGAACTCCTCTGAATTTCATAAATTCACATTGGATTACTATTATTTTAATATAATGTATTAAATCTGTAGAAACTATATAAAATGTGTAATTATTTAAAAATAATTAATATGAGTTAAAAATCATTTACATACCATCAAAAGATATTAAATAAATAATATTATAAATTTACATGGTTGAGTCAAAATAGTACTGTGTGAAATCAAATATTTCTTACATATCAACCAAATAAATATGCCAGTATATCTCAAAGAGGTATATTCCACAAATAATATAACCCCAAAACCTATTCTCATAGAATATATCATATTATTATAACACACACATATATATATATGATATAGCTATATGACATCTCATTATATATCTATATTATTACCCCAGATATAGATATATCATAACTCAAAATATTACGATATCATTTTCCATCAAATAGTTATATCATTACTCGTGATATATATTCATTGCACATAGTATCTTTTAGTCTCCCACATTTACTAAATTCACCCATAATGTATATTTGTTTCATCATATGTAAAATTTTATGTAATATATCATAAGATCATTTATTAAACTATTATAAATATCCTACAAAATATCATTTGGATAAGACATAAAATATCTCTCTTAATTTGAATTACAAAACATATAAAAAACAGACCCTCATTTCCAAAACTTTTTGTATGAGGTATTGGATCTTAGTATCATTTAAAATAATTATTTATTTCAAATTAATTACTATAAACACATTCCATCTTCTATAGAATCATTAGTTATAATAAATAATTAATGGGATTTGGTTAAATCATTATAGAAAACAAAACATCCTTGTTAACATTTCTAATAAGTATACCTCACATATCATTATTAATCATATAATCCCATTTTTTGATAAATCATCTACAACATTGAGGATTGTATATGTGAATATCATATAGTTCATTTAATAAATTTTTTAATCTAAGAGTCTTTATTGATCAACAATGATGAATAAATCATATATCATTTATCCCAATTAATAGACATCATTTCCATTATTTGGGTAAATGAGTACATCACATGACACTTAAATAGGTATGAAAATACCCTTCTATTTTAATAATTGTGTTAATTAATCACATACCCAACACAATAGAGGGAAAATACCATCTCGGTTGAGAAAAAACACTTTATAATCGACAACATTCCAATCCAACCATGATGAGATCAATATAAAGGTTGATATGAAAAGGTTTTAAAGAATGATTTCATATTTAATAATGACTACATTAAATTGTGTACCATTAATATAATAATTACATGATATATGAAATTTCATGTTCTACAATAAGAGAGTCATTTTAGGACACAGTTTTTATGTATTTCTAATTATTGAACACATGTATCCATATTATCACCTACCTAAATTAGGGGGAAATAAAAATAAAATTTAAATAACCTCCCATGATGTTGAAAAATACCTCACAATTTTCTTATGAAAGAAACATCAACTATTTTCTAGATGATAAAAAAATATATTAATATGAAACATTTAATAAGAAAAATTACAAAAAGAAGATAAAATTGACATTTAAGGCTAATTACACCTTGATAAGGGATCATATATTCAATAATTCCATCACTAAAAATCTAGACAATGATCTGAATTTTTTTCTTTCTAGTAGATGTTTTTGTGGTATAATATTCAAAATTGGAATAAAAAATATTTCCTCATCTATAATAATGTTTCCCACTAAAATTAATGATAATGTGGTAATATATTTATATAAAATAATACACACACACACACAAATATATATATATATTATGATGTTGTAAAAAGATTATAAAACCCATATACATATTTTCAAGTCCCATAGAACCTTATTATATTGAGGAATTAATTTTATCATGAAATTTTATATATTCATGTAACACTTTCTACGTAACCAAGATACTATATGAAAAATCTCCTCTAACAAAAATCTCATTAATAATATTACAAGTTTTTAGATAAAAAATAATATATAAGGTTTGTATTTGGATTCATAATTATTCTATTCACCACTTGAACATTCATATCCAAAAACTTTGTGTTATGTTACCCTTAATAATTTTTTTAAAAAATTTTGTTAGTAAGATTTTTTAACACTTAAAACGATTCTAATAATACAATGTTTTTGACTTAATGATTATATGTAAAAATGTAAATCTTAAAATACGATTTTATCCTGCCAAAATATTAAAAAAAATATTCTGTATTCAGTATATATTCTTAGTGAAATTAAATTTAGAAGATATTAGTATCTCAGAAGTCATCATTTTTTTTTATTTAGTTATTTCATTGAATTTAAACTTATATTAGATCAATTTTATCTCTCGGTGATCCATTTCAAAATATATTTTAGAAATATATTTTTATAGGAAATATTGAAATATTGTTGGAAAAAAATAATATCAATAGAATTTAATTCTATTGTTTTTAAGGAAAAATTCAAAATTACATCACAGGTGACATTTTAATATCAAAGTTGTATTTCATTTAGAGTAACAAATAGAAATGAATATTGAAAATATGAAACAAATATCATATTAATAGTTGGATAATGTATTTTATTTCATCCTTATTGTAAATTATTATTATTTTAAATAAAATATTAATTTTATATGATTTTTTATATAAAATTTTATTTTCTTTCATTGGATTTAAAATCCAAATTGATTATTGTTCATAAATGTTTTTACAATAATATTTTTTTGATTATCACATAATAGATAGTGAAATAAAATCGAAATAGTTTATTTATCATATCATTATAGATACACTTACATTCCCATGTAGAAATATATATTTTTTCATCTATACATATAACTTATTCCACCAATTATTTAATACATTATAACTCAGGTTCATATTTTTAAAAAAATTCTACTATACAGTTTTTATTATATAACCATGAAAATATAAGGAATGATTTTTATATCATAATAAACTAATATAGAGTCTACTTGATTTTAACACTCTAACTAATTTAAATAAAATAATTTTCCAATGTATCATCTTTCTATTATAGAAATGTGTTTTTTTTAAAAAAATCAATTGGGTTTTAATGAAGTTGGTTTGAAATTTCTACAGACATTATTCTATTTACAATGGCCACAACTTCAACCCTTTCAATTTTATACCATCATCATGAAACACAAACATAAAACTCTCATGTATTAAATAGTTTATATAAGAAATCAAAGATATTATGAAAATTACAATTGAACTTATTCATGATATAACAATAGATTAATTGATGAAATATACATGAATACATATTATACAAACATACATAGTATAAAAATTTACATTCCTGGATTAGTGAATAAATAAATATGTAAATGAATATTCATTTCATATATGAGATATTATACTACATTTTTTATACATAATTTAAAAAAATCATTTATAATATATATGAAATTCATCTATAATAAATATAGATGCTTGTTATTTGTATTTAAAATTTTAACTATTTATATTTTTCATTTTAATTATATACATTTAAACTTATTTATATTAAAATAAATTATTTATCCAAAAATGATAATTTTTATATTTCGTTATCTAAATCAATATATAAAATTAATTTAGTAAATTAAATTTCAAAGATATATATATATATATATTTATTTATTTAAACCTCAATGTCATCACATTAAAAGTTTTTAATTTAAATAAATTAAAAAAATAAGATATTATGTTGAACACATGGTGATATTTTTTATATTTTTCATAAATAATATAAAAACATTTTTAGAATATTAGAGACAAACCTACTTAGGTTCCTTGAATCTTGCAATCTGAGGTTCAATTCCCACTGGTTACCCTATTGGTACGTCAACACTTACTGGGACATCTATGGGCACTAGGTATAGTGTAATTTTATCATGTGACCCTAACTATAAGGATTAAATCCTGACATGTGGATAGAATATTTAGGTCCCATATTTAAACCCTTTTAATGAATATAATCATGTTATATTTTTTATTTCGAAATTTATGAGAAATTTTTAAATTAATTTAGAATATCAAGGATAAATTTTAATTTCAAAATAATTAAATAATACATTTAAAATTGAGATAAATTTAATTTATATGTTATTATTAATTATTTATATGTTTAATATTTCACATATATTTAATAAATACTATTAAACACTACATAGTTTTATATTAATTTCAAAATTAATAATAATTATAAATAATTTCTACTTTTATTTATAAATTTAATCTACTTTTGAATTATAATATCATTACTCAAAGACATAATATATTAAAACAATAGTAATGTATAATTTTAATGAAATAATAACCATTTATAAAAATTTAATGATTACTCATTCATTAAGGTGTGCTAAAATCATTATAAATACCACCCAATGATATTAATCTAAATATTTAGTTACATTTGGTGGAATAATTAAGAGGAAATTGTGTAGCATCCAATATTTCATGTGTATATCTTATGCTTGAATATATTTTACCAATAATAACCATATAATTATAGCAGTCCAAATGATATTATCATATCAAAAATCACATCATTATATCTCATATTGTGCTATAGATATGTCACTACCTATGATATTTATTTATTAACATATACAATAAATCACCATAAACATCAAAAATAATTATCAAAATAAAATATGTCATTTAAGTAATTTAAGAAAGAAATATAGGTAATGTACATGTTTCTTTGTGTATTCTAGGTAATGTTTTGTAGAACCATTAATTATTATATAGGGATGTATATGTCATGAAACTTTGTAAAAGTTATAAAAACAAATAAAAAACTAAAAAAATATTGTAATTAGTCAATACATTGAAATTTATAAGGACAATATTTATCATATATTAAATGATTTTTGATCATCAATTATGTCACATAATATATATTTTAACTTAATTGCTATATAATTTCAACATATAAAATAAAAATATAAATAAATTTTTAATCAAATTATTGGAAACAACCAAAATATAATTACTCCTTGGTTAGTTTAATAAGCACCATAGTTTTATAATTCATATATAAATTTAATTTCATAATATCATTCTACTTATCCCCTTTATATTTTTATTTCTTAATAAATTTCACATTTTTATTCAATTAATTTTATAAAATTTATCATATATTTTTTATAATAATTATCATTTATCTATTGGATAATTATTTCTTTCCACTCCCTTTTGAAAAAAAATTAAGAAACTATTAAAATAAAAATGTTAACTCAAATTATATTAAATCTTATGGTGGTAAATTTTCATAAAATTTATTAAATGTTTTACCACTTATAAAAACATCCACTAACCGTTTAAATCTACTTATATTATCAATTACTGTATAAAAAAAATTTTCATAGAAAATAATCCAATGATTTTCATACCTAATTCTATTGCACATTTTTTACCTCAAGAAATAATTGAAATTTAACTTCTCACAAAACTCTCCATGAAGTATAAAACACTATTTTTGAACTTTATCCTAAATTTAATAATTTCTTAACAAATAAATAACATAATTCTTGGAAACTAATAGGTTTAAAATATTTATTTTACTCAACAATTATTTATAAAAAATATATCCCTTACCCATTTTTATAATTACTAAAATATAAATCAATTCTATAGAGAATGAATTATTTCAAAAAAAACCATCATCACATTAATGAGTTCTTTTTAATTCTTTGACATAACCATTATTTCATTATATCTATTAAAGTTACCTTATACTTCATGATTATTGAAACACTTCAATATTATATATTTATATTTGATCATTTCTCATAATATTTTAATTACGACTAATATTTGTTCTATTATTTGTTTATATAATAACACTTATAAAATATTAATATTTTATTAAATATATTATCAAGTTATTTTCTAATGGAAGTATTCATCTAGATAAACCCACTAGAGAATATATCATTCTGCAAGACACTTAAAATATAATGATTTATATATTATATAATTCTATACATTAATTCCTATTATTTCAATAGATTATATTGTTAATAAATATACGATGCCTTTATAATATGGAATCCATATTAAACATAAATTTTTTTTACTCAAATAAATTAAATTTTCTTTTTATAATAATTATTTGTTATTATGTGATTCATATCACGTAAAACATCTTGTTTATCCATAGCAGTGTTCTTCTCATTGGATTTACTAATTTTTCATCAATTTATGAGTATTTTTATACGTTGAATTACTAAAATCAATATTTATTTTCATGTATAATACATAATTATAATTTTTTATTAATAACACTCTTTCATCTAATCTATTACAAATAGTTGAGACATATTTATTTTTCTGTGTGATGGAATTTCATATTTTTTCATTCAATAATATTATTTTCTTTTCATTCAAGGAACTCATATTTATAATGCATATTTTCTAGGTTATAAAATCTTATATAGCACATTATTTGGATTCCAAATGTTTATTCTTTAGGGAAATCATGGAATTTTTATTAAATCATCAATTGTTGAATAAATGAAGGATTTTTTTCATTTTTACTTTAATATTAAACTCTTTAAATTTTCGAAAGTCATATATATATAATTATTAATATATTTTTCTCTTATTACGCATCATAATCTATAATAGCATCATTATTGTTGAATTTTACGTAGAAATTAAGTACATTGTTTTAACATTTCTTATCGTCCCCGATATTTTTCTTAAAAATATTTAATTTTATAAATAAATTAGAAATAATAATACTATAGATATCATATATTTTTTACTCAAAAAAATATTTATATTTAATTTAAATTATATTATTATCAAATCTATCATGGTAACTCTTATTAGAATCTTCACCATAGTTAAATTTTTATAGTTTCACCATATCATCTAATTAAAGTAAATTTTTCATTTATCCTCTAGAATAATATTCCACTCTTTTATCATTAAGAATCCAACTATTATTAATATTATTCATATATTGTTAAACCTATTACCCTTCAATTTTATTTTTTTCTAATATATATATTTAATTAATCAAATAATTTTTTTTTGTTTTTTGATGGAATTACCTTTGTAAACTCATTCTTTAATAAATATATCAATAATGAATTCATCATCTATCCATAAAACTCTAAATACTAAATATATATATGATTGAAAGATTCACCATTAAAAATTTAAGAGAAGACAACTGTAACCAAATAAGTAGAATCAATCCCTGATGATAAAATGTGGGATTTTAAACTGTAATTCTCAATATAGATTTTTTCCATCAATGTAATGAAAATTTTAAGATACTAAGGTCATTTATGATATCCATGATGGGAGTGGGGTTGAAAAATAGTGGGACTATTTTAATTATTTTATATTATATTCCTATAGTAAATTTTCCATGTTATATAATGATTTATATTATCCCAGGTGTTATCATGGTAAATATTATATTTTATAAACATGTATTTATTTTTTTCTTATTCCTGATCACTTAATCATATACTCCATACCCAAAGATGCTAATTTTTAAATGAACTATTCATAATTTTTTATATTATTTAGATTAAATAGAATAATCCATGGAATGTGAGAATACTAAAATAACTACCAACTAGAAATACTAGACGAAAATATTTTAGTAAATGTTTGTTAAGATTAATCTTTTTCTTTGGTCACTTCATTATAATGTGTGTGTATGAAATACACTATAAAGAACTCCCCATAAAAATAAATAGACCAATGAAATATTATTTTCATTCATTTTTGGTTTTTTATAATTCTATACATGTTTTTATATAATTTTTATTCTATTTAATTTTTATATGTTTTTATGATATATTATAGGAATTTTTTTAGGATTTTTGCTTTATTTTGGAAGAGCTTATATGGATGAATTGGATGTTATGAATGATCAAAATTTTTTAAATCGTGGATATTTATGGATTAGTTCATGAATCTGAAGTAGTGTAAGGTAAAAACTGTGTTTATAAGGATCATTTATGATTAAATCAAAAAACTATTTCTCTTGTAATAATGAAAAATTATAAGTTTCAAATTAAATTGTAAATTCTTTGATTTCTGTGATATTAAATCATGATATTATATGATTAAAAAAAGTTATTCATTTTTTTCAATTAGTTTATATGTGACCATAACTATTCATGGATAATTAAATGAGGCTTGAGAAACTTATAGGCATGTAAAAATTTAGTAAAATAAGGGATAGAAACATATATGAATACATGGTCATGGAAAGATGAAAATAAATATCAACACATTGGAGTATATATGAGAATAGAAATAAATCATGATATTCTATAAAGGTTAATTTCTATGAGTGATGTGGAAATTTTAATCCTAATTGGGGAAGCATTAATCTATGAGGGTGTTGGGGTGGAACTGTATAATATAGACAAAATATTGTACATGTAATAGTCAAGTGATATTCCTAAGATATGTTCATATTTTCATTTTGATAAGAATTATACTTGCTTTATGACCTACATTTCTAGGTGATGAAGATGAGTTAGTGTATTCTCAGGGGAATGTGAATAAAAATAATGATTTTTCACTCATAAATTTCTTGACCTTAGTGGAAGAGGATATTTGAAATATTAAATTTCAAAAAATAGATATATTGACTAAAAAGGCACGAGTTTTGGATATTATTGAAGATAAAATTTGTTTATTCCGTCCAAAAAAAATAAATTAGGCATAATAAATAAATGATTTAAGTGAAATGGGATGTTATATGACATAGTGTAATATATCAAGAACTTTTGACCTTAAATTCTAAAATGAAAAGTTAATTTTTTTTGTGTTTTGTGAACATAAAAAATAGTTTTACATTTCATGGGGATCAAATTTTGAATCTATATTTATAGATTTAAAGAAGAAGATAAAATGGGATATATTAATACATATATATTCTGATTCAAAGTGTGATTTTTTTATATAAATAAGGGTTTGTTCATCATACTTGAAGTTAATACTTGAAGGAGGTTCACTACTGGTGCAAGGGAGTTGGTTTCAATGATAGTGTTCTAGATTAATTTTGGGGGTTTCCATCCACTAACTCATGGTTTAGATGATGTATTAATTTGTTTTGTTTTATGTAATGAAGGTTAGTGGATATAATTGAATCCTAATTTTCAATTATAGTTTGATGGGGTTTTATGTTTAATATTTTTATATACCTTGTCACTATTATCCATTTATGAATAATTCTTGTTAAGGGTGATATTAATTTAAGTTCATTAAATAATTACATTATTTATGAATGGCCATTATATGTGTTAGATTACTTATGTATGAAATTGATTTTGTAGTATTTGACGTTAAGAAAAACTAAAACATTTGACCATACAAAAATTTAATATTTGTAATTAGAGAGTGAGGAAAAGGACCATGGATTCACATATATCTAATTAATATAATGATATAAAATTCTATAATATCATTCTCAAAATTAAATATTCATCATCTTGGATTTTATTAATGTCAACTCAATCAAATCATTTATAGTTTTCTATTTTTATTAATATTTCCATTTTAAATAAATTTTTTATCCCTACTATTAGATTATGTTATTCCAGGATAACTATTGTCTCTATGTATCTGAACTCAGACATGACCATATAATATAAGTTTTTGGTTATAAAATTGAATGAGTAATTTAAATTTTAGAATATAATTGAATATAATAATTAATTAAACCCCAAATGAATATATTTTTTTGCACTTTTTTTGGGAATATAGATATTATAGGATACTACGGTTGAATAGATTAAGAAAAGTGATTTTCTAATATCATAAATTTTCCTGTATTTAATTTATTATTTTTATTTTGTTCCTATTTTTTCTTGTATTTTTTTGGTTTTGGTTTTAGGATAGATGTATCATGATATACTGAATATAATTTTTTGTATAAAAGGATATTATTAATAAGTAAATTTTCATTAATTTAAATGAAGATAAAAATATATAATTGAATGTCATAACCAATCCCGATTCTGGAAAACAAATTATTAGTAGGATGGAAGAATTATTAAAAGTGTTTTTAAACTCTTACAAGAAATTTTAAAATGGTATTGTGAGTCAATATATGTAACCAAGGTGGACTAAAAATTTATAGAAATAATTTCATTATAAATCTGCTGGTGATGTTGAGGTTTTGGTCAAAACTAAGGTTTATTTTAATGATGAAGCTACATTTTAGATATACTTAAATGATAAATCTATCATAATTAGGGATAATTGTAACACCCTGAGCTTTCACGATACGCCTCTCTTTCAATAATGCAATAGCTTTCATTTTACGCAAGTTCGAGTTCTAACACGCCGCGACTAATCAAAATACCCATTATGAATAGTAATACCCACTTTTTGAAATTATATATATATTATATTTCAAAATGGACTTCATTTTTGGATTCGGAATGTCGAAATTAGCCTATGTTGAATTTTTTGTAATTTTCTGAGAACTTCCAAATTATTATGAATAGTGAAAAATACTTAAAACAAATTTTTTAATCAAAATAATTTGTAGTGATAAGTTATAATATTGAGTGGTTTTAAAGTATAATTAGAATACATTTTTATCATTTTATCCAATGTTGTTCATTATAATTAATTTCACATTGAAATTGGGCATAAACAAATGTCAATCTTTTGATATATATTGTTTCTAAAAAACATGCTATTTGTTGTGACAGCGGGATTAAATTATGAAATTAATTAATGCAACTTATAGGTTTGTAATATCATAAAATAGAAATCATTTTTGAATTCGGAATATCAATTATATCTTAGGGTAAAATTTTAGCATTGTTCTGAAAAACTTCAATTTTTGAAGAATAGTGAAACCACTAAGTGGTAGTTAAAAAACTGATTTTTCGTTTAAATGAAACATTACCACTTCTGTGATTTGATTTTCAAAAATCTGACATACATGGTTGTCATTAGGAAGTAAAATGTGGTTCAATGGGATTGATATAATATTTTGGTGAATAGTGACTTTTAAGTTTAATTAATCACGATTAAAGGTAATTAGTGAAATTTAAGGTAAAAATAGTATTATAAATATATGGAATGACCTTTACATTTGTCCAACCACTATTGGATGTGTCATGGAAGACCAAGTCAATCCATGGGTCAACTTGGGGACCCCATGGAGCCACTTTGGTAGGAAAAGGACAAAAATAACTTTTTATTTAATGTTAAAATAAAATGGTCACAAACAAGAATTGTTTTACTAAAACAATTTTTAAATGGGGTTATACAAGTCATATTTTTTACTATAAATATTAATTAGAAAGATAAAACGATTTCCTACATTATAATATCTTTTTTTATAAATTTTAGACATTAAATATATTAAATTATTTATGACACAATGATGATGCATAGATTACCTCATTAATTAACTATTTAAATAAAATGAAAGGATAATGTAAAATCTAAGGCTTACACTGGTAAACAACCTATTGGGTGAAAATATTTCGAACCCTTATCACCTTAGCCTCGAATTATAAAAATGTGGGACCTTTATAATCCGAAAAGCATTGTATAATAAAGTAACATTTCATTACATTCCAAGAGTGCCCCTCCACTCCACTTATAAAAGGCCCCCACCTCTAACACCTTATTCACACTTTCAAGCCATTTGGATCAGACAAACTCTGCCCAAATACTCTCCCAACATCCCTCCCTTACTCCTAAAATCCTCACTTTGGGCAGAATTATTCTCAAGGAAGCCTTTGGCTCAAATCAAAGGAGTTACCCGATTTTAAGGTAATGTCTTCTCTTGTTTCTTTTATTTTATTATTCTTCTCCAACCCCCTAAAATCTTTTTATTATTTTCTTTTGTAACAACACCTGTATCCTCAATATACTATGATGTTGTTATAAGAAGGATTCGAGCTACACTTACAAACACCTACATCTAATGGTTAAAGAACATACTATTTTTGTGGATGGCGAATTTCTGCCTCACAAAATGATGATTGTTCAACACTCATATAACACCTTCAAAGGTAGACATTAATATGTCACTATATTTATATATGATATATAATATGTTTATGTTTTACTTAAGCTTCTCTATTTTTCATTTATGGCCTACCATTATGATTTCTATTATGGGTAAATGCGATATTTTCATTTTAGGTAGTGCGGCCTACCACCCACTCAAAGTGATTTGAATCGTTAATACCAAATGTGGGATGTATAAAGGATGGGGTAAATGGTATTATACACTATATTATACTAGAATTATATTATACCTTTATATCATTGTGATTTCATTCCATTAAATAGGAAATATAAATGAAAGTAGCGTTTATGCGTACGTACGGCTTACCGTCTCCATGAACGGTGCATTTCATTTCTTTCCTCTAAATGTTATGGAATATTATAAATGTATGTATGTACTGGATATATATGAGATATATAATATCTATATCATGAATATAATTCTGGATGTAATGGATATTTCACCACATGAACAACTTTTAATTGTAAGAATTTTATTTTTGACTCAAGTACCAAAGATCGTCAAAACGACCATTATTAACTTAAATAATTACATAATGTTCATAACATGGTAATAAGTGATATTAAAGGAATAAGAAACTTTAAAATGTTTTTATGAAACTATAAATTAACTCTAGTTTATTATTTAGGAGATTAAAGAATGATTGAGTCAAGTCGGACACGAGGTAAGGGAATTTCTTAACCCAATTTCAATTCTTTGGGTTAATCTCTTATTTTCAAATTATGTCATGATATTATTATGTACTATCTTGTATTTGTACTTTATTTATGTGTAGTTATAGTAAATACACATAATAGATCTATTTTATTTAAAAAAATGATCTTTGTAAGGGACTTCATCTCAATCTCCTTTCATTGAGGCATATTTGGTTTTATACACAACTTTCTTTTATACGGTGTATAATCCTCTTTGACTTTTACATTTATTCAAGAAGAATATTTTTATACGAAGCATTTACTAAATGACAAAAGGGAGTGTTTTTGTCGTAAGTATGCGGCGACAACGACTTCTCTGCCGCTGTGACCATTATTTGAGTTTCAGCTTCCTCTACAAGCCATACCTTTTTTTAAAGAAAAATAAATACCATGTTTTACAATTATTTTATTTTGGTTTTGAAAATTGTTTTGAAAGTGTTTTTATTATATCAATGTGTTGTATTGATATCTTGTGACTGAAATGTGGAAATGTTATGTTTCCTTTATGCATGTTTTATGTGATAAGATTATGTTATGGTTTATGATATGTTTAAACCTATTCATATGAGGAATGCATTGGACTTAATAAGTGACTGGTGGAGCCCGCTATAGCTCCTCGATGCATCGGTAGGTATCATTAGACAAACTAGTGTCTTGGAACGAGGCCTTGACAAAATCGTATTTGTGGTCTTGGCACGAGGCCTTGGCTACATGGTTATGATAGTCTGGAATTATGTATTCCATCATTATGAAAGTGGTTATTAATATTGTATGTGATTATTAGCCCAGTAGAATATCCTTCTAAAGAAGTAAATGGAATTATCTCATTTTACTTTTTCCATGTTATGTTGAAGTTCATGTTCAAAAGGCTTTTGTTTTAGTTATACATTTCCTTAAATGTTTATGTTTATTGATGAAAGCTTCCGCTATATTGTTATCATTACTGAGCATCTGAGCTCACCCCTTTCAATGTTTGAATATTTTCCAGGATGTGAATAAGTATTTTATGAATAACCTACAGGGATAGTCAGAAGAGGATATGAGTGTGGACTATGAAGACTTTGTTATTAGTTTTTTACATTATGATGTAATGTAACATTTGTGAAGGTATCTAGTGTTTCCAAGGCTACTAAACTAATCGGTCTTTCGAGAATTGATCTTTTGGGATCATGCCAATGTTATGAAGTAATGAACCAACTCCAGGTAACTGGGGTCAGGGCGTTACAGTTGGTATCAGAGGCAGTTTAGTACTAACCTTGGAAGCTAGATTTAGATAAACTCCGATTAGAGCACATAGCCTGAAGATAGACTTTAACGATTAGTATATAATAACTTCCTAGAATTTTGGTATTATAGAGATTTTGTGATTTTTCCGAGCAATACATCCCTGTCTGGATACAAGCAGGTAGAGGCAGCTCTGGCACAGATGTACCTAGGGGTAAAACCCAAAAAAACCACTTTGAGCTAGAATCGAACGGGAACTGGTGCACAACAACAGGACTTGCTGTACTCTTGGTTACAACACTCCTGAGGGATATGCTTGGGATAAATCTCATTTTCTTTACAAACCACTATGAAGGGTTATGAATATATAATTCCTCAAAGAAAACTTTTTTTATGATTATGGATTATATCAATAAATAGTTCAATTTATGTTAAGTATTTTACAAGTATGGAATTATGTATTTTGATTCGTAAACTAATCTAGTTTATGCCATTATTTAGAAATGGCGCCTAGTGGAAGCAATGGAAACCATATCAATGCATGCAATACGTGTAAGGATTTCCCTCCTGCTCAAGATAATTATTATGGAGTTGGAGATACAACTGGTGCTGATCAACTTATTACCATACTGGGACAAATCACTCAGGTTATGAATAATAACCTTACTCGTATGGAGAACCCTAATCCACAACGTGGAGGATCAATGTTAGACCGCTTCATGAGGCAACAACCACCAACATTTAATAGGGGTACAAATCCATTAGTAGCTGAGCAATGGATAAACTCCTTAGAGAAAATATTCCACTCCTTGGGGAGTAGTGAAAGGGAGAAGGTTATCATGGCAGTTTACCGCCTCACTGGAGATGCCGATCAATGGTGTTCATTGATTCAAAACACAAAGGAAGATGAAGAAGTATCAAGTATGGAATGGAGAGAGTTCAAAGATCTTTTCTTAGAAAAATACTTTCCACATAACCATCGAGGAGATATGGAAAGGCAATTTATGAGTCTGAGACAAAAGGAGGATGAGAATGTCGGAAAGTATAAGGCTAACATTACAAGGTTATCGAGGCATGCAACAGATTATATATGTAACCCAAGAAGTAAGATTGATCGTTTCTTTGATGGGTTAAAACCATTTCTTCATCGATCATTAGTCTCACAACCCTTCTCGTCGTATGAAGATATTTTCTCATGTGCTATCAAGAAGGAAAAGAAATTTTCTAAATCTTATGACAATAAAGTAAAGCAAGAGAAGAAGGGAACGGTGGAACAAGAGAAAGATAAAGGGAAAAAGGGAAAGAAGTATTTTCCATTAGGTGATAATTGTGGGAAGAATCACCCTGGTACTTGCCTAAAAGGATTGGGAGTTTGTTATAAATGTGGAGAAAAAGGTCACCAGGCGCGTGATTGCAAGGGAAAGAAAGAGGCTATCAATGTTGAATGCTACAATTGTAGAGAAATGGGGCATTATGGAAATGAATGTACTAAGCGTCCGGAAAACATACCTCAGAAAAGGCCAAGGGATCAAGTCCAATCTTATGCTGTGACTACAGTTGAAGCGGAATAATTAATGTATTGGTGATTTTGGACTCATGGATTATATTCTAGTTATTAGAATAATGAGATATATATATATATAAGGATTGTACTGTAGTACTTGTTGATTTTATTAAGGATTTAATATGATGAAGGTTATCATATTTTTAGTATGTGAAAATAAGAGAAACTTTACTTTGTTTGGGGAATCTGATGTTACAATTGATTTTGGAATTTAGAGACCTTTTGGAAAAAGTCCGGAAAAAATGTATTTTGGATAACTATATAGGTTGGAATGGATGAAGTTGAACCTTGGATAGTATTGTTTAAGGTTAAAACATTTATGAAGATTATTTTTGGAATATTATAATACTATAGTTTTAGGAAAAGGATAACCTGCAGGGTAGGGCATAACCCGTCGAGTCGGACAAAGCTGCAGGAATCGAACCCACAACCATAGTGCGACCGACCATTATTACCTAACACTAGCCTACAGGAAGTCCCTGATTATTACAAAATAGTTTTACTAATCTAAATGGTATGTGTTAATATTTGTAACCTTATACAATTAAGATAAATAGAATATTTTTGAGTTCTATTACCTTTTAGAGTGAAAGATGGGTTTGTGGTAAAAAATTTTTTTTATGAAAGTCTACATGACAAGTATATATATTCCCTTATGTTCTTATTAAATCTCCTAAATGAACTCCTCAACATTGTCAAAGTTAACTTAAAACAAAAACATTGTCGGTTAACTTTTCTAACTGGGGATTCAATGATCGTTTAACCAATCACAAGTTTGTGATTTTCTTGTGGTTAACTTTCTCCTAATCTAGTTTTCTACAACTCTCCATAAGACCTTGATGGTTTTTTTTCTTCCATATCCATATTTTCATAGAATCCTAGTATGGGATATCTCGGTGACCTTTGTACTTATCTTTATTTCTTTTTAAGTTTTATTTTTATTATCCATATTTCCGATGTGGGTTTTCCACAAAGGTATTTTCTATTTTCAACCTTTTATTTTCAAAGATAATTTTCAAATTGCGGGGACGCAATTTATTGATGGAGGGGAGAATGTAACACCCCGATATTTCATGATACGCCTCTCTTTCATTTATTCAATAGCTTGCATTTTACGCATGTTCGAGTTCTAACACACCGTGACTAATCAAAATAGCCATTATGAATAGTAATACCCACTTTATGAAATTATATATATTTTATATTTCAAAATGGACTTCATTTTAGTATTCGTAATGTCGAAATTAGCCTATGTTGAATTTTTTGTAATTTTCTGAGAACATCCAAATTTTTATGAATAGTGAAAAATACATAAAACAAATTTTTAAATCAAAATAATTTTTAGTGATAATTTATATTATTGAGTGGTTTTAAATTATAATTAGAATATTTTTTTACCATTTTATCTAATGGTGTTCATTAGAATTAATTTCACTTTGAAATTGGACATAAACAATTGTCAATCTTTTGATATATATTATTTCTAAAAAACACGCTATTTGTTATGAAAGTAGGAATTAATTATAAAATTAATTAATGCAACATATATGTTTGGAATTTCATAAAATAGACATCATTTTTGAATTCGTAATATCAATTATATATTAGGGTGAAATTTTGGCATTGTTCTGAAAAACTTCAATTTATGATGAATAGTGAAACCACTAAGTGGTAGTTAAAAAACTGATTTTTCGTTTAAATGAAACATTACCACTTCTGTGATTTGATTTTCAAAAATCCGACATACATGGTTGTCATTATGAAGTAAAATGTGGTTCAATGAGATTAAAATAATGTTATGGTGAATAGTAACTTTTAAGTTTAATTAATTATGATTATAGGTAATTAGTGAAATTTCATGTAAAAATAGTATTATAAAAATATGGAATGACCTTTACACTTTTCCAACAACTATTGGATGTGTCATGTACGACCAGGAAAATCCATGTCTCAACTTGGGGACCCCATGGAGCCACTTTGGTAGGAAAAGGACATAAATAACTTTTTATTTAATGTTAAAATAAAAAGGTCACAAACAAGAGTTGTTTTACTAAAACAATTTTTAAATGGGGTTATACAAGTCATATTTTTTACTATAAATATTCAGTAGAAAGATAAAAATATTTCCTAAATTATTATATTTTTTTATTATTTTAAGACATTAAATATATTAAATTATTTATGACACCATGATGATGCAGCGATTACCTCATTAATTAACGATTTAAATAAAATCAAAGGATAATGTAAAATCTAAGTCTTAAACTTGTCAAAAACCTATTGGGTGAGGAGATTTAGAACCCTTATCACCTTATCCTCGAATTATATAAATTTGGGACCTTTAGAATCCGAAAAGTATTGTATAATAATGTAACATTTCATTACTTTCCAAGAGTGCCCCTCCTCTCCACTTATAAAAGGCCCCCACCTCTAACACCTTATTCACACTTTCAAGCCATTTGGCTAGGCCAAACTCTGCCCAAATACTCTCCAAACTTCCCTCCCTTACTCCTAGAAGCCTCACATTGGGCACAAGTCTTCCCAAGGAAGCCTTTGGCTCAAATCAAAAGAGTTACCCGATTTTAAGGTAATGTCATCTCTTGTGTTCTTTTATTTTATTTTTCTTCTCCAACCCCCTAAACTCTTTTTATTCTTTTATTTTATAAAAACCCCACTATCCTAAATATACTACGATGTTGTTATAAGAAGTATTCGAGATACAATTACACACACCTACATCTAATGGTTAAAGAACATACTATTTCTATGGATGGCGAATTTCTGCCTCACGAAACGATGATTGTTCAACACTCATATAACACCTCCAAAGGTGGGCATTAATATGTAACTATATTTATATATGATATAAAATATGTTCATGTTTTACTTAAGTTTCTGTATTTTTCATTTATGGCATACCATTATGATTTCCATTATGGTAAACACGATATTTTCATTTTAGGAAGTGCGGACTATAGACACCTCAAAGTGATTTGAATTGTTAATACCATATGTGGGATGTATAAAGGATGGAGTAAATGGTATTATAGACTATATTATACTGGAATTATATCATGTCATTATATCATTATGATTTCATTCCATTAAATATGAAATAGAAATGAAATTATCGTTCATGCGTACGTACGGCTTACCGTCTCCATGAACAGTGCATTTCATTTCTTACCTCTAAACGTTATGGAATATTATAAATGTATGTATATACTGGATATATATGAGATATATGATATCTATATCAAGAATATAATTGTGGATATAATTGATATTTCACCACATGAACAACTTGTAATTATAAGAAGTTTATTTTTGACTCAAGTACCAAAGATCGACAAAACGACCGTTATTAACTTAAATAATTACATAATGTTCATAACATGGTAATAAGAGATATTAAAGGAATAAGAAAATTGAAAATGTTGTTAAAAAACTATAAATTAACTCTAGTTTATTATTCAGGAGATTAAATAATGATCGAGTCAAGTCAGACACGAGGTAAGGGAATTTCTTAACCCAATTTCCATTCTTTGGGTTAATCTCCTATTTTCAAATTATGTCATGATATTATTATGTACTATCTTGTATTTGTACTTTATTTATGTTTACTTATAGTAAATACACATAATATATCTATTTTATTTAAAAAATGATCTTTGTAAGAGACTTCGTCTCAATCTCCTTTCATTGAGGCATATTTGGTTTTATACACAACATTCTTTTATATGGTGTATAAACCCCACTGACTTTTACGTTTATTCAAAAGGAATGTTTTTATATGAAGCATTTACTAAACGACAAAAGAGAATTTTTTTGTCGTACGTATGTGTCGACAACGACTTCTCCACCTCCATGACCATTATTTGAGTTTCAGCTTCCTCTACAAGCCATACCTTTATTTTAAAAGAGAAATAAATACCATGTTTTACATTTCTTTTATTTTGGTATTGAAAATGGTTTTGAAAGTGTTTTTATTATATCAATGTGTTGTATTGATATCTTTTGATTGAAATGAGGAAATTTTATATTTCCTTTATGCATGTTTTATGTGATATGATTATGTTATGGTTTATGATATGTTTAAACATATTCATATGAGGAATGCATTAGACTTAATAAGTGATTGGTGGATCCAGCTATAGCTCCTCGATGCATCGGTAGGTCTCATGAGACAAACTAGTGTCTTGGCACAACGCCTTGACAAAATCTTATTTGTGGTCTTGGCACAAGGACTTGGCTACGTGGTTATGATAGTATGACATTATGTATTCAATTATTATGAAAATGGTTATTAATATTTCATTTGATTATTCGACCAGTAGAATATCCATTTGAAGAAGTAAATGGCATTATCTCATTTCACTTTTTTCATATTATGTTGAAGTTCAAGTTCAAAAAGCTTTTGTTTTAGTTATACATTGCCTTAAATGTTTATGTTTATTGATGAAATATTTCTCTATATTGTTATCCTTACTGAGCATCTGAGCTCACCGCTTTCAATGTTTTAATATTTTTCAGGATGTGAAGAAGTATTTTATGAATGACCTGCAGGGATAGTCAGAAGAGGATATGAGTGTGGAATATGAGGACTTTGTTATTATTTTTTCACTTTATGATGTAATGTAACATTTATCAATGTATCTAGTGTTTCCAAAGCTACTAAACTAATCGGTCTTTCGAGACTTGATCTTTTGTGATCATGCCAATGTTACGAAGTAATGCACCGACTCCGTGTAACTGGGGTCAGGGCGTTACAATAATAACTATAATGAATATAGGTAATATATTATAGAATATGATAATACAGTATAAAAGGGGAAAATTATTTGAATAATGAATAATGATCAAGAATTTCTAAAAGATTAGTGAAAACTAAAAAGATGGAAAAAAGTATTACCGGTTTATGATGGTTCATGATTTAATTTTACAATAATTATATATATTTATATATATCTATAAATTTTGGTTTACACCACAAAATAGTGTCATTTTACATTTAATTTAATGGGATACAAGTACCACAATAGGTGAAAAAAATTTCAATAATTGTTAAATGCAAACTAGGTGACATAATTCTTTACTCCTATTACGTGATTAATAAAGTGTTTACAATCATGATGAATGAAACTACTCCAAGTTAATATAGAAGGAAAAGCAATATTTTTATGATATTATATGAATTATAGTTTAGAAAATGGTTTTTATAAATTTATATATTAGAATCGGTCTTAGGTTTTAGACTCAATCAACCTTATACTTTTTTATCACAAAAAAAGTGAATATTTCACTTTCAAATATGTATTTTAATTTTTTATTTCCATGATGATTAAAAATAAAATAACAAGATAATAAAATTTTAAACAAATTATAATAGAATAATTGGATAATTTATTGTAACAGTATTTAATTTTTCACATTTACATTCCTTGTATTGTTTGTAAGATGACTTTGTTTGTGAATATTCATGAAACAATTCATCTTATCCATATATCTTTTATCATTAATGAAAATTATTATTTGAAATAAAATAATAATATATTTAAACAAAATTTTTATAAATTATTAGATGAGTAAAATGAGGGGTGATAGAGAATAGTAAATATAATACATTTTTTTAAAAAAAATTATGACTTTGGATTATTGATAGACTTATATAGACGATTTATTTTTATATATATTTATGATTTTTTGTTGAAATTTATGGTCATTTATTTATAATTATTATATATGAAATTTATGGTTCTAAAATATTTTACTGCCCATTTGTGAGAGGTATTGAAATATATTTTTTCATATTCAATTTAATACAATATTTATTAAAAGATCTTGGGATATGTTTTTAATCAAAACATTAATTTTTATTTTGTTGTAGCATGGAAATATTCAACATCGTTAATATGAGTGAGTTAGTGATTGATACATTTTTATCCTATTTTCCCATTAGAACATTAATATACATGATATTTTGTGTAAATATATATTATATTAATTACTTATATAAGAAAACACACTATACGATAATTTATCTTTCATAACATGATTATTTGTATTTATTTCATATTTATTACTTTTATTTATAAAGATGGAGGTTTTATGATCATGGAAAGTATAGATAAGTGTTACATTAAATGAGTGTTAGTTATATATCTATTATTCAATTGAGGATAAGAGTTCTAAATCTATCATTAAATTTAATTATGTTGTTTCTCTATTTTATGAAAAAGGCAATAAATGATGAAATAGTATTTCGAGAGAAATTTATGATAAGGGGAACAATGTTTATAATTATATTAAATATTTTTTTGAACCTATTACCAAATTTGGGGCTGGAGTGGAGATGGTATTTTTAATGTTTATTTAAAGGGAGGAGTATATTTAATTGAGAATATTTGAGTATCATTCATTATAATTTAAACATTTTATCCTTCTTTTTATATCATTTTATTTTAATTTCATAATATCATGACCTACCCACTTCATTCCCCAGAGTCATTAAAACCCTAAAATAGGTCATGATTTTTCAGGGTAAATTTCAATTTTTATATTTTTATATCTTTCAAAACTATGGATAGAGTAAATATAATAGAGATTGGACAGAACTCTATATAACATGAACTTGAGTTATGAGATAAAAAATCTAATTTAAGGAGGAACCTAGTTTTTCACGAATATAAGTTATAATATGGAACATCAAAAGGAAATTTATGGAAATTATATTTGATTCAATTGGGAAATTAAAATACATGGGTAGATTGATTTTATTGATTTTTTTGGAGATGAAAATATAAAACATAATCAATTATTGAAATTTTAATTCTCATTAAAAATCATTGTATTTTCTTTATTATAATATTTATGGCTTGGTATGATGTATATACTCTATACTGGTATAGATATTTTAAGCTTGAGGATAAAACAAAATTTATTTATATTGGGAAATTATATGTTAATTTAAATAAATCATTATTTTTTTTATCAATTTTACTAATTATATTATATTTTGAGCATTCTTAAAAATTAGTTTCTTGTATTTATGATATATGGTGTGATTGTTTTCCAAATAATTTAGTTAATTATTAGATTATAATAGAAAGTAAAAAATATTTTTGTGTGTGATTAATAGTAATGGTGGTCAGTTGATCTAAGTGTAAGCATGGAATATTAAATATGGTTAAGTTGAAAAGTTACTTATTAAGGATTCGATGTGATTATCACATTCTTGAAAACCATGAATTTGAATGAAAAATAAATCACATCATATTAACATGTGATTTTGTGGATCTTGTTGATCTAAAATATATCTCACATACAATTATCTCAAACCATGAATCTCACATCATATTATTTGGTGATATGGTTTTTCATGTATAATTGTATTAACATTTAGAAATATATATTCACGTAAAATATCAAGGATAGTTGGTTGTGAAATGAAAAATAGTTTGTGGTAGTGGTATGAGGATAACATAGTGGTACACAAATTTTATATGAATATTAAAAATACACATGATAATTACAAAAGGATTAATTTCTTATAACATAGGTAAATTATAAATGTAAAATAATGAATCATGTGGAATGGATATTTCCATGCTAATGTGGCATAATGATTGGGGAAATAGATTATGTGAAACAACAATGTGAATTTATAGAGATGTGTTAAAAATATAATTTTTATAAACATAGGACTATATAGATTTCAAACATATCATAGTGATGAAGAGGATTAATTAAGTACATGTTGGAATGTCAATTAAAATAAACACTTTGTATTCATATTTTTTATTGATATATTAGAGGAAGGGATACAAAATCTATTATGGCTAAAATATATTTTTTTTCTATATCATGGTAAAATGGTAGATTCTTCATAAATATTTGATATTATGAAGATTTAAATTAAATATTAAATGGATTATATTAAAAAAGGCATTCAAAAATTAGTTTTGAGGAAAATGGGATGCCACAATTTAAATGAATGAATAAAGATACATAGACAAAAAAAATTATGGAACTCAAATACATATCAATTTCAATTTTATTAAAATATAAATGGATAATGTTTTATTGAATGATTATTAAATTTCAACGTTAACCGGGAGGATATAACAATGGCTCTAATTTGAAATGGATTTTGATATATAGTTCAACATTCCAAGATGGATTTTTCACAATAAATAATGGATGTCATTGTTCACTTAAAGAGAATCTTACTACAAGGTCATAGCTATATATTTAAATATTAGAGTTCATATTTAGTTTATATTTTTATTCCATTTTATAGTTTTTAATATTCAGAGAAATTATTTTTTATAGTGTTTTATAATGAAAGGAGAATAGATATTTTGGTATCATAATGTTTAATGATATAAACATGTTTCATTGCATCAATTGTTTTCAATATATTTTAACTATTCCTCATAAATTACTATGTTTTATTGATGGGTGATATAATTTTTAATGAATTAATTAATATCTTGATTCATTAATGGTCATTTTATTAGATAGAGTTATTTTGTTTAAGAATGGGTTTTGATCACCTATGTTGTAAATAAATTGAAGTGATTTTTTATTATAAATTTAGAGTATAGTTATTATGAAATGAATTTCAAGACAATGGATTCACTTAAATTTAATATTTACAATGACATGGTTTTCCATTGTTTTATTTTTTCCTTCAATATTAATGATACAATATTTATTAAGTCTTATTGCTCTTACAAGACAATAAATCTCTACTAGGAACACAGATATTGATTGACAAAAACTATTTGAATGACTTCCCAAAAACATTTATCTCCAATATAGATCCTATTTAATATTTCATTTATTTTATCAACACCCTCTCACTAAACAAAAATTTTATACACAAATAATTCTCCGTTATACACTCACATAGAGTATAAGTTGAATATATAGTAAAACGCGTTTTTACCTCTTGTTATCTTTAGTACGTGGTTCGGACTAATTATATTACTCATCATGATAAAATTTTATTTATATTCACTCAATTTATATTCCAATACACTATTTTTTATCATACTTATATATTTTTATTTCGAGAAAAAACATTTGTGTGGGGTCCTAGACAAGGCTAAGACCTCACATAGATTGTTGTCTCCTCTTCCAATAGCCAATGAATGGAAGGATTGAATTGTTTTATCCATTTTCATTTACATTATCATTATCAATATTGATTCTTCATGATTTATATATGGGAATCAACACCATCTACCAAAATAACTCGATGTCCTTAATTTCAAATCATTAATTACCATGTGTATAGTAGGTAAATCCTTGATCTTAACACCTTATCTAGTATTCTATCATGTATTCATTATATCTTTTTTACTATCTAATAAAAATGATATAAATGTTGAATATTTAACTAAATCTATTAATACTGTATGTTTTTATAATAGAAATATACTCTACTCACCCACCACAACAGATCTGCATGATCATTCTATGTATTATGTTCCAAAATTTTTGATAATTGAAAACAAATATCTATTACCTAATAAATGTAATCCATGAATGATAATTTTAATATATAAATACATTCTATATATCAACTAAACTCTATCAATGATATCTATAGTTCAATTTATCAAATAATCAAAAATAAGAACCTGAAACAAAAATTGAATCAAATATTATTACTAAGATTATAATATTATGGGGTCATTATATATAGAATGATATATATATTTAACATAATAAAAATAAAATCATATTGTCTATTGAAATGATCTATATAATTTAATTAATAAGCATGTACCTCTATTTAGGTAAGGAATTATATCATTATTCTTACATATAGATCCACATAAATAAGAAAATGATAAAATAAAATTGTTATCCATAAAAATATACATACATAAACATGGGGTGTATGTGGTCTTAAATGTTTTTACTCAACTAAAAAATAACATATTCATTTATCATGAATTCCATGAATGTTGGAGGCATAATATCTTAAACAATATTCAAGATAATCTTCCCTTTTATTGATTTCAACTTTTAACTCATCACATTTCATATATTATCAATACCAGTTATGTTAATCCCACAATACTATATACACATATATTATCATAAATACTATACTAAAAATGATATCCAAGAAATCCCACTACCACAGTACATGTTTCACATAGTCTATCAAGTCATCATCATATGGGACCGAAGAAAATTTATATTCATCCCACTGTATTTGTGATATATCTTATACTCAATTCAGATGAATTTTTACTGTATTCTTTTATTTTATTATATATTCCCTGGTAATTTTAAGTACATGATTTTTTTGGTATTGTTCTCTTTAGACTAATTTTAAATGTGTTTTTAATTATCAATAATTAATTATAAGTTATATATATATATATATTTAAATGTTGTTTAGGATGGAGTGGTGTTTAGATAGGTTTTAATGTGGAGTCTAGATGTTCAGGGGGAATTTCATGATCCATGACGAATCTCATGAAATATATTGAAAGACTATAGAGCCTATAGGATTTGAAAAATGGATTTCTCTAGTGTGAGCATGATATATAAGATATTGTAATTAGTATATCAATACACAATGTTTATTATTAGGGAAATTAATGGTTAATGTGTGGACCCTATGACTATGTAGTCTGGTCAAACATCCTTTACAAAGTTTGTAGGATTTGTTTTTCAATGAACCCACCACTGATATGTTATTTCAACACCCATGTGTATAATCTTTTGTTTCGGTTATTTTAGTGTAATATTTTTGGATCTATACCCTCAGAATTATTCTAATTAATCATTATTATGATTTATTTCTAAATCAATGGTATATCAATTCAATGACCTTCATTATTCTTGTTCACTCTAGATAATGTATTTTTAGTTTTATTTTTTCTAACATATTGCCAAAACCATTGAATTGATTAGGATCTTGTAGTTAGGGGATTTATGAGCTTATTAAAAGTGATTATCATGTATTTTTTGAAATATTTTGATTCATATTCCATTGATTTATGTGGTTTCTCAATCATCCTTCGTTGTGTAAAATTACATGAACATGGATTTTGTCTTTTAATTAAATTACTTTATGGATTAAAATAATTAAAACCTTTTTATTATATGTTTTTTCAAATGGGTTATGGAGTTGGTAAAATTTGGGGAATTCCAGAAGGGTAAATTTGTAGTGAGAGTGTGTGTATCCGTTTATGTTTTATTGAATATTATATTCTTTATAATGTATTATTAAAAATGGGAGTTTTTATTGAATGTTTTTGTGATCTTGGGATTTAATTATGATTATTTATTTGTGTAAATTTATTTTTTATGTCATTTTATTATATTCTATATATTACATGTGTTAAATATTTTTGTGGAATATGGTAGTTAGTTTTAGTTTAATCTGTTATTATTAGTAAAAATTGGCGTTGTTATGAACCTTTTTTATGTGGGTCATGGAATTAAGATTTTAAAATGTCTAATTGGGTATGAGAACCTCTATAATGATGATGATTGGGGTTTATGGTAAAATACAACTTGGGTTTGAGTGCATCTTTGATAAGGATGAGGTGGGGTCATATAATGTCACATAATTTTATTGATACCTTTTTGATAATAAAAATATGAATCATACAATACTTATCTATAATACGAGTTAATGAAAAAGTATTTAATTACATCTAAGGGCCTATGAGTTTCGTTGAATTTATTTTTAGTAAATAGCTTCAGGTTATAGCATTATGGAATAATGATTATAGATTTTTTATGGTTAGGGTTTACTATAATTTTTTTTAATATTTTGTATTTCTATGATTAGTGATGTTCTTATAATATTTCATGAATTTTAAATGAAATATAAAATTCATTTATAGCCTATTTTATTTTTAATGGATATGTTTCACATGGTATATTTGTTTAATCCTATTGGGTGTTGTACTCACCCAGAAAATATTCTTTATTGTGCACATGAATATAATGTTTCATAAGTTTTAGGATTTTTGGGATATCGAATTTTTCATTTGGTTGGAGAGGTATAGAATCTATAATGGACACTAGTGGGTGATGGGGTTGTTAATGGTGGCCGAGTTATTTTAAATTTGGATATATATATTCTCTATGGAGTATTTATATCACAATTGAATATATATATATGGATGGATGTATAAGTGAATATATTTATACTTTTTATATGTACCTTCCCTCTATGATTTATTTGGTATATGATTTTATTTATGTACTATTACTTGTGGTGTATTGTATGTGTTTATATTTATTATTGAGCCTTCGGTAGACTATCTAG
Organism: Viscum album; assembly: GCA_963277665.1. Lineage (NCBI taxonomy): Eukaryota > Viridiplantae > Streptophyta > Magnoliopsida > Santalales > Viscaceae > Viscum > Viscum album. Next base: position 1,417,722,163 of record OY728164.1, read on the forward strand.
TCTAGGATTTTAAAAATTGAATCAATTTTTAATAGATCTTGTTTAGTAGTAGTTGAGATATTGTGTATCTAAACTTAAGAGGAATCATAAAAAAATTCTCCATCAACATATTTATAGAGATACATATATTTATAGGGATGTCTGATAATGTGAATTTTTTCCAACACAAAATGAGTAGGTTTGGATTGGGATTTAACTTTTGTGTTGTCTCATTCATAGTTATTAAGTATGATTATTTGTATGTTTTTTCAAGTATTAATTTGAAACATTTTAGAATCAGGTATTATTACATTTATTTTTTAATTTTGAGAAATAATATACCTTAATACGGGATACTAAAATTGTCTTATGGTGATAAATTTTGTAATAGTAATTTGGCGTTACTATATGAATGTGAATGTATTTTAGAAAAAATTAGATTAGTTATGGTTATTTTTTAATTTTATTTTATATGATTCTGAATTTCTCATTATATGGCCATGAGTGTTGTGTCATAGGATCTTATTTTAGTGTTTTATAAAAAACTACATGAACAGAACAATTTAAAATTCCATATAGAACTAAATATTTATATCTAAATAGTTTATTCGGTGGTGATATAATTAGTTCAATGTTTAAATTTTGTAATGTAGAAAAATTAAATATTTTTAAATTTTACATTCTTACTTATTGTGTTTATTTTTGGGGTTTTTGGAAGCATTATTTTCCTCTACATATAAAAAATGAAAATTTTAGGAAAGGTATGTTTTTAGTAGAAAAATGAAAGGTTTTACTACTTTTAATGCATGTTTAGAAAATCCATTATAGGTTAACATAGATTTTTTTATGAAGTAAAATGTTGAGTTTTAATAAATTTATTTGATAATGGTGCTATAAAAGGATTATAATGGACACATCATTTTTTAGAAAAGGGCAGAAATTAAATTCTTTTCACCAATTTTATTATTTTAGAAAATGAGATTTTTCCTCATGTAAAATGTTTGATCTAATTTCTCAAATTTCCATTGAAGAATATTTTATTTATAAAATCTATTTTTTTACATGAAATAATATTCATGATAATATTACATTCTAGTGGTGAAAAAAAATTATGAAATTTAACAAAAAATTTTGTGGCTATTAAAAGTTATAGGTATTAAACTATTTTTATAAATTATTTCGGGAAAACCTATGTATTTAGTTTATTTTTTCTTGAACCTATTTTTTAAAAAAAAAATTAGACTAATTTAGGTCCATAATATTGTCTTAGTTGACGTTATATATTTATTAAGTAGGTGATTTTGTTAAAAAACATGGTGTGGGAATATAGAAATTTCAAAAAAATTTACATTGGGTATATTTTCAATGAAATGGATTTAAATTAATAAATATTATTATTATGAATTTTTAAGTGGAGAGATTTTGAATTAACGAGAATTTTAAAAATTATATAAATATTAATTTTTGAAAATTATTGTTTGAGAAATGTCACTTTGAGGAAAATTTGTATTTGAATTTCTTTTTAATTGTTTATTTGTGATTATTATTTAATTAAGGAAGTTATTATTTAAGCATAATTTCATGCCTGGAACAAAAATGATCCTTGTATGTGAGCAGGTTACAGAAGGGATAATAATTGTTCATGAATTGGATATTTGTAATGTTTGTGTTGATATAAAGTAGTCTGAGTTGGCTTAATGAATTTCTAATATGTTTTGGTTTTTTCTAGAATCGAAATGTGATATATTACCTACTAATATGACATAACATCTTTAGTTTACATAAACGAATTGATATGGAGGATTCACATGGTATATATTTGAATGTGATGTCCAATCCTTTGATTAGGTTATTCATTATAAATCCATTCAGGATATGTTTCTCTCATTAAGTTACCATTTGGTGAGTAAATTCTTGAATAAACTGTATATTTATCTCATGTTTCATCATGTTTTTGAATTTCTAGTATTGGTTTAACATCTTCGTTGATTCTTATTTATTAATTGTTAGGTTGATAAATAAAAAATTAATTGAAACTTTTTGGTTTTTGTGTTTTCATATTTTAGTTTTCCATGGATTCAAATGGTGTTTTGTAGTTATTGATTATCATATTATTTTATATTGGTTTTACTAGCGATCATGTCCTTGAATATAATTGAAACTGGTCATTTTCCAAGAGATAGATAACTATAATTAAATTATGAACCTATAGTTCCATTATTGTATTGTTATTTTATACCCTCGTTTCATTCTTTATGATTTTAGATGATATATGTTTTGGGATTTGTTTTCTAATTTCACTAGGGGATTGTCAAAAATAGTGACAATGATGGTCCCATTGTGTAGTTTTAAATTATTGAATAGCATGGGGAATAATTCCAATCATTATTCACAATATTGTTTGTGGGATTCACTATCCTAGTTTATTTATAGGTCCTGATTAAATTAAATTAAATTGCTGAATTCCCATTTTTTAAGATTTATGGATTTTGTGTGCATAGTTTTGGGAGTATATCATCGACCTCTTAAGTTTTCATGGTTAGGATTTTTGCACAGTAATATTCCTCAGTGTGATTTTAGGTAATTATTACAAATTGTATGAACCTATTTTAATTAAATATAAAATGTTATTATTATTTAATTTCCATTATGTAACTTGATATAGGTTCTTGGGATATGATATGGGTTTTGATGATGCGTAGACAAAATTTTGTCATGGTTGATGAACAAACATGAAGGTAATGAATCGGTGTATGAGTTAGGCGGCCCGAGAAATTTTTTCTACGTTTATGAATTTTATATGGGATATGATATATGGTCTTTTTGTCATAAAAAATCAACTTTTATAAAAACATTTTTCCAAGTAATTTAAAATTATTGTCACCAAAATAACTGTTAAGATCCATGATTAAAAATAAAAACTATAAAAAAAACCTCAACCACTGATGGATAAGGGTCTAATTAATAAATTGTTTAATCAGATACATGGAACCTAGGGGGAACCAACTTGATGATAATTAATTTGGTGGACCTAATATATGTTCCTCAATTATTCTTGAGTATGGGTTGGTGATGAACTATAATGCTTTGGACTAAAGATAGGACTTATGTTGTCCTTAAGATTCATTATAACCTATCAAAAAAATTATTAAAGAGTGGGTAAATTATTCCTCTTACATGTTTATATCACTAAATGTCTTGGTACGAAAAGTTTGAGATTATGGAATGGGTTGGGTGATGGTACTATCTTAATTGGGTTATAAGAGACATGTAATTTATGATATCTCTCGAGTGTGACACTATTATTAGTTTTTTTATAAATACTATTAGTAAATGATAGAAATATGGTGATGATGATGGATTTATTTTATTATGATATGATATTATAATAAATTATGTGGTGGGTATTAATTTTATGAATATTATGTTACTATATGGGATACCTTTTCTCAATTTCAAAAAAACCTTATACAAATGATACTTAAGATCTTTCCTTGGATCTGGGGATTAAACCATTTTCTATAATGGATTAATAGGTTTTTTCCCATGATCTAATGATTATAATTAATACAATATATGATTGCTAGTATATTTCCAATGATCTGATTAGTAAATCTAAAAATATATTACATTCCTAGGATGTTGCTTAAGATCAAGATAAAACAACCAATACACTATTGTATGTATATGATGTTTCCTATGATCCGGTGGTTTCATATGAATGTAATAATGATTTTGGATGAGTGGTATGAACTGTAAATACCTGAACATTTTGAATATCAATTTTGTTTTCTTAAAATGAGTGCCATGTTGTTTTATAGAAAACAAAACAATATCTCTATAATAATGAAGTGAGTATATTTTGAAATGTGACCATTTGGTTTCGGCCATTATATGATCATTTCTAAATAATGACAAATGGAAACTATACACCAAATAATATTGTATACATTATAATTATTGTTTCTAATTAGAAATAAAAAAGGAAAATTAGTGAAGATAGGAGAGTCGATGGAATCATCCTATAGAGTCATGTCCTACAAATCCCATTTATTCAAACATGGAAGGAAGGTAGTTTCTTTGGGATTCAATCTTGAAAAATCCCAACACAAGCTTTAAAAAATGTGTCTTCAACAAAATAAACTACGAAATAAGTTCGAGTTAGTGATGATTACCAATCAGGTGATTTTAGCTGAGATTCCCCTTTAGTATATCACTATCGCACACCTCACACTTAGTTCATATGTGAGTGTTATAAGGAGTTATGTATCGAGGACATAGTTACATCCAGTATAATCTCTTTCTATAAATAAAATTTATATTCTTTTAATTATCTTTTGAGGAATTTTTTGATTAATATATAATTATGTATAATTTGATAATTTGATTTTTTGGATAGAAATATCATTTTTTAGAGCAGAAATATTTTTTTTAATAAACATTGATAATACGAATAATGTTTTTATTTTTTTAAATAGTATGATTATAACACTCTTATTTAAATTTAAAGGATAAAATACTATTATTTTCTTCAACTGTAAAAATCTCATTCAAAAATTGTATAACCATTATTATTTTAACTAAATTTAATTGTTAATTTTTTCATAATAATATAATTATTATGATCTTATGAAAATCATTTTTGAAATAATCATACTGAAATTAGATTAGAGTAAATTAATGAGATGTTTTCAAAATAATTTTTTTTTTCAGTGAATAGTAAAAATATCGTTTTAGTTTTTCTGTAAGTTAAATGATATAATAATATTGTAATAATTAATATAAAAGTCTGGTCGAATAATTTAGATTAATATATCATCATAGGTTTCCCAATTTTCCAATAATAAGGTAATATAACTTGGGGATGTCCAAGCTTCTACATTTACCACTACCTAGTTTACCAAATAAACCTATAAAAATACACCTCTTTTTCTATAAATACCCTCCCATTTATCTATTTCCCTTCACTCTCAATTAATACTACACAAATATCTAATATTTTAAACAACCAAGTAGTCCTCCCAAGGTTTTATAAATCCCCCATTCTACCAATCTTTGATTTTTAGGAGTTACTCTTCAAGGTAAGGGAAATCTCAACTTCTTTTTTTCTTTTTATGTTCCCATTTTATATAGCATGTATTTCAAATTTCCAAACAATGTTCTTCTATCAATTTTATTATCTAATTTTACTATATTAAGAGTATTTTATGAATGTAAAACATTTTTTCCCACTGTTTTTAATATTTTATAAAGACATGTTCTATAATTCTTTTAAAGTATGATTTTCTTCTCCAAACATCATTCTTTTTCTCATGAAAATATATTATTCCATTTTATAAAAAAACTATTTATTTTCTATAGGTATTCAACTATATTTTATAATTATGTATTTTAATCTTGGATTAATATATTTTAAACCCTCATTTCGTTTTCATGGGTTAATAATGACATAAAGATCCTGTTTTTATGAATTTTTTGTTTAAAATGTCATGATTTTGATATGAAACCCATATATTTTATTCTCTATTTGTTATTTATGATATTTTTAATATGATATATATGGACCAAATTAGTTAATACATATGAAGGGTGATACCTGATAGTGATCTAATTTATTGTGTAATGAATATAATCTCTATAGATGACATGTTTTACTACACCTTGGTGAATAACCTTGGTAATTCTTATGAAACATTGGTGATAAACCATACTGATATTATTATGAATATTCAATTAAATTTTGTATCCACATTTCCTAGTTATTATTCAAGTTATTTAATTTATTGGATTCCTCATGTAGTCTTTTTAATTCCAAAATGATATCCATCATTTTAATATTGATTTTCATCAAAATCAAATGTAAATTGTTTCCCATATTTTTCCTTACCGGGCCTTATGCTAACCATTTACATTAATGTATGTCCACAGGTTATGATATAATGTAAATATACATAGTAAACACCATTTAATACCCATTTCATGTGTATTAGAATAATTTTTTATGATTTCTTGAATATTGTACCTTATTTCAAGGAATCTAAACTATAAACTATCTTATTATTTTTACCATGTAATGACAATTTTATGTTATAAAAAGTTGAGATACCATATTCACATCCCCAAATAATAAATGAATTTATAAAAAGATGTTGTCTAGTGATAAAAAATTCACCTAGATATGATATATCTATATATGTGTGTGTGTGGGGGGGGGGTGTGGATTTGTGGGATGATCATATCACCAATAAAAAATTAATTGAATAAAATAGATGTTTGGGCGGAAATATTGCTGCAACTAATATATAAATGTGATAAATGAGACATAAGGGGTGTACTGAGTACCCCCTGCCTTATGTATTATATGTGTGATGGTCTAGGTGGGGGTTTCTTCTTATTATTCCCCAAACCCACACTTCCATATCTGATTTTAAAAATACATACATTACATACTATCTTAGTAAAAATTATAGATTATAATAAATAAATATCTCATGGTTACATGAATTAAAGATAATATTAAATTATAATACATTATCATGACCTTTTTGGCTTATAGATATAGGTAATTGAGATAAAACCTTATCCAATAAACCCATTACATTATCAAAAAACATTTTTTTCATCGAATTTTTAAGAAACATCATAAATTGTTATAAATGTTCAACATATCCTTAAAATTATCCACACATGTTATTTTCATTAATACATATCAAGCATAATAAATTTATTCATAACATGTGGTAATAGAAATAAATTAATAGTGTGATCAGATGTTCGGTATGGAAATGAAGTAAAAAACTATCATAGAATCAATAATATGGTAGGAATAAATAAGATTCAAATAATTTCATAAAGAAGAACATATGAGCTTGAAAAAACTCAGTGTGTGATATAATTATATAAAAAATATTTTGGATAACAATAACTGAATCAATAGTGATAAAATTCATAATTCTATAAATATTTTACCATAAATGACTCATCCAATACATCATTATTTCCATAAAGGCTTCATCAAAGACATCATTTTTTTTCATCATGGCCACATACAAGACATTATTATTAAATTGGGTAATCATAAAAAAAGGAAAAAAATCATTTGTCTCATGAAACTTATTTATTCTTAGAGGGGATATATAATGTTAGAAACCACTTTCTGTGTCATTGTGTCTAATTCATTGACCAATTGAATGATACGAATAAAAAATCATATATAATGATGTTTCCATTATAAAAAAATACATATTTAAATAAAAACATATAGAAATTCAATAATTTTCTCTATGTTAATATAATTGATAGCATGATCATGTATCATCTCAAGAAAAATTTTATATGTTTAAATAATAAATTGTATAATAACATTAGTAATCAATAAACATCTATATGGGAATAAAAAATATACATGTTATAATTTTTTCACAAATCAAAAAATGGAATAGATTTAAATGGAAGAATCCATAAACCAATCATAATATCAATAAATAGGTATTTGGATTGAACAAAAAAACATCCTACCAATCATCATATGGTATCAAGGTAATCACACATTAATTAGAGTAAGAAAATAAAATTTATTCATAAAAAGAAGTAACTGGATATAAATTCATTTCTGTAATAGGGGATGTTTTTTAATGAAAAATAAATGATGGATATCGATGAGTTTAATATTAAGAAATAATATAGGATAATTTGGACTGTAATTCAAGAAAACATATATGAATGGAAATAATTATTTTTATAATAATCTGGATTATGAAAGATAAACCAAAAAAGTGTTTCTATCAATTTTTTAAAAACATTTTCATAAATTAAAATGATATTGGTCTCACTATTAATTCAATTTCAAAATGGTTATGTGAAATAATTGGAAAAAAATTTACATTAAAATTGATAATATTCATTAATAAATCCATTAAAATACATGAAAGATACAAAATGAATGCGGGGTGGATGAAAAATGATATGATTTATACAATATATAAACACTTATCTATATTTTGAAATATCATCCTTAAAAACCGATATCATAAAAATTGTAAAAAATGTTTGATTTTGAACGAGTAAAAATAACTTATGGAGGTTATATGAGACAACCCAAAAATAAAATTAAAAATAAAAATGAAAAAATTAGTGTGAATGTAAAATTTAGACATTGGGAAATCATAATTAAAGAAGATGGGAATTATTATTAACAATGATGTATTTTTTTGGGAAATTATTCATCAAGGTAATATGATGGGATTGATATTTAAATCAGAAAATTTAATAAGATAATTTACCATTAATTGAAAACATATGGTGGAATAAAATGTGATTGTAATAATGAAGTTCAAAAAGAATCACATTTATTCAATTTAGGGGGTTTATTTAATAAATCAATTATGGAAATGGTAAAAATAAAAATAATGAAAATAGGAAGGATAAAAAGAAATATGATTCAAAATATCATGGGACGAATTATATTATTTATAATTAAAGTCTATAAGGAATATAATACTTTATATATGAGAAATTATAGGTCACAACATTAATAATGTTTTATTGATTTGAAAATGAGACAAGGACCCCCTTACCATAATTTATGACTTCTACTAAAGAAAAAGAATATCTTCCATAAAAAATATATACCTTATGACCTATTTTCAATCTTTTTTTATAAGATTTTAAAGTATTCATTTATAATCACTCCATATATGTATATTAGTTAGTCGTTATTTATTTTAAAAATCAAGTGTCAGAAATCCAAATCGTATTAAACTAGTTAGGTAATAGTAGTGTTTCGTTTACCTATTATACAAAATATAATCAATAAATTATCATAAAATCTAAAATAATTTATCATATATAAATATTTATAATTATATAATTTCATTCAAAGAAAATTTGGTTATGTTTCATAAAAATTAAAAAAATATTGTTCACGTTTCAATGATTTCTCATGAACAGACGATGGTATCTCAAAAAAGGAGTTTAAACTTTTTTTTAAATATTTTAGAAACAGATTAAAATATTTATTGGTTTACTTATATCATGTTTTATTATAAATTAATTTCTTATATTCCTATATTATATTATATTATATTATATTATATCATTTTTAGAGTAGGTTGTTAGACCAACCAAATCTTTAACAAATCCTAATTAATATATGAATATAATTGGGAGAGGTATTTATTTTTAACATAATATAATTATTATATAAGAATAATTATGTAATTTAGATACTTTTAAATTTTGTAATAAAATGTGAATATGGTTTAATAAATAAGAGTAATTGGATTAAAAAAATAAAAATTTTATTTCGTGGTTGCGGTTGACTTCACAACTCATGGTTAACATTTTCATTTCACAAAAAATATAAGATAATGGATATTTATTATAATTTAACTTTTTATAATAATAATAATTATATATATATAGATTATTTTTCAAATTTCACATGTAATCTATTTAATTGTTATTGTAGAAAAAATGAAAGTCATCACTTTTTGAAAGTAGTAGTTCACATAACACACAAATAACTATTTTATTTTTATTAATAGAGATGGTGAAATTTGGAAAATAATTTCCCTCTTAGAATAAAATATTCCAAATCCAAACTAAAAATTTCATTATATATTAATTATAAAATTATATTTTGGAATGTAATAATGAAAATAAATAAAGGAAAAAATATTCACATAGAGGACAAGGTAATTTCCATATAAGAATACATCTAAATTGAAGCCATAAGGAAATATAAAATGATGAGAGGATCCTAGAAATGGAATTAGATTATAGGGGATAGAAATATTTGAGTTTAATGAGGAAACTGAATTTTGGTAGTTGTCATGAAGGACTTATAGAAGGCCCCTTTTAGAAGTGGTGAGAATATTATTTTCATAAATATTTCTACATAATATAAATATATAACATGTTTCACTTATCAAGAAATACGAAATTTAGAAAATAATTTAGCTAGGTGTGAAAATTTAGATAAAAGTTAACGATATATTTTTGACATTTTTTAGACATGTTCATAACTCTTTTACTCTTGAATTTCTCATTTACTCTTTATGATTATACCATTATAAATAATTATTACATAAGTAATTTATTTCTAATAAAAAAATAATGACCCTATCAAATATTTTGGATCTATTGATTTCAAATATTAAATCAATTTAATCAAGATATATATATTTTTAATAAACGTAAAGTTAAATTTCCTTCATATAATTTCTAAAAACCTATTCATAGAAAAAAGTATATTTTTATGCATAAAATATATATATAGAGTAAAATTACCATTGTATTTAATAATCCTAATAACAATTTGATTTATATAAAAAATATTATTTTCCATTGAATGAAAAAATAATCAATATTTCTAAAAATTAATATTAAATTAAAATAAATGACCAAAAGTAATTTTTTATAGGAAAATATTACTAAAAACATTAAAAAGTATATCACAGATATTTAAAACTAAATATTGAATTTTAGAAATGTTTAATTTTATATCACAGATACATAACTAAGAAATTATATTATTTTTTAAACTTCTAGTCCATTCTTATATAGTTAGTAAATTTACATTTTAGGTTGAAAAAATAGTATTCCCTATTCACCAAATAAACCTATTTATGAAAATTAAAAAAGATACGCCCTAATATATTTTTTGAATTATTAATTTTAAAATTATATTGATTTTATTAAATTATAAAAAATAATTTTTTAAAATATTAAATATAATGAAAAACTATTTTTTAGAAAAATAGAAATTCTTTTTCATTTAAATTTAAAAAACAATATGTAGAAGATTCATGTGATAAATTACATATTAAATTAATAATTAGTAGATTATATCACTATAATATCTAGTGACATATCCTATCAATATATCCACATAAGATCTAAGAATAATTTAAGATTTTGTTGGCAGTCGATGGTGGTGATTCCACTAGCATATATCACATGGAAATTTCATTGATGTTGAATCTATCTAACATACAGTTTCAATAATTCAATTTTTTTATTTTCAACATGCGATAGGAATAATGAAATCTGGATTGAAGCTATGTAATCCAAAATCCTGGGAAAATTAGCTTTATAATAGAGAATTTTTCTATCAAAATGCATTTCATTTTTTGTATATGTATGATTCATAATATGGTCAATTCCTTCTATACTATATAATTAAAAATCAATATTATAATAATAAAATTTTATTTTGAAATATGATTATTTGGTTTTAGTTTTTTGTTTCATGGGAAGAAATATATTTAAATTATTATGTTTTAAATGAAAAAATATATAATTCAAAATTTTTGGGTGTTATATTCTCCCCCCACCTAAATTAAATTTTCCCTCACAATTCTAATCACCACAAAATGAATAATTTATTAAGGTTATCTAAAAATAGGAATAACTCATGATAAACTATTAAATAAGGTATATAGCTTAATAAATTAGGTAAAAATAAGGAAAAATATTTTACCCTAGTCATGTTAGATTATCAGTTTATCTTTCCTTCAAAAAATCATTCATTATCCACATCATTCCCACATTAAATGAATCTTTTTTCATTTGAGACATTCCCATGGGTGACTTTTTACACATTTTTTACTCATTGAAAATTTAATATAGATACCTAACATTACATACTTTACTATAATATAATTTTTTATTATAAAACCATAATTTTGAGACAATATAGGATCCAAAGCTATCATAATTTGGGAAAATTAGTCTCATATAACCCTTCTATATTATAAAATAAAAACAAAAATTAAAAAAATATTCTATATCCTCATAAACTATTTCACATTTCCCTTAGTATATATAATTACTTAAGGATATACATAAAATAATTTGGTGACCTAAAATCATAGAATGGGGAGAAATAAGGGAAATGACTCAATAGAATATTGGTAACAAATATAATACCATAAGAATAGGATCATCATAATCACCATGCTGAAAACACATGAAAAGGCATAGACTATGGCATATGAATAATAATGAAACATAATAGTGTGTAAAATATCATATATATTTTTGGATAAATTTTGAATTGTGTTAACACATAACATATGCGTATAAATATTAACATCATAATTTTTTTAAAATGATGAAATCACATTCAAATAAAATTAAAAATAATCTAATGAGATATATCAAATTAACCAATTAGCTAGAGGTATATATAATTCTGATCTAACCCAACACAAAATAAAATTATCATTACAATGAATGACACAAAATAATACAACAATTATAGTCATGACATAAACCCATGAAATTATATTGGTTTCATAACGGTTTCATAATGAATTATTTCCATAATAACCAATGGTATGCCCAAATTAATACTGAAAATAATATTTTGGCGTAAAACAAAAAAATTATTTACTGGATAAGAAGTATGTAAACAATAATCATTTTTATGTTTTGAGAATCAAATCATTTTTGGAAAATCAATGTGAATAAATTAGATTTTTTTGAATATTTACAAGCATGTATATCCCTAAAAAAAGTTGAAATAATATTTAAAGAATTGTTCATGACATTTGAAGAACATACATAAACAATATAATTGAAATAAGAGGAAATCTAGAATAATGGATTTTAGGATCGAAAATCCTCGTACCATAATTCCATCATTATATCATCATTTTTAAGTCTACTATAAAATAATATTAGATTTATTGGACCATGTAAATAATAGTATAATATTTTCAATTATGTCACTACTAATAAATTATAATTGTTGTATTCTATTTTATAATATTATAAGTTAAACATAAATTGTTTTAAAATTCTATTTTCATTAAATTATCCCATCTTTTTCAACTTTTCTATTTATATCATGGTTATTAATAAATAAGAAAAATTTATCACATAAAATTATAATACATATATTTAATCATATATGTATTATAGATAATAAATTCTATAAATGAATGATGGTGGTGATGGTAAATGATTTGGAAATGTCAATTTACACAGTTAACTAAGAGTTAATGAGACACTATCTACAGTGTGGAAAAAGGAATCATTATATATAAAATATTTTATAAATATTAAAATGACATTTATTAAATGTATATAATATATTTTTACATATAACACAATTACTTTTTTATAATTGTTTTCAATGTAATAGAAAAAATATGATGAAGGGGGGAAAATAAAAAGAACATTTGAAGAAGAATTGCCAATTTCATGATGTTGCTTCTAATATATGACAGTAGAATTATTGAATAATTTAATTTTAATGACATCAGAATATCCTTAATTATTACAATGTGTTTATTTTATGTTATTTTGGTAGATTAGTCTATTTTGAGAGGTTGGAGTGGTATTATAATGGATGATTGAGGGGTTTTTATACCTTATTTTCGAGGTATTATTGATTTATAATATTGAGTGAAATATTATATCCAATGAAAATTATTTAATAGTAATATTTTTAATATAATGAAATATATTTTATTTTAATAAAATTTTATTTATTCTTTTAAACACTTTATCAAACATATTTATTATTTTATTTCAAACTAAATCAAGAAAATTGAAAAATATTAGTTTGATGGAATAAATTTTTCATTAGACTTTGGAAATGAATTCATATGTTTGAAAAAAATAATTATTGAATTTAATTTAATAATTTATCAAATTAAATATTTTTTACAATAACAAATTAATTATATATTTTATGTTTTTATCATTAAATAAAGAAATATTTAATTTAAACTATATCGACTACGAAATAAATTGTAACGCCCCGACCCCAGCTACCCAGAGTCGGTGCATTACTTCGTAACATTGGCATGATCACAAACGATCAAGTCTCGAAAGACCGATTAGTTTAGTAGCCTTGGAAACACTAGATACATTCATAAATATTACATTACATCGTAAGGTGAAAAACTACAATAACGAAGTCTCCATAGTCCACACTCATATCCTCTTCTAACTATCCATGCAGGTCATTCCTAAAATACTTCTTCACATCCTGGAAAATATTAAAACATTGAAAGGGGTGAGCTCAGATGCTCAGTAAGGATAACAATATTGCGGAAGATTTCATAAATAGACATAAAAATTGAAGGCAATGTATAACTAAAAGAAAAGAATTTTAAACTTGAACATCAACATAATATGGAAAAAGTAAAATGAGATAATTCCATTTACTTCTTCACATGGTTATTATAATGGTTGAATAATCACATGAAATACCATTAACCACATCCATAATGATGGAATGCATAATGCCAGACTATCATAACCACGTAGCTAAGGCCTCGTGCAAAGACCACAAATAAGATTTTGTCAAGGCCTTATGCCATGACACTAGTTTGTCTCATGAGACCTTCTGATGCATCGAGGAGCTATAGCGGGCTCCACCCGTCACTTATTAAGTCTAATGCATTCCTCATATGAATAGGTTTAAATATATCATAAACCATAACATAATCATATCACATAAAACATGCATAAAGGAAACATAACATTTCCATATTTCAATCACAAGATATCAATACAACACATTGATATAATAAAAACTCTTTCAAAACCATTTTCAATACCAAAATAAAAGAAAGTTAAAACTTTGTAATTATTTTTCATTAAAAAAAGTGATGGCTGGTAGAGGAAGCCGAAACTCAAATAATGGTCATGGCGGCGGAGAAGTCGTTGTCGCCGCATAAGTATGGAAAGGAAAACATTCCCTTTTTGTTGTTTAGTAAAACGATTCGTATAAAAAATATTCCTTTTGAATAAACGTAAAAGTCAAAGAGGGTTATACACAGTATAAAAGAAAGTTGTGTATAAAACCAAATATGCCACAATGAAAGGAGATTGAGACAAAGTCCTTAAAAAGATCATTTTTAAAATAAAATATATCTATTATGTGTATTCACTATAAGTACACATAAAGAAAGTACAAATACAAGATAGGACATAATAATATCATGACATAATTTGAAAGTAGGAGATTAACCCAAAGAATGGAAATTGGGTTAAGAAGTTCCCTTACCTTGCGTCCTGTACTGACTCGACTGTTCTTTAACCTCCTGAATAATAAACTAGAGTTAATATCTAATTACATAAGAACCTTTTTTATGTTCATTATTCCTTTTATATCCCTTATTACCATGTTATGAACATTATGTAATTATTTAAGTTTATAACGGTCATTTTGTCGATCTTAGGTAGTTGAGTCAAAAATAATATTCTTATAATTACAAGTTGTTCATGTGGTGATATATCCATTATATTCACAATTATGTTCATGATTTAGATATCATATATATCTTATATATCCAGTATATACATGCATTTATAATATTACATAACATTTAGAGGTAGGAAATGAAATTCACCGTTCATGTAGACGGTAAGCCGTACTTACGCATGAATGCTACTTTCATTTCTATTTCGTATTTAATGGAATGAAATCATAATTATATAAAGGTATAATATAGTTCCAGTATAATATCATATATAATATCATTTACTCAATCCTTTATACATCCCACATATGGCATTAACGATTCACATCACTTTGAGGGGGCGGTAGTCCGCACTTTCTAAAATGAAATTATCGCGTTTACCCATAATGGAAATCATAAAGTATGCCATAAATGAAAAATACAGAAGCATAAGTAAAAAATAAACATATTATATATCATATATAAATATATTTAAATCTTAATGGCCACCTTTGAAGGTGTTATATGAGTGTTGAACAATCATCGTTTCGTGAGGCAGAAATTCACCATCCACAGAAACCGTATGTTCTTTATCTATTAGATGTAGGTGTGTGTAAGTGTAGCTCTAATACATCTTATAACAACATCCTAGTATATTGAGGATACTGGTGTGGTTACAAAAGAAATGAATAAAAAGAGTTTAGGGAGTTGGAGAAGAAAAATAAAACAAAACAACATTAGAGAAGACATTACCTCAAAATCGGGTAACTCTTTTTGAATTGAGCCAAAGGATTCCTTGGGAAGAGTTATGCCCAAAGTGAGGCTTCTAGGAGTAAAATTGGGGAGTTGGGAGAGTATTTGAGAAGAGTTTGGCCGAGCCAAATGGCTTGATAGTGTGAATGAGGTGGTAGTGGTGGGAGCCTTTTATAAGAGGAGAGGAGGGGCACTCTTGGAAAGTAAGGAAAGTTTACATTATTATACAATGCTTTTCCGATTATAAAGGTAACAAACTTATATAATTCGTGGATAAGGTGCTAAGTGTTCTAAATATACCCATCCAATAGTCTTTGGACAAGTTTATTCCTTGGATTGTACATTATCGTTTCATTTTATTAAAATCGTTAAATAATGAGGTCATCGCTGCATCATAATGATGTCATAAATAATTTAATTTATTTAATGTCTAAAAATTATAAAAAAAATACTATGATGTAGGAAATATTTTTATCTTTCTAATTACTATTTATAGTAAAAAACATTACTTGTATAACACCATGTAAAAATTGTTTTAGTAAAACATTTCATGTTTGTGTCATTTTTTACTTTAACATTAAATAATAGGTATTAATGTAATTTTCTAACTAAAGTGGCTCCATGGTGTCCCAAAGTTGACCCATGGATTTTATTGGTAGGCCATGGCACATCCAATGAGGGTAGGACATGTTTCAAGCTTATCTCATATTATTAAAACATTATTTTTACCTTAAACTACACTAATTACCTCTAATCGCGATTAAGAACTTAACCGTTACTATTCACCAAAAATAATTTTAATCTCATTGAACCACATTTTACTTCGTAATTACAACCATGTATGTCGGATTTTTGAAAATCAAATCACAGAAGTGGTAATATTTTATTTAAACGAAAAATCAGTTATTTAACTTCCACTTAGTGGTTTCACTATTCATAAAAAATTGAAGTTTTTCAGAACAATGCCAAAATTTCACCATAAGATATAATTGATATTCCGAATTCAAAAATGAAGTCTATTTTACAAAATTCCAAACATATAAGTTGCATTAATTAATTTTATAATTAATTCCCGTAGTCACAACAAATAGCGTGTTTTTAAGAAACAATTTATATCAAAAGATTGCCAATTGTTTATGTCCAATTTTAATGTTAAATTAATTCTAATGACCACCATTGGATAAAATGGTAAAAATATATTCTAATTATACTATAAAAACAATAAATTGTATAATTTATCACTATAAATTATTTTGATTAAAAAAGTGGTTTTTAAGTATTTTTCACTATTCATAAAAAATTAGAAGTTCTCAGAAAAATACCAAAAATTCAACATAGGCTAATTTCGATATTCCAAATCCAAAAATGAAGTCCATTTTGATAAATAAAATTTATAAAATTTCAAAAAAGTAGGTATTACTATTCACATCAGCTAGTTCAATTAGTTGTGGTGTGTGTTAGAGCTCGAGGTTGCGTACAACACTCGCTATTGAATTATTCGAATGAGAAGCGTATTGTAGAAGCTCGGGGTGTTACATTCTCCCCTCCTTCAATAAATTGAATTCTCGCAATTTGAAATTTTTCTTGGAAAATAAACGGTTGAAAATAGAAAATACCTTTGTGGAAAACCCATATCGGAAACAATATTAATAAAATTTAGCCTTAATAAGAGGGAAAGGGAAATGAAAAAGGCACCACCCAATTATGATCTCTATTAGGAGAACATTGGTGGCAATTAGAGACATATAATTGGAGGAAAGATGTAAATATTTGTAGGGATTGATTGAGGTCATCAATCACAATCAACTGTCAAATTGAGGGCCTCAAAGCCTTCAATCTATGTTGATTTAAAATATCATCAGTTCAACAAGACATAAGGTATTTGGATAACACATTTTTTGTTTTAATATCTCTTTACTAATGTTTAAGAATTAATTTATTCATCGAATAAGAGATAGGTATATATATATTTATGCTTGACAATTAGAGTTTCAACCTTCAACACATCTTTCCCTCAAAAAGATAATAGAACTCAAAAATATTATACTTATCCTAATTGTATAAGGTTCCAAATTTTAACACATACCATTTAGATTAGAAAAACTATTTTGTAAAAACTAGGGACTTCACGTAGTCTAGAATTTATGAGGAAGGTAAACATAATGAAGCTCCTTTTTTTGCGTAACAACATGTGAACACCTTCATCATGTATTCTTTTAAAAAACTGCAACATACTGTATTACCATAAATCCTTGATTACATTCATGATCCCTTATTGCTTATAGAAAACTAGATATACTCCTTCTATCCAAAAATGTATACAAATCATTAATCATTTTCAAGGATGTTAAGAATATCCAACATAATTTATCTGAATCAATCATGTCTTATCCCAAAACCACTATCTTGGTATCAGAACCATATTATGGTTTATCTTTCTCTCAACCATATACTTTCCAAAAATTTAACCTACTGTGGAGTCACTTTTCTTGGTTCCACACAATCTCAAGTCCTAGATGAAATAGTACTACAGTACAATCCTTATATACTCCATAATTATTATAACAAGTACATTATTGATGCAACACTCAAATTACAAAATTCTTTAATAACAACATAAGAACTCTAATCATTCCACATCATCTGTGGTAGTATCATAACATGATTATTATCCAATAACATCATTTGGGGCATACTCTGATGATTTGAACATTGGTTTGCGTAGTGTCCCCACTCCTTGCAGATGAAGCATTGTACATTTGAAACCTTTTTCCTACCCTTGCAGTCACACACTTGGTATCCTTTTTCTCCACACTTCTAACAAACTCCCATTCCCTTTATGCAAATTCCAAGGTGTGTCTTCCCACAGTTATCACATATTGGAAAATTCTTCTTTTCCCTCACCCCTTTATCCATCATTCTCTCTTACATCCTTTTCTTCTCTTTCATCCCTTCAAATCCATAAGACTCAGATAATTCTATGCTTATCTTATTAAAACATGATACTATTTCTTCATATGTTGATAACACATGGGAGAATATCTCCCTTCTAAATGTTGTCTTAATACCATGAAAGATATGATCCTTCTTACTCTTTGGGTCATACGTATTGATGGAGTTCACATTCCTTCTACTGGGCACCATTTCTATACAATTCCATAAACTAGATTAGTTTATGAATCAAAATACATAATTCCATACTTATAAAATACATAAAATAAATTGAACTATTTATGGATATAATCCATAATCATAAACAAGTTTTCTTTAAGGAAATATATACTCATAACCATTCATAGTGGTTTGTAAAGAAAACAAGAATTATCCTAAGAATATCCCCCGGGAGTGTCGTAACCAAGAGTGCAGCAAGGCCCGTTGTCGTGCACCAGTTCCCATTCGAGTCTAGCTCAAAGGGGTATTTTTGGGTTTTACCCCTAGGTACATCTGTGCCAAATCCACATCTACCTGCTCGTATCCAGACAGGGATGTATTGCTCGGAAAACTCACAAAATCTCTGTAATACCAAAATTATAGGAAGTTCTTCTATACTAAACCTTAAAGTCTATCTTTGGTCTATGTTCTCTAATCAGAGTTTATCTAAATCTAGCATCCAATGTTAGTACTAAACTGCCTCTGATACCAACTGTAACGTCCCGACCCCAGCTACCCAGAGTCGGTGCATTACTTCGTATCATTGGCATGATCTCAAAAGATAATTTCTCGAAAGACCGATTAGTTTAGTAGCCTTGGAAACACTAGATACATTCATAAATGTTACATTACACCATAAGGTGAAAAACTACAATAACAAAGTCTCCATAGTCCACACTCATATCCTCTTCTAACTATCCGTGCAGGTCATTCCTAAAATACTTCTTCACATCCTGGAAAATATTAAAACATTGAAAGAGGTGAGCTAAGATGCTTAGTAAGGATAACAATATTGCGGAAGATTTCACAAATAGACATAAACATTTAAGGCAATGTATAACTAAAAAAAATCCTTTTAAACTTGAACATCAATATAATATGGAAAAATTAAAATGAGATAATGCCATTTACTTCTTCACATGGATATTCTACTAGTCGAATAATTGAATGAAATATCATTAACCACTTTCGTAATGATGGAATGCGTAATGCCAGACTATCATAACCACGTATCCAAGGCCTCATGCCACGACCTCAAATAAGATTTTGTCAAGGCCTTGTGCCAAGACACTAGTTTGTCTCATGAGACCTGCCGATGCATCGAGGAGCTATAGCAGGCTCCACCCATCACTTATTAAGTCCAATTCATTCCTCATATGAATAGGTTTAAACGTATCATAAACCATAACATAATCGTATCACATAAAACATGCATAAAGGAAACATAACATTTCCACATTTCAATCAAAAGATATCAATAGAACACATTGATATAATAAAAACGCTTTCAAAACCATTTTCAATACCAAAATAAAAAAAAGTTAAAACTTTGTATTTATTTTTCATTAAAAAAAGTGATGGCATATAGAGGAAGATGAAACTCAAATAATGGTCACGGCGGCGGAAAAGTCGTTGTCGCCACATAAGTATGGAAAGGAAAACATTCCCTTCTTGTTGTTTAGTAAAACTCTTCGTATAAAAAAGATTCCTTTTGAATAAACGTAAAAGTCAAAGGGTTTTATACACCGTATAAAAGAATGTTGTGTATAAAACCAAATATGCCTCAATGAAAGGAGATTGAGACAAATCCTTAAAAAGATCATTTTTAAAATAAAATAGATCTATTATGTGTATTCACTATAAGTACACATAAATAAAGTACAAATACAAGATAGGACATAACAATATCATGACATAATTTGAACGTAGGAGATTAACCCAAAGAATGGAAATTGGGTTAAGAAGTTCCCTTACCTTGCGTCATGTCCTGACTCGACTGTTCTTTAACCTCCTGAATAAAAAACTAGAGTTAATTTCTATTTACATAAGAACCTTTTTCATGTTCATTATTCCTTTTATATCCCTTATTACCATGTTATGAACATTATGTAATTATTTATGTTTATAATGGTCATTTTGTCGATCTTAGGTACTTGAGTCAAAAATAAAATTCTTGTAATTAAAAGTTGTTCATGTGGTGATATATCCATTATATCCAGAATTATGTTAATGATGTAGATATCATATATATCATATATATCCAGTATATACATGCATTTACAATATTACATAACATTTAGAGGTAAGAAATGAAATTCACCGTTCATGGAGACGGTAAGCCGTACGTACGCATGAACGCTACTTTGATTTCTATTTCATATTTAATGGAATGAAATCGTAATTATATAGAGGTATAATATAGTTCCAGTATAATATCATATATAATATAATTTACTCCATCATTTATACATCCCACATATGGAATTAACGATTCACATCACTTTGAGGTGGCGGTAGTCCGCACTTCCTAAAATAAAATTATCGCGTTTACCCATAATGGAAATCATAAAGTATGCCATAAATGAGAAATACAGAAGCATAAGTAAAACATAAACATATTATATATCATATATAAATATAGTGACATCTTAATGTCCACCTTTGATGGTGTTATATGAGTGTTGAACAATCATCGTTTCGTGAGGCAGAAATTCGCCATCCACAGAAACCGTATATTCATTAACCATTATATGTAGGTGTGTGTACGTGTAGCTCGAATAATTCTTATAAAAACATCCTAGTATATTTAGGATCCTGGCTTTGTTACAAAAGAAATGAATAAAAATTGTTTAGGGGGTTGGAGAAGAAAAATAAAACAAAACAACATTAGAGAAGACATTACCTCAAAATCGGGTAACTCTTTTTGATTTGAGCCAAAGACTTCTTTGGGAAGTGTTAGGCCCAAAGTGAGGCTTCTATAAGTAAGAGGGGGAAGGTGGGAGAGTATTTGGGAAGAGTTTGGCCGAGCCAAATGGCTTGAAAGTGTGAATGAGGTGGTAGAGTTGGGGGCCTTTTATAAGAGGAGAGGAGGGGCACTCTTGGAATGTAAGGAAATTTTACATTATTATACAATGATTTTCTTTTTCTAAAGGTCCCACACTTATATAATTCGTGGATAAGGTGATAAGGGTTCTAAATATACCCATCCAATAGTCTTTTGACAAGTTTAAGCCTTGTATTGTACATTATCTTTTCATTTTATTAAAATCGGTAAATAATGAGGTCATCGCTGCATCATAATGATGTCATAAATAATTTAATTTATATAATGTCTAAAAATTAAAAAAAAATACTATGATGTTGGAAATATTTTTTGCTTTCCAATGACTCTTTATAGTAAAAAATATGACTTGTTAACCCCATGTAAAAATTATTTTAGTAAAACATTTCATGTTTGTGTCATTTTTTACTTTAACATTAAATTAAAGGTATTTATGTCATTTTATAACTAAAGTGGCTCCATGGGGTCCCCAAGTTGACCCAGGGATTTTCTTTGTCGTCCATGGCACATCCAATGAGGGTAGGACATGTTTCAAGCTCATCTCATATTATTAAAATATTATTTTTACCTTAAACTACACTAATTACCTCTAATCGCGATTAAGAACTTAAACGTTACTATTCACAAAAAATTATTTTAATCTCATTGAACCACATTTTACTTCGTAATGACAACCATGTATGTCGTATTTTTGAAAATCAAATCACAGAAGTGGTAATATTTCATTTAAACGAAAAATCAGTTATTTAACTACCACTTAGTGGTTTCACTATTCATCAAAAATTGAAGTTTTTCAGAACAATGCCAAAATTTCACCTTAAGATATAATTGATATTCCGAATTCAAAAATGATGCCTATTTTACAAAATTCCAAACATATAAGTTGCATTAATTAATTTTATAATTAATTCCGGCTGTCACATCAAATAGCGTGTTTTTAAGAAACAATTTATATCAAAAGATTGGCAATTGTTTATGTCCAATTTTAATGTTAAATTAATTCTAATGACCACCATTGGATAAAACGGTAAAAATATAAAATAATTATACTCTAAAACCACTAAATAGTATAATTTATCACTATAAATTATTTTGATTAAAAAAGTTGCTTTTAAGAATTTTTCACTATTTATAAAAAATTAGAAGTTCTCAGAAAAATACCAAAAATTCAACATAGGCTAATTTCGATATTACGAATCCAAAAATGAAGTCCATTTTGATAAATATAATTTATAAAATTTCAAAAAAGTAGGTATTACTATTCACAACGGCTAGTTTAATTAGTTGTGGTGTGTGTTAGAGCTCGAGGTTGCGTACAACACACGCTATTGCATTATTCGAATGAGAAGCATATTGTGGAAGCTCGGGGTGTTACATAAATAATTTGACTATTCACCTAAAAATTAAAGTATATCATAAAAATATTAAAAAACACCATTATAATTTTTTTATATGATAAAGATACAATTGAAATTAATTTTATAAAAATATTTGTTTTAACAAAGTTAATTTTTATTTTTAATCTAATTAGGCCTGATTAGTACGAAATACACTAAAATACAGTATATTAAAAAATTTCTTATATTTATTATTATCATTTATTTTTGATAATTATATTATGGTGTTAGAATATTAATATTTTATTAAATTACCCATGATAAATATTATATAAATTTCATTTTTAGGTGAAATTACTATTTTATCGATCAGTATACCTTTCACAACTGTCCAGTTAATATTCTGAATAGTCACATTACTACTCTAATAGACACACAACCATTCTAATTCTAACATTTTCTTCTATAAATACAAATCCATTACTAGAAGTATTATTCACTACATTTCCTCCCAGTTTTTATATTTTCATTAAGATGTCGATTAGTGTATAGATATTCATTATTTCCATAATGTTCTCTATGGGGGAGATGACTTAAGTAGATTGGATGGTTACAGAATTTTCTAATTAAAACTTTATTATTTTAATTTTTTTTAACATTTTAATGTTTATAATTTTCATTTGTTTAGTTTATAAATAATGTTTTGATCTCTATTAATGAAATTATGTTTTTTAGTTTTTTCTTTTTTATGTGTATAATATTATTTAATATATTATAACAAACATTTATTTATGAAATAGTTTTAATATATAGTCACTAGAATGTTACATTCATACCTCTTTAAAAAAATTTGTGCTTGAAAATTCATCTCATATTCATAGTTTATAATAGATTGGAGTATATCTATTTTATCTTTTCCACCCAATCTCAAAACAATTCTTTATATATAATGTTTGTTAATAATACATTTGAAGGTGAGTTGTCTTGATACATTAAAATTAGTCTATATAGTCAAAGACCATCATTTATTTATTCTCAAAAGATATTTAATGCTATCGATGGGCCACCTCAAGATTCATTGCATTTTAGGTGTCTGGTATTTACTTCCACTTGAGATATTCATGGAACCCATCATGTAATTGATCCCTATTTTGTAAAATGTAATAATGGATACAAATATAATATTTTGAAATATTGTATATCAATGTGAATATTGGATATAGGTTTAAGATTTTGTTACTTTACCAACTTATATGAGTCTTTATCCGGTGATATTTGAAAGATAACATTGCCTCCAAATTCACCCACCAAGTCCCATTTGGAGTTTTCAACAAAATTATTTTCCCAAATATGAGCATCATTTATATGCTACTAGGTGGTATAAAACATCTTTTTATTATATTAAAAATGGTTGAGTGGATGTTTATTTCACTCAACAACATCATTTCAAAAAGATGGAGTTCAATATTACATCCCATATAGATCTTCATATGAAGGGATTTGAATACTATAGTGAAATAATTAATTGAATGAGTTTTAAAATAGTGAGAGCTTTTGATTTTATACACATTTATATTCCATTTAGATGGATATTAATATTTCCTCGTGTGTCTAAATGGTTTTTTATGATTCAAAATTAGTTCAAAGGTGATAGGGAAAACTAATATTCAATTTAGTGTTTAGATAATGTTAAAGACTTATCTTGAATGTAAAAGTGTACCTAGGACCCTGATCTAATATAATAAAATGGTTTTCCCCATGAAACATTACCACTTATTTTATATATATCATAACATGTTGTTTAATAAAGATATGATCACAAATATTTAGTAATTTGGCATTCATTGTGATTTGATTAACCACAATCCATGTCACATTACATTAATTTTATATTATTAAAGAATTTTATAATGTCATTTGGGATGTTCTCTCATTTCATGTGGGTTTCGGAAATGGATTCCTTATCCCATAGGAATTATTTCATTATTCATTATAAAAAAATACAATCCACATTAATGTTCACTCAGTGATCTCTTTCTTCATGTTACTAATCAAGATATGTTCTTGGGTATAAAAATGCATCATGGTACATATAGGATGAATGGAGACTGATAACTGTTGACCATTATCCAATAGCCCATTCTTTATCACATGTTATGTAGTAACACAATTACTAGTTCTAAAATTAATGAAACCATCTTCATATATTTGGAATTTACAAAGATTCAACTCTTTTACTACTTCCACCATCTTTTGAAGATCCAAATAAACCAATTTGGATCCATTATCTTATTTTGGATAGATGTTTAAGAAATAATTTGTGAAAGACAATATGTATTCATTTTTGTTATGAATTCCAAATTCATCCTTTGCATATCCATGAAGATGGTGTCTTTCTCAATCAACATTATAGATATAGGATAAGGTTTTTTTATAAGAGCATCAGTGACCATTTTCACCTTTCTATGATAGTAATAAATAAATATATAATTTTAATTGACCGTCCTTAACAACATGTGATGATACATTTATTTATATTAATGTGTGATATAAAATTTATAATCTTGTGATATGTATATATGTTACTTGTATCACCATAAAAGTAGTACTGACAAATCCTCAAGGTGAAAATCAGAGATACTAAATCCAAATATTTTACTTGGTATTTATAATCATGTAACTATAACTATATTATAGCATAACATATCACATAATCATTTTTCATGAGTACACAACTCAATTCATTCTTTTATTTATCAATGTATGTCAAAAAACCATATCCTCAAGTCAAAAATGTGAGTATAGGCATAGTAAATGGCGTCTTCTTGAGCTCCAAAAATATATCCTCACATTATTTTATATAGATATAATTTACCTCATTCAATGTTAAAATAGTTATTTGGCTAGTGAAAATTAAGAAATTTCTCACATAAAATCAATAGTACCCAGCTATTCCATGAATACTATGGATCTCCATGACACTTGAGAGTATAAGCTACTCCTAAGTAGAATTTTTCTTTGAGGGGACCATAGAAATTTACTCTCTTGTAATCATGTTCCCAAGTAATTTTACTTTTTGTATCAAAGATTCACACTACATAAACATATTATACATTTTATCCTTTCATATTATCACCATAACAAATGTAAAATTATCTTTATATTCTTCCTTTCTGATAGAGTAAATAATAATTTTTTCAATAAAAACATCGATAAATTTATTAGTGTAGTCGTTAAGGAAATAATTAATCAATACATGAATATTTTAGAGAAATTAGTAAGTATAAATGGATTCACTAAGAACTCATATTTTTTGAATCTCATCTTGAAATTTGGGTTCTGAATATATTACTATTCACCTTATGCTAACTACATACCAAAACAGACCCATTTTTTACAAGTAATGGCCCTCTTAAAAGATGTTTAGATAAGTTAATAATCATTGTAAAGGGATACTATTTCTTTATAATGATTTTTTAAGATACTATTAATCAATAAATAACAATATTGATCCGTAATTTATCTTCAGAATGTGAAAAATCAACCCTAAGGAAATAGAGTAGGGTATATTAAGAATTTATCTAAATGATCCCAAAAAATAATCTTTAACTCTTCTAGTTTGATCGGGTACATAAAATAGGGATAGTTGAAGAAAATAGTGGCTCCAACTATATGTTATATTGGGAACTCTATCTCAATAACTATGGAATTTCTTAGAAACTCTTCAATATATATATTAATATCTTCACTAAAAAAAATTAATTTCTTCAAGACTGATACTTTACATAAACCTAAACATTTGGGAAACTTATTCATCTTCACTGGGTATCAAAACCGACACCATTGAAGAGATTTTTACCTACATATTCATATTCTTCCATGAATTTTTATAAGATTTTTTTATTGTTCATAATACAAAATGAAATATAATTTTCTCAATAGTTTTTGGGATCATTGTGTAATGAGAACCAATCCATCATTATTATATAATCAATTTACACCAATAAGAGTATTAAGATAATCCTTTGAAAAAATTATTCATGTACACTCTAATAGGTGAACATCTCGACACATGGGTTACATTGATCACACTAGTATGTGTTTTTATAGAAATATATGTGTCAAGTTATTAGGTTTCAGAATCATTGTTTCTATAAAAATTTTAGGTTATAGAGGAATTCATAAAATATGATTAAATAAATCCTTTTTTCATATATTAATTAATATGAATTATATGTTGAAAAAAATTATTTTCATTTTGCACCATAGAGGTAGGGATGAGATGATATCTCTCTATGTCCTTTGGATTCTATGTTATTCAACAACGGCTACCCTCAAGGAAATATGGGTTAGTTCTCTGGATGTAATTTCTCAATTATTTAGTATAACATATTCATTGAACTATGTGTGGTGCATTCATTTAATCCACCACATTAGACATGATCTTCACGTCTCTTTAACAGTCATGGTATTGGAGGCCTTTTCTACTAAACATGGAGAATATCCTAATTTCATTGAGGAAATTACAAAGATGTTTTTTCTAAAAAAATTTACATGTGGGTGGCTGGATCATCATTCATCCTTTTCAATTTTACCCACCACCTTGAATATCCATCATTGTTTTTTTATCTCCATAACTACAGGACCCGTCTCCAAAATCAATCACAATATTGATAGAAAATTAAATGACTTCTTCATATCATTAATCACTCAGATAGAAAAATCTTTTATAAGGAGTTCTTTTAAACTAGTTACATATATATTTATTTTTGTATTATTTTTGATAACCATGAATGAGGTGTATCATTATAGACTTGTTAAATTTTCCACATAGGTTATTAAATATTCACCATCTATTTCCTATTACTCTAGGAATTCTCTGTCACTCAATTTTTGAAGAGGTTGAGGGAAATAATTTTTGAGAGAAAAATGTATATATTCCTAACTCTCATTTATTCAATCACATAATTTGGATTCAAATTCATTATCAACACATATAATTTATCCCCTAATGTATTGAAAAGATAATGGGATATATTTATCATCTCCATCACCGAATAGTGGAGAACTGAAAAGATCATCTCTATGGAGATAACAACAGGTATGGTGAAAAGTCAATATTAATACCCACAAAATTTCTATGGGGGTAACTATATAAAAGACTAAATATATAGTTTTTTATTCATTGTAGAAGGATAAAAATCAATATAATATTGGATATTTTTTATATCATGAGAAAATATCGTAAAAATATCAATGATACTTTGAACTCTGTCCCTCAAGAAATTGTGGATATTTTTCGAATAGTTATTTTTTTCTATCAAAAAATATGTTTCTCTATTGTATTCTAGTTCCCAAAATTTTTTAAAATAGTAATGTTTTTACCAAGCATAAGTCATCATGTCATCAATAACAAATATATTCTTATAAGAAAATGTATTATGATGACATATTTTATGGGATACATATGAATAGTATTATCCTTAAATGATGATTCTATGATCATAAAAATCAAATATTATATTACATTACGAGAAATTAATAAATTAGTTATTTATAATTCATAATTTTTTGTATAGATTTAGTGATTTATCAATGCATATCCCCTAAGAGTATCAAACATGGTCTGCACCAAATACTTCTTATCATAACCTCGGAGATGATCGAGTCACTTCACAATCTACCACTTTAGGGTTTATTAACCCAAGATAAAATTTTTTTACTTCCATATCAATTTAGGGTATCTATACATGGATTTAATCGATTGGATACCACACACTCTTATACATTACCAAAATATAATATGTTTTTCCTATACGTATACTTAACATTATAGATTTCACTAATTTTTTGTATTCCTAATTCTCAAATTAACTAAACCATGTTTTGATGAAAACTATATAATCTGAATGTTACTAACATAATTATTACATCATTATATGATAATTAACATAATAGAGATACAATATAGTAATAGACGGTTCATAATCGAATGAAAATTATTCTTATAAATTAATATTACTAAATAAATGTTAACATTTTTTAAATCATTCTTATTTATCATTCACTAATCTATCATGTTCTCATTAGTGAATATAACCACAAAAGGAAAATAATTAGTAATTTGGGTGACCTAAATTTCTAGTAATGGGAGGAATAAGGGAGATGAATCAATAGTACATGTTTTTGAGTAATCATGTCACAATCATCGTATCATCGAAAGATTACTTAGCAAAAAAATTGATAAATAAATATTACATTTTATATTCATAATAATGGAACATCGTAACAAATTGTAAAATTATCATGCATAGCTATGAAGGAATCTTATATCATATTCACACATTACTTATGTGCCTAAATAATAGAATCATAAATGTGAACAATGATATATTAAAGTTCAGTCATAATATATATAATCTCATGTGATATACGACATTACCATTTAAATTGGTGGGATATATAATTCTAGGCCAACACACTGTATTGAAAAATGTTCATAAATGATCGTACCACACATTAGGTTAAACAATCATTATCATGTAAAAAATCCATGGAATAGAATGGGATTAATAAATTATTCGTAAATAATAAATTCACGAATAAAATTTTGGTTTACCAAATCAATAATGTAAGAAATATTTGGAATAAAATATCATCATTCATAAGTCAATATGAAAAAATGAGTGGAATAGTTTAGATGTTTTGAAAATTAATTCCACTTTGAATAAATATTGTATATTCCATAGAATTATATTCATAATTGTATAAAAATAAATATCCAAAAAATAAATCTAATTTGATAGTGGATGTAAATTATTTGAAAATATACATATCATCTATATAGAAAATATTCTTTGGATTGGTTACCTAAAAATAAAGAGTTTGGTTTTGAAAAAATATTTACATTAATTCATAATTTATTTTTTCAACTTCCATTGACTTATATTATAAATTTAGGATTACAAAAAAAATAATAATAACTATATAATTATTATTTATGTCAATATTGATCAATTATTATTATATTATTATGTTTTATTAAGTTAATTTCTTGATTATAAATTGTTTTGTTACCGTATTTTCATTAAATTCTATCGTCTTGTTTCATTTTTACTATTTTTAATCAAAGTAATTTTTCCAATAGTAATTTTTTTATATTTTATAATACATGTAATTATATATTTATATATAATATTAAATTCATACCATATATCCAAGATAGTGTTTATGGTTGGAGACTTGGAAATATCTTCATAACTAGTTAACATTAATTTGATAAGACAATGTGAAAATTTGAGAAAAGAGAAGCATGCCACCTAAATATGTCATACATATAAAAATTATAGTAAATTAATATTTTTATCATAATTATAAGATAATAATAATTTATTTTTTTAGTATTTGGGATAAATATAATTATAGGAAAAGTGGAATAGGATATGAAAATGAAAAGAATATTTATGTAAAACGTACCATCTTCTTGGTGTTGCTTAATATATATGAAAATAAATTTCGTGAATTATTGGAGTTGAATTAGTCCATAATCTCCCAAAGGATAATAAATAGAATATAGGATGGAATATGGGATGAGTATATCCATTAGAATGGGAGGGAGAACTAGATTTCTAAGGGAAGTTATATGGATTAGATATAGTTGAATATATGGGTATTTCAAAAAATCCCCAAGGAAACACACTCAGAGAATTTTGAATTAATGATAAAAAAGTGAAAATGATTTTATAAAAATTATTTTATATCAAAAGAATTTTATATTTTTATTATAAAATATTATGTTTTTTATGAAATACAATAACATAAAATGAATTAAAAATTCTCATATATTTTCATCGAATTTGTAATCATGGTATTTATTTTATAGATTTATAATATTTATATTTTAAAAAATTTCACATGGAAAATACTAATTCAGGTAATTTTTTTATTTTCAGTTTAAATTAATATTTTAATGGTCATATTACATTTCATAATAGTCATGTTGCAATTCCTAATGGTCTGGTAAAAATTATATTGTTCATGTTACTATTTTAACGGCCAAATTATTTACTATAAATATCACTTCATTACTTTATACATTATTCACTAAAATTACTCCCATTGTTTCACATTGTTCTTCAAATATATATTGATTTAATAATATTTATAACACCTAAATACTTTAAGGTATTTATATTTTCAAATTTAACATCTTCGATAGCATCCAAGATACACCACATCAAGCTTAAACGAACATTGACATAATATTGAATATTTTTATTTTAACATGACAGTTATGAAATAGATGATAAATTGGAGGGTGTGAGAAATATTAACTATATAATGATAATATATTTTATAAAATTATATCTAAAGAATTGTTTTGACCATTTAATTATAGAGGAAAATAAAACCCATTTGATAATTAAAGTAAAACATTTTCTGAAAAACTATTTTAATCCATACAAGTTTCTTTTATAAAAATAAAATAAATAATTAATTATTTCAGGATTAAATTAATGATATATATATATATATATATTATTCAATTTAATGTCTAACATTCAACCGGTATTTCATGAAGACATGATAAAAAAAATCAAATTTTATATATAAAAAGTTTTCTTTTTAAAAAAACATATTTTCTACCTTTTGATAGTGAACTTATTTTAAAACTAATTTTTTAAACATCTATAAAAAATATTTAAATCAGATTAACATATTTCATAAAATTTTGTTGTTAAAATTATCTTATGGTGATTTTTTGGTATTTTCCAAAAAATATTTTTCTTGTCAATAGTGATAAATATCCACTCTTATTGAAAACTATAATTTTATTTCAACAATTTAATTATTGATAGTTTTTATAAATATAATAAAATTTAAATTATAATATTAATAATAATATTAATTCCACTAAAATCAATTTCATGGTTGAATTTGGTCTAAAAACCTCTTTATATTTAATAGGGTATTTTTCTAATAACCTGTTTTTTGTTTCCCTATGTTAGTTTAATTTTAAATAAATTTATGAAAAATATTTTTTTTGAATTATGAGAAATTTAGTCAATATTTTTAGTGATAAAGTAAAAATTTAGTAAATAGGACCCTTTTATTTTTTACCTATATGAATAGAAATTTTTTCATTTGTTTTGCAATGTAAAGAGTAATTTTGGTAATTTTGGTTAAAATATAATTATATGGACTTGAAAATGACCATAGAATTTTCCAAAATTATATTTTATGATTAATTTTCACCCAAAATCAATATTTTTTGTTCATATTACAATTTATGGCCATTAATATGATGTTACCATTCTTATAATATTAAATTTAATGAAAAGTAAAAGATGTCATAATCATATTTTTAGTATGTATAAATTTTTTAAAGTGGTGTTATATAGAAGAAATATTTTAATATAAATATAATGTTGAAATATAATATAATTTATGTAATCATAGTAATTTGTTTTTATGTTTTTGTGAATAAATAATATTATTATTTTATTTTACAACTGTGATGAATTAATTATTTTACTAAAAGAAGAATAAAGTAAATTATATTAAAAATAATTAAATAAATATGTTTTCAGATAATTAATTTCATAGAAAAATATTATGGATGGACATAAAATGACAAATATGTATTGAAATAGTTTTTTCTTAGATATCATGTTGTATTACTATTTTTATAAGTCATTGTAATGAATTGTTTCAAAATTAATAATACAAATATTTTCAAATAAATAATAATTGATTAAATGATATAAAATACAAAAAACATATTATATTCATACAAGTGATTTAGAAAAGGATTAAAATATCATAAATTATACATATATGGGCCTTTTATAATTTTATAGTTAATATATTAACCCTCAAATAGTAAAAATCGATATTATCGTTGTAAGAATTACCGACATTAGATAAGGGTTAAAACCGAAAAATTGAAATAATGTGAAATAAACATTGCTAAAATATATTTTTGAAATAATTTATACTCATAATCATATAATATTTAAAAACACATTTTTATCCATTTATAATTCAAAATAAATTTATATTTATTTATTATTTATAGATTTTCCAAAAGTGCCACTCACCTCAATTATAAAATAAAACTCATTCCTTCAATTATTTACACCACATTGAGCCTTATATATTGGCCAAACCTAGTCTATTTCTCTTATCAAATTATTATTTATGATATTTGGCTTCTATTCATTCCAAAATATATACCCAAGGTCCCTTAATAAAATTTATAAAGAATGTATACCAAAAAATAGGTAGTCATCTTCGTCAACACATTCTTATTTATTTCTTCTTCTAAATTATATTAAAATAATTCCATTATATATTAATAAATAAATTATAATATATATTTTTATATTTTAAGATGATAATATGACAGCCATATTCATCTGTTTACCCTTCTTACAAAAAATGAAATCACCACGCATGTGTTTGTACGACTTACCATCTCTACGTCATGGTGTAATTTTTTTTCCATAGCCACATTAAAAGGATGAGTATAAAGATATAAATAATGGATATTTAAGATTAATATAACATAATATTTGTTTAAAAAAATTATTATATCATTCACTTACTTACTATTTCATTATTATTGGAATTTTACTATCGTTCATGTATAAATACAACCAACATTCTCCATGATGCGATGGAATACATTTTCCATGTCCACTACTCAA
This sequence comes from Viscum album, assembly GCA_963277665.1. Classification (NCBI taxonomy): domain Eukaryota; kingdom Viridiplantae; phylum Streptophyta; class Magnoliopsida; order Santalales; family Viscaceae; genus Viscum; species Viscum album. The sequence continues at coordinate 1,417,756,133 of OY728164.1, forward strand.
TAATGACTTTATAAATTTATATGATGAATAAATATGAAATATTTAAACTTCACATAATTTATTAGAAGAAATATTTATTTTTTATGCCTAAGAATATGAACTTACATGAAAAAAATTCATAGGAAAATGATGTATTTACACACCTAAAATAAGGATAATAATTAAATATTATTAATAAAAAGGTGAAACATTATATTAAAAGATCATATAAGTTATCATAAATATTAACATAGTTAGGGTATAATTTAATAACATTATTTAAACCAATATACATGTGGTTTAACATTGTTTAATTCAAGGGAATAAGAATGTATGATTTTTATATCACATTATTTAATTATGTGAGATATAATCCTTATTCACCAATAACATATTTCATGTGGGTTACTAATACATTGATATATCATATCATGAATCTGTTTATCATCATGGTACTCAATGTTTAATTTTATCATTATTAGTTTTATGGGGAATATTATTTGACAGATTACAATGTTGTACAGTATTTCTTAAATCTATTTTCACTCATTTTATTTAACATATATTTCATTGAGTATGTCATGATAAAGTTACGTGCGAAATAAATTTTTATTATATTATGTATTATTTAAAAAATATATGGATTTATAAAGGATACATATAATCAAATCATTTGATTAATGATATGATCTTTTTAAGTGACTACCTATAAATTTCACTTCATAGATGCATATTTTGATATTTTTAGCTAATTTATTTTATATGGTTTATATAAATCAAAATTTATTTTTGATCATAATTAGTTATATGATTCATTAAATATTGATATTTTTTGTTTCAAGGATATATTTATTTATTAATTTTTATACAATTTTTTCATAAGGGGATTACATTGAATTTCAGTTGATTAACTGAGAATTTTCTATTAAAAATGTATCTTTTACTCAATAAAGATATTTTTTACATGGTATATATATTAATCAATTAAATATATTGTTTTTATATATAAATAATTCTTTGAAATGGTATCCATGGGTGCGTCTGTTTATATAAATCCCCATGAAACATCATTAGTCTCATGGGATTAATTAGTTATTATAGAAATAAATGTGTTTTTACCTATAGATTAAATAGTACATTTAAAGGTCTTGATTATAGTGGTTCATGTTCCTAATACTTGAGGTCAAATAATAAAAATTGAATGGATATATAATTTTATTATTATTTTCTATGAGATTTTCACTATGGATAAATATATGGATTCATTTTTTCTTAGTGTATAGATTAAATGGAATGATTTTTTATTTATTTACCAAAACATATTGTTAGTGACTATTGATTTATAAGAGCATCAAATGTACTTTTTAATTTTTTGAGAATAACATCTCTTACCTTTTTATGTTTCACATTTCCCAATGATTTTAAGAAATGCTATATCATTGATATGTAATGACATTATCTAGGGAAATATTTTTATCAAAAAATTTATATGATGTATTTTATATTAATATTTTAATATGAATATTAATTATGTATGTAGTTTACCAGGACTACTAAACTTTTTAGCCATTTTGTATGAGATTTATTGTTTCTAGTTCCAATATAATAAAGTAAGGCACCGAATCTAGTTTACTATAGTTGAGTCTTTTAGTGTGGGTATCATAGAAAGTTTAGTAGAAACCCTAGAAAATATATTTTGAAAAGAATATATTATAGATCAAACCCAGATGAATGACATTGAGGACACATCTATGTATAGGAAAATATCCCATAGATTTTTTAATGATCAAGGAACCCATAGGTTAAACCTAATGGCTCATAGATTTATAAGAACATGTTATTATTTAGATATAATTTGATTTATATTAGCTTACTCTTATTTTTATTGTTTGATGCACACAATTTTATTTTTGTTTTAGTTAGTGAAAAGACCCATAATAAAATTGGAAAATAATTAATGTTATATACAATATGTGGTTGAGAAACCTAAAATAATGAAGAATAGAGTAAATGATATTGTGTTTATTCATAATCAGTTGTTCTGATATATGATTAAATATATAACCCTTCACTAACTCTCGATCTCACCAATTAAGATAAGTATAAAGTTCATTTAGAGCTCGGGTGGTGAAGATCATAGAAAAATGAAGATTTAGATTCTTATCTGTTCAGAATTTGAGCAGAAATACCAAATTGAATATTTTAGAGGAATTCAAAGATGTTTCATTGTGTAAAATATGGACAGAATGAAATTAATTATGAAGGAACAATTAAAATTTTAGTTAAGGAAATAGATGATAATAATTTTTTCCCTAATGTGTCATCTATAATTGAGTGTTTTGAATATACTAATTATGAAAATTTATGTATAATGAGGAATGATTGTGAAGAGAATCAAAAATTCTGTATGAGGAATGGTTATATAATTTATAATGAAGAGATAATAAATCTCATATGAAAGGAATGATGTATTAATGAATAAGATGATGAGTCCAAGTTAATGGATTAAAAATGAAGACAACAGAATAATTTTCTAATGTAATGGGATCTAGAATTACTTTATGAATAATGATATGCTTATAGTAATCATGATATATATATGGATTGTAATGCAGTACATCTTCTTTTAGTTTTTAGAAGCAAGTGATGAATATTACTAGTAACTGAGAGAATGTATTCTATTACAATATGAAATTTTAAAAGACACGTGATTTGGAGAATATAAACCAAATTATTTACCTTACGCTGAGATAATAATGTTAAATAATTTTTATAGGATACAATTCGTAATGATGATATTGGTCAGATTCTATTATATTTTTAGGGTTTCAAATATTTTAGGGGTATATTCAACTGATAGCAATATAATTTTGGGAAGAATTATTGTTTTAATTTACGTTTTATAGTGATAAAAGTATTCATATATTTGGTATTCCACATTAATAGTAAAGTTATATTATTTGGGGAATCTTATGTAAAGTTTATATTGAAAAGTTTTGGATCTTCCATATAGATTTTGTGTCTTTGAGATTGAAAATATGTATTTTGGATAGATTAACTACTTTGGTAAATGATTAAGATGAACATTTAATATTTTTGTTTTTTGATATAATGTGAACACTGATTTGGTATTTGTATTTATTTTTTGGATAATGTAATGAATATAGTATTTATTTTATTTCTTATATGTACATAAGGTATGAAAAACTTCATTTTGGGAATCCATATCATGGTGTAATAAATGAAGTGAAAATAAAATGAAACAAATCTAAATGATGATATTATTCTTATTAAATGAAAATAAATCATGAATGTTAAATTTATTAAGTACATATCTGTATGGAAACATAACCCCTCTACTCTAAAGGAATATTTTTTGAACAAACACGTTATCTATTTACTTTTCTTATTGATAAATCAATAGCATTCTAATCGATCACATATTTATGGTTTTATAGTGGTTCAAATTCTAATGACCATGTTCACTATAACTATCCATTAGAACATGATAGATATTTTTTTTCAATTTCAGGTTTAAACATCCCACTGATGGGTTCCTCTTGGGAATCTTATTATTTTGGTGTCCATTACATTTTTATTTTCATCTTTTTAGAGGATATTTTATTATCACTTTTAATATGTATGTTTCACCATGAGGAAATTTCATGTTTCATCCTCTGATATTCAATGTGAAATTAAAAATTTTGATGATTTGATTTATTCAAGGAGGGGAGAATGTAATTCCCTATGATTTTAGGGTATGTATCTTTTTAAATTTAACCTTTTCTATAGGTTACACGATACACCACATCAAGCTTAAATGAAATGTGGTATACCATTAGATAATATTATTTTAACATGTCCATTATGAAGAATAAATTAAATAGGAAATTTTGAACATGTTTAAATAAATTATAAATTTTTTAACATATTTATATATAATTTAATATTTGGTGGAATATTAATTATAAATTAAAATAATACCCTTTTAAAAATAAAATAATTCTTTTTTTGGTTTTTCTTAAATGTAAAGAAGTTTTATTTATAAAACAAAATTAACCAATCACACTAGTAGGATTATATTATTGATATATATATAATATTTTGTCTAATGATTGATATCCATCCTATTGTTTCTAGATATAATTGCAAAATAAATATAATTTATCAATAAAAGTTGAATTTTTATGAAAGTAGATTTACCGACTTTTTATATATTTTTTTAAAACTAAATTATTAGACATTTTTAAATTATTTAAGACAAAATAAAATTCATTTTTAAATTATTAATATCAATTTTTAGGCTTAGTTTTTGGTATTTTTTAGAAAATATTCATTTTCCAATAAATAGTGAAAAATATAGATTATTATTAAAAAATGTATTATAATTTAAAATATTTATAATTTATATTTTATATAATATTAAAAGTGAAATTAGTTATATTATTTTATTAATAATCCTATATTTTCATTCTAATCAATTTCTTGGCAGATTTTGGGGTATTAAAATTTTTATATTTAATTTGGATTTTTTATGAAAAAACTATATTTCATTGCATTTTTTCAGTTTAGTTATAAATTAATCAATGCATATTATGTGTTTTTATGTTTGAAAAATGGATAGCATATTTGGATTCATAATTTCCAAATATAATAATTAGGTCCCTTTTTACCCATTAGAATTGTAGTTTTGATAATTTTTATTACTATATTAAATGATAAACTATGTGATTTAGGTTATAAATGAAATAATAATGAATGAAAGATGATAGTAAAAATTTCCCAAATTTTATTTGATGATAAAATTTCGTTGATAATAAATTTCATTTTGGTTTTTTAATCGTTAATTTCCTTTTAAATGTGTTTATTATTTTTATAATATTTTATTTAAAGAAAAGTCCAAGACGTCTCAATCATATTTTTAATAACTATAACATATTTAAATTTATTTATCCTAAAATAATATTTTATTATAAAAATTATTTGGATATATAAATTAATTACCATAATCATACTAATTTTTATAAATTTTTATATAAAAGAATATTTACCTTAAATACTTCCATACCCATGATGTAGTAATTGTTTTACTAAAAGAATTATCTAATAAATGATATTAAAAATAATTAAATAAATATAATTTTATAACATTAAGCTTTTCCATAAATTTAATAGATTACATACTAATTTTTTGTATTTATTAACATATTTTTTGATAATAAATTTTGTTTTATTAAGGATTTTAATGAGAATGTAGTGAATAGTGCTAAAATTGTCATTATTGATATTTTAAAATGAATAAATTTTTATTAAATGATATAAAAGTACAAAAAATTAAATTCGATTAATTTATTGATATAAGCTTGATAATATCCTCAATTAACCATTTAAAGGACTTTTAAATTTTTTTATTAACTATTTTAATCCTCATGGAGTAAATATATATATTGTCCCAGTAAAAATTAAAAATAATAAACAATGGATAAAACAAAAATATTAGTGTATGAATGTTTCATAAACCTATCTAAAAATTATTGGATGGGATTAATTAGACCCATATTAATAATATATAAAATATTACACATTTTAATCAATATTTTCATAAAACCTAATTTATATAAATCTAATATTTAAGGAGTTTCTAAATATTCCCCTCACCTTTATTATAAAAGAGCACTCATTACATCACTTATTTACAGCACTTAGAGCAATATATATCGACCAATACCTACTCATTATTCTTATCAAAATCTTTTTTTATGTTATTTGGGTTTTTTTCTTCAAAAATACCTACCTTATGTCTCTTAAGAAAATTTATAAAGTAATACATCTGAAAAATATTTAATGTTTGTTACCTACTCTTACAATTTTATTTGTTCTTATAAATCTACATAATATGTTTCATACATTTTCAAGTAATAAATATGGATCATATATATTTTTATATTTTATTATGATCATGTGACGACTATATTATACCTTTTATCAATCCTATAAAAAAATTAATCACCACGCATGAGTATGTACGACTTCTCATATCTACACTGTAGTGTAATTTTTTTCATCATGACATTATTTTTATGGATATAATGATGTGAATAATGGATATATATGATAATTATTACAGAACATTTTCTCTCAGAAAAATAATATATCATCAACTACCTTGCACTTTCACCAATAATGGAATGGTATTTTCACTTGTGTGTACGTACAACCCACCAGCTTCATGATGTTATGTGATTCATTTTCCATTTCCATGATTCCGTATCAATTAAAAAACTGTATATGATAAAGAAATCTGATATTTATTATGATAATATAATTATGGATATAATTTAACTATACCATCTGATCAAGAACCTCGACTATCTTGGCAAACCATGCATAGGTTAATGAAGCAGTTTACACCAGAATCAATGGTAGAAATGAAATATTATATCAAAATAGTGATAATATTATATAAAAAGATAATATATAGTATCATAAATTTATATATATAGTTATTCTATAAGATAAAATCATTATTTAAGCAATTATAGATGAGTGTAATAATGTTCAATTGGAGGAAATTGTATGCGATGATTTTCTCATTTCACTTTTTTATTTTATGAGATATATAACTTAATAATCACTAATTTCTTTTGTGTGGTTTACTACCCCATTAATAAGTCACACCATTGTTTTTTTTCACTTCATGCTTTTCAATTTTTCATTTTGTGATTATTAAATTTATGGGGAAAACTAATTGACTGATTATAAAAATTTTAAAGGATTTATTTACTCCTTTTTCACTAATTGGTTTAAGATTCTATTTAAATGATTATGTAATGTTATGTTATATATTAAAATATTTTTGATTATATTATGATGTATTTATAATTTTTTATGTGTATTTATAGCTGGTAAGCATAATCAATTTATTTTATTAACTATGTGATCTTTTTAAGTTTCATCATCTCAATTTCACTTCATTGAGGCATTTTTAATATTATGCACCTAATTTATTTTCTATAGATTATATACTTCCCCTTTTACTTATGATCATCATTAATTTAATATTATATTAAATATTTATTTTTCTCTTATCATGAACATGATTATTTCCTAAATCATGTACTATTTTTTATACGCTTTTTACATTTATAGTTATTTGATTAAATTGGGCAGTGATTGGAAATTTGTAATTATTACTCAGTAAAAAAAATTTGGTAGGGAATATAGATTCATTAATTAACTAGATTATTTTTATATATAGGGAATTCTGTTTACTAGAATATATGAGTTGGGGTAGTTATATATTTCCCCACAATGAACAATTAGTCTCATGGGGGGAACCAGTTAAGCTCACATTAAATTGTTTTAACCTCTAGATTAAACTATCTTCACTAAGGACATGAATGTAGTGGTTCATGTTCCAGATTTATGATGTATAATAATTATTAATTTCCTGAATTTATAATTTATTTTTATTATTAATTATATTTTACCTTTGAAAAAAATTAATTGATGTGTTTTAATCTCTCTTTATTGATTAAATTGATAGTCTTTTCAATTATTTACCATTTTTTTGTTTATGCTTGTCGATTTATGATAGAATATAATATACTTAATCCTTTTTGAGAATTATATCTCATACCTTTCATATGTTTAATTTTTCCCCAGGATAACTAGAAATGTTTTATCATCGATATGCAAGAACATGATATAATAAAAAAATATGATGTTAAAGAAAATTATTTGTTGTTTTTTTCATTAAAATGTAATTAGAATTTCATGTTTGCATCTAATTTACTAAGAATACTAAAATATTCAGTGCTTTGGGATGTAATCACTAAGATATATTAAATATTTAATGATGTAAGGAACCATATCAAGGCTACTAGAGTTCGGGTCTTGAAAATATTCAATTTTTTCCATAGTATTGTTTGTGAGGTCTATTATTCAAATAAATTAGAAGGATCCAAATTTTCCAATTATATATTTCATATTACCTATTTTTTCTATATTATTGTATTGTTTGGCATTGTTATGGTTTTAGTTTCTGATTAATGTAATAGTCTCCACTAATGAAATTATGTTTTTTTGTTTCTTTATGTTATATATTTGTATAAAACTGTATAATATAACATAACAAAAATTTATTAATTACAAAATATCACTTATAATCACTTGGTGGTTACATTGAATGTTATTTACTTTATTATCTATAACAACTATATTTCTATTGGACTCCAAACTTATTTTCATTATAGTGTATCGAAACTAAAATAATTTCCAATTTTTAATAAAACTTCTAGGCAAATTTTTTGGTATAATCATAATATTTCCCACTCTATATTTCATTACAATAGTATTTCTATTAGGAAAATATCTACATTATCCACGGTATCCATTGTTAGTTTGGTTCGTTTATGCTTTAACCATTACTAAAACATAAAGGAGTTTTTCGTGATTAATGAACAATTGATGACATAGTATATTATTATAATAAAATTACATGGAAATTTATTTCAAAAAATTATGTACACATAGAAATAATTATATTAACATTTAGTTCAACCAAAATCAATCTCGATTCAATATAGTTTTCTTTATGTTGGGTTATCTCATATTCCTTAACTAAATTACATAAGATAATATATCCTTCTAAATTTCATGTATGGAGAATTTTATTAATCCATTAAAATCCCATATGAGTGTACAACTAAGTGTGAAATCAAATGCCCAATCATATCACATCAAAATGAATATTGGGTTATTACTCAACCAACCGTTTTTAAGGTGATTACACATATGTTCATCTGTAAGAAACTGAAGTTCACATTTCTATAAAGATATAGTGATTTAATTTCGTGAAAATAATAGAATCTATACATTCCAAAAGCATCAAAATGTTATCTTTTACATTCAATTATCTCTTAAATGTATCTCTAGGATTTTTATTAATGTTCTCATATTCTAATACAAGACAACATTAAATATTCTATATTTCCTCAAAAAACATTTGGTTTACCTATAAATTTTATATTATGATCAACATTATCTTATTAATGATAAATATATACTTATATAAAAACATATCATCTAAAAATATTAATACCCTACCGTGATACTATATATGATGTATCATACCCATACTCTTGGATTCGATATTTAAATTTTACATATATTATTTATAAAAACTATTGATTACCATACATTAAAATACCTTAATAATATAAATGAAAAAAATATTTCATTAGAACCCCATGATATTTAGTTTTATATCATTAATGAATCATGAAAAATAATTTAGTAATAATGTTCACATATTTCTTAATTTAATTGTATTTTCCATAGTAGAAAATAAATTATTTAATCCCTAATATATCTTTAGGATCTCCAAAAAATTTTCTAATGATGCTATTTTCCACTTGAATTTTCATGTGTAATACTTTTCTACATATACATTGAAAACTGACAAAGTGGATGGGTTATCTCAAATTCTCAGTTGTGGAATAATATATCAAAATTTATATTGGATGAATAAGATGGTTTGAAATAAATAAGTCTCAAATAAGACACAAAATAGAATTCATGATCATGGAATAAATCAATGGATTTAATTATAATATAAACAACCATAGGGATAAAAAAACTAAATTCAATGTGATTGAAATCATATTTTTAGACATATTTTATACTCAACGCCTTAACCAGGACATAAATTTTATAATCAATGTTGTTGAGAGGACATCATTATATCTATCAAGGATGTATACAATACATCATTCGTGTATTTGGTAGGAATAAACCAAATACCGAAAAGATTTTTCTCACAGTAATAGTTTATCCATAAAGGGGATATATTATATCTAACCCCACCCATAAAATATTTATGTCTAATTCATTCACTATATGAATGATATGAAAAACAAAACCACACATAATCAACATTACTTTATAAAATATTGTATTTTAGGGTAACATATGAAATATCATTATGTTTAAACAACTTATTAAAAGGGATAATATGACCACAACACATCATGAGAAAGAAGTTTAATGGTTAATGTTTTCATATTCAACTGGAAGGGTTAATTAATAAAATTCTAAATTGGGATTAAAATATATAGAATATAATTATTTCCCAAATTAGTAAATTTAATATCTTTCTATATAAAACTCTCTTAAAAAATTTGTATTTAAAATTTGGTATACCCTAATGTAAATAATATACCCAATAAAAATTATATATAATGAATGTGAACACCCTCTAATCAAAGGGATTAGTTTTTTAGTTTTCACTAGGAAAGGGCGTTAGAATGAAAATCATTCATTTAAAATTGAATATTTGGAAACAAAAATGAGGTGATGGATCTACGTGAGTTTATACTCTAAATATGGTATATGATAATTTGGATTGTATTTCATGAAATGAAATTTCTTAATAATAAAATAGTTTTGAGATAATGTGGAAAAGGAATCTAAATAATGATAGATATTTTTGAAACATTTTTAATATTTCAATGAAATAAAATTTTATGTGTCAGATTTAAAATTAAATTTTCAAAATTTTATGTGAAATAATAAACAAAAATTTATTTTAAAATGAAGAAACTTCAAAAATTATTCTGTGAAAAAAGAAAATGTTTACCAAATAAAATGTTGGGTGCAAGATAAACATTTAATTTTAAGAAAAATGAAAACATTTTTAAAACTTTGAAATTATTTTCTAAAACTATGAATAATAAAATGAGTAAAATCCCATTTGAAAGGATGATAATATAAATATAGAGGTTATCTAAGATAAAACTAAATTAAGATTCAAATTATAAATGTGAACCTTGGCGAGATATGAAAATATATAAAGGATGGATAACCATCGAAATGAAGGATGAGAATTATTATTTTATATGTTATACTATATGGGGATATATTCATCTAGGTAAAATATCTAGATGAAAAGATAATTATCCCTATATAAGATGAGAAATTCCCATTAAATAAAATATTATTGTGGAGGTAAATAAGTTTGAAATAATTAAGTTCATGAAAAAATCATATTAACTCAATGAATGGAGACGAGTCATAAAAAATCATATAGTAATGTAAACATATGAATCAAATTAAATAATATGTATTCCATTAAATTGACTATAAAATATCATGGATTGAAATATAATGATTATAATTTAAGTAAATATGTTAGTGAATACACCATATGTGTGAAAATATTGTGTGCAATATTGAAAACATCACATGGATTTGAAAATGAGACAATGAAACCCTTAAATTAATTCATTAATTTCCACTAAATACCATTAATGACCTATATTAATATAAAAAATTTATTAATAATTATATTTCAACATTAAATGTATCACCAACAAACTTTATAAATAAATAATTTAGATTTAATTCATTTTCATTGATAGTTTATTGTATATAAACCACCAAGTTTAAATAAAACATAATACTTTGTTAAAAAATTATAAATTAAACATGAATATTATAACATATCAAATAAATTTTAATTTTTAATAGTAATAAAAATAACTTAATCTTTACTGTTTATTAATTCCCATTGGGTGTCTATTGATCACGAATCAAAATAAAATCATTTAAAAGAAAGAGAAATATTTTTTGACAAACAATTTAATCATTTCTATTGATAAAATGATAAAAAAAACTTGTTAATGATATAGAAATTTAATTATAAAAATTAACATCATTTTTCAGTTCACCATATCAAAATTTTCTTATGGTGAATTTATGTATTTTTATTAAATGTTTCACTTTTTAATGAATTGTGAAAAATACTGATGTTGATTAAAATGACCTTTTTATTAAAGATATTAAATGCTCAATTTTGATGAAAATTTGATTTATATGAAAAATTAGTACAATTATGTATTTAATAAATGTATTTTAAATATTTATATTCTATTATATATTCTGTTATTATATCATAACGTTTTATACATTTGAAGACTTCCCCTTTGGAAAACCATTATATAAATTATATTATACCTCATATATGAGTTGAATTTAGTAAAATGGGTTATATATTTAAATTTATAATAAGTATTAGTATCTAATAAGATAAACTTAATTTTTTAACATAATGAATAGTGAAAACATAAAAAAATAATTACTAATATTATGGTGACAACAGGTTTACTTGTGGGTTAAAATAAAATTATATGTGCTAAAATGGCTTAAAATAGGTCCGATGTTTATGGTATGTAATCCTTTATACAATATATCTTCTGTGGTTTGAGAATGGTATATTTTGGATCACTTTGTATTATGATAACTGAAGTTGTAATTGAATCATTTCAAATATTCCATGTGTGTTCTCTCCACCACTTATGAAATGAAATCCCTCTCCTCCCATATTCACACATCCAAGAAAATTTTGTTCTTATAATAAATAAAAAAATAATATACATTATTAATTCCCATAATCTAATATTTTTTTATCATAAATCCAACGGAGGAAGGACTTTTCTTAAAACCTTAAGAGGTTGTTCGAAGAAGATTTTACATTCATAAGCAAGTGTTTTAATTTTTTTCTCCTTTATCCACATTTAAATACATTAAATAATAATTATACAATAACCCCATTAAATAATATATACTATAAAATTATTATGTTATTGGAATAAAAAATATCCACATACTCATTTATAAAATGGGAAACAAAATCATAAATTGTGATTACTGAGTATTACGACCTCATGAACTAAGTTACTCATTTTCAGTAAAAAATCCCACATTTAGATATAATGGTGGATTTAGGGTATATAAAAATTATTTAACATATTATTATACTTATATAATTATAATATCCCATATACGTTCATCATTTTAATTCTTTTTGAAAATATGATAATGTCGCTCATCTGTACAACATACTACCACATTGAGAAGGGATGCGATTCGTTTTTCAATTGAAATTTACATAATTATTAATATTGATAAATTTATAGAATAAATTTGATTTTTATAACAATATATTTGTTCCAAAAATTCAATATATCACCTAATTTCTTTCCAATTCTCACATTAATAAATTATATTATCGCTCATGTGTACATACAACATATCGTGTCCATGAAGTGATGTGATTGATTTTTAATGTATAATATTATTGAAAGGAACAACATATCAATATAATTAAAATTATTATTATTTTAATCATTAATATAATTCTAGAGATGATGGAACTATAATATATATCCAGGATCTAGAACAATGACGACACAACCTGCATAAAAAACATGACAATTTACAACTGAAACAATAGTGATAATGAAATATTCTTAAAGAGCGGGTGAAAGATATTATTTTAAGATGATATAAGATATAATTAATATTAATATTGTTATAATATTATTTATTAACCCATTTTAGACCATTAAACCAGATAATAACGACCCCTTAACAAAAGGGAAGCGCGTGGTAAGGGATTTCATAACAATATCCATTTTATTGGGGAATTTTTCTAAGTTTTCACGTATTTACATTTATTTGGTAATATACAACCCCTTTTATATATATAACTAGAAGACCAATAAATTAATTATGTTAAATATTTAATACAATTTTAATCTTTTAAGGGTTAAAATTTTTAATGTTTCCAAATATGTAAGAAAATATTTTACAATCTAATTTATCATGGGATAGTTTTACTTCTGTTGAAGGAATATTATCATTTAACCTTAATAAAATCCAATAATTTTATTATCCTCAATATATTTATTTATTTCAAAATATTTTATTTAGTAATATCCTTTCATTGGTACATTGATCAAATAAATTTGTGTATAAAATAAAACATGTTTTTATTTCCCCCTAAATGAGGTATAATTTTCTTCTACCTATTTATCATTTCATTTAAAAAAGTAATTATAATTAACCAAATTTTATATTACTTAAATTTTATGTTATCAATGAATTAAAATATGTAATGAAATTAATATTTTCACAATTTTTTAATAGGTATTTTTTTATCAAATTTCAAAATGATTTTTTTGACATACCCACTAATGAATCTCTGGGTATCTTGAGAGAAATTAGTTAGAAAAAATAATTGGGGTTTTACCTCTTGATTTAAAATATGTTGTGACTAGATTGATGGAATAGATACAATGATGCCTGAGATCATGTAATCAAATATTATGACCTTCCTTAATGTATAATTCATTTACTATTAACAATGTGATTATTTCATTGTAATTATATATGGATGATATGTATACTTAAAATATTGATTAAACAGATTGTATGCTCATTATTTACCTTTTCATATTAATTTATTTCTTATCTAATAATTATTATAGAATTATAGAATTTAATTTTTATCTACTTATTTGTAATTGAATATTTATTATGCCTTATTGATTCATTATATCTTTGTTTTAAGCAAACAGTACAGAAAATTTAAGTTCTTCCTTATTTTGATTCTTTTCTATATAATATATATGTGTGTATATTGATTGAGTTCAATGATCATAAATTTTTTCTATTACATTGTTTAATTTTTATTTAACAATGTAAAATGGGAATCATTTTTGTATATGGATCTCTATAACTACATAACTAATCATAAATTTAGGATTCAACCTCTTGTATTTATGTCAATGTAATAAATTAACCACTGGCTCTGGGTTACGGGATTTAGGGTAGTTACTATTGGTATCAAATAATGTTTATAAGAATACAAGGGAAGTTGATTAAGAAAATCATAGATAAGGGAACCTATCCCTATGATATAATTTAATGTATTTATATAAGAACATCCTAATGACTCAGTAACGGTGAGATTATGTAACACCCTGAGATTTTGTGGGATATATTCTTTTTATTTTATTTGATGTCTTGTGTTGTACGCTACACCAATATTATATTACGCTATAAAAAATAATTTATTAGCTTTTAGTATATGCAAAACTTTTCTTGGTTTGCGTTACATGCAAAAGGGACCTCCCTCGATAGCTTGTGTTGTTAGAAAATTACAATGTTTCACTAAATAAAGATAAATTATTAAAATATTTTTATTTAATAGGATATAAACTAGATATTATGAATATTATTAACCACACATTTTATTTTTTACAACATTGTCATTCATATTACATATTTTTTATAAATGATATGTGAACAAAATCAATTTTTTGGATAAAAGAATTATTTTTAAAAAAATACCATTTTATTGCCTTTTGATGGAAAACCCTTTTTAAATCTACTTTTTAACAATTATATATATATTTTTAATAAATAAATATATTCTTTTGAATCGGGACATCAAAATATAACTCATTTTAAATTTTGTTATTTTTCTGATAAAATTCATATTTTGATGAATAGTGAAAACACTACTTTTTAATCTAAAATTGTCTTTTTGTATATTTTATTTATATTGTTTTCTCATATTTTTAATTGTTTTTAAAGTGTAAATATCTTACATTTTTATCAGTTAATCCAATTTTGGTCATTGGAAGTAATTTAAATTTTAATTTGGATATAAACACATGTAAATATTTGGATAATTTACTTCTTAAAACCCCAATTTTTAGTTTTGACAAAGGGAAATAATTTTATAACAATTACCTAAACTTCTATGTATTGAATTTGAAAAATGGGTTCCATATTTGGAATAAAAAGTTTCAAATTGTGTAAATAATAACATATTTTTATGGAAATTATGAATAGTAAATTAAGTAATTTTTTATTTACCATGGTTAAAGGGTAAATCTGGTAAATAAGTGTAAAAATAATATTATAAAAATATTAATCTATAGAAACACATGTACTAATACTATTTGATGAGATATTTTTGACCATAGGCATGCATGGGTCGATTTTGGGACCCCATGGAACCACATGGATATTAAAGTGACATTTGATAAGAATTAATTTAACATAAAGAGAAATATGACATAGACATGTATCTTCATAATAAAACAAATTAATATGGGGTTATACAAAATAAAAATTCGTCTATAAATATTTTGAAGAAATATATAAAGATTTCCTACATCATTGTATTTTATTTATAATTTTTAGACACCAAATAAATAATATATTTATGACATAATGATGTTGCAGTGATTACATTATTAATGAATGTTTTAAATAAATGACATTATAAATACAAAAATAAAATTTTTTCGAATCATTTTTTGCCATACATGAATTTTATGGATGATTATGACTTTTTATATTTGAATTAATGATTTTTTTTATAAATAATGCAATTTTAATCAATTTTGAAAAATACATTATTTGAATAGTATAAAAATTGGCAAAATTGACTTTTTAAAACAAATACTATTTGATTAAATGATATAATAGAACTAAAAATATAAATATTGGCCAAATAATGAGGATAGTGATAAAAAATCATAAATGATAAAATTAGGGTATATTGGAATATTATAGTATAGATATTAACCATCTATTATAAAAATATAATAGGACATGGTAAGAGTTAACTTACTTAACAAATGGTTAAATCTAAATGATAAGGTTAGTTTTAGGACATAAACATGTCTAAAACCTATTGGTTGATAGACTTTAGACTCATCATTATCTTATCCTCAAAATAAATCAATTTATAGATATTAGAAACTGAAAATATGTTTATAATTAAGTAATATTTCAATATTTTTCCTAAAGTTCCCCTATCCTCTCTTATAAAAGGGAACCTCCCTTTCTCTTTAACTCACAACTCTAAAGACTTTCTGTTCAGCCAAAACCTATCCATTTCTCCTACCAACCTCCCTAACTTCATCCTAGATGCCTAATGTTGGGCAGAGAGCCATCTTAAGGAACCCTTTTTTCAAATCAATAGGAAACACCCGAATAAGAGGGGGTGGCCACACGCTAGACTAATAAAAAGTAAAAGGATAAAAAGAAAGTTTTTAGGTAGGAAAAAAAATGGGAAGATATTTTTAAAATATGTTAAAGATATTTCACCATTTTAGAAAATTATGTTCATAGTTTCCAAATATACCAAACAAAAACATTCTTTGGGTATATTTTTGTGTCATGTATTAATAATTCCATAAACGTAATGTCATGTCCTTGTACATCAAGAATGGGTATAAGGCCCCAGCCTTAAACTTTACTTTATATTGAGTTATTACAAGATTTCACATTAAGGATCTTTTCGGGTTTAGAGTTTGAGAGAGTTAGATCATAAAACATGCATTACATTCCACATATAAACAAAGTGGTCACATAAAGATAGAATTCTTCATTCCCATCAATAGAAACATATTTAAAATAAAACATGGATTCTTTCTTGACACTTCCTTGACACTATCAACATATCATGAACCTTTCCCTTGACATGTGAAAAACATTTCAAAAAAACTTGGGATGAGCATAAAAAGCTCAGTAAGGGGTATAAAAATATAGAAAGGAAATATGGGTACATATATACATAATAATGAGATCATACATTACCCATAAAACATAAGCACTTTAACTTACCTCATCAAATCATGAGTAAATCATAGAAATCATAAGACATAAAGGTAACTTGAGGCATTCATAACATTCTTACATAGGGAGTAACCCTCTTGGTTATGTTTGGAATACCCATCACAGTATATTCCCTAAATCTCTTTGGAGAAACCTTAACGTTTGACTCCTTTGCGTTACTCAATGCATTGGAGAGCTATATCGGGCTCACTCGCCCTTAGTTTATCATGGAACCACCCGTCTTCATAATAATGCCCAAGAACCTCAACATAATCGTATCACATAAAACATGAATAAAGGAAACATAACATTTCCACCTTTCAATCACAAGATATCAATACAACACATTGATATAAAAACATTATGAAAACCATTTTCAATACCAAAATAAAAGAAAAAGTAAAACATGGTAGTTATTTTTCTTTTACAATGAAGGTATGGCTTGTAGAGGAAGCCAAAACTCAAATAATGGTCACGGCGGCGGAGAAGTCATTGTCGCCGCATACGTACGACAAAAAACATTCCCTTTTGTCGTTTTGTAAAACGCTTCGTATAAAAAAGATTCCTTTTGGATAAATGTAAAAGTCAAAGGGGTTTATAAACCCTATAAAAGAAAGTTGTGTATAAAATAAAATATGCTTCAATGAAAGGAGATTGAGACGAAGTCCCATACCTATGGTCCGACATGACTCAGTCATTCTTTAATCTCTTGAATAATAAACATGAGTTAATTTCTAATTGTTTAAGAACCTTTTTCAAGTTCATTATTCCTTTTATATCACTTATTTCCATGTCATTAACACTATGTAATTATTTAAGTTAATAACAGTTGTTTTAATGATCATTGGTACTTGAGTAAAAAATAAACCCTTTATAATTACAAGTTGTTCATGTATCCATTATATCCAGAATGGTATTCATGATTTATATATTATATATTTCATATATATCCATTACATTCATGTATTTATAATATTCCATAATCATTTAGAGGTATGAAATTAAATGCACCGTTCATGGAGACGGTAAGCCGTACGTACGCATGAACGCTACTTTCATTTCTATTTCGTATTTTATAGAATGGAATCATAATGATATAAAGGTATATTATAATTCCAGTATAATATCATATATAATATCATAGTTCCATCATTTATACGTCTCACATATGGTATTTAACGAATCAAATCACTTTGAGGGGGCGGTAGTCCGCACTTCCTTAAATGAAGATATCGCGTTTACCCATAATGAAAACCATAAAGGTATACCCAAAATGAAAAATACAGAAGCTTAAAGAAAACATAAACATATAATATATCATATATAAATATAGTGACATCTTAATGGCCACCTTCGAAGGTGTTAAAGGAATGTTGAACAATCATCGTTTCGGGAGGCATAAATTCACCATCCACGAAAACAGTATGTTCTTTAACCATTAGATGTAGGTGTCTGTAAGTGTAGCTTGAATACTTCTTATAACAACATCCTAGTATATTGAAGATACTGTAGTTGTTACAAAATAAATAAATAAAAAGAGTTTAGGGGGCTGGAGAAGCAAAATAAAACAAAAGGACTCAAGAAAAGACATTATCTTAAAATTGGGTAACTCCCTTTGGTTTGAGCTCAAAGGCTTCCTTGGGAAGACTTATGCCCAAAGTTAGGATTCAAAAAGTAATAGAGGGATGTGGAGAGACAAAATGGTCAGAGGTTGGCCGAGACAAATGATTTTGGAGTGTGGGTAAGGAGGTAGAGGTGGGGGCCTTTTATAAGAGGAGAGGAGGGGCAGTCTTGGAAGGTAAAGAAAAGTCACTTTATTTTAAAATGGTATTCAGATTTAAGAGGTCCCAAATTGATTTTTTTTGATTATTTGGTGATAAGGGTTTGAAATAAACTCATCCAATAGGTTTTGGACATATTTAGGTCTTAGATATTACATTATCTTTCCATTTTATTTAAATCGTTAAATAATGATGTCATCGTTGCATCATCATGATGTCATAAATAATTTAATTTATTTGATGTCTAAAAATTATAAAAAAAACTATGATGTAGGAAATCGTTTTATATTTCCAATTAATATTTATAGTCAAATATAAGACTTGTATAACCCCATGTACAAATTGTTTTAGTAAAACATCTCATGTTTGTGTCATTTTTACTTTTACATTAAATAAAAAGTTATTTATGTCATTTCCCAACAAAAGTGGCTCCATGGGGCCCCCAAGTTGAAACATGGCTTTTCTTGGTCGGCCATGACACATCCAATAAGGTTAGGACATGTGTCTAGGTCATTTCATTTTATTAAAACATTATTCTTACCATAAACTACACTAATTACCTCTAATCACGATTAAAAACTTAATAAGTTACTATTCACCAAAAATTATTTTTATCCCATTGAACCACATTTTACTTCTTAATGACAACCATGTATGTCGGGTTTCTGAAATTAAAAACACAAATATGGCAAAATTTCATTTAAAAGGAAAAATCAGTTTTTATAAGTACCACTTAGTGGTTTCACTATTCATCAAAAATTGAAGTTTTTCAGAAAAATCCCAAAAATTCACCCTAAGCTATATTTGATATTCCGAATTCAAAAATTAATTCTATTTTAAAAAATTCAAAACAAATAAGTCACATTAATTAATTTAATAATTAATTCCCGCTGTCAGATCAAATGGCGTGTTTTTGTGAAACAATAAGTACCAAAAGATTGACACTAGTTTAAGTCTGATTTCAAAGTGAAATTAATTACAACGACCACTATTAAATTTAATGTTAAAAATATATTCTAATTTCACTTTAAAACAAATTCAAAAGATAATCTAATCATATAAATAAATTATATTAAAAAGTGTTTTTTAATTAAAATACAACATTTTACACTATTCATTTAAAAAAATGAACTTTATCGAAATGATACCAAAAATTTACAAAAAGTAAATTTTGATGTCCCAATTCTTAATAAGTGTATTATTTGGTCCAATAGAATGTATAAAAAAGAACAAAACTATATTTAATGATGGTTCGCCATCAAAAGTCGATAAGTGAACCTTTAGTGAAAACCAGGGCGTATACGCCTAAAATTGAATTTTTTCCGTATTTTAAGGCTTTATCTTTTATTGGATAAATGTAAAAACATTTAAAAAAATAGATAATCATATTTTAGTTATTTCTATCAATTCCTGCCAATACAACGACTACATGTTAACTACCATTTAAAATAATATTATTTTATTATTAGAGTGAAATGTAAGATTCCCAAGAAACTTGTTGTAGCGTGTTTGGTACCCCATCAAGCATAGAGTCCCATTTAAAGTCATATTAATACTTTATTCAAAATATGGATAAATATGAAAATGTCATATTCATTATTTACCTAGGGTGTTACATCCTTCCCCCCTTTTGGGAATTGCATCCTCGCAATTTTTAAAATTGAGCTTGGAAACATCCTTGAATGTCCCACATCGGAACAAGAGTTGGTAAAACAATCACTTTAAAACAATGAAAGATAAGTTCAAAGGTCACCCGAGTTAACCCATACTAGGATTCCATGTAGAAAAATATGTACATGGAGGAGAAAGCATAGGGTCATGTTTTGATGGAGAGTGATAGAAAACATGTTTAGGAGAATGTTAACAATAAGAAAATCACAAACTTGAGATGGGTTAAACAGTGTTGGGTTCCCCAGTAGGAAAAGTTAATAGACAACATTTTTGCTTTACGTTACTTTTTATTGAGGAATTTATTTTTGAGCTTAAATAAAAAATACGGAAACATACTTACTTTTCATGTTGACTTCCAACTTTTACTACATTCCTTAATCAAACTCATATTTTTTCCAAAAGATGAGTATTTAGGGAGACTTGATCGCATTAAGAGTACTATAATCAACTTCTAGAGAATCACCTAATCCACCAAAGGGAACTATATACTTCCCATTTCTTTAGGCTTTAACCAAAACCAAAACCAAAATGTTAGTACAAGGTCAGATAATCCAAGAAAAGGATAACCCTTTAAAAATAAAATCTATGCTTAATCTCTAAAATTTGTCCAACAAAACCCAAAGTTCAACGAGGACCATCCGATAAACAATTTGTCCATAAAATTCTTCAAAGTAAACCAATATAATATTGAAACCCAAATATTTGAAGGATTTATTCACATAATCTTCCAAGTTAAATCGTAACATTTATCTCTAAACAACATCAGTTGCACCTAAAGTCTCGTATTGAATAGTAATTAACCTAATCACATATCCTCCATGATAGGTTAATCATTTTCATAAATAAACCAAAATCAACTTAATCTTAATTAATAAAATCATCTAACAAAAAAGAATTGGTCAAACTAACCAGGGACATCACTTAGCCCAGTGGTAGGCGATAAATACCAGTCACACTTCGGTTGTGGGTTCGATTCCCGCAGCTTTGTCTGATGTGACGGTTGTCACACGGTCTGTGTGTTGTCCTTTTTCCAAAACTATATAATTCTTAAATGATTCCCCAAAAAGAGATCAAATCATCAAAAATGATCATAACATATTTTAACCTCAAGTTTATCTCATGCCATTCATTTTCCATCATATCATATAATAACCCATAATTACCTCAAAAGTAAGGATCAGATAAACTCTAATTGTTACCATTATAATTATTACCTGAACTTCCACATCGATTGGTCATCTCTTACATGATGCATTACAGAACATACCAAGGTTCAAGTGGTTGATCATGACTCCTTGATAGTTGGTTTAGAACAACCACGAGTTTCCTCATTGAATCCCCCATTATATCCAGTATCTTAATCGTAGAACCACCACAGTTTCCTTCAAAAATGTTTTTTCTTTGGTTCCTGCTAGATCCATCCATTCACTAAAAAAATAAATGTCAGTGTGAGTATACCAACAAAACCATCATGTACTAATGAGGAAGGTAAACACTAAGATATACTTACTCATTCACTTTATCTAAAACTAAGACTCTTTCTGAAATCCTATCCATTATGGTACTGTCACTTATACTTAGAGAATACCCTAACCTCTAAAGTTATCTAAACCTACCTTTGATACCAACTATAAGGCCCTTGCCTTAATCCATACTTAATCTTGAGTTATTACAAGATTACACATTGAGGATCTTTTCAGGTTTAGAGTTTTAGAGTGTTAGATCATAAAACATGCATTACATTCCACATATAAACAAAGTGGTTACATAAAGATAGTATTATTCATTCCCATCAATGGAAACATATTTAAAATAAAACATTGATTCTTTATTGACACTTCCTTGACACTATTAACATATCATGAACCTTTCCCTTGACCTATGAAAAACATTTCAAAAAAACTTGGGATGAGCATAAAAAGCTCAGTAAGGGATATAAAAATATGGAAAGGAAACATGGGTACATATATACATAAGAATGAGATCATACTATACCCATAAAACATAAGCACTTTTACATACCTCATCAAATCATGAGTAAATCATAGAAATGATAATAAATAAAGGTAACTTGAGGCATTCATAACATTGTTACGTAGGGAGTAACCCTCTTGGTTACGTTTGGAATACACATAATACTATATTCCCTAAATCTCTTCGGAGAAACCTTAACGTTTCACTCCTTCATGTTACCCAATGCATTCGAGAGATATATTGGGCTCACCCGCCCTTAGTTTACCATGGAACCACCCATCTTCATAATAATGCCCAAGAACCTCAACATAATCGTATCACATAAAACATGAATAAATGAAACATAACATTTCCACCTTTCAATCACAAGATATCAATAAAACACAATGATATAAAAACATTATGAAAACCATTTTCAATACCAAAATAAAAGAAAATTAAAACATGGTATTTATTTTTCTTTTAGAAAGAAGGTATGGCTTGTAGAGGAAGCCGAAACTCAAATAATGGTCACGGTGGCGGAGAAGTCGTTGTCGCCGCATACGTACGACAAAAACATTCCCTTTTTTTGTTTTGTAAAACTCTTAGTATAAAAAATATTCCTTTTGGATAAACCTAAAAGTCAAAGGTTTTTATACACCATATAAAATAAAGTTGTGTATAAAATTAAATATGCCTCAATGAAAGGAGATTGAGATGAAGTCCCATACCTCGGGTCCGACATGACTTGGTCGTTCTTTATTCTCCTGAATAATAAACTTGAGTTAATTTCTACTTGTTTAAGAACATTTTTCAAGTTTATTATTATTATTCTTATATCACTTATTGCCATGTCATGAACACTATGTAATTATTTATGTTAATAACGGTCGTTTTAACGATCATTGGTACTTGAGTCAAAAATAAGCCCGGTAAAATCACAAGTTGTTCATGTATCCATTATATCCAGAATGGTATTCATGATGTAGATATTATATATGTAATATATATCCAGTACATTCATGCATTATATAATATTACATAATCATTTAGAGGTTAGAAATGAAATGCACCGTTCATGGAGACGGTAAGCCGTACGTACGCATGAACGCTACTTTCATTTCTATTTCATATTTTATAGAATGGAATCATAATGATATAAAGTTATTTTATAATTCCGGTATAATATCATATATAATATCATAGTTCCATCCTTTATACGTCCCACATATTGTATTTATCGAATTAAATCACTTTGAGGGGGCGGTAGTCTGCACTTCCTTAAATGAAGATATCGCGTTTACCCATAATGGAAACCATAAAGGTATTCCCAAAATGAAAAATACATAATATTAAAGAAAACATAAACACATAATATATCATATATAAATATAGTGACATCTTAATGGCCACCTTTGAAGGTGTTAAAGGAATGTTGAACAATCATCGTTTCGGGAGGCATAAATTCACCATCCACGGAAATAATATGTTCTTTAACAATTAGATGTAGGTGTGTGTAATTATAGAATGAATACTTCTTATAAAAACATCAAAATATATTTAATATACTGGAGTTGTTACAAAAGAAATAAATAAAAAGGGTTTAGGGGGTTGGAGAAGCAAAATAAAACAAAAGAACTCAAGAGAAGACATTACCTTAAAATCGGGTAACTCCCTTTGGTTTGAGCTCAAAGGCTTCCTTGAGAAGACTTATGCCCAAAGTGAGGCTTCAAGGAGTAATATAGGGAAGTGGAGAGACAAAATGGTCAGTGGTTGGCCGAGCCAAAGGCTTTTGAAGTGAGGGTACGGAGGTAGAGGTGGGGGCCTTTTATAAGAGGAGAGGAGGGGCACTCTTGGAAGGTAAAGAAAAGTCACTTTATTTTAAAATGGTATCCGGATTTAAGAGGTCACACATTGATGTGTTTCTAGGATAAGGTGATAAGAGTTCGAAATACACTCATCCAATAGGTTTCGGACATTGTTTGGTCTTAGATATTACATTATCATTCCATTTTATTTAAATCGTTAAATAATGAGGTCATCGTTGCATCATCATGATGTCATAAATAATTTAATTTATATAATATCTAAGAATTATAAAAAAATACTATGATGTAGGAAATATTTTTAGAATTCCAATGAATATTTATAGTCAAAAATATGACTTGTATAACCCCATTTACAAATTGTTTTAGTAAAACATCTCATGTTTGTGTCATTTTTTCTTTTACATTAAATAAAAAGTTATTTATGTCATTTACCAACCAAAGTGGCTCCATGGGGACCTCAAGTTGACACATGGATTCTATTGGTCGGCCATGACACATACAATAAGGTTAGGATATGTGTCTAGGTCATTTCATTTTATTAAAACATTATTCTTACCAAAAACTACACTAATTACCTCTAATCGCGATTAAAAACTTAATAAGTTACTATTCACCAGAAAATTATTTTTATCCCATTGAACCACATTTAACTTCTTAATGAAAACCATGTATGTCTGATTTTTGAAATCCAAAACACAAATATGGCAAAATTTCATTTAAACAGAAAAATCAGTTTTTATAAGTACCACTTAGTGGTTTCACTATTCATCAAAAATTGATGTTTTTCAGAAAAATCCAAAAAATTCACCCGAAGCTATATTTGATATTCAGAATTCAAAAATGAAGTCTATTTTACAAAATTCAAAACATATAAGTCACATTAATTAATTTAATAATTAATTCCCACTGTCAGATCAAATAGCGTGTTTTTATGAAATAATAAGTACCAAAAGATTGACACTAGTTTAAGTCTGATTTCAAAGTGAAATTAATTCCAACGACCACTATTGGATTTAATGGTAAAAATATATTTTAATTTAACTTTAAAACCAATTCGAAAGATAATATAATCATATAAATAAATTATATTGAAAATAGGTTTTGAATTAAAATACAACAATTTACACTATTTATTTTAAAAAATGAACTTTATCGGAAAGATACCAAAAATTTACACAAAGTAAATATTGATGTCCCAATTCTTAAGAAGAGTTTTATTTGGTCCAATAGAATGTATAAGAGTGAACAAAACTATATTTAATGACGGTTCACCATCAAAAGGCGATAAGTGATCCTTTAGTGAAAACCAGGGCATATACGCCTAAAATTGAATTCTTTCCGTATTTTAAGCCTTTATCTTTTATTAGATAAATGTAAAAACATTTAAAAACATATATAATCATATTTTAGTTATTTCTATCAATTCCTGCCAATAAATCGGCTACATGTTTACTACCATTTAAAATAATATTATTTTATTATTAGAGTGCAACATTAGATTCCCAAGAAACTCGTTGTTGCGCGTTGGGTACGCCATCGAGCATAGCATCCCCTTTAAAGTCATATTAATACTTTATTCACAAATATGGATAAATATGAAAATGTAATATTCTTTATTTACCTGGGGTGTTACAATGGGTCTTTATAGTTGGTATGTTATTTAAGGTTTAGTCAACCTTTGGAATCTAGGATGTGAAAACATTAGTTATATAGCTTGATATATTTCTATGGTATATCTAGGGATATATCTATGGTTAAGTATAACTAAATGTTACAGTCCTAGAATTATGGCATCGCTCATGAATAACCTAGGATTAAATATAATATGTTAGATATTGAAAGAACCCCCCCTCTTGATTACGTTGTTTTCATAGTACAATTTTTTCTTTCCACACTATTCGTTTAAGGTTTCGGATGATGGATGGATCCCGAAGGAACCGTGTTAATAATCAATGCAATCGGAATTGTTGTGATTTTACTCCTAAACAACCAAATGTTAAGGGAGATGGAATGTAAAATCTTATTACTATACTCACAAAAGATATAAATCATTCTGGACATCCAAATGAGAAGATAAGGGAACAAAATTCTATTGAGTCCCTCATAAGGCAACTTCCACACCCTTTCATGGGGTCTTCATATCTACTTATTACTGGAAAATATATCAGTGCCATTGAAAATATATTTTCCATCCTTCACTGTTTGAATCATGAAAATACCATTTTGGTTTTCTATCGCTTAGAAGGTGAAGCAGACAGGTGTTAGACTCTAATTAATAATACATGTTTCCAATATGAAATTGAATCCATGGAATGGGATGAGTACAAGAACTTATTTTTCAATAAGTACTTTCATCATATTCATATAATTAAGATAGAAAAAGAGTTCCATGAGCTTAATAAAAAGGATTATGAAACTTGTTGGTACACACGAGGTGAATATTACAAGACCTGAAAGATATGCTTCTGGATTTATCATCCAACATGGATGTATTGTTGATCAATTATTCAGTGTCTTAGAACCATGTCTTCCAAGGGCGTCAGCTATAAGATACTTCAGTAGCTATGAAGAGATTGTGCATTGTTTTATCAAGGTAGAACTTGAAGTTTGTGTTAAATATCTATCTCATGGTTTCGACAAGAAAAAAATGATGGAGTGCAAAGGAAAATAAGTATATAATTGTGAAAAAAAGATGAATGTTTCCTTATGATCAAAGTGTATAATGAATCAAGGTAGATATTGTCTTCAATTGACTAGAAAATGTTTCAAATGTGGAAAAGAATTTCCTTGAGTAGTTGAGTACCGAGGTAATGGGGAAAAGGTTTCTAATGATGTGTATAGATAAAAGACTACTTAGAACATACTGCAAACACTTTAATTCTACAAGTTCAAAGAAAATGGGGCACTATTCTAACCAATGCCCAAATCTAATGGTTAATAATGATCGATGTCAACAACCCCATAAATACAAATATAAAGGAAAATAACATGCGATAACTATTAGTGATGTTGAGTATGAAAACAAGGTGGTGGAATGAATAAGTTATGGGATTCCAAAATAATGTTGTGGAATCTCATTAATAGTATTCTAAAATATCGGAATATCTATGTATTAGTTTATTGTGGTTCTCAATAATTATATGCAAACGGTAACCATGAAACGTGATTGAAATATTCTTTTAAAGTACATGATATGCGCATATTTAAGCAATAAAAAGATAATGAAATGTTTGATAGTATAAATGACCTCATTACTGATATAAGGACAAATTGATATCATTGTTTGAGTATATAGAATTTTTGGAATGTTTTGTGAGTGTAAAGAGTTAATTTTGATAGAATTCATGTTCTCACTATGGTTATATGGTCATTCATGTTATTATCATGTTTAAAAAGAATACATGATTACGGTATTCACATGTTTGGAATATTACCACCAAGAACTACCAAATGAGATATGGGAGAAAAATGTTATGTTGATTTAGTTCAGATCTTTCTAATGTTTTATATTTTCTTACTTTTTGATGGATTGTAATATTATCCATTTATGGATAGTATATGTTATATTCAAGATTATGTTTTTTAGATTATTGTATTATCTCACTATAGTTGTAGTTATGCATATTTGATAACCGGTTCCATCCTTTTTGTTTAGACAAAACAAATTACTTATCATTCTATAGCATGATCTCCTAACACATCCAGAATGAAAATTTCAATGCTATTTCTTTAAAAAAGAGATTAATTGGAAATTTTTTGAGAATGATCAACCATGAGACTATACTTAAATCATATACATATTTAACCTCAGGTAAATATTCCTCAACTTTAGGAAAAAGTTCTTCAAACCACAAATGTTATCCTAGTACCTTCTTATCTTATGAATCATGTGGTATATTAAATCATCGCAGATTCATGTTTTTCTGGTAGTCAACATTCTCCAAACCTTATTCACAATCACTATCCATCATAACATGATGGTTCGATTTCTCTTCCATACACATGTCTTCACTTTCCAACTATGTTCTCATATGTGGAAACCTTGTGATGAGTTACTTTGAATAACCATTATGTTTCCAACCTTTATTTTAAAATAATATTATATTATTACATTTTACTATGTGTGTTTCATTGAAATAAAATTTCAAGTAGTAATCCTTTTATAACCCCGACAAATTTTGAGAGGGAAATTAATTTTAAGGGGGATGACTGTAACACCTCAACATTTTATGGGATATATTATTTTTATTTTCAATGATGTCTTGTGTTTTACGCTACACCAATATTAGATTATGCTATACGAAACACCATATTAGATTTCAGTATATTCAAAAATATTCTTGGATTGCGTTGTAGAGACCCGAAGCCTAACATACATTGACATTACATTACATTTGCGGAATACTTATTACATAACAAAAACACACACACAAGGATCGTAATAGTTTAGTGTCTTTGGAAACTCGGAACGTAATCTTCTAATCGTGGTGAAAGTTCTTGAACATCTCCTATAAAGATCTTCCCTTTTTTTACCTAAAACCTTTATTTATATCCTGGGGAATAGAAAACATAAAAGGGTGAGATCAAATGCTCAGTAAGGGTAAACAAAAGAAATATCAATCACATCGTATTCATAAGAACATAACATTTTTGAAATCTTAACCTGCAAAAGAGAGCATAATTTCATAACATGGGATAAATCATGGCAGTGAAATGTAATCACAATAATCATAACTTAAAACATGAAACTTTGTGGCATTCCCACATAATCATAGAGAATCATTTCTTGTTAGTCAAGACTCATTGCCATGACTATCTTAGTGGACAAAGTCCCTTTCTGAATCGAGTAACCCTCGTTTTAGTCCTGTTTCACTGAACCGGTATAACCTACCGTTCCAGCCCTGTCTATCTCATGAGATATAAAATCATTACCCAATGCATTGGAGGGAGATATAGGTCCCACCCATATTATAATGAATCCTTTCTTATGTGTGTCACAAAATCATAAACCATACATCATAGCGTAACCCACGTAATAAAAATGGGATTCTTAAACAACATGACATCATAAAACAATTCATATAAGATAAAGAAATTCATAAAAATATTTCCATCACAACATAATTAAATTCAGGTAATAATATGGATAAAAACAGAACTCTTTTATTATCTTAGATGGAAAATAATTTTGATATAATACTTGAACTTTATTCTTGAAGAAAATATCCTTTCTACTTCAAAAACATTTTCCTTTCTTAACATGTCTTACAATTTAAAACTAAAAGAAGTTGATTAAAAATAAACTTGATATCTTGTAAAGGAAGCTTCTTGGAAATAATTTTTTAAAAATCCATTCATGCTGTATAAGTTAAAAAAAGCATTTTTCTCGTACTTTTTTCGGAAAAGTAAAAAAAGTACCTCGTATGAAAAATGACAAAAGATTCCTTTCATATATTTTACTAAAAACTCACCGAAGGGTAAAATAGGATTTAAACAATTGTAGGTGAATGGAAATAATATTAAATATTGATGAAACATGGATGTGGATGATAAAATACACCCCAGTAAATACTTACGAATAAACAATCTCGGATAAAAATGAGATTGTGATATTTCCCTTACCATAGGTCCGATTTGCTTCGTATGTGTCCGAACCTCCTGTATAATGATTTAAATAATGTCATTGACTTATTACAGAATCATATTCAGTGTTATTATATCATATATGGTTCACTTATGAAATTATATTACCCGTTCTTTTGTAAATTCTATGTTAAAGAAGCGTTTTGGGTAAAATCGTTTCATTTATCGTAGGTGTTTTGACTTATTGTTCTTGACATTATTATTACTTATATCATGATTTAAATACTTCCAGAATATAAAATATGATTTATATATCATATATATTCAGTATATATATATAATAGATAGATAAATGAAATGAAAAACACCGTTCATGGAGACGGTAGTCCGTACGTACGCATGAACGCTGTTTTCCTTTCCTTATTGTCTTGAATGGAAGTAAGTAGATGACATAAATATATATATACATACATAAATAAAGTAGCTTTATAGTGTCATATATTTCATTATTATTTCTTATATATACTTTATAATCATTCTTAAATGGTTAACATGGATAATGAATCTCGTCGCGTCGTGGAGACGGTAGTCCGTACGTACGCACGAGCGATGATATCATTTCCATAAATATTGAATTGAATTGGAGTGGATTATACAATATATCAGAATCAATATGATGTTGTAATAACTATTTATAGTTATTCTTTACACCATTATACCCATCCATTTAAGGTGGTGGTGGAAAATAGATTACACCACGGCGTGGAGACGGTATTCCGTACGTACGCACACGCGGTGATTTCTTTTTCCATAGGATGGATAGATGGTGAAATAGGGTTGTTTAATACTTATAATAACATATCATTATATTAGTGATACTGATGTTATTACTTCATAATGAAACAACCTAAGAAGAAGAAGTGGGAGAAGAAATAAAGATGAAAGAATTGGTAATGGTAATTACCTCTTCTTTGAAGGGCCTCTTTGAGACCTCCTCTTAGGGCACTAAAATTGGTCTTTGAGGAAGACCAGAACCTCTAGGATATTGCTAGTGAAGTGGAGAAGAGATTTTTGCAGGGTTTGTCCGATCTTGAGTGCTCAAATTGGTGTGAGGAGGAGGGGGAGGAGGTGTCCTTTTATAAGGGAGGAGAGGGGCACCTTAGGAATATCTCAAAATATTATTTTATATTAAATTCAAAATCGGTAATAATGGTTCCAAAGGGTCTTATTTCTAAGATAAAGTGGGTATGGGTCGAAATCCTATCAACCAATAGGATTTATACAAGTTTAGGGTATTATTTTAACCTTATCAATTAGATTTAACTCTAAGTTAAATAATTTAACTTTTACCGTGTCTTTTTGTTTTCTTTCACTATATGGTTAATAGACTTACTATAACATGACAAAAGAACCCCAAATTGTTTATTATTAATATATATATCCTTATCTAAGTCATTTGGCAGAACCTTAGATTTTTAGGAATAAAATAACAATTAATAATATAATATTTGATTTAAAAACTATTTTGTATCAATTTTGACACTATTTGATATATGATTTTTGTGAAAGTCATAACAGAATTATATGTTCGAACCAAGTTGAATAAATCAACACTAATATATCATAGTAACCTATAAAATTAGTGGAATTCATAAAAAGTCTCAAATTACATTCATTTGAGCATTTATAACATCAATTATGTTAATATTTCCTTAAAAGGGTAATTACTGCATCATCGTTGTGTCATAAATAAATAAATTAATTTAAAGTCTAAAAATTATAAATAAAATAGAATTATATAGGAACTCTTTTTAGATTTCTAATGAATATTTATAGTCTAATTTATCTTTTGTATAACTCCATATTAAAAATGTTTTAGTTATTAAACTTTGATTTTAACTATTTTAACCCTTCTTTAAATAATATAATAATAAATGTCCTAATCTAATCCAAGTGGGCCTAAATGGTCATATTTTATTCCTAAGTTTGTTTTTGATCGAATTTCACTTATCCAATTGAATTAGGACATGTTTTAGGGTAATAATAATATCATTTTTACCCTTAATTACCCTATTTACTTTTAACCGTGGTAAAAAAAGTAAAAAGATACTATTCACCAAAAATAATTTTCATCTCATTGAACCACATTTTATTCCTTGATATTAACCGTGTCTCTCGGATTTTCGAAATTCCATTCACAGAAGCGGTAAAATTTAGTTTTATGCAAAATTCAGTTTTTAACCTACCACTTAGTGGTTTCACTATTCATCGAAAATTGAAAGTTTTCAGAAAAATACCAAAAATTAGGCCTAAGCTATATTTGATACTATGAACTCAAAAATGATGTCAATTTTACCAAATTCAAAACATATCTGTTGCATTAACTAATTTAAAAATTAATTCTCATCGTCAAAACAAATAGCGTGTTTTTAAGAGATAATAACTATCAAAAGATTGACACTAGTTTATAACTGGTTAAAATGTGAAATTATATCCAATGACCAACATTGTATTAAATTGTAAAAATATATTCTAGATATACTTTAAAACCACTCAAATTAATAATTTATCACTATTAATTATTTCGATTAAAAAAGTTGTTTTTAATTAAAATTTAGTAATTTTCACTATTCATCAGAATATGAAAGTTATCCGAAAAGTACCAAAATTTCACCCTAGGCTAATTTTGATATTACAAATCATAAAATGAATTACATTTTGGAAAATAAAATTTAAAAAATTTCAAAAAGTGGTTATTACTATTCATAACGGCTAGTTTTAATAATATCTTAATACCATATCATTATTCAGCGAAACTCGGTGTTGCGTACAACACACGCTATCGTGGCAGGTCGCGATTGCGTATAATTCAAGCCAGGCCAGAGATGTGTATTGTGAAAGCTCATTTTGGTGTAGCGTATAACACAAGACATTAATAAAATTAAAAAGAATATTTTTCATAAAATCTCGGGCTGTTACATTCTACCCCACTTAAAATGAATTTCGCCCTCAAAATTCGTCGGGGTTATAAATTGTTTAATATTCGAAAGTTTCTTTAATAGAAACCCACATCGTAAAACGGAATACCAAAACTTGGATTTAAAAACTAAAGTATGAAATGTAACGATTACCCAAATAAAATAATCATTGGGTTTCCACATAGGTGAAAATATGTATATGGTAGAGAAATCTAACCATCATGTTCTGATGGAGAGTGGTAGAGAACATGGATATGGAAAATCAAGTAATCACAAATCCATAAATTTGTGACGATCTAAGGTACCATCTGATTCATCAAGTATAAGATCACTAGGACAACATTTTTGGTTTTCAAGATCATTTCCCTAAAGTTGAAAATTTGAATTAGAATAAATAATTTCTTTATTTTGGTAAAATCTCACTGTTTTTCATGCCTTGAACAATTTCCACTTCATCTCTTAAATAAATTAAGTTGAATTTGTTATTCGTGAAGTGTTAGCAGATCATATGATAGAATGACGGGTCATTCCATCTGTCTCAAACAAAAGGTTAGCAAAAATTATATACATTAGTCGATCTATAGTGAGATTAATCATATATGGTTCCTAAAATGGACTTATACATCATATGTCATACAACTTAATATAATAAAACTAGTTTCTACTAAACAGGGACTTCCTTTAGGCCAGTGGTAGGCGATAAAGGCCAGTCGTACTTCGGTTGTGGGTTCGATTTCCACATCCTTGTCCGATGTGATGGGTTGTCGCCCGTCCTGCAGGTTTTCCTTTTTCTAAAACTATATTACTATAACATCCCATCAATAATATCGAGAAAACTTCTATCCTTAAACAATACTAACTCATGTCCAACATAATCCATTCCAATCTTTAGGCTTATCCATAATACTGCAGTCCACTCTCATAACATAGTGAAAATGATTACCAGAGATTTAACACCATCAACGATCCCCATATATCATAAGATATGTTTTGTTGGTCACATTCCAAAAATTCAAAGTCTTTAATCATGTATTCTCTTGAATACCTTAGTGAAAACATGAATGCAGTTAAAAGATAACACTTTCCACATACCAAAATCCTCAAAATTCTATATACTCAAACCATGATATCACTTAGTCCTTATATCAATCATGAGCTCATGAATACTATCAAATATTTCATTTTCTCATTTCCCTTAATTATGAACATATCATCTTATTTCCAAAAATATATCAAGCACTTTGAATACCACATCAATAAATATTGCAATACTCAATGATACAACATTATTTTGGAATCCCATTACATAAACATTTAATCATTCCACCACATCGTTGTCATATTCAAAATTGCCAATAGTGATCGCATGTGACTTCCCTTTGTCCTTTGCCTTCAGTGGTTGCTCATGTTGATCATCACTAACCCTTGGATTAGGGCATTTATTAGCATAATGCCCCATTTCCTTGCACTTGAAGCATTGAAGTGTTGGTGGTGCGTTCTCTGCAGTGTTTGATTTATTCACATCATTAGAAACCCTTTTTCCATTACTTTGACACTCAGCTACTTGATGACCTTCTTTTCCACACTTAAAACATTTTCTAGTCCCTTTAAGACAATCTCCACCATGCTTCTTTCCACACTTTGTGCATAAGGAAACATTCATCTTCTTTTCACCATTATTCTGAGATTTCTCCTTGAACTCCATCTTTCGTTTCTTATCAAAACCATGAGATGGATATGTAACACCAACTTCCATTTCTACCTTGATAGCACAACGCACAATTTCTTCATAGCTACTAAAGTCTCTTATAGCTAATGCCCTTCGAAGACTTGGTTTTAAGTCACTGAAAAATCGATCTACTTTACTTTCAGGTTGGATGATAATGCCAGATGCATACCTTGCAAGTCTTGTAAAATTCGCCTCGTATATACCAAAAGATTCATCATCTTTTTTCTTTAGTTCAAGAAACTCCTTCTCCATCTTTGTTCGAAGAATACGAGGGAAGTACTTATTGAAAAATAAGTTCTTGAACTCGTCCCATTCCATGGACTCAATTTCATCTCTTTTCCTTGTATTCTTGATAAGATTCCACCATTTATCAGCTTCACCTTCGAAACGATATACTGCTAAGATGACTTTATCATGTTCAGAACATTGAAGAACTGAAAATATCTTTTCAGTGGTACTGATCCATTGTTCAGCAACAAGTGGACCAGAAGACCCACTTAAAGAAGGTGGACGTTGCCTCATGAAGGACTCAATAGAATATTGTTCCCTTCTCTGATCATTTGGAAGTCCAGAATGATTCATAGCTTGTGTAAGTATAGTAATAAGATTTTGCACTCCATCTCCCATAACATTTGTTTGTTCAGGATGACAATCATTGCATTGTCCATTGCATTGATCAACACGGTTCCTTCGGGTTCCAGCCATCGTCTAAAACCCAAAAAGAATAGTGTTAGAGGCAAAAATCATGCTAGGGAAAACAACATAATAAAGGGGAAGTACCATCAATATCTAACATCTTAGTTTTAATTCTATGATCGTTAACGTAGTTCTAGTACTATAACCTATACGTATACTTAACCTTAGGGACATCCCTAGACATACTGTAGAAATATCTCTAGGGATCTCACTAACATTTTCGCATCCTAGTTTCCAAAGGTTGACTAAACCTTTCCTCTGATACCAACTGTAGAGACCTGAATCCTGACATACATTGACATTACATTACATTTTCGGAATACTTAGTACATAAAAAAACACACACACAAGGATCGTAATAGTTTAGTGTCTTTGGGAACTCGGAACGTAATCTTCTAATCTTGGTGAAAGATCTTCAACATCTCCTATAAATATCTTCCCTTTTTTTCACCTAAAACCTTTCTTTATATCCTTGGGAAATGAAAATATAAAAGGGTGAGCTCAAATGCTCAGTAAGGGTAAACAAAAGAAATATCAATCACATCGTATTCATAAGAACATAACATTTTGGAAATCTTAACATGAAAAAGAGAGAATAATTTCATAACATGGGATAAATCATGGTAGTGAAATGTAATCACAATAATCATAACATAAAACATGAAACTTTGTGGCATTCACACAAAATCATAGAGAATCATTTCTTGTTAGTCAAAACTCATTGCCAAGACTATCTTAGTGCACAAAGTCCCTTTCTGAATTGAGTAACCCTCATTTCAGTCCTGTTTCACTGAACCCGTATAACCTACCGTTCCAGCCCTATCTATCTCATTAGATATAAAATCTTTACCCAATGCATTGGAGGGAGATATAGGTCCCACCCATTTTATAATGAATCCTTTCTTATGTGTGCCACAAAATCATAAACCATACATCATAGCGTAACCCACGTAATAAAAATGGGATTCTTAAACAACATGACATCATAAAACAATTAATATAAGATAAAGGAATTCATAAAAATATTTCCATCACAACATAATCAAATCCATGTAATAATAGGGATAAAAACAGAACCCATTTATTATCTTAGATGGAAAATAATTTTGATATAATACTTGAACTCTATTCTTGAGGAAAATATCCTTTCTACTTCAAAACCATTTTCCTTTCTTAACATGTCTTACAATTTAAAACTAAAAGAAGTTGATTAAAAATAAACTTGAAAAATTGTAAAGGAAGCTTCTTGGAAATAATTTTTTAAAAATCCATTCATGCCGTATAAGTTAAAAAAACATTTTTCTCGTACTTTTTTCGGAAAAGTCAAAAAAGTACCTCGTACAAAAAATGACAAAAGATTCATTTCATATCTTTTACTAAAACCTCACCGAAGGGTAAAATAGGATTTAAAAAATTGTAGGTGAATGGAAATAATATTACATATTGATGAAACATGGATGTGGATGATAAAATACACCCCAGTAAATACTTATGAATAAACAATCTCGGATAAAAATGAGATTGTGATATTTCCCTTACCTTAGGTCCGATTTGCTTCGTATGTGTCCGAACCTCCTGTATAATGATTTAAATAATGTCATTGAATTATTACATAATCATATTCATTGTTATGATATCATATATGGTTCACTTATGACATTATATTACCCGTTCTTTTGTAAATTCCATGTTAATGAAGCGTTTTGGTTAAAATCGATTCATTTATCGTAGGTGTTTTTACTTGTTGTTCTTGACATTATTATTACTTATATCATGATTTACTTACTTCAAGAATATAAAATATGATTTATATATCATATATATTCAGTATATATATATATATAATAGATAGATAAATGAAATGAAAAACAACGTTCATGGAGACGGTAGTCCGTACGTACGCATGAACGCTGTTTTCCATTCCTTATTGTCTTGAATGGAAGTAAGTAGATGACATACATATATATATATACATAAATCCAGTAGCTTTATAATGTCATATATTTCATTATTATTTCATATATATACTTTATAATCATTCTTAAATGGTTAACATGGAGAATGAATCTCGTCGCGTCGTGGAGACGGTAGTCCGTATGTACGCACGAGCGATGATATCATTTCCATAAATATTGAATTGAATTGGAATGGATTATACTATATATCAGAATCAATATGATGTTGTAATAACTATGTATAGTTATTCTTTACACCATTATACCCATCCATGTAAGGTGGTGGTGGAAAATAGATTACACCACGGCGTGGAGACGGTATTCCGTACATACGCACGCACGGTGATTTCTTTTTCCGTAGGATGGATAGATGGTGAAATAGGGTTGTTTCATACTTATAATAACATATAATTATCTGAGTGATACTGATGATATTCATTCATAATGAAACAACCTTAGAAGAATATGTGGAAGAAGAAATAAAGATGAAAGAATTGGTAACGGTAATTACCTCTTCTTTGAAGCGCATCTTTGAGACCTCCTCTTAGGGCACTAAAATTGGTCTTTGAGGAAGACCAGAACCTCTAGAATGTTTCTAGGGAAGTGGAGAAGAGATTTTGGCAGGGGTTGGCCGAGCTTGAGTGCTCAAATTGGTGTGAGGAGGAGGGGGAGGAGGTGTCCTTTTATAAGGGAGGAGAGGGGAACCTTAGGAATATCTCAAAATATTATTTTATATTAAAGTCAAAATCGGTTTATAATGGTTCCAAAGGGTCTTATTTATAAGCTAAAGTGGGGATGGGTCGAAATACTATCAACCAATAGGATTTAGACAAGTTTAGGGTATTATTTTAACCTTATCAGTTAGATTTAACTCTAAGTTAAATAATTTAACTTTTACCGTGTCTTTTTGTTTTCTTTCACTATATGGTTAATACACTTACTATAACTTGCCAAACGAACCCCAAATTGATTATTATTAATATATATATCCTTATCTAAGTCATTTGGCCGAACCTTAGATTTTTAGGAATAAAATAACAATTAATAATATAATATTTGATTTAAAAACTATTTTGTGTCAATTTTGACACTATTTGATATATGATTTTTGTGAAAGTCATAACAGAATTATATGTTCGAAAAAAGTTGATTAAATCAACACTAATATATCATAGTGACCGATAAAATTAGTGTAATTCATAAAAAGTCTCAAATTACATTCATTTGAGCATTTATAACATCATTTATGTTCATATTTCCTTAAAAGGGTAATTACTGCATCATCGTTGTGTCATAAATAAATTATTTATTTAAATTCTAAAAATTATAAATAAAATATCATTATGTAGGAAATCTTTTTAGCTTTTTAATGAATATTTATAGTCTAATTTATCTTATGTATAACCCCATATTAAAAATGTTTTAGTTATTAAACTTTGATTTTAACTATTTTAACCCTTCTTTAAATAATATAATAATAAATGTCCTAATCTAATCCAAGTGGGCCTAAATGGTCATATTTTATTCCTAAGATTGTTTTTGATCGAATTTCACTTATCAAATAGAATTATGACATGTGTTAGGGTAATAATAATATAATTGTTACCATTAATTACACTATTTACTTTTAACCGTGGTAAAAAAAGTAAAAAGTTACTATTCACCAAAACTTATTTTCATCTCATTGAACCACATTTTAGTCCTTGATATTAACCATGTCTCTCGGATTTTCGAAATTCCATTCACAGAAGCGGTAAAATTATGTTTTATGCAAAATTCAGTTTTTCACCTACCACTTAGTGGTTTCACTATTCATCGAAAATTGAAAGTTTTCAGAAAAATACCAAAAATTAGGCCTAAGCTATATTTGATATTGTGAACTCAAAAATGATGTCTATTTTAAGAAATTCAAAATATATCAGTTGCATTAACTAATTTAAAAATTAATTCTCATCGTCAAAACATATAGCGTGTTTTTAAGAGAAAATAACTATCAAAAGATTGACACTAGTTTATAACTGGTTTAAATGTGAAATTAAATCCAATGACCAACATTGTATTAAATTGTAAAAATATATTATAAATATACTTTAAAACCACTCAAATTAATAATTTATCACTATTAATTATTTCGATTAAAAAAGTTGTTTTAAATTAAAATTTAGTAATTTTCACTATTCATCAGAATATGAAAGTTATCCGAAAAGTACCAAAATTTCACCCTAAGCTAATTTAGATATTACGAATCCAAAAATGAATTCCATTTTGAAAAATAAAATTTACCAAATTTCAAAAAGTGGTTATTACTATTCATAAATCTAGTTTTAATAATATCTTAATAGCATATCGTTATTCAGCGAAACTCGGTGTTGCGTACAACACACACTATCGTGGAAGGTCGCGATTGTGTATAATTCAAGCCAGGTCAGAGATGTGTATTGTGAAAGATCCTTTTGGTGTAGCGTATAACACAAGACATTAATAAAATTAAAAAGAATACTTTTCAAAAAATCTCGGGCTGTTACATGCGTTACACATAATTGTGACCTTCCTCGATAGCTTGTGTTGTACGCAATACCGAGTTAAACTAAGAGATGATATATTATTAAATTATTATTATTTAATTGGATATAAACTAGATATTATAAATTATATTAACCAAAATTATAATTTTATATAACCTTTGAATTCATCTTATACATTTTATAGAACATGATATTTGAATAAAATAAAATTTTAGAATAGAAGAAGTATTTTTCAAAACATGCAGTTTTACTGCCTTTTGATGGAGGACACATTTTAAATATAGTTTATAACAATTTTATATATTCTATTTGAAAAAGTAATCCTATTTCATGGAATTGGGACATCAAAATATATCTTGGTTGTAATTTTGTTATTTTACTGATGAAATTATTATTTTAATGAATAGTGAAAAAATAATTCATTTTAATTTAAAATTACCATTTACTTTAATTAATATATATATTTAGCTTATCATTGTAATCTATTTTAACGTATACATAGATTATACTATTATCAATTAATCCAATTTTTGTCATTGGAAGTAATTTTACTTTTAAATTTAATATAAACATATGTCAGCCTTTGGATAGTTATTACATCTTAAAACCATTTTTTTGGTTTTGACAATGGGAATTAATTTTAAATTAATTCATGCAACTTCTTTGTTTTTAATTTAGAAACATGGATTCCATATTTAGATTCCTACTGTTCAAATTTTATAAATAGGTGCCTTTTATTTTTGAACATAATGAATAATAACTTCAGTAATTAATTTATTTATCTTGGTTAACGGATAAATATGGTAAATAAGGGTAAAAATAATATTATAATAATATTAAACTTCACTACCACATGTCCTAATACTATTTTATGAGATATTAATGACTATGAGAATTCTTAGGTCTATTTTGTGACACCATGTAACCACATGGATGAGAAAATGAAATTTAATAAGAATTAATTTAATGTAAAGAGAAATATGACATAAATGTGTATCGTATTAAAAAAATTAATATGGGGTTATCCATAAGATCTATTCGACTATAAATAATTATTGGAATATAAAAATATTTACAAAATAATTGTATTTTATTTATAATTTTTAGACTCTAAATAAATAAATATATTTATCACACAATGATGATGTAGTGACTAATTTATTAATTAATTATTAAAATAAATGAGATTATAATTTTTAAAATAAATATATTTTGAATCTTTTTATGCCATACACAAATATTATGGATAATTATGACATTTTATCTTTGAAATAATTATTATTTTTGAATGAATCGAGGTGTTATGGTTTTTTAAAATTTCATGATTTAAATAGAATAAAAATTGACATAAATGAGTTTTTAAAACAAATACTGTTTTATTAAATGAAATAATAGTCCTAAAAATATAAGATTCAAAAAAATAATTGGTATAGTGATACAAATTTCATAAATGTTCTGCTTTAAATTCTATTCGCATTCTATAGTGAAGATATTAACTATGTATTATAAAAAAACAAGAGGACATTGTAAGAGTTAAATTTTTTTACAAAGTATTAAATATAAATGATAAGATTAATATTATGAAATACAAAATTCTATAACCTATTGGTTGAGAGGATTAAGACCCATCCACATATTAGCCTTGGAAAAAATTAATTTTGAGCTATTAGAAACCAAATATCATTTTATAATAAAGTAATATTTGAAGATTTTTTCTAAAGATTCTCTCACCTTTATTATAAAAGGGATCCTCCCATTCTCATTAACTCACACCTCTAAAGCCATTTGGATTGGCCAACCCCTACCCATTTCTCTTCTCAGCCTCCTTTCATTCATCTTAGAGTCATGAAGTTGGGAATAGATCCATCTTAAGGTGCCATTTTGTTTAAATCAAAAGGAAACACCCGAAGAACAGAAGGTGACCACACCATTGACTAACGAAAAGTACAAGGATATAATCAAAGGTTTTAGGGAGGAAAACAAAAGGGAAAGATCTTTATAGGATATGATAAAGATCTTTCACCATTTTGGAATTTCATGTTCCATGTACAAAGACACTAAATTGATAAAGTATTTGGGTTCTTTTTGTGTCATATAATAAGAATTATGAAAAAGTAATGTAATGTATATGTACATAAATATTGGTTCTTTACATATTACGTGGTTTTTCTTAGAATTACATCATTGTATTGATACTATATATTGGTGTAGTTCTTGTGTAACAAACTAACCCTAGAGGCCCTAATATTATTAAAATTACCATTAAATTTTCATAAGATACATTAAATAATATCCCAAATGACCTATCATTTTATTTTTATTGGTATATTATATACATAAATGAGACATAAATTACATTTGAATACACAGATTGAAACATAATTTCTTCCAGTTTTATTTGCATGAATAAACTTATTTTATATAATATATACCGACAAATGTATCATAAAAAAATCATGGAATCAGGGGGAAAAGAAAAAAATAATTGTGATCTCAGATAACCTATAAGGGTTATGTACATCTGAATAAAAAATGATTCAACTAGCATAATCAAAAATAGAAGCTATGTAACAATGAACATATTCCATGTAATCAATAAAATGAGTAAAAAATGTGTTAACAATACAGAATTGTACATAGATGAACAAAAATACCATTTAAATAACCTCACCTCAGGAATAGATAATGAATAATAAATATTTAAAATTAAATAACTAAAAACACATGACATGTTTTTAATAATTTTAAAATGAAACACATCCATATATTTTCTCATAGGAAAAATACCATGGATAATAATACTGAATCAGAATAAATTAAATACTTAAATATTAGATTTCATATTTCCAATGTACATGGTACATTTACTATCATGGACCTTCACAAGATGATTTAATATAATATTTTTGTTACCATTAAAAATTCATTTTAGAACATGCTTTGTTACAAAACCATAGGGGGTTTTCATAATAGATTTTGTCTCATAAGACTACTGACACATCAAGGAGATTACATTACATTATCTCGAATATCTTCCCCAACCCAAAGTATAATAATAAAAAATATTTCCCATATATATAATAATATATTTAATTCCTGAAAAATATTCCCTATCATTAAATATCAATATAGAGTAATGGATACTGATTAATAAATATTTCTCCACTATATAGAATAATATTCAATGTATAATGAGTATGTAAGAGTTTTATATGGTTTTGAAACTCATAATATCATTCAAAAAATAATATTTTCATTTAATATAAATTTAATTTTTATTTGATCAATAATTATACCAAAGTGATTGTTTCAATTTAATGGTAGCAACTTCAAAAGTGAGTGAGCTTTTAATAATAACATTTTCAACTATATAATTTAAAAAAATCTACGTGGATGATATTATTCAAATTGAATTGTAAAATACAATGAATAGGGGTGTATTTGTGATATTAAATGTAAAATTGGTATTAAATACCTAATATAAATTTGATTAGGTGCATAGAATTGCAATATTCCCCAATAAAATTAAATTGAGACGAAATTACATACCTCAAGCATTGTTTTGGTGGTAAATTATTTGACAAATAGTAAAACAGTTTTAAATAAGAAATTATCTTTTAAACTTACCATATTAATATTTTTTATAACATATATTACCATTATATAACATATTATTAGTCTTCTGTTAATAATCATTTATTATTTTCATTGTTTTGGCTGATAACTAATTTCCCTTTCGAGTAAGTTTTGACAAATTATTTTCTTATTCTTCTTACATAGATCTTGATTTCATGTTCTTCTGAACATATTATATGATTTAAATATCATATATATTCTATATATATGTATTTATAATTTTCCATGAGATTTTGTATAGAGAAATAATGTCACGACCCCCACCCCACAAAGTGTACCCCTCCTCGGCCAGTAATGTGAAAAGAGAGATAATGACCCCCCCGAGTTTCGCCTCCAGTAGGCCCCGGGTTGGAGACTACCATCGAGGGAATAATAACACACAAATTGGAGGAATTAACCTCTAAGAGAACACATGCGGAATAGAGAGATAAGATAGACACCAATCAACTCAAACTCAGAACTGGATATATAAAAGAAACCAAAGTGCACAAATAAAATGTCATGAAAATGTACTACAACTGAAAGGGAAAACTACAAGTATCCAAATGAAATTAAAATGGCAGTGACCACAAGCCCAAACATCTCCTTCAACCACAAGCTAGTAGTAACCAGCTTGATCTTCAACCTGCTCCATGTAACCTCAAAAAATAATATATATATATATACATTGGGTGAGTATAACAGTATACTCAGTAGGATCCTCCCAGGAGCCTCTCGTGCAAAACTTAAGAAAGCATGCTAAAGCACAATGACCAACAAGTGAAACTAACTCGTC
Source organism: Viscum album (assembly GCA_963277665.1). Lineage (NCBI taxonomy): Eukaryota > Viridiplantae > Streptophyta > Magnoliopsida > Santalales > Viscaceae > Viscum > Viscum album. The sequence goes on from OY728164.1 coordinate 1,417,800,701, forward strand.
TCCTAAATGGGTATACTAAGTTCCCAACCTCACCATGGCTACTCTCACCATGTAACACATACAAGAATATAGCATTTATTAAAGAATATCAGGGGTACCCCGATATTAATTCCCCACTATTTGATGATTTCCCCCAATGACATACGTTATGTGAATCTCTCTCCAATGTATTTACCAAAGACACATGGGGTATGTTATAAAATATGCACCACGTGCACCACAATGGCTTGCTCGCAGACACCTGGGCGAAGCACCACACTATCCTCACTACCAAAAGTAACGATTTAGTTTTTGGGAGCCACCATAGCTCGCATAACATGTATCAAACGCCGGGTATTATACCTCAAGCCATTATAGCCCATACACCGAGTAAGGATACTCGAGAAATCACAGCCTATACACGTTACACCTATAGTAGTCCATAGGATACAATATCCAGAATATATGTGTGTGAACAAACATAATCCATTACAACCCTCTACACACATATATGGGGAAAACTATCAGTTGTTCCTAATGGAACTAGTATCTACGAAGAGAAGAGAGCTGGGTTAATGAGGGGTAGTCATCCATTCACCCTCCCATCATAATATTGGGGAAAACACTACCCTAGGTCTCAGAATCCCCAAGGTGTCAATTTCCCTTACTGATAGGGTGGAAATACTATATAGAAAAAGAAAACATATTGAATATATTATATCTCACAACCACACTATGGGGATTACATAGTCTTAGACACAACAGTAGATAACATCTCTCAGACTGCTTGATGCTACATCTATGACTAGGTATCCTATAATCACACAACCTTTTATTGAGACTTATTAGGTTACATCGTTCCCTTTTTATTAGTTCCAATGTATGTTAATTAATTCTTCCAACATTAATTAACCATGAGAAAAACCACATTAAATTCATCAACATCACACCCAAAGTCAAATGTTCCTTCAAAGTTACTACCTCGTCATTATGTTTCAAAAAACACCATCCCCCGGGGTTAACATCATTTATTCAAACATTCATTATATAATTTCATTCCCATATTCACATGCATTCTAGAAAAGAATCCTATTCTACTAAACATAATGTGGCTCAACACGGTGAGTAGATGTACTACCCGTCGAGTCGTTGCTGCCTATAGAAAGAACATAGACCCATTCTCCCTGGAGAGGCTAAAAATAGAAATCACATGGCATAACCCATGTGTCTTTTCCCCTTTCGAAAGAGGGTAAGCAAGATCAGCTGACTTGATAAGTGGGGAAGAGAAAAGAAGATAAACAACCAAAGAATCCACAAGTATGCAACAACCACATCCATCCCATTCCATCATCCCTGGTGCCCTCCACAAGCCCACATGCATAAACTAATGCATCTCGCCACTCTAGGCATCATCCGCTTCCACAACCACAAGGTCTCTAGGCCCCCATATATCACAACACCCTCCTAGGGTCACGTCACCGCACAAGCAACAGGAAAACAAACATCACATCAATTTGATCTCTTGTCGAGAGGACTTTGGTTTTTGGATGCTTGTGGATTATTTGGTTGTTTATCTAATTTTCATTTCCCCAATGCTCAAGGAAGCTGGTCAGGCTTACCCATATTCCGAAAGGAGAGAAGACATGCCGGGTATGCCACGAGATTTCCGTGTTTAGCCTCTCCAGGGAGAACGGGTCTACACTCTTGCTATAGACGGAACAGACTCGACAGGTAGTACATCTACTCACCGTATTGAGCCACCTTTTGTTTATTAGCATAGAATGCATTTCTAGAATGACTTGGAATATGGGAATGTAATTATGTAATGAATGTTTTAATAAATTATGTTAACCCATGGGGTTTGAGTTTGTCAAAACTTAATGATGAGGTTGTAAATTTGAAGGAACAATTGGATTTGGGTGTGATGTTGATGAATTTAATGTGGGTTTTCTCATTGTTAATTAATATTGGAAGAATTAATTAACGTATAGTGGAACTGATAAAAAGGTAATGAAGTATCCTAATAAGGCGCTTTTAATGGTTGTGTGGTTATAGGATACCTTGTCTTAGAAGTAGCAGCCTGAAGTTTAAGAGATGTTTGCTGCGGTTGTGTCTAAGACTATGTAATGCCCATAGTGTGGTTGTGAGATATAATTTATTCTGTACTTTTTGTGTTTCTATATGCTAATCCACCCTCTCAGTAAGGCAAACTGACACCCCGGGGATTTTGGGCCTTGGGGGGTGTTTTCCCCAACATTCTGATGGGAGGGTGAATGGCCGACTACCCACTTTGACCCCACTCTCTTCTCTTGGTAGATATTAGTGCCATTAGTCATAGTAGTGTGTTTTCCCCATATATGTGTGTAGAGGGATGTAATGTCTTGTGGTTATTCACACAAATATATTCTGGATATAGTATTTTATGGACTACTATAGGTGTAACGTGTATAGTCTATGATGGCTTGAGGATCCTTACATGGTGTATGCGCAATATTGGCTTCAGGTATAATACCTGACGTATGATACACGTTATGCGAGTTGTGGTGGCTCCCGGAAACTACCTAGTTACTTTTGGTTGTGAGGATGGTGTGGTTCTTCACCCAGGTGTCTGCGGGAATTCCTTTGTGCTGCACGTGGGGCAGATTGTGGATCTTTTCCCAGGTGTATTCAGGTAAGCCTTTGGAGAGAGATGCACAGGACGTATGTCATTGGGGAAAGCAGCAAACTATTGGGGAAGTATTAGCGGGGTACCCTTGATATTCATTACTATATGCTATATTCATGTATGTGTTACTTGGTGAGAGTAGCCATGGTGAGGTTGGGAACATAGTATACCTGTTTAGGTGACGATTTAGTTTCACTTGTTGTTCACTGTGCTTTAGCATGCTTTCTTTACTTTTGCACGAGAGGATTCAGGCAGGATCCTACTGAGTGTACTGTTATACTCACCCTACGTATATATATAAACCATTTTTTCTGGTCACTTGGAGTAGGTTGGAGATCAAGCTGGTTAATACTAGCTTCAGGTTGGAGGAGCTGTTCGGACTTCTGGTCACGACCGTTTTACTTTCTTTTGGGTACTTGTAGTTTTCCCTTTCAGTTGTAGTACCTTTTCCTGAAATTTTATTTGTGCACTTGGGTTTATTTTATATTTACAGTTTTCAGTTGGATTTTATTGGTGTATATATTATCTCTCTCTTACGCATGTGTTCTCTTAGAGGTTAATGCCTCCCATTTTTGTGTTATTATACCCTCAGTGCTAGTCGCCAACCCGGGGCCTACTGATGGCGGGACTCGGGGGTCATTATATACTTTTTTTACATTTCCAGCACAGGAGGAGTACACTTTGTGGGGAGGGGGTTGTGTCAAATGCAATACATCGTTCATGGAGATGGTAGGCCTTACATATACAAGAATGTTATTACTATATTTTTTTAATATTACATAATATAAAATAGATGTTATATATATATATTATCATTTAAGAATTTTTTTAATATATACCACATATTTTTGTTAAAACGATTCTTAATGTCTTCCATGTAAAGCGTGAATGAATCATAATTCATCGCAAGGTGACAGTTCACCATAAAAATGAGCGATGATATCATATACACATAAAAGTGAAATCACTTATGTATTTGTAATATATTAATTCAATATGCATAATAATATAATATATATCTTATATAAAAATTATTTTCCAACTTATTACCAGCCATTAAATGTGGTAATTAAAAAATGAATGATATTAGTTTGGAAAATAGTTGTCCTATGTACACATGATCTATGATGTCACAACCCATTCGATGAGATTTTGTGTGTTTTTAGGTCATAATATTAACATAGAAACATGTCATTATATATAATGTAGTTATGATATTATATTTCATTATATAAACACATTTCAAGTTGTTTTAGGAAGAAATAATAAAAAACCTATATGTTGACGAATGTTACCTATTATTCAGGTATCTCCTTTTAGTTTTGAAATCAAATACATATATGGGTTCATTAAAGACTAATGTATTGATGATATGATGATTTTAGGTAATTTAAGAATTTATTTTTATATTTATTAGTTTATTTAGAGGGCTTGGGAGCTGTGATGATAGGGTAGAGGGGCGTCCTTTTCAAATTGAGGTTAGTAGAACTCTTGTAATTTTATGAAAATGTGAATTCTTCCCATGTTTTTTAAAGTTAAGTTTCTCCAATAATGATTCAATTTTGAAATTATAAGCTACAAGGTACAAATATTTATAAAAAATGGGTTTTTTATAAGTTCTTAGGTCATTTTAATGCCTTAGATTAATGTTTAGCCTCTTGGAAAACTCACTTTACTATTAGTTAAAATGATTGATTTTAACTATTTCTACAAATAATTTTGGTGAAAAAATTATTGGAATTATTTTAAATTATAAATTATTTATATTATATGTAATAAATATATTTTATATATTTAATTATCATAAGTGGAAAGAAATAATTTGAAATTAATCCCGCATACGGGATGGGAAAGCAGGTTTCTAAAGTGAAAAGTTTCAAATGTCGAGTTAGTTTTTATATAAAAATAAAATATAAAATTGATTCCAATGACCTAAAATTTATTAACATATACATAACTGAAAATTTTTTATTTTAAAACAAATTTAGTTAATATTTTAACATTGAATTATATTTATACGGAAATATAACTTTCAAATAAAATCCATTATTTTTTACTATTCATCAAAAAGAGAAAATTCACTGAAAAAAACACATTAAGATAATATATACATTAAAAACTAAAAATATATGTTTGTGTTTTGAAATCAAATTTATAAAATTGAAAATTTTAATTTTCAACAACTGTTCCATTAAAACATAGAAAAACATTATTTAGAAAAATATAACCTTTTATGCATAAAATTGATGTGTTGTTATCTTATTACGATAAAATATATTGAATGAGTGTAAAAAAATTTATTTAATATATAATATATAAATTTGATTAATATAATTCAGTAATATTAATTTATTTAATTTTTTGGGATAAAATTTCTTTATGAGCATAAAAATAGTTTTTTATGAAATCATTTCAATTATATTTAATTATTATTTATTTTCATTTATAATTAATTGTAATGTAATTAATTAAACCATATATTTTCATAAGATTATTAATCTACTACTACTACTACTAAATTCAAATTTTTTTTTTGAAGAATATGCTTTAAGGATAAGAGGTCACCAAAGATACACATCGGCAGGAATCCAAAGATGCAATAAAACATAACCAGATTCCTAATTTGAAATTCAAAAACAACGTAGAAACTGATTCCTCGATTCTTGAGATGATCATGTCAGTCGAGGTCACTTTGCCTACCATTATCCATCATCCATGTTAGGAAACCACACCACCCATCACCGATCACCGGCGAGGAATCCGCTGGGATCCATCATCATCGTCGATAAGCACCACTATCATCGTCAAAAAACACACACTCAACGTCAACGTTGTGAACAAACGAACCACCATCGAAGCATCCACCATCATCTATGTCCACCTCCTAAAATTCCAACCGTAGCTCAAACAGCACCATCCCAAAACCTCACCAGGATCCAACGCACCAGGCCAACCTGGCTTGGAGAGAAGGATCCAGAGGCCAGAGCAGAGTTTGGAAAGGGAAGGCCTAATTTGAGAGGGGAAACCTCCAACTGGACCACAAACCACAATCTTTGAAATAACATCGGAATCACACTGATCAACTCCATCCAACCATATGAGCTGAAATTTGAAACGAAAGAGCCAATGAAAACCATCGGAAAATCACAGCCAAGACGAACGGAACCAGAAAGAACGAAATACCATTCCGAATGCAGAAGAAATCCATCACCAAATGAAGGTTTCAACATCAAGAATGAAAATAGAAAAACCAGCCAAAAATCCGATACGAACATAATAAGAGAAGATTTGGGAAATTCATTAGCATCGAACCTCAACCTCGAACCCCCTCACATCCCAAACCGCCATAAAGAATGCTGAATTGGACCAAAATGGAGTTCAGCACGGCCTACACGGTAGGTAGAGCAGTCAAGATTCATGGTCGAAGGTCCAAAAACCGGAGACACAAGCCCATAGAAGGAAAGAACAGCAAGGAGATGGTCCACTCACAATCGAAGAAGCGCTTTGAAAGCCAAGGGCACTGAAGGAGATCACCCGGAATGAAGAGCCTGAGGAGGAACCGATGACAGAAAGGAAGAAAAAGGAGAAGTAGTGGAATGACAGAAGAAGGAAACGGAGGACGAGAGGCAGCGCTACATCTCGAGGTGGAAGAAATTTCTCGGCAGCGCTCCCCCCTCCACCCTTCCATTTGATTATTAATCCTATTGATAAATTTCAATTTAATATCTAGGAGGAAATTTAAATTTCAAATAATAAAATAAATTGTAATTGGTGAAGCTCAGTCTCACATATAACGTAATCTATCGATTAATGTTGTTTTTGTGCTTAACCAAAACTAACTTAGTATGATATTAATTCATATTTATATAATTTAATGAATTTATTTAAACTATTAAACATAATGTATCTATACATCCTATTCTCTAATACTTTTTTTTGTTTCATTTCATTCACGGTATTCAATAAAATGTTATTATTTTTTTATTTCACGATGTTAATTTCACCCAACCATAAATATATTACATACTCAAAATTTAAACATGATTATTAAAATCTATGGTTTGATATTAAAAAATTACTTTATTGAAAAAAAACCACATCATAAACGGTTTGCAAAAATATCCTCTTATTAAGAGAGAATGGGGAGTGAACAGTCATATGGAATAATTATAACTAGGTTTCTACATAGGATAAAAGAAGTGGAAAGGTAAGATGTTGACTTAATGGAAAGTGTAAACAATGATATTGACTCATTGATGTCATTGATTACAAACAAACGAGTGATCAATATAATTTTAATGGCCTTAAAACTATAAATATGTGATGATATATAATATAATTTGAATAATCAGATATGAATTCAATATGATAATTTTTTTATTTTGATATCATTTTCCAAATGTTTAGTATTTATTTTACTATTTCAGAGTATTAGGGAATATAAGTAAGTGATATATTTCTATTTTATAATCATAATTTAATCCTTTTTTTGTTCTTCGATAAATGTCTAGTTTATCACTAAGTATAAGAAATAAATATTCCAAAAATGAATTTTTTATGCCTAAACCACTATAATTCACTTCTAACTAGTTTTAAGATCCATAACAAGTTACTAGTCTTTACATATATCTCTAACTATTTTGAAAAACCAATATTTTTAGGTGATGTTATCAAATATAGTGCATTGATCTATAAAACTCTAAAGTAACACTACTCATTCAGCATTAATATTTATATTTAAATTTTATAACTACAAATAATGACATATAATCCAAGAAATAATGTAGAAAAGTGGTAGGAATGAAATATTTATCATCATTTGGTCATGATTTCAAGCCTTTAAGCCATTCCAGTCTTGAAAGGATTTTTACCTAGCCTACAATATCTGCTTTTTTTAAAACCATATTAATTTAATTCCAAAAACAAATATGATAAAAATATTTAATATAAAATTAATCCTTGAATAATATATACTAATATATTCAATGAACATATTTTTTATAATTTATAACAAATATAATGATCATATTTACCATAATGGGTTTCAATACATTTAATAGATTGTCTATAAAATGAAAATACATTATATATCAAATAATTCATCCAATAGAACATGTACTGAACAAATTGGTTCAATTTCTATAAACATGTCCCAAAATTTACTCAATCTTGGTATACTCTCATCAGATAACAGTAAAACATATTTTTTGAAGACTTTAAAATTTTGTCCAGTGTTATACCCAAAAATATATGATAGTATTCATAACTCTTAGGATAATGTATAAACATTTTCATCTAATGATTAATAAAATACGTAGATATTTCATAATTATTATCAACCAAATTTCATTGGTAAATATACATATAAAACATTATTATTGGATCCCAATACATAAATACTACATCTATTTTAATTCCACATGAGTCCTTACTTGGTCTAGGGTATATCCTATATCATTCTTTATCATTATCTATTTATATCCATTATTTTTTTTATATTGAAAATGTGAATTATCCTAACTGTATCCCCTAGGAGATTCAAGTCATGTGTGTAGTAAGGCCCGTAGTCATGTACTAGGAAATTATTGAGTCAAGCCCAATATTCCCTTTTCAGAGTTATTACTCCTATGTATATATGTTCCAGAACCAGGTCCACATGTTGTATCCACACATCGATATATTGTAACAAAAAACACATAATCTCTACCTTGCCAAAACAATATGATTTTAATCTTGAAATGTTCTCAAATTCTATCATATTGTCAAATTTCATAATATATGATTTCCTAAATGTAGTTATCTTGGATCCTATTAAACATCAACTGAATCCCAATGAAGAAAATTGAATCCAATAACCTAGTTCTAGTGTCTACTACCATTACATTGGTATAAGATACATGAAATTTAATAATGAAGTACTGATCAATTTATTACTCTTGGTAAACAAGATACATATATGAGTAAAAAATAATATTTAAATAAGAAAATTTAGACATGATTTTTTTATTTTATTTTCAATAATTAATTTATTCTATCTAACTTATCTCCACATATCATTCATAAAAAACATAAAAGAATATTGGGGAAAAGAAAAAATATAATGGTGAGATCAAATTATCAATAAGTTTTTAGTAAAGATAAATAAATAATGATTCAATGAGAATAATCAATATGGAAAAGTAGGTAATTGAGAACACATTCCGTGAAATCAATAAAATGAGAATGAAGTGCATGAAAAATATTGAATGGTAAATAACTGAACACAAATTCATTTTAACTAACATGAAAGAATGGATAGATAATGATTAATAATATAAAATTGTAAATAACTGAAAAAATTTCATTTAATCAGTAATGTGAAAATTGAATGAATCCTTATATTTTTTCATTGTGAAAATTTCATTGAAAATAGTTCTTAATATGAATAAAGGTGATTCTTATATATTATATTCCACGTTTCAAAGGAAAATTTTTCCTTTACATTCATGTTTTCCACAATATGGTTTTGCATAATATTTTTAAGACCTTTCACACGACCATTTAAAAAATTCTTGATTACAAACTCAATTGGATTATGCAAAAATGATTCTCTAACATGAGAATACGGATGCATCATGTGGAATACATTAAATGATCCAAAAATTGGTTAATACTAGTTTAAATACTTAAAAATACATTTAATAACCAATTTAATTCATGAACAACATGCCTTATCATTAAATATTTACATTGAGTATATCAATATTTCCCCAGTAAATCAAATATAGTTTAAATTAAATAAAATATGTAAAATATGTATATATTTTAGGAAATAATAATATAAACCTCATGATAATATTAATACATAATAGAAATTCAATGTCCCATTTAGAAATATCTATAATAATATGATTGTTTCAATAAAAATTAATCAATCATCGAAGCTATAGATATTTTCACAATAATTATTATTACATTGTAATTTCTAAATAAAATCCACTTGGATGAAATATTTTAAATTGAATCCTAAATTAACATTAAGAATTATGTATTAATGATATAAAATGTCAAAGGTTTAATATATAATCCATGTCAAATAGATTATGTGCATAACATTTACACATGTGTCAACGAAATTAAATTGAGAAAAAATCCCAATCCTCACACTTTCCTTTTGGTCATATATGGAATTACATACCTTATAGTAGTTTAAACAAGTAATTAACTTATTCTAGAAGAATACTAATATTTTTTATAATATATATGAGGCTTTTATAATATATTTTACAGGTTCAATAATAATCATTCTTTATTCTCCATCGTATAAAGTAAATTACTGCTTTGTTTTCAACTATATATTGACTTAATATTTTTTATTCCCCTTAATTAGATCATGATTTAATCATATAAAAAACATAAAAAATGATTCAAATAAAAAATATATCATTATATATTTATTTAGTGTAATCCATATAAATTTTTAATATGAAATTAAATACACCGTTCATAGAGATGGTAGGCCGTACTTACACATGAATATTTTTTCTATTATCTTTCCATGTTTAAAGAAAGAGAATTATATGATATATATTTATTTATTTATTATCATTTAAATATAATTTTTATGTAATATATATCAATTTTTTTATAAAAATTATCAATACATTTCATGTAAAGCGTGAAAGAATCAAATTAATCAGTGAGGCGGTAGTCTTCCGTAAACACGAGTGACATTATCGTATTCCCAAAAAATTAAAAGAATGATGGTATATGTGATATAATATTTTAAGAAGAAAAATAACATCCTAAATATATTATATATAATAAATAAATTGTATTTACATCATTATTCCCAACTATGAATGTTGTTAATAAAAAAACAGATGACATTCACTAATCACTTTGATATAAGATTATGATCGACATGTTAGACAATATAATTTATTATGATTTCAAATATGTAATCCATTTTTTGAAATTGAATTTATTGATGTTTTAACAACCAAGATATTAATAACTTCTTTTTTATATTGTATAAATAAATCAAGTTATATTTTTATTATATGTTAATATTAAATATATTTAAATTTATATAACAATCTATATAAATATTATTAATTTATATTCTTTTTAAAAGAATTATAATTTTACTAAATAATATAAATAGTGATATATTTAATTGTTAATATATATATATATAAATATATATCAATTTATAAATTATTAATATAGGTGATTATTATATAAAAAAATTATTTTATATTTAGAAAATAATATATTATATTTGATAGTTTTTCTAATAAATTTTTGAAATTATAATTCACCAGATAAAAATAGTTTGTCTCACTATAAACAAATGTATTTTCTTTTTTTAAATAAATAATATTTATAAATATTACAGTTAAATGTGAAAAAGATGAAATTTTAAGCTATGGAAATTATTAAATTTTCATTTTCAATTTTATATTTTATATTTTTGTTTATTAAAATTATTAAAATTAAAAATTATAAAATAATCTGAATATGATGATTATATTAAACAAAATAATGATATATAATAAATAAATTAAAAGAATTTTGAAAATAGATGAAGAGGAATTTATGCGTTCAAGAGGAATCGAGACTCAAATTTTGTGGATCTATCTCAGTATGGACTCTTTAGTAGAGAAAGCATCGAGTGAGGGGTCGAGTATGGAGGAAGAGATCGGTTGGCTCTGAAGGATTCTCAGAATGGTTTGATTGGATGAGGGGTTCAATCATGGATAGAAAGGGTTCTGATAAAAAAGTTATAGGTTCTCATTTATAAGGGGTGTGAGCTGTTATTCATCTTCATTATCTTCCTCCTATACTCAATTTAGAGATCAGATATAGGTGTTTATGTTTTTTAGTTATTTGAATACTCATTAAATCCTACATTAAATATCATTCTCGTGTACATCATGAAATATTTCCATTTCTAACATATTTTTATTCTTCATTGAATAAAATTCCGTTTTTAGGTTATAATAGAATATATTTTGTGGATAGTTCTATGTATTTCATTGATTTGAGAATGTATTCAGATCAATATTTTTTTTCTTTTAGATGACTCTTCATTTGTAATGATTTTATAATTTTATTTAATCTGATTTATTATAATGAATCTTGAATCAAACCAAATTTAAAACAAAACAAATTCCTCAATTACATTTAGATATATATTTATTCAATTGATAGTTATATCAAATGGACGAGTTTCAGAAAATTTTAATTCATCCATCATTTTTTTAAACCTATAAACATAAAATAGCTATAAAAATATATATACATGAAAAACATGGTCTATGATATATCATCATGTCATAATCTTATAGTACATGTTTTGAAATAATGATCATGATCTACCTTAGATTGTCTATTTTCTCTAATCATGTAACACAATGAAGTTATAACTATATATTATACATGTGTGTTGTAATAAATGTTTCTTCAATATAAAATTTAAATATACAATGGAGAATTGGCCATTAAAATGGAAATTCATTCTTTTTCATAGGGGGATTCACTTAGAAATGTTAGAGTTTGAATAAGACAGAGAATATAGAGGTTATATAGAGATGGAGAAATCCATTTTCCTCGAAAGTATCACAAAATGAAATATAAGGGATTTTATTTTTAATTATTTATATTTTATAAAATTATTATTATAAGTATCTTATATTGAATAATTATAAATATATTTCATTATTATTATAATTTTATAATGGTAATATATATATTAAAAAAAACTTGGATTTCAAAATCAAATTATATTTTTCGTTTTAAAATTTATGTTTTTTGTTTATTTTTCAAAACACCCTTCTTTTTGTGGGATATATTGTTTTTTATTATTTCAGTTATTATTATTTTAAACACCCCTATTAAAAAATAAATATGTTTTTAAATCTATTAATTTAAAAAATAAAATTATTTTTTGAAATAAGATATTGAAATTTGTTGCAAGAGGAATAATAATAATATTACTATTATAAAAAAATTTATATTCCGAATAAAATTTTAAATTCAAAATAGTTTTTATATGTCATTTCACTGAAGTATATTTAATAATATTTTTAAATTTATCATTATTAGTGAATTCAAACTATTGATATTAATAATCATACAGAAAGGTGAATTCATTATGCATATCATCGGTATTACATGCATTTATATAGAATTAATGTTTTTTAAATAATATTATAGTATGCCTATGTTTTTCTGAAATCATTGATTTATACATATTATTTGTTTATTTATGAGAAAATAGTCTTTTAAAAGGTATAAAATTATTTTGAGCATTGAAAATAATTAATGTAAATTTAATAAAGGATTTTAATGGTTTTAATGGTTTGTGAATGAGGTAAGAGGATATTTAGTAAAAATAATTTTTTAAAATTTCATATGGTTCATGCATATAAAATGAGATAATTAGGAATAGGGAATGAACCTATGACCTCAATAGGATGTTTTCTAACCAGTGATATTACTATGTTGAAATAAGGGTTTTATATGATCTATCAACTATCATTTTAATATTTAAAATTATTATTATTTTTAATTTATTTTCTTAAAGATATACAATTGTTTTACAAATATTATTTTTGAAATTAATTTTCAAGAATGATATATATTTTTTAAAAGTATTTCATATATATCAAATATTTAAATTTGAGATAAAATGTCTTTTTGTTTTTTAAATAATTATTTTTTAAAATATTTTTCACTATCTTAATATCACCTTCATGGGAATATTTCTTGTTATATCATTGAATTTTGGTGTAATTTTTTTAAATATGTGAAATTATTTAAAAACTAGACACAAGGTCTGTATGTGATTGTGAGGCCTAGAAAGGATGAAACTTATTTTGAAACATATTTTAAATTATGATAGGTAATTGCGCGAGTGGGATTTTATATCTTCTGAACCAGTGTCCATTTCAAAAATCTAATGGAAGCATTGAATTCAGAACACATGGATTATTTTATGTAGGGCCTAACCTCATATGGCGCACGTCAAACGAAAAAGATAAAATTTAATACTTTTTGTGATAAAATAAAATAAGTATAAAATAAATTCAATGTTTATTTTATTCAAACTGTTTCTACTATGATGTAATGAAAAGTCACTACTAAGGTACATCAATGAGGTGATGCGAAATCATTAATTATCCTCATTAATGAGACAACATGGTGACGAACAATGTGTCTCCTTCCTTTAATCAAACAGGGATATAGAGTTGAAGAACAACCGTAGGAAATCTGCTAACGAACAAGGAATATATCTCTCTCTATCTCGCTATCTCACCAATGACGAACACCATTGACGAATTCCATCTAATCAAGGATCAAAGAATTCATATAAGATGGGTTCAAGAGATGAGGAATGATGACTAATTCAACATGGATCAACCCATGAACAAGTTTATCTATGGATCATATGTTCTTTTTGGAGTGATTTAACCTTGGGGTTTTTGTAATGGTATTGATGATTATCTGATATAACTATGATCCTAAGCCTCCCATGTTTCATTAAACATCTAACGTGGTGGGCGCAGACTGAGAGGAACATGGCATGAGCCCTTATTATTGTGAGTTCTTAATGGACACATTCTCAAATTTGAGGCAATGTGGATCCGAGGTCATGGCAGTGATGGGGGCCACCCAATAGACCTATGTGTAACGCCCCGACCCTAGCTACCCAGAGTTGGTGCATTACTTCGTAACATTGGCATGATCACAAAAGCTCATGTCTCGAAATACCGATTAGTTTAGTAGCCTAGGAAACACTAGATACATTCATAAATGTTACATTACATTATAAAGCGAAAAACTAAAAAAACTTCTTGTCTTCATATCCCCTCATAATATCCCTGCAGGTCATTCATAATATACTTCTTCACATCCTGAAAAAATTAAAACATTGCAAGGGGTGAACTCAGATGCTCAGTAAGGATAAAAATATAGTGGAAGCATTCATAAATAAATATAAACATTTAAGGCAATGTAAAACTAAAACAAAATCTTTTTAAACATGAACTTCAACATAATATGGAAAAAGTAAAATGAGATAATTTCATTTACTTATTCACATGGATATTCTACTGGTCTAATAATCACATGCAACATCAATAACCACTTTCATAATGATGGAATGAATAATTCTAGACTATCATAACCACGTAGCCAAGGACCCATGCCAAGACCACAAATAATATTTTGTCAAGGCCTCATGCCAAGACACTAGTTTGTCTCATGAGACCTATCGATGCATCGAGGATCTTTAGCGGGCTCCACCCTTCACTTATTGAGTCCAATTCATTCCTCATATGAATAGTTTTAAACATTCATAAACCATAACATAATCATATCACATAAAACATGCATAAAGGAAACATAAAATTTCCACATTTCAATCACATGATATCAATACAACACATTGATATAATAAAAACACTTTCAAAACCATTTTTAATTCCAAAATAAATGAAATTTAAAACTTTGTATTTATTTTTCATTAAAAAAAGTTATGGCTTGTAGAGGAAGCTGAAACTCAAATAATGGTCACAGCGGCAGAGAAGTCATTGTCACTGCATATGTATAGAAAGAAAAACATTCCTTTTTTTCGTTTAGTAAAACACTTCATATAAAAAATATTCCTTTTGAATAAATGTAAAAAGTCAAAGGGGTTTATATACCGTATAAAAGAAAGTTGTGTATAAAACCAAATATGCCTCAATGAAAGGAGATTGAGACAAAGTCCTTACAAAGATCATTTTTAAAAGAAAATAGATATATTATGAGTATTTACTATAAGTACACATAAAGAAAGTACAAATACAATATAGGACATAAAAATATCATGACATAATTTGAATGTAGGAGATTAACCCAAAGATGGAAATTGGGTTAAGAAATTCCCTTACCTCGTGTCCGAATTCACTTGACCGTTATTTGATCTCCTGAATAATAAACTACAGTTAATCTATTCCTTCTTAAGAACCTTTTTCAAGTTCATTATTCCTTTTATATCACTTATTACCATGTCATGAACATTATGTAATTATTTAAGTTTATAACGGTCATTTTGTCGATCTTAGGTACATGAGTCAAAAATAAACTTCTTATAATTACACTTTGATTATGTGGTAAAATATCCATTATATCCATAATTATATTCATGATTTACATATCATATACATCATATATATCCAGTATATACATTCATTTATAATATTACATAAACTTTAGTGGTAAGAAATGAAATGCACCGTTCATGGAGACGGTAAGCCATACGTACGCATGAACGCTACTTTCATTTCCATTTCATATTTAGTGGAATGAAGTTATAATTATATAAAGGTATAATATAATTACAGTATATAATATAATTTATAATACCATTTACTCCATCCTTTATACATCCCACATATGGCATTAATGATTCAAATCACTTTCAGGGGGCGGTAGTCCGCACTTCCAAAAATGAAATTATCGCGTTTACCCATAATGGAAATCATAACGTATTCCACAAACAAGAAATACAAAAGCATTAGTAAAACATAAACAATATATATATATCATATATTAAAATAGTTTCATCAAAATTTCCACCATTAGTGGTGTTAAAAGAATATTGAACAATCATCATTTCACGAGGCAGTATTTCGCCACCCACAGAAACAGTATGTTCTTTAACCATTAGACGAAGGTGTGTCTAAGTGTAAACCAAATATTTATCATAAAAAATCCTCTTATATTTTATATAGTGGTATTGTTACAAAATAATGGAATAAAAATATTTTAAGGGGTTGGAGAAGCAAAATAAAACAAAACAACATTAGAGAAGACATTACCTTAAAATCAGGTAACTATTTTGATTTGAGCCAAAGGCTTCCTTGGGAAGAATTCTGCCCAAAGTGAGGCTTCTAGGAGTAATGGGGGGATGTTGGGAGAGTATTTGGGAAGAGGTTGGCCGAGCCAAAAGGCTTTGAATGTGTGAGTAAGGTGGTAGTGGGGGGCCTTTTATAAGTGGGGAGGAGGGGCACTCTTGGAAAGTAATGAAATGTTACTTTATTATATAATGAGTTCCAGATTTTATAGGTCCCACACTTATATAATTCGAGGATAAGGTGATAAGGGTTCGAAATATACTAATCTAATAGGTTTTTGACAAGTGTAATCCTTGGATTTTACATTATCTTTTCATTTTATTTAAATCATTAATTAATGAGGTAATCTCTGCATCATCATGTTGCCATAAATAATTTAATTTATTTAATGTCTAAAAATTATAAACAAAAATATCATGATGTATGAAATATTTTTATCTTTCTAATGAATTTTTATAGTCCAAAATATTACTTGTATAACCCCATTTTAAATTTTTTTTAGTAAAACAAATTATGTTTGTGATATTTTTATTTTAACTTTAAATAAAAGTTTTTTATGTCATTTTCCTACCAAAGTGGCTCCATGGGGTCCCCAAGTTGACCCATGGATTGTCTTGGTCGGCCATGTCACATCCAATAGGGTTAGGAAAAGTGTAAAGGTATTTTCATATTTTTATAATATCATTTTTACCATAAATTTCACTAATTAACTTTAATCGCGATTAATTAAACATAAAAGTTACTATTCACCAAAAAATTATTTTAATCCCATTGAACCAAATTTCACTTCCTAATGAAAACCATATATGTCGGATTTTTTAAAATCAAATAATAGAAGTGTTAATTTTTCATTTAAACGAAAAATCAGTTTTTAACTACCACTTAGTGGTTTCACTATTCATCAAAAATTGATGTTTTTCAGAACAATGCCAAACTATCACCTTAAGCTATAATTGATATTCAAAATTCAAAAATGATTTCTATTTTACAAAATTACAGACATATAATTTTCATTAATTAATTTTATAATTAATTCCCGCTGTCACAATAAATAGCGTGTTTTTAAGAAACAATATATATCAAAAGATTGACAATTGGTTATGTCCAATTTCAAAGTGAAATTAATTCTAATGACCACCATTTGATAAAATGGTAAAAATATATTCTAATTATAATTTAAAACCACTAAATAGTATAATTTATCACTATTAATTATTTTTATTAAAAAAGTTGTTTTAAAGTAATTTTCACTATTCAAAACAAATTGGAAGTTGTCAGAAAAATACCAAAAATTCAACATAGGCTAATTTAGGTTTTAAGAATAAAAAAATGAAGTCCATTTTGAAATATAAAATATCTATAATTTTAAAAAGTGGGTATTAAAATTCATAACGACAACTTGATTAGTCGCGGTGTGTTAGAATCGAACATGCATACAATGCAAGCTATTGCATTATTGAAAGAGAGGCATATCATGGATGCTCGGGGTGTTACATTCTCCCTCCTTAAATAAGTTGCGTCCTCTCAATTTGAAATTTTTCTTTGAAAATAAAAGGTTGAAAATAGAAAATACCTTTGTGGAAAATGCACATCGGAAATAAGGTTAATAAAAATATAACTTTAAAAGACAGAAAGATAAGTACAAAGGTCACCCGAGATAGCCCATACAAGGATTCTATGAAAATATGGATATGGAAGAAAAACAACCATCATGGTCTGATGGAGAGTCATAGAAAACTGGATTAGGAGAAAGTTAACCATAAGAAAATCACAAACTTGTGATTGGTTAAGTAGTCATTGAATCCCCAGTTGGAAAAGTTAACCTGCAACGTTTTTGTTTTAAGTTACCTTTTATAATGTTGAGGAATTTATTTACGAGATTTACTAAGAACGTAAGGGAATATACATACTTTTCATGTAGACATTCATTCTTTAATAAATTTTTACCTCAAACCCATCTTCCACTCTAAAAGGTCATAGAACTCAAAAATATTCTATTTATCCTAATTGTATAAGGTTCCAAATATTAACACATAACATTTAGATTAGTAAAACTATTTTGTAATAACCAGGGACTTCCTGTAGGCTAGTGGTAGCTAATAAAGGCCTGTTGCACTATGGTTGTGGGTTCGATTCCTGCAGCTTTGTCCGACGCGACGGGTTATGCCCCACCCTGCAGGTTGTCCTTTTCCTATAACTATAGTGTTATAATATTCCAAAAATAATCTTCAGAAATGTTTTGACCTTAAAAAATACTATCCATGGTTCAACTTAATCCATTCCAACCTTAGTAGTTTTCCAAAATACCTATGTCCAGACTTTCTCCAAAAGGTCTCTAAATTCCAAAGTCAATGGTAACATCAGATTCCCCAAACAAATTAATGTTTCTCGTTTTGTCACATACTAAAAATATGATTACCTTCATCATATTAAAACCTTACTGAAACAACAAGTACTGCAGTACAATCATTATATATATATCACATTATTCTAATTACCAAAATATAATCCTTGAGTATAAAAGCACCAATTCATAAATTATTCCACTTCAACTGTAGTAATAGCATAAGATTGGCTTTCATCCCTTGGCCTTTTCTGAGGTATGTTTCCCTGACTCTTAGGACATTCATTTGCATAATTCCCCATTTCCCTACAATTTTTGCATTCAACATTGATATCATTTTTATTTCCCTTGCAATCATGAGCCTGGTGACCTTTTTCTCGACATTTAAAACAAACTCCCATTCCCTTTAGGCAAGTACCAGGGTGAATCTTCCCACAATTATCACATAATGAAAAATCCTTCTTTCCCTTTTTCCCTTTATCTGTCTCTTGTTCCACCGTTCTCTTCTTCTCTTGCTTTACTTATTTGTCATAAGACTTAGAGAATTCCTTTTCTGTCTTGATAGAACATGAGACTATATCTTCGTATGTTGAGAAAGATTGTGATACTAATGCTCTAAGGAGATATGGTTTTAACCCATAAAAGAAATGATCGATCTTACTTCTTGGTTTACGTATATAATCTGCATCATGCCTCGCTAACCTTGTAAATTTTGCCTCATACTTTTCAACATTCTCATCCTCCTTTTGTCTCAGACTCAAAAATTGCCCTTCCTTATCTACTCAATGGTCCCGAGGATAGTATTTGTCTAGGAAAAGATCTTTGAACTCCCTCCATTCCATATTTTATACTTCGCCATCTTCCTTTGTGTTTTGAATCAACGACCACCATTGATCGGCATCTCCAGTGAGGCGGTAGACTACCATCACAACCTTATTCCTTTCGCTACTCCCCAAGGCATGGAATATTTTCTCTAAGGAGTTTATCCATTGCTCAGCTACTAATGGATTTGTACCCCCATTAAATGTCGGTGGTTGTTGCCTCATGAAGCAGTCTAACATCGATCCTCCACGTTGCAGATTAGGGTGCTCCATACGAGAAAGGTTATTATTCATAACGTGAGTGAGTTATCCCAGTATGGTAATATGTTGATCAGCTCTAGTTGTATCTCCAGATCCACAATAATTTTCTTGAGCAGAAGGGAAATCCCTAAACGGAGTGCGTGCATTGATACAGTTTCCATTACTTCCACTAGGCGCCATTTCTAAACAATGGCATAAACTAGATTAGTTAATGAATCAAAATACATAATTCCATAATTGTAAAATAATTTACATAAATTGAAATATTTATGGATATAATCCATAAAAAATTTTTCTTTGAGGAAATATATAATCATAACCCTTCATAGTGGTTTGTAAAGAGAACAAGAATTATCCTAAGAATATCCCCTAGGAGTGTCGTAACCAAGAGTGCAGCAAGGCCCGTTGTCGTGCACCAGTTCCCATCCGAGTCTAGCTCAAAGTGGTGTTTTCGGGATTTACCCCTAGGTACATTTGTGCCAGAGCCGCCTCTACCTGCTTGTATCCAGACAGGGATGTATTGCTCGGAAAACTCACAAAATCTCTACAACAAAAAATTCCTAGGAAGTTCTTCTATACTAATCCTCAAAGTCTATCTTTGGGTTGTGTGCTCTAATCAGAGTTTATCTAAATCTAGATTCCAAGGTTAGTACTAAATTTCCTTTGATACCAACTATAACACCCCGGCCCCAGCTACCCAGAGTCGGTGCATTACATCGTAATATTGGAATGATCACAAAAGGTCACGTCTTGAAAGACCGATTAGTTTAGTAGCCTTGGAAACACTAGATACATTCATAAATGTTACATTAAATCATAAAGTGAAGATCTACAAAAACATTTTGTCATAATATACCCTCATACTATCCCTTCAGGTCATTCATAATATAATTCTTCACATCCTAGAAAAATTAAAACATTGAAAGGGCTGAGCTCAGATGCTCAGTAAGGATAACAATATAGCGGAAGATTTCATAAATAAATATAAAAATTTAAGGCAATGTAAAACTAAAACAAAAGCCTTTTAAACAAGAACTTCAACATAATATGGAAATTGTAAAATGATATAATGTTGTTTACTTATTCACATGGATATTCTACTGGTCGAATAATCAAATGCAACATCAATAACAACTTTTATAATGATGGAATGCATAATGCCAGACTATCATAACCACGTAGCCAAGGACTCGTGCCAAGACCAAAAATAATATTTTTTCAAGGCCTCATGCCAAGACAGTAGTTTGTCTCATTAGACCTACCGATGTATCGAGGAGCTGTAGCGGGCTCCACCCATAACATACAAAGTCCAATGCATTCCTCATATGAATAGGTTTAAACATATCATAAACCATAACATAATCGTATCACATAAAACATGCATAATGGAAACATAACATTTCAACATTTCAATCACAAGACATCAACACAACAAATTGATATAATAAAAACACTTTCAAAACCATTTTCAATACCAAAATAAAGAAAAGCTAAACCTTTGTATTTATTTTTCATTAAAAAAAGTTAAGGCTTGTAGAGGAAGCCAAAACTCAAATAATGGTCATGGTGGTGGAGAAGTCATTGTCGCCGCATATGTATGGAAATAAAAACATTCGTTTTTGTCGTTTAGTAAACCGCTTCGTAAAAAAAACGTTCCTTTTGAATAAATGTAAAAAGTCAAAGGGGTTTATACACCGTATAAAAGAAAGTTGTGTATAAAACCAAATATGACTCAATGAAATGATATTGAGACGAAGTCCTTACAAAGATCATTTTTAAAATAAAATAGATATATTATGAGTATTTACTATCAGTACACATAAAGAAAGTAAAAATACAAGATAGGACATAATAATATCATGACATAATTTGAAAGTAAGAGATTAACCCAAAGATTGGAAATTGGGTTATGAAATTCCCTTACCTCGTGTCCGAATTCACTCGACCGTTCTTTGATCTCCTGAATAATAAACTATAGTTAATCTCTAACTTCATAAGAACCTTTTTCAAGTTAATTATTCCTTTTATATCACTTATTACCATGTCATGAACATTATGTAATTATTTAAGTTTATAACGGTCGTTTTGTCGATCTTAGGTACTTGAGTCAAAAATAAACTTCTTATAATTACACTTTGTTCATGTGGTAAAATATCCATTATATCCATAATTATATTCATGATTTATATATCATATACATCATATATATCTAGTATATACATTCATTTATAATATTACATAACATTTAGAGGTATGAAATGAAATGCACCGTTCATGGAGATGGTAAGCCCTACGTTCGCATGAACGCTACTTTCATTTCCATTTCATATTTAATGGAATTAAGTTATAATTATATAAAGGTATAATATAATTCCAGTATAATATAATGTATAATACCATTTACTCCATCCTTTATACGTCCTACATATGGCATTAACGATTCAAATCACTTTGAGAGGGCGGTAGTCCTCACTTCCTAAAATGAAATTATCGCATTTACCCATAATGGAAATCATAAAGTATTCCATACATGAGAAATACAAAACCATATGTAAAACATAAACATAATATATATATCATATATGAAAATAGTGTCATCAAAATGGCCACCATTAGAGGTGTTAAATGAATATTTAACAATCATCGTTTCGTGAGGCAATATTTCGCCACCAACAGAAATAGTATGTTATTTAACAATTAGACGAAGGTGTGTGTAAGTGTAAACCAAATACTTATCATAAAAACATCCTAGTATATTTTAGATACTGGTGTTGTTACAAAATAATGGAATAAAAAGAGTTTAAGGGGTTGGAGAAGCAAAATAAAACAAAACAACATTAGAGAAGACATTACCTTAAAATCGGGTAACACTTATGATTTGAGCCAAAGGCTACCTTGGGAAGAATTCTGAACAAAGTGAGACTTCTAGGAGTAAGGGAGGGAATTTGGGAGAGTATTAGTGCAGAGTTTGACCGAGCCAAAGTCTTTGAAAGTTTGATTAAGGTGGTAGTGGTGGGGGCCTTTTATAAGTGGAGAGGAATGGCACTCTTGGAATGTAATGAAATGTTACTTTATTATATAATGAGTTTCGGTTTTTAAAGGTCCCAAACTTATATAATTAGAGGATATGGTGATAAGGGTTCTAAATATACTCATCCAATAGGTTTTTTACATGTGTAAGCCTTGGATTTTACATTATCATTTCATTTTATTTAAATCCTTAATTAATGAGATAATCGCTGCATCATTATGGTGCCATAAATAATTTAATTTAATTAATGTCTAAAAATTATAAAAAAAATCATGATGTATGAAATATTTTTATATTTTTAATAAATATTTATAGTAAAAAATATGACTTGTATAACCCCATTTAAAAATTGTTTTAGTAAAATAACTTATGTTTGTGACATTTTTATTTTAACTTTAAATAGAAGTTATTTATGTCATGTTCCTACCAAAGTTGCTCCATAGGGTCCCCAAGTTGACCCATGGATGGTCTCAGTCGGCCATGACACATACAATAGGGTTAGGACAAGTGTAAAGGTATTTTCATATTTTTATAATATCATTTTTACCTTAAATTTCACAAATTACCTTTAATCGCGATTAATTAAACTTAAAAGTTACTATTCACCAAAAAATTATTCTAATCACATTTAACCACATTTTACTTCCAAATGAAAACCATGTATGTTGGATTTTTGAAAATCAAATCACAGAAGTGGTAATGTTTCATTTAAACAAAAAATCCGTTTTTATCTACCACTTAGTGGTTTCACTATTCATCAAAAATTGATGTTTTTCAGAACAATGCCAAAATTTCACCTTAATCTATAATTGATATTCATAATTAAAAAATGATATCTATTTTACAAAATTATAAACATATATTTTTCATTAATTAATTTTATAATTAATTCCCGCTGTCACAACAAATAGCGTGTTTTTAAGAAACAATATATATCAAAAGATTGACAATTGTTTATGTCCAATTTGAAATTGAAATTAATTATAATGACCACCATTGGATAAAATTGTAAAAATTTATTCTAATTATACTTTAAAACTACTCAACAGTATAATTTATAACTATTAACTATTTTTTATTAAAAAATTTGTTTTTAAGTAATATTCACTATTCAAAACAAATTGGAAGTTCTCAGAAAAATAAAAACAATTCAACATAGGAAAATTTAGATATTAAGAATACAAAAATGAAGTCCATTTCGAAATATACAATCTATATAATTTTAAAAAGTGGGTATTACTATTCATAACGTCAACTTTGATTAGCCGCGGTGTGTTAGAACTCGAACTTGCGTACAATGCAGGCTATTGAATTATTGAAAGAGAGGCGTATCATGGAAGCTCGGGGTGTTACATAAGGGAACATGAGGATTTAAGACCAGACCACTGAAGTGAACCCGGTGGCCCACTGAAGGTGTTGCTGGCGCGACACCACTCACACAGCAATGTCGGTGACCAGTGGTGGCGGCGACTTTAGTAAAGAGTTAGTGCCAAATGGCATTGCATGCGGGATGACGCTGCCAACACATGTTGGCTACGCTGGTAGAGGAAGCATGATCGGTGTGCACCACGACGAAGTAGGGCCGCTGCCTGTTGCCTGTAGTGACTAACTGGATACAACGCCATCTTGGCACCGCATAGGAGGAGTGGGCCACTCCATGCGGGTGACGTGCGGAAAATGGGGAAGCCAACTGAACGACCATGCATGATCCAATTGGACTGGATGAGCTGGTCTAGTCTGAATCAGATTGGCTGAGCCAGTCTGAGCTGAATGGGATCGGCCGGCCCATCTGGTCAGGCCGAACGGGGCCGTCTGAGCAGCATGGCCATATTTTTTAGCCAGTTCTCTTTACCAGACTGGACCTATGGGATAAATTTGGGCCGCATGGCACCCTAGGATATGAAATAAGACTGGCCAGCTAGTGCGGGTCGGGCATGATAAATGGTGATCACTTGTGACTAAGAGGACTAGACCCACGACCAACCTATGTTGGGTCTAATGAGGTCCAATTTGCCTTGATAGGATCCTTATAGATATGATCTGGTCATTTGGGACCCTGGGTAAGGATAGTCGAGTCAGTCCGGAACAGCCAGATTGGGTCCATATGCAACCATCCACTATTTACAAAAGGGGCGTATCTCCTAGATTATACATCCGATTGATGTGTTGTATATGGAGTTGAGACATCTGTTACGGGGTGGTACTTATGAAATTATCTTAGTAAAATGTTATGTAATCTTACCGAGAAAGGCTTCATGACATAGATAACTAGTGAGACTCTGTGACATAGAAATCAGTGAGACTTCATGAATCATATACCTAGCGAGACTCTGTGACCTAGCTATCTAGCAATGATTTGTGACTCAGCTACATGGAGAGCCTCTGTGGCTCAACTATCAGCCATCCTTATTGAAATAAATACCAATCGAGACTCTGTGACTTAGCTATCAGTGATACTTCATGACTCTGGAACTGAGAGAGACTCCATGACTCAGCTATCAGTGAGACTCCATGAATGAGTTACATAGTGAGGCTTCATGACAGAACTACTAAATAGTTCTATGCGACCTAACTAGAATAAATGAATCATTGGGGATGAGTTCCTTTGTAGTTATTGATGTTCATTATATTCAACTGTTGGTTTTTCAATTAGAATGTTAAATTATATCTTTGTCGAGCTGACTGTAATGACTAATATTTTTAGATTTTTTTATTTCGTTTTTTGATTTTTTTGATACCTGTGTTGTTTTCAGGATCCCTACTGAGTATTTTTATGCTCAACCCGGCATTGGATTCACCCACATATATTGTGTCTTCTACAAATGACTGAATTTTTTTTTCTAGGATCTTAGAGAGTCGGGGCCAGGTGGTACACAGAGGTGGATCAACTAACACAGTACGCTTCTACAGCATCTAACAGTGAGATACACCTACCAATCTAGTAGGTTCCTTTGTGGATGACCTCCATAGCTTGTACTTCCTTTTATTATACTTTCCTTTTCAGTTGGTTTAGAATTATGTCTCCTTTTTCATTTCAGTTGTACCTTTTCCTATGTTTTTTCTTACTTGGGTGACATACTTTTTGTTGGTATTCCAATTTCAGTTATACTTTATACAGTATGGGATGTGTGTGTGTACACGTATATAGGAAATGACTTCTATTTTTGGGATATTCCTTTCTGGTTATAGTCTCCGGCCCCTATCCTATGGAAGGCGGTATTGGGGTAGTCATGGCATGTGTTCCGTTGGATGGGTCGTGACAGAGTGGTATCATAGGTGGCCGGTTCTACCTCAAAGACCAAGAGTTGGTGGTTTTTTGGGGAAATAATGTTAAATGTTTTGAGTTTGACTTTTAGATTTGGGGAGTCCTTTTTGGTGCAGCGGCTGACATATCCATACACCAGGACCATAAATTCTGCTTTCTGGCTTGGTTCATGAAAACACTTGCTTCTTGCATCTTTAAAATGTTTCTCCCGATCTCATTGAGTTAGAGTCAACTCACTTGGTATAATTAACTGACCATGGATCATCTTGATTTCTCTCCGGATGCCTCCACATAGGCAACCAACCAAGATCCCAATATAATATCACAAAGATGGTCTACTGAGAAGAGATGCATATGTGCAGAGACTGATTTCAGAGATGGAACCCCTGCGTGGTGTACAAGAGGCATGACCACCAATTGAGCAACAGTTTCTACCATCCCTAATAGTAGAGGATGCATGCTGACTGAACATATTGAATGAGTTCCAGAGGCAGAGGCCTCTCAGTTTTCAAGGTGAAATGGTTCCTCAGACAGCTAAGGATTGGATGGAGGTGGTGATATAAGTATTCAGTCTGGTGGGGAAACCTTCAGACAATATGGTTGTTCAATCATCTAGCCTTCTCTAGGGCACGACATGGAGATGGTGGAGCATGAAACTATAGACACGTGATGAGGTGACCCTCACCTAGGTAACCTTCGTGAAAATTTTTAGTGAGGGATTCTTCCCCACAGTCTTGTTCTTAGTATGCATACAAGAGCTTCTCCACTTATGGCAGAGTATCCTGACGGTGTCTTAGTACTCTGTGAGGTTCAGAGACCTCTCATAATAATCTTATGATATAGTGTGTGACCTTTTATTCTGGGGCCAAACCATTTAGTAGCAGATTGTATTGGAGATTATAGCATTGATGGTCTCTCTCAGCATCTGTATGTAAGATGGGGTGCTGGAGTGAGCTCTTCTAGTTGAGAACTTTCTAGGAGAACCTACACTGACTATGAGAGCTACCAATAGACGGAAGGTAGTAGAGTCTTCGGATGATATCATTCGATAGATAACAATAGGGTAAAAGAGGGACAACCCCTCTAGGGGACAACCTTATGATAATGGATATATAGTGCGAGGCCCCACATGCAGTGGACTCCAATAGATGAATAAGTTGTGCTTCACGTGGGGCGATTAGGGAAAATTGATCAAGACTGTCTGACCCATCATACATACGATTAGTAGGCGGATGAGGGAACTCCATGATAGAGGCATATAATTTAATACGGAAGTCCACATGGAGGTGGACGTGGTTAGGGGAAGTCAGAGGGGAAGGCGGTGGGAGTCGATATGAGGTACTACCACCACCACCCCCAAGCGGTCCACCAAGAGCTATGAGAGCATGGGGATTGGGTCGGGGCCATCTTCTGGAAATGGAATACTAGCACCATAGAACTCCGGTGATGATTAGAGGTACTATATTTGTCTACTCTACAGTACTTTTAGTTCATATAGACATGGATGGAAATCACTATTTCTATTCCACATACCTCATTTGAGGTTCGTAGATTCCAGTAGAGCCTTTTGCTTAATCCTTACGATTAGAGACACTTATGGGAGGGTATTCAATGATCACACACTGGTTCCAGTAGTGTGAGATTACTCTAGGATACAAGAGCTTCGGTTGGGATCTACTATTATCGTCATCGAGGCCTTATGAAATCATCTTGGGTATGGATAGGTTATCAACAGTCAATGTGCAGACCAATTGTATTAGGCGTAAATTGCAGTGTTTCAGTGATAGTGGGACTAGGTTTTCCTTCACTAGGAATAAGGGAACTTTTGTAGCATATTAAGGAATTTCTTAGAGGAGGGTGTAGATGATCACTCAATAATCGGAAAGCCTCACCCCCAGTGCAGCAGACGTGAGGAATCTGGTCTTTCCTGTAGTGGTGGACATGTTTGAGGATTTATTTCCTAAGGATGTTATGGAAATACCTCCTCTCAAAGAGGTAGACACTGACATTGACATGTACCCTAAAATGGAATCTATATACACATATTCATACTAAAAGTCCCCTGTAGAGCATCATAAGTTGATGGTATAGTTGTTGGACTTCCAAGAGAATGGATTTCTGAATCCCAGTGTTTCACCATGGGCAACCCTAGTGTTGTTTGGCTAGAATTTAGACAAGAGATTAATGATATACATGGAATTATGGTGCCTGAACAAGTATACAATAAAGAACAAGTATCCACTTCCTAGAATTTATGACCTCTTTTACTAGCTAAAGAGAGATAGGTGGTTCGTAAAGATTGACACTAGATCAGTCTATCGTCAGTTTCGGGTACGGGATGAGGATGTACTAAATAAAGCCATTAGATTTCAGTATGGACACAATGAGTTTTTGGTGACTCCTTTCAGCATGACCAATTCCCCATCAGTCATCATGGGACTCATTATCAGTATGTTCTTGCCTTACCTTGATCATTTCGTGGTAGTATTCATTGATGAAATCTTGGTGTACTCCGCTTCGTAGCAGGACCAAGCAACACACCTACAGAGAGTCTGGGATACACTTGGAGAGCAACGGCTCTACAATATGCTCTCGATGTGATAATTATGGATTCTGGATGTCCACTTTCTGGGACACATCATCTCAGAGGATAGATTTTCAGTGGATCCAGTAAAGATATATAAAGTGGTTTCTTGTGATACCCCTATGAGTGTGACTGAGGTGCAGAGTTTCTTGGGGCTGGCCTAATACTATCAGATGATCATGTCTGACTTTTTCAGAGTAGAATCACCTTTATCAGCCTTGACATGCTAGGGACATCCCTTCATGTGTATGGAGAAGTTACAGTAGTGTTTCTAGGAGCATTGATGGAGACTGACGAGTTCCCACATCTTGATAATACTAGAACAGGGTGTTCGGTATGTAGAATTCAGCGACACATCATGGACCGGACTGGGTTGTGTCTTGATTTTGGAGAGAGTAGTGATCCCCTATAGATCATGCAATTTTAGGCATCATGAGTGAAATATTTGAACCATGACATGGAGCAAGAAGTAGTGGTCTTTTCCTAGATTATGTGTTGTCACTACTTGATGGGTGATTGTTTTACCGTATACTTTGACCACAAGAGTATTGGGTATATCTTCTCATTTAAGGACTTGAACTTGATATAGCGGTGATGGATGGAGTTCCTTCAAGAAAATTACTTTGAGTTATTCTATAATCCTGTGATGGGGAATGTGGTGGAAGACGCACATAGCAGGAGGTCTGGTCTACAGCTGCTGAGTGAGACGATAGAGCAGTTAGACGCGATGCAAATATCCTTTGTGGATGATGATGGAGAATTTTTTCTTTCGTCAATGACTGTCACTCCCACTCTCTTACAGCGAGTCATGGAGGTAGAACTTGTTGATATTGACTACATCTCTAGGTGCTCAAATATCTTTAGGACAGTCTCCTGATGGATTTTCAATTGATTGGGAGTTTTTCATTCTTTTTAGAGGATGCACTGTAGTAGCAGTGCCATTCCGAGTGGTAGTGTTGAGGGAGTTCCATAAGCCCTCTTTGGTGGTATATCATAGTTTAGAAAATATGTTCCAGGACCTCTGATGTAAGTAACGGTGGATATGGATAATGAATGTAGTGGTAGAGTTCATTTCACGATGCCTAACATGTCCGTTAGTGAAGTCCATACATCAGGATCCATTAGGATTTTCCTACACACATGAGGTACTAGAGTGGAAATGGGATGGTATCTGAATGGACTTTATGATGGGGTTACCACACAGGTCCAGAGTCCTGAATTCTATCTAGGTGACCATTGACCGACAAACCATGTCGGCTCTCTTCCTACACATCCAATAGTAGGGACTAGTAGAGGACCTAGGACGCCTCTACATCCATAAAATTGTTTGTCTACATGTGGTTCCTTCCACGATCATCTCAGACCATGATGAAATCATTATATCTCTACTGTAGAAGTGATTTTAAGAGGTTTTTGGGACTCATCTATGCTTAATCATAACTTCCCCCCCTGACATATGGTCAGATGGAGTGGACCATACAGACCTTGGAGGACATACATCGTGCTTGTGTCCTTGATTTTGGTCATAGTTGGAAGGATCACCTACAACTAGTAGAGTTTTCATAAAACAATACCTACTAATCCACTATTTTCATTGCACCATTTGAGACCATGTATGGGTGTCTATGAAGATCAAATCAATGCTGGACAGACCTTAGGGAGTCAGCACTCGGGGGTTCCAGAGTTGGTATGGGCTACCACTGAGAATGTACCGATCATCCATGAGTTGATGAGGAATACACAAAGTAGACCAAAATCATGTGTAGAGAGGATATGGAGAGTAATGAAATCTTTAGAGGGAGACCATGTGTTCTTGTGACTATCTCCCCAATGTGGTTTGCAGAAATTTGTCTAGGGTGGCATGTTATATCTAGGGATCATCAAACCTTTTCGGATTCTTAGTATAGTTGGTGAGGTGGTGTACCACATAGCTCTTCCCTCACAGATTCAATGGGTGCACGATGTTTTTCACGTGTAGTAGCTGAGGAGGTACGTGCATGATCCATCGTACATCATCAAATGGGGTGAGATAGACATTGACAATGAGGAGACGTTTGCAGAGTCTCTAATAGAGATAGAGGATTTATAGGAGCACGTACTTTGTGGATGGTTGATTCCTTTGGGGCATGTTTGGTGGCAGCACAAGAACCTCTAAGAGAACACATGGGAGATGGGGGCTCATATTCATGCTCATTACCCCCATTGGTTTATTTATCATTGTTTTGGATTAGGAGGGAATGAAGACCAAAATGTGGGGAGTGATGTTATACCCAAAATTTCCATGTACATGTTTTAAATTACATTGAATTATTTTGAAACGTGGCTTGGATAAAACATGTGATTCCGAGGCCCAGATAGGCTAGAACATAAACTAGAACTTTTTTAAAGTAAGTTATGTAATCATGAGAGCTGGTTTTTCATCATTCTTAACCAGTGCCCGAATCAAAAATCTGTGGGAACTGTTGAATTCAGAATGCAAAAAATAACCAAAGTAGGGACTAACCTTGACCATAATTGAAAAACTAAAAAAGAGAAATTTCATACATTTAGTGATATAATAAAATAAACATAAATTAAATTAAATTTTTATTTTATTCAAACTAATTATGTTGAGACACAATGACCAGTCAGCACTGTAGTGAAGTGATGAGGCGACAATGAATCATTAATGAACCTCATTAATGAGGCAGCGTGGCCATGCACAACGCATCTCCTTTTATCAATTAATCCCAAATCCAAATTTGAAGAACTACCATGGTAAATCCTCTGAAAAATAAGGAAGATTTCTCTCTTTCTCTCTCTAGTGATGAATGATATCGATGAACACCATCAAATCAATGATCGATAAATGATGGTGTGATGGATTCGAGAGATGATGAATGACGACGAATGCTAATGGATCAATGGAACGATGATTGATCAGAGCTTCATCCATCGTCAGCGATAGACCCTATATCCAGGTAGGGGTTGAATTTTTTTATGTTTTCCCTATTATTATTCTCAAACAAAAAAAATCATATCAACACATCAATAGGATGATCATTGGATTGTGTGATCTTAAGGGAGGGTGTTTACTTTGTCGATTCTGCACTAGGATTGATGATCATATGATAAAACCTTGATCCCAAGCCTCTTTTTTTAAAACATCTAACTTAAATAGTGCAGGCTGACATGAATAAGACTCAAGACCATCTTATTTTGCATTCTTCAGGGCTTCATCCTCGAAATGGCGGCTAGGTGGGTCTGAGGTCGTTGAAGTGATGGCGGAGACCCAAGAGGCATGAGGGCGCATGCAAATTAGATATCAGACCACCGAAGTAGACCTGATGGCCCACTGAAGGTTTTGCTGGCGTGGAACCACCGGCGTGGTGGCGGAAATGACCAGTGGTGGCGGCCACATGAGGCAGGTGACACCAATTGGTTCTAGTGCGAGGGGAAGTGGCAGCCCCATGCCAGTCGCGCTGGCTAAGATGGCACACACGGTGCACACTATAGTGAACGATGGTTGTGGACTGTTGGTTGTGGCAGCTACCTACAAACAACACTAGCCTGTTATTGTAGATGAGGAGAAGGCCACACCATGTGGGCCTCCGGCTGACATGGGGAGAGGCCGGCTGACTGGTCGTGCACACCCCAACCTGACTGGTCGATTCGGGCCAGTAGACCAGGATAGACAAATGTCCCAGATACATTTTTGAGACGGTAAGCTCTAGAGGAGTAGGCCGACGGGATATATCTGGCACATGCAACTAACTAGGATAAGAAATTAGATTGGCCCGCAAGTGCAGGTCATGCCACATATATTAGGGACACAAGGTGACTAATATGACTGGACCCACGATCAACCTTGGCCAGGTTCAGTGAGGCCTAATGGGCTTGGAAATTTGGAATGGAAGACAGGATCTGGTCATGCAGGACCCCGATTCGGGTTGGATGAGTCAGTCTGAACCAGTCGGACTGGGCCCGGACGCAACTGACCCCTGTTTACAAAAAGTGACGTATCTCCAAGACTGGGTGTCTAATTGACGCACCATCTAAAGAGTTAGAACCCACATGACGGGGTGGTATTTATGTAATCCTAGAAGTAAGATTTCATGGAAGTTGACCCAGTGATGCTTCATTACTCGATTACCCACTGAGATTCCATGACTCAACTATCAGCAAGACTACATGACTCAACTACATAGTTAGACTCCATGACTCAGCTTCCCAGTGACATTTTGTGACTCCGCTACCCAAAAAGACACTGTGAATCAGCTAGAAATGATTCTTCATGACTCAGCTACTAAGTGATACTATGTGACTCAGCCATCAGGGAGACTTCATGACTCAACTACCCGGCAAGACTCCGTGACTCAGCTATCAGCAAGACATTGTGAGTCTACTACCCAGCAAGACATCAAGATTCCTCTACCCCGCGAGGATTCATGACAGAGCTACATAATTGATACAGGAAACCTAGAAAGATAAAATGACTCATCAGAGAAGAGTGAATTTTCAGTGATTTATGTTCAGTGTTTGCAACCATTGGTTTTTTAATCAATACATTATGTTATAACTTTTTCGAGATCACTCTAGTGACTATAATATTTTTGCATTATTTTTTGATTCTATTTATGGATTTCTATGAGACCTGAGTTGGTTATTGTGTCCCTAATTAGTAGTGTTATTCTCACCCTTGAATGCGATTCACTCGAGCCTATTGTGTCTTATGTAGACGACTAACAGCTTTGACTGTGATCTTTGAGATCTAGGGCCAGGTGGGCCATGGAGGTGGATCTATAGATGCATTAGACTTCTATAAAATCAAACAGTGAGATACACCTACCCTTCATGTCAGATCCATAGTAGATGACCCCCTGATCTTGTACTTCTTTTTACTGTACTATCCTTTTCAATTAGGGTTGTATTCTGGACCCTTTTTTCGTTCAGTTGCACATTTACTTTTGTGGTTACTTCCTCATCTGTCATACTTATAGTTGGTATTCCAGTTTCAGATTTTCTTTATGCAGTATGGGTTGTTTGTGTGTAATGGTTTAAAATCAATGCCTTCACTTTTTGGTGTATGCCTTTTTGGTTTTAGTCTCCATCCCCTGGCCTATGGGAGGTTGGCTCGGGGTATTCGTAGTACAGGCCCTAGGGGATGGGTCATGACATTTCAACTCAACAGATGGTTCTAAAATATGATTATAAGGTTTATATTAGTTCTTTGTTAGAAGGATTCGTTTATAAA
Organism: Viscum album; assembly: GCA_963277665.1. Lineage (NCBI taxonomy): Eukaryota > Viridiplantae > Streptophyta > Magnoliopsida > Santalales > Viscaceae > Viscum > Viscum album. The sequence goes on from OY728164.1 coordinate 1,417,834,770, forward strand.
ATTATGACACATGAATTCAATTACATATTTTATTACTCTTATTTTTCAAAACATTTTCAAATTGTAAATTTAATCTTACTTTTCAATAACCATGATTGAAAATATCATGTAATCTATAATGTACATTATGTTTTTCGGTAATATTTTATAATAAAAGACAACTTGATTTTAACAGTAAATATGAAATTTTAGGTTCAGGTATCTACATTTGGTATCATATAAAATGTATAGAATACTATGGTGATTATGAGTTTTTATTAGATGATTTTACTAGAGTAAATATTTTTCCTTTAAACATTTATGTAATTAAATTCCCTTAGATGTTCTAGTATTTATTAATATTTAAGATAGAAATTCATAATTTTATTAAGTATGATGAATGAATAGTAATAGAAAATTTAACTTGGGGATGATTCAACACTTGATATATTAATAACTTCCATGTTTTATATTTTAAAATAATCAAAATAAATTTTTATTTTAAGATAATATTAATAATATTTAAAATTTCATAACAATATATAGAAATATTATTACATTATATTATTTTTCAATGAATAATATTTTTTTCAATAATATAACAAGTGATATATTACAATTTTAATATATATATATATATATATTCATATGAATTTAAAAATCGTCAATTCATGTGATTATTAGTTAAAAAAATGTGATTGTATTATTTTGAAAAATGTATTGTTTTCAAATATTTTTAAAAATAAATTAAAAAATTATAATTATACACTTAAAAACATAATTCAAACTATAATAAAAATTTTATCATTTATTATAATAATTAATAATCTTAAATATAAAATTTAATAATGAAATGTATGACATTATAAATGAAAGATATTATAAAATTTTAATTCTCATTTTGAAATTTAATATTTTCTATCTTAATAAATTATTAGAAATAGAAAAATATAAAACTAATTGAATAAGAGGAATATATTATAAAAAAATAAAGAATATAATAAAAATTAAAAAAATAAGTAAAACAAATGATTTATGGGTATGTTGTGGGTTAGAGAAGAATAGATACTCAAAATATGGTTGTTGAGTATAGTAGGGCTTCTCCCATGGAGAATGTTTTGAGCGAGGGATCGATCTTGAATAATGAGATCAGATGCTACTGAAGAACTCTGATTGAGTTTCAAAAATATGAGGGGTTGTTAGAATAGATGATATGGATTCCAATGATGAAGTGTGATATTCAAGCGAAGAATGGGTGTGTGCTATTCTTCATCATCATCATCCTCCTCAAATAATTAATCTTTAGATCAAAGGTTGGTATATGGATATTTTTTTAGATATTTGAATCCGAATGAATTTTTAAATTGAATATTTTTCTCTCTTAACAAATATTTTATTTTTATTTCCTTATATTTTTTCTTCCTTGGTCGAATCATCTAGCTTGTTTACATCATTTACATATATATATATTTTGGTATGTTTGATGTATATGCCCACTTTGAAAATGGATATAGGTCAATGTGATATTTTATTGTATGTTACTCTTCCCTTATACCCATTTTATAATTGAATACAATATAAAGATTCACCAAGATTGTTGAGTCTATCATAATTATAACCAAAATAAATGTAATTGTTCTATTATAGTAGATTTATATTTAATTGATATCTATATTAGACTGATGAGTTTCATCTGATTTTATTTTATCTTTCTTGGTTTTTAAAATCCATGAACATAAAAAAATTTATAAAAATATATATAAATCCTATCTCATTGTAGGATTTCTTTAGAAATCAAAAAACATAAACCATATGTATTGAATGAAGTATCATGACCTCCCTCGATTTGGTTATTTTCTCCATTTGTTGTATACCCTAAATATATAACTTTATATACAAAGGTGAACAATAATAAATGTTACTTCAATATTATATATAAATAAAAAGTGGTGTCTTGGTTATAAAATGGGTAATTATTTTTGTTTTTTGAGGAGGGACTCACATAGGCCCTGAATATTGAGAATATAATAAATAATCTGAAGGGTATACCAAGAATGAAAAATCCATTTTCCTGTAATGTATTTTAAATGAAATGTAAGGGTGTTTAGTTTTATAGTTTAATGTATTATAAATATCTTATTCCCAAGGTCATATTTTCAAATTTTAGAATTAAATTTCATCTAAATTATAATTTTATAAGGGTAATATTTTTATTAATTAAATTAATATTTTTGAGGGACAAATTTTCAATCAAAAAACATGATAAACAATTTTAAAATTTATATTTTTTTAATTTTTCAAAAATCCATTCTTTGTAAGTTATTTAAAATTTTGTGGATTCTTATTAAAATAATATTAAACTCTTCTATTCATGAAATATTTTATTTTCTAATATATTAATTTATAAAACAAAATTATATTTTCAAAAATAGATGTTTACATTTTATGCAAGAGGAATTTTTATAAAGTAATTTATACTATAAAATATTTTATTCTTGTTATAATTTCATATTCAAGGTGTTTTTTATTTAATGATAGGTAATTATATTGAAGAATATATTTAAAATTATCATTATTTCTGAATTGAAACTATAGCTATTACATGTAGATTTATAAGTCTACATTTATTATGCATATCATTGAAATTCCATGCATTTATATTAAATTATATATGTAAAATTATTTAAGGGCATGAATTTAAAATTATTAAATCATTGATTTCTTGAAAAACTGTGTTTTTAATGAAAAAATAGTTTTTTACAAATGATAATATTATTCTTAACATTGAAAATAAATGTATTTATTTTTTTGATAATTTGGGATGTTTTTAATTTGTTGTGAATGAGAAAAGAAAATACTCGGTAAAGATGTTATGTTAAAATTGAACGTGGGTCTAGTATAACGACTAAGATAACGAGGAATGGGTAGTGACACCATGACCTCATGGGGACAATGTCCTACCAGTGATACTACTATGTAACCACAATGGTTTTACAATATCTATCAAGTGTCGTTTTAGTGCAAACAATTATTATTATTTTCAATGATTTAAAGAGAAATAAAAAACAACTAAGCATACATTTGAAATTTATTTTACAAATGATATTTATTTTTGAAAATTAATTTTTATATATAAAACATTAATAATTGATATAATATCTTGTAATAGTTTTTAAATTAGTAGTCATTAAAAATATTTTTCGATTTTTTTAAAACACATTACTCACCATTTTTATGCTCTTACCATGTATTAAAATATTTTTAAATGTTTTTTAGATGTCATAAGTTGGATGATTTTATTTAATTAGTTATTAAAAGTAAAAAAATTAATTAATTTTTTATTTTTAGTTAGTATAACTTCAATAAATTGTGAGGTTGTACCTACTTATCTAGAAGCTAGACTGAAATGTGATTGGAATGCATAAAGTAATGTTAATTTTCTAGTTATTATTTTAAAAAAATAAATATAATGATTTAAAACATAATCCAAAAAATTATTATTGGGTCATTATAGAGGAATAATAATTTAATTAAAAATTATTCTTGTATACGAGACCAAAAATTGGGTTTTTAAATCGAAAAAAATCAAATTTTAATAATGTTTTTATAATTAAATTCAATATAAAAACGATTAAAATGACCTAAATTGAATTAACACATATATTTATTTTAACTCATTTGACTTTAAAAATAATTCAAAAATATAATTTAACATTATTAATTATTTAGATAAAAATTCAATTTTCTATTAAAATCCAGAAATTTTGGCTATTTCTAAAAAATTAAACCTCTCCAAAAATACCAAAAATTCACTCTAAAATAAATTTATCCTTTCTATTAAAAAAATGATTTTTATTTATAAAATAAAATTTATGAATGTGAACATATTTACATTTATAACAGGTTCTCCAATAAAATGAGGGAAAATGGCATTTAAAAATAACAACATTTTGTGATATATTGGATTTGTTCTTATATTATGACAAACAAATCTAGTGACTGAATTTCATTTTATTTTATTCACTATACAATATAGAAAATTATTTAACATAAATAAATAAATTTAAATATTTTTTTTATTAGGATGAAATTATTTTGTGTGCATTAAAATAGTTTTTAATAAAAAAGAGTTATTATATATTTTATTAGTTTTTAGTTTAATTTAAAATTAACGTCTAACCGCTGAATTGAACAATAAATATTCATATTTTATTTAATCATATTCATAAAATCTAGTTTAACTAATAGAAGGAAATTTCCATTTAAAAATAATAATATTAATACTATTCAGTAAAATTTTGTCTTACGTGTAACATAAGCTATCAAAGAAATTGATTATTGCATTTAACAGATTATCACTCAATGTTTCATGCATTGAAATATATGTCATATATGTAATTTATTTAATAAAGTAACTATATTCTAAAGTCACAATATAATATATTTCAATATATTCTTGGTGTTGTGTGTACTTAACACCATTGAATAACATGTTATTATCATACAAGTTTGAGTTATTAAATCTGGTATGGTTGTACCTAGGATTAATAAATCCTCAAACAGTGCATTGGTAAATAAATTTATTAGAACATTTTTTATAATAATGGTCCATATTACACACCTATTGTGTCAATACCATGGAATTTTCTTAGGGCATTTAACATTTTCATTCAAAATATTATTTATGATTTTAAAATATTGATGTCCCAAATGAAGAAATATTTTACTATCCAAGATTAAAAATGAGTTAATATTTTATTTATGTAATGCTTTAAAAATATTTAGAAATATAAATTCAGATTTCAAATTCATAATTTTATAATATAATATAGTGTAATGTATTTTTTCGAAATATAACCTATAATAAAGAAGCATGTCGACACTCATGTTTAATTTAGGGATTTTCTTATTGGGAATTCCAACACATCATGTTTTATAACTACCAAAATAATCGATATATTGTATAAGGATAATTGAGTTATGAAAAATAACATTTCCCAAATAAATCAACCCATTACTCGAGTACATGATTATCTTATGTTGGATCACTATATGTCTTTGAATCTCTCATCATTTTGTTGGACTATTAGTCCAAAGGAAGCCATGAAATAGATTAATTCACTTAAAAATATATTTTCATCATTTGGTTATTATGAAATATAAATGGTTATACTAAATGTATATTTTCTCATGGGAGATTTTCTATTAGTGGTGGTTATTTGTCAAAAATCAATTACATGTAGAATAAATAGAATATATGGAATGTATATATTTTACAGAAACATTAGTTGACATATATTTACATCATTTGAAACATACTGAAATGAATATAATGCTTCTCATCTTAATGATAAGTAAGAATAATGTTTTTTAGAGTATTACGCAAAATTTAAAAGGGAGTCCATGTATACTACATATTACATATGCAAAAAATAATGAAATATTAACCATTTCATTGATGGAATTATGGTAAGTATTTGAAGGCTTCTAGTCTCTCATTCATTTTAATCTTATAATGAATTAGATTATTTTTCCATCAAAATAGAGAGGCAATATTATAGATCATATATTTTCAAGTGAAATAATTAAAATAAATGTTTGATAGAGCACTATGAAAAAAGAATTTGTCAAATAAGAAGAAGAGAATAAATAAATTTCCATCATGTGAAGACAATGAAATAATTCATCCTAAAAAATACTTGATTGGATTAGTGTTTTTATAATCACCTATATGAGGATCACGAGGAAAAAGATTGTAATGTTATGAATGAGTATATATCTAGTGATTCAAATATAAAAAATGGTCCATTATTCTTGTCAATGACATAAGTATTGAGTTAATATTACATTTAAAAGGCCAAAGGGATAACAAAAAGATTATTCCATCACTACCTATAAGATGTACATACCAAATTAGGATGTGACATGTAATTTAATCACAACCTAAAAAATTTTCATTACTTTTTTTGATTATTTATGTTCACACTTGTTTATTTATTTTATATTCTTTAAGAAAATTAAATACTTTTATACTACCGTAATTAGGGATTTAAAAACAAAAAATTTTAGTGTAATTCTAACTTCAACAAGGATATCTCTGGTAGTCCCTATTAAGACACATAACCATGAAATATACACTCAGTTTATTATAACACATATAGTTGACTTCGGTAAAATCCATTTTATGGACTCGATTTGAAAATATGTTGCAATAAATTTTTTTCAAGGAGATGGAAATTATGATAAATGGTTAAGATATAGAATTCATTACCTTTAGGGAAGATACATAATTATCTAAGCCATGTCTCGATCCACCCCTATTATCTCTTCTGAATGAGATTCTCATGTATTATTATTATAAAATAATATATTGATGGATATTTTAATCATTATGTTGAGGATGTACCTATTGTATAGAATTATTTTTTTCTTATCCTGAAGGATTAACTACACATCTACTAGGTCATTATGTTTAGTATTCTATTAATTTAATCCCCAATGTAAGATGTATATCAAAGACACCACATAGAATGGAAACTATGTAATTAGTGTATATGAAGAAACTAATAGTGTATTTTTTTATAATGTACATATTCACCTTATTTTTTTAGTATTCTTCCCATGTTCATATTGTTAATAATAATTATGAAACATTGAATTTTGAATTTATTATAATGAAATTAATGTTATTATAATAAATAACAAGTATCCTCTACCTCATTTTGATGATTAATTAAATTTATTTCATGGAGCTCAACATTTTCCAATGATTGACCTTTTCTCTATGTCCCATCAATTACACATAAAGAAGGATGAAATTTTAATGAAAGCATTCTGAATGAGTTATAGATATTTCATATTTATAGTAATAACATTTTGTTTAAAAAAAAATTCAATTTCCTTTGGGATCATTTTTTATTTATCATATTTTTAATAAAATTATATATGATTTTTTCCATTTGGTGTGATTAATGAAACCACTAATTATTTTGACCAAGTGTATAGATTAATCATTGAATGTATTAATGACTTTTTGTGGAATTTATTGATGTAATACTAGTGTTTTCTAAAATCGATGAGGACCATGAGAATCCATTAAAGATGATTCATGAGACTCATAGAAAGAATGTGTTATATAGGTAATTTAGTAAGTGTGTCTTTTGGCTTCAAAATGTTTCTTTTCATGGACATTTTGTCTCTATGGATGGAAACTTAATCATTTTAATAATAAAACGTTATGTATAGAATGTATTATGCTAGTGAATATAACCATGGTACCAAGATTCGTTGGATTCGTTAGTTAATATCAATTATTTTTTCAGATTTTTTTCTCAACTGGATAACCCATTAACCAATCATACATGTTAAGGGGTTTGGTTTGTATAGGAAAAGGAATGTGTTGAAGGTTTTTAATTTCTAAAAAAGATAGTGTTTCATTATATGATTGTGACTTTACCCTTAGGAACTAATATTGTTTGTGATATATAGAGATGCATTAAAGAAAGGAATGGGATTTATCTATATTAAAAAGGGAAAATTAATTGGATAGGTATCTGGTTAGGTGAAGACATGGAAATAGAAATATCTAACCCATTATCTATAGTTGGGATCTATAATATTTTCATGATGATATTGAGACATAATCTCTATGTTGAATGATGTGAGATATACACAAACAATAGGAGCATAAAATACATCTTTTCATAGAACAATCTAAATATAAGTTAAAGGTGATTTCTTATGAAACCTAGGTATTGATATTTATAAATAAAGTACCACATAAAGAATTAAAATTCGGTTAAGAAATCATTAAATTGGTATGACATGGAGCAATAACAAAAATAATGAATAATATGGGTCTTGTATTCACAGATATAGTAATGTTTATATATATGAATTATTTTGGGGGGATACATCAATAATGTTTTTTAATGATTGTGAAACCATATTTATTTATAATGTTAAAACATTATCAATATGATGATGGAAATTTTTAGAAGAATATTAAATATGTAAACAATGTGAAATTAGTATACAATGTTTTTCAAGATATATGTCAAATATTTTGATTGATATTATGTGTATCATCCATACCTGAGCTAAAAAAGTTATCATTTGACGGAACACTTAGCTCTAATTTATCTATACACTATTTAATCCGCAAGATGTATATGTATTTTAGGGGATATTTATTATTGGACAACATTTAGATTGAAATTACTGATTTTTTTGTCTAGATATTAAGTTTTTCAATAGGTAAAGGTTGAGTGATATCATCCCAAAGGAGTCATGAAACCTCATCCTATTCTTATGTGTAAATGGGAATACCTTATATTGGATTTATCACATGACTAACAATGAATCCATGACTGAATGAATAACTATGGGATATTTATGATCTCCTAGAAAATATTTATATTTCCATACTACAAGGGATGATTAACCAATTGGGAACCAATCATGGATCTATATTAATTAAGTTGTAATTCATATGGCACTGAATATTAAATTTTTTTGAATGTGATTCCCAATTTTTATCAAAATTATAGGAGTGTCTTCATAATTATCATACCACTAATATTTATTTCATAATCACCTACAATACTCATACTGATGAATTGTTTGAAAGGACTATCCAAACTATGTATGACAAGTTTAGGTCATGATTACTTCACATTCATGTTATCTGGGTTCATTATTTTCCTTTGATTGAGTTTTTTTAAAAAATTGATTCAATTGATGTATTCAAATGACACTATATGACCTTTATAAGGAAATATATGTCATTACACAATATGTTCAGATGAATTTAGTGAAAGGAAACCTGTAGGAAAATTACTTGTTAAAGATAAAAATATAGTGATAAATAATTTTTAGCCTCATATTAAATAAGTTCAAATTATGAAAAATAGTTTTTATGAACATCAGAGAATGAATTTTAAATTATAGGTTGAAGATCATGTTTTATTACAAGTAATTAAATGGAAGGGTATTATAATGTTCCATTTAAAGTTAAATTTAATCCACAGGTAAATCATACCATTAAAATTTTTAGAAATTATTATTGTTGGGTCTTACCAGTTGGAAATTTCATCATTCTTCTCTAAAGTAAATGAGATGTTTCATATATCATTATTAAAAAGTATATGAAAAACCCACCACATTGTATCCCATATTATATGATATAATTGGAATTCCAACTATCATACATAAATTAGACATCCATATTACTAACACTGCAAAGTAATTATAGAGGAATTATATTACTCTATTTGAATAGGTACTCTATAGATATCATAAAAAGAGGAATGGAACAAGGGAACCATTAGAAGGAAATTATCAGGAAAGGATTAAGAAATAATTTTTTAGGAGGTAGGAATATGACACCCAAAAAATGTACAATATATTTCATTTATAATAAAATTAATTTATTTAATATCTTTTGGAAGATAAAAAACCATGTCTAATCTATACACAATATTGTATTAAAATATATTTATATAAATGTGACCATTATAACATAGAGATTATGTAGAAGGGTATTACTAGTTCAAAAAAATTAAGGTAAATATAATTTTTATAAAATCTCATTGTGTATCTAATGATCAAGAATAAAAATAAAAAATATATTCAAAATAAAATGAAATATTTTCCAAAAATCTATTTTTTCACATCTTACACACTTATTTTAAAATTAATTTTTATTAATTTATTAAATTTTATTGATAGAATTAAATCTATTATTTAAAACATCATTTAAAAATTATATTAGGGTTAATTGTATTGATTTTTTTAAAAAAATTCATGTTATGATGAATAGTAAAAAATAATCTCTTTGATTGAAATCATCATTTTAAAATAAAAAATTTAAAAGTTTCATTTTGTTTAAAAATAAATTTAAATGTAAAATTTTTTCAATTATGATATTTTTATTCCAATTTTTTTATTTAAATCAATTATATTTTATATTTTAGTAACAAAACATTATATACATTTAATGATTTTTTTTGTTGGAAACCTATTTTTTCAACTCATCTACATGATTAATTTTAAATTAATTTCTACATATTATGTGAATTGATTTTTATAAAAGGGATTATATATTTTTAAATAGAATAGTTATTTTATTTAATATTTTCAACTTAATTTCGATGATAATTAATAGTGAAAATATTAACAATTAAATATCATTGCAAGGGTTAAAATTGGTTTACCAAGGGTTAAACTAAAAAGATATTGGCTTAAATTGAAATAAATATTTCCCAATTTTTATTTTCTAGAAATATTTATACCATATATCTTTTGGGGAATAATATATGGCATATTTAATTATTTTTATATGTTTCATGTGTGTCCTCTCCCCCGTTATAAAAGGAAGCCCCTCTCCTCCCCTCCTCACATTTCCATACCAATTTGGTTCATCCATGTACTTCTGAAATAAATTCCTTAAAACACTCCAAATATTTTAGAGTCATTATTTTTATTATAAATCCATTATAAGATATAATTTATCATATAAATATGTGGTTATTCAATGAAGATGAAATATTCTTAAATAATCATTTTTATATTATTTCTTCTTCCAAATCCTTTCAATTTTCTTGTATTATGATAATATAATAACAAAAATATCTCATATCTATGAATATGTTATAGTTTTATGTTATAAAAATATGCATATAATGTCCCATTAAATTTGAAATGAATCCTTAATCATTTTAACAACAAACACGCACCTCAAGAGCTAATGTAACTTATTTTAAATCAATATATTTCATTGATGTATATAATGATGTATTTAATGTATATATATGTATAACATTTATGATGTAATTAAATTTATAAATTTATAGTATCTCATATACCTATTTACCTTTAGTTTCATTTAAAATTTATCATTATCTCTCATGTGTATGGAAGACTACCATCTCACAAATCTATATGATTCATTTTTCAATTACACATTATATGGAAGGGAGAGAGGAAACATTTAGTGAATACTTTAGACATATATGACATAATATTGATTATGGAATATTAATATATCATTCAATCCCTTAAACATTCATATATTGACAAATGATATTATATCTCGTGCATATATACTACTTTCCATCTCCATAGAGTGATATTATTCCTTTTTAATTCGTATTTTAAAAAAGCATACTAATGTTTTATCTAATGAAAAAAGTATAAAATTTATATCATTAATATATTTTAGTATATTATGTAACTATATCTTGTTTTTATAAAGTAAAACTATTATGAACAAACATCCATGATAAAACAAGGTAATAGACCCCAAAAACAATAGTGATAATGACATATTTATAATGAATGAGTGATAAAATTTTAAAAAATGATCATATAAAATATTATAAATATTAGTATTGTTCTTGTATAATTTTGTAGGATGATTTAAAACATTATAAATGAGTCTAATGAGTGGTTAAATAAATGGAATTGTGAGGTAATAGATTTCATCTCAATTTAAATTTCATTAATATATATTTCTTAATATGCACTTATTCACTTTTAGGTGTTATATATAATACCCCAATGATTTATATAACATGAATAACTATATATTCATTATGTCCAATTTTTCAATTCTTCTTTATTATTTCAATGGGTAGCAATTTTAATGTTACTAATAATGTATGAATATATTTTACAATATTACTTTACTTTAGGATTTATATTATAATTATTGAACAAATATTTACAATTATAAATCATAAGATAAATAATTTTATTATCCCAAATATATTTAATAATTTTATATGGTGTCATATTTATTTTCCACCCACTGAATCATGGATTTTGAAAATAAAATGTTAAATGAAATTCAATTTTATTTCTGATTATATTGGATACATATTTCATTTATTTTATCAAAATGTATTTCATAAAAATTAAATTAAATTAATCAAATTTTATAATAAGTAATTTTTATGTGATTAATGAATTTTAAAAAAGGTTTTAATTGCAACTTTATACAATTATCAAGTGGCACATTTTAAAAAAAAGGACGATTGGATATTTTTTTAAAATATATGGTGATAAAGAACATTCCCATTGCCTTAATCATTTTACAAAATATAGATTCTTTTATATGTTTTCAATGGGTATACAATGAAAACTCAATTATTAAATATTATTTTATAATCCAAATTATATTTCCTTTATTCTTCCAAAGGACATGATTTTAATGAAAATATCTATATTCCTGATGAAATGAAGGTCACATGTTATTTCCTGATTATTGTTTTGTTAGTTAAAATTCCCTTGATTCAATTACATTATTATGATCATTATTTATCATAAATTAAATTTATTTTAAATAAAAATATTATTTGTATCATGGAAATGATTACATACAAAATCATGTACTATTTTTACATACATTTTTTACATTGATTTTTATACTATTAATAGGGGAAATCCTCTTAAATACACATTCTTTTCTCTATATAGATATTTGAGGATAATAAAAATAGTTCAGAATTAAAAATTCTTTTTAATATGTGAAGAATTATATGAATTTGAAATGGTGGGTGTAAACTGAAATTCTATTTTCCCTTGAGGAATTAATAGGTCTCATTTGAAAAAATACGGGTGAAATGAAACGGGGTTTTACACATATTTTTAAACAGTTTTGTGAAAGTATGTAATCGTATTGTTAACATGGTATTTTATATAATGGAATCCAATATTTAAAATTGAACTCATTGAGAATATAGATATTATGATCCATGCGATTACCAAATTTATAATATCCATGGGGAAAAAATTTCACATGTTATCGATTAAATGATTGGTGTGTTCAGTTATTTTCCATGCCGTATTGATTATGCCATATATTTAAGTTATTTTAATGTTATTAAATTTAATATTTGATACATTATTTACCTTTACAAATTTCATATAAATTATTTATAATTGATAGATTATTCTATTTGAGACCCTCACAGGGAATTTTAGCTCACACTTATTTTCATTACTTACCCAAAAACATGATGAATAATTTTTTAATGACTTGAAGGTTGAATTTTTTTCCATTATGATGTTTTTTTACAAAAATAAAACGGGTACCATATAAGAATTAGGATCTCCAATACTACTAAAATGACTGGATCCTTAGGATTTTACTCATTTTATCCTTGATAATTTAATAATGTAACCATTGTGTTTGGGTTACTGGAGTCAAAGTTGTTATACTATTCAAAACAATAATAATTTATAATATTTATTTATAATTATTCTATGCAGGTATATTATATAGTTATTATGCATTTTCAATATCATATGTTAGTAATCTTGTTCATTTTGACCATGTTTAATAAAACATAACTTTTTCATCATTCTTCTCAAAATGTTATTCAGATCTGATTAATAATAAGCCCTATGATTTATTTTCTACTTTTTTATTATGTCATAAATTTATTCTAAGGTAGTTTTGGTTGTGATATTAAAAGATGAAATCAATAATGACCATGTTTCATTGATTTTTCCAAAATAAATACAAGTATCCAAAATTACGAATTCAAAATTAAATTAACCAATAAAGAACAAAACTAAAGTCATCATTTTCCAATTTATATGTTATAATGTCAGTATTTATGTAATCATAATAATATATCAAATTATTTCATGTCAATTTTCATGTATTTAGTTAGACAAACCGAAACATGATCATATCTTAATTAAATGATTCCAATGATTATCAGTGTAATTTTTTGTGTGAAAATTGTGATTATTTCAAAATAATTATGATATTATTTGGATACTTATAACATGTTTAATCATAAAATGGTATTATAAATAATAATTAATTTTAATGAAAAAAGGAGATACGTTAATTTAAATAGGTAGTTGGCTATACAACAGAAAATAAAAATTTATATTTCTCAGATAATGAGGGATAAGATATTATATTTTTATTCTTTCATCCATAATAATAATTATATTATATATTTAAAATTTATTCAAAAATATAACCTGTATTGAAACTTATGAGGGATAGTAGTGAAAAACAGATTTTTTTTACTTTATGGAGGTGGTAATATGCACAATGCATGAATTTGAGTTTAATCTTTATCAATGGAAATACAGAGAGGTGGTAAACAATATTTCATTTTTATTGATTAAAATATTACAAAAAACTATTATAATTTAATTATATATGAATTAAAATATATTATTTGGGACAGTAAGAATTAAAAGAAAATTTTTAGTGAAAATATAATCAGGTTGAGCATATATGATTTTCCATAAAAGTCACTTTAGAAGTGAAGGTCGTAGTCCAATAAATTTAGACTATAGGATAATGAAAAAGGATGATAATTATAGGTGGTTATTTAATTGAATAGTTATAATAAGAATATGAATTTTGAGTTGTTTTTAATATGTTGTGACATGAAACCTTTATAAGTTAGGATAATGGAAGTTTTTAAATATTTAAACCTAATATAAATATATCATGTGCATCACATGAAAAAATATTAAATGAAAAATAATGTATTTAGGGATGATATAATGTCTATAACCACTCAATCATTAATTTTTACACATGTTTAATAAATTTATAAAATCCATTTACTCTATTAATTCCCACATATACAATTATTGGTTGTACCATGATAACTAATTTTTACCAAAGTAAATTACATTTATTCTATATGAATAAAATGACAATTATTAATTAATTTTAACATAATGATTCAAAATAATATATCCAATTAATGAGATAAAATTTCTATGTGTAATAATATTAATTTTAACATCATGATATATAAGGTATAAAATCTTTTTTAAAAAAATTGTATTTTTATTCATAATAATTATGTGTATGGTAAAATTATCAATTTAATTCATCTTATAGATATATATTTTTATTATAAAAATAAATGTTATGTGGAATAAAATTAAACTGAAATAAAATCATAATAGAATAATATTCAATTAAAAGAAAAGCCCAAGAACAGTTTTTTGGTAAACATTTATAATGTCTATAAAATTTTAATCATTGGTTTTAAAAATTCTATATTGTAATTGTAAAATAATTTATTTTACATATTAAAACAATAGTTTAACTATTAAAATGAATAATTCAATTCAAGGTAATTTTTATAATGTTCCAAAATATTACATTTTTTAAATAATTATATTTTAACATTCAACTACAAATTCATGATTTAATTCAAATCAAATAATAACACCGTATAATGAAATTATAATTATAAATTTTAAAATAAATTCATTTATATAAAATAAAAAAAATATTTTATATTTTATATTCAATGAAAAAAAATTTATATAAAACTAAAAATTCATTTTATTAAAAATATAAAAAATATTGTAAAATAAATATGATAAAAATTTTATTAACATAATTAGTATCTGATATATAATCATGATTTAAAATTATTTCACTCTACATGATCAATAAATAATATTTACGATTATGGTAAGCTATTTTGGAAGTCGTGGGTGGTGATTTTGCTAACATAAATCTTGTGGAAATTTCCCTAAGAATAAATATCTCTAAAAAATGAATTTTCTTATACAATTATTTTCTAATATGGATTGGTATTTGTCTAATGAATACCCAGGTAAAGATACATCATATCTAATCATGTTTAAATGAGTTTCATTAGGGATAAATCAACTATACAATGCCTTTTTACTCAATTTTCATTACATGTTTCATATTATGGTTACTTTATTTTATAACTTTTAATTTAATAAGTATATTATAATGGTAAAATATTATTTCAACATACCATATCATCATTCTATTATGGTTTTTTTTTCAATAATTCTATTGAAAACATTATCAAATCTATATAATTTAGATTTTTGATACCTTACACAACATCTCCAAGTGACCATATATACATATGATGATATTGTTTGAGGGAATTTTCATGAGAATTTAAATGGTTATGCGATAATTTCAGAGAAATTTAACACTAGTTGAACCAGGAATGGAAGAAATCAAGTGTCTCCCTCGAACCATAAAATATATAAACATTATTTTTCCATGTTTACTCATTGTATTGAATTTCTAGGTACATCATATGTGCATACACTTTTTTTATTTACTATATTAGGGATATTTTGTGTGGGGACATTCAATGTTTTACTTAAACCCTACTAAAGAATCCATGTCATCAATCCACCCAAGTATACCTCATTATTTTCTAGATCATGTTGGTAAAAGGGGTATTATTATGTGATCCAGTGGGATAATTGATATGGATTTTATAGAATGTTCTTCATCAATGATCAAGGATGAATGTATAACCTCCCTTATATCTTTATTCATCTATATATTAGGATCCGAGATCATCCCAATGGGTAATTGCGTTGTGACATTTCACAGTATGATCCATCTGTACATTTTTCATAATATGGTTGTTATTTTATATATTAGTCTTACAAATTTTCATATTTATAGAACCCATTTTGTTATTTTTTTAAATTTACATGAATCGTATATATGGACATAGTTTATCCATGGTAACACATTAGACCCTCACACCTAATTAGATGCGTATAGATTATGGGTAGATTCACCTATGGTCATGTAACACCTAATGTATGGCTAGTTTTTAGTTGTATAGGGATAGTGGGAAATAGAAAAGTAATATTAGAAAATAGTTTTATTTAGATCAATATTTTTCAAGATGGAATATATGTGATATAGGGATATATCTAAAGGTGAGTATTGAAGATAAATTATTTAGATATCAATCAACTTCAAGCGAATCACATAATTCCCAAAAACATTTTCAATATATTTCTCATATCTTTTTAAATTAACCATACCAAAATAGTTAGAATATGATAAATTATTTATTCAAAAATAATAAACCATTAGGTTATTATAAACTAATTTTAATCTAAAAAATTCAACATTTATTATTAAATTATTAATTTAATTATGCAAAAATATTTTATACTAAGATTGAAACACAAAAATGACTTAATCACATAATTTTCCAATAGAAATTTAACATTTTTCCCCAAATAAAATCAATCACTCTTAATGTCTCGTACAAAAAATATGATTTCCTAAGTCAAATAATCCCCATGATATGCTAATTATATATATAAATAACTTAAATCACCATAATTCCATAACTAAATCATATATTCCTCCAAAATATAGTTAAACTATTAGTAGTTAATTAAAATCCCATAATATTCTATTTATGTTAATCATATAAGATTCTTAAAATAGTAATAATCTCCCAAACGAACATTTATCACATAATACCTAAAATCCTTTTCCAATACCAAGGATAACCATTAGATAAAACATTAGTTCCCAAAATTAACTTATTCTTAATCCATCAAATCGTTCAAATAAAAATGGAAACATAAAATAACCAAGTACATCACAAAGACCGGTTGTAAGTGATTCGCCCTTTTCTCCCTTAGGTTGTGGGTTAAATTCTTATAGCCTTGTTTTATGTGATAGTATGTTACCCATCCATCAGGTTATCCTTTTTCTAAAACTATATAATTATTATAGAATTCCAAAAATGATATAAAATCCACAAAAATTACAATAACATGTTTTAACATCAAATATTATTTCATACCATTCATTTTTCAGGTAAACAATTATTGACTCATAATTATCCCAAAAATAAATGTCTTGAAAAATACTATTAGTCGCCTTAATATTTCAAATCGTAAATCCTCAAAAAGGATTTCTAAGACATTGATCATATGATAATCCAGAACATTATAATCCAATGATGATTACCATATATCCTAAGAAGAAAACCTAATATCCAATGTTTTATAAGAAATAATTGGATACCAATTGTAATGGCCCTTCCTTCAACATAAATTATTATAACGTTTTTGAAATAAAATTCAAATTTTAGTATCGTTTCAATTTACAGTTTCTAAGAATTTGGACTAACTCTTAAAAAGTATATTGATACTTTACACATGGACGGTAATGGCCCAGACCTCTCTGGTCTATTACGTTTTTGAAATCTGAGATTTGATGTGTTCTTGGAAGTCAATGAGACTTCTTCATAACACATTGCCAAATATTTAGTTCATTGAACATTGTTCCAGTTCTGTGAATAGTGCCATCTGGGATGTAGGATCGAAATATAATATGAGATGCTCAATATACAAGAGGGGGGGTGAATTGTATACTTTAAAAATTCCTTTGGAACCTTTAAAGTTAGTTATGAATAACTAGAGTTTCCTTAAGAAAAGAAAAGAGCTAAGTTTAACAAAGTTAAACTAAGTAAATTCACAACACCTCTAACACTGAACTGAACTTGGAAAGGGATTCCATAAGTAGGTTCCGGAATTATGATTCCGGAGATTGAAACTTAACAAAAGTTACAATATAAGATTCTAACTTAAAGCGTATAGAATCTAAACTAATCAGAGTAAGTAAGGAAGTATAAGAAAGTTATACTTTCCTTAAGATACAAATTGCAGCTGAATAAAGACAAGTAGTAAAACTACTAGTAACAAGATAATAGTCTTTTAACCCAAAAAGAAGGGTATCCAACAACCTTGGATAAAGGTCCCTTGATTTATACTTTCAAGCAAGTCTGTCTTACCCACACCAGGGTAAGCCCTCGATACAAAGATCGGTGTCTCTGTCTTGATATCCCCGCAAGCCCTCAACTTCAAGGTAGTTGGCAACCTCTGTCTTTCTCAGCAAGAAAGCCCTCGATCTTTAAGGTAGTCGGCACCTCTGTCTTCCTATCCCCGGAAGCCCTCGAATGTAATCACCAACATTCGGAGTCGCACGAAGCTTTGAGAGTTAATAAGAGACTCTCTCTCTAGAAATCACTTCAACAGCATGTAAGCACTTTATCAGTAATCGGCATATGCATCAGCTACGAGCTCTTTCAAATGAGCTCCTATTTATAGGTACAGTCTGCTCCTCTCCAACGGTCATATTTTCCATAAAGTTCGGAGGGACCTGTACACGTGTCACTTAGACAACGGTTAGTTTATAACAAAATGGACGACATCGTTTTATAACAAAACAAGTGTAACAGAAAGTACGACATCGTTTTAAACTCTAACATAAAGGTTCGGAATAGAAACTTCGGAGTGAAGGTTCGGAGTGAATAAATTCAGAGTGTATAAAACAATGATAATGAGATTCTGTTTAATAGGAGAATTCGGAATGAGAATTCGGAGTAGGAATTCGGAATAGGAATTCGTCATCAGAAATCGTAATGAGAATTCGTCATCTGAATTCGTAATGATAATTCGGAATGAGATTTCTTCATTAGATTTCGTAATGAGAATTCTTCATCAGAATTCGTAATGGGAATTCTTCATTGGAATTCGTAATGGGAATTCTTCTTCAGAATTCGTAATGAGAATTCGGAATGGAATTTCTTCATTAGAATTCGTAATGAGAATTCTTCTTCAGAATTCGTAATGAGAATTCGGAATGGAATTTCATCATTATAATTCATAATGAGAATTCTTCTTCAGAATTCGTATCCTGATTCTGGAATAGAACTTAGTCAGAATTCATATCCGGAATTCGGAATGAAATTTCCTTATAGTTCTTGTCCAGAACCAAATACTAAAACAGAATGCTTCTATATCAAAGTTTTAATGACTCCGAGAAAACGAATCTGAATCTCACACTTAAGAAAAATATAAAAAAATATGATAAGGATAATTTTCCTTATAAAAGCGATTTTCCTTAAGAAAGCAATTTTCCTTATAAAAGCAATTTTCCTTAAGAAAGAATTTTTCCTTATAAAAGCAATTTTCCTTAAGAAAGCATTTTTCCTTATAAAAGCGATTTTCCTTAAGAAAGCATTTTTCCTTATAAATGCGATTTTCCTTAAGAAAGCATTTTTCCTTAAAGATAAGGTGTTTGTGATTTTCAAAACATGAAGGAATGGAAAAGTCATAAGGAAAACCTTATTGACTCAACATGGGAATCATCTGTCGGTGAGTCATCATTCGTTGAATCATATGATGGTGATTCATCTATTGGTGAGTCATTAATGGGTGATTCATCTGTTTTCCACTCATCGGTGGGTGATTAATCATCATTTTTTAGTGAGCCATATGTTTGTTAGTCACCTATCGAGGAGTCATCCATCAGTGAGTCCTCATTCGATGAGTCATTTTTCAGTATATTCAATTGTGTTTCTAGATCAACTGGTGAATAGTTTTTCCATATTCCTACAGTCCCCTCCATTTGATATTTTCATTGAAGTAAAATGAATTCAAATCATCATTTTATAGTATTTAAGGCCGATTGAAAGTCTATAACTCTTATCATTAAATACCTAAGGGTCTTGATGTTTTTACTTGGTCAAAGTACATGTATTTTTGAGATCCACCTTTAATATGAATTCAACCATTTCACATTATGTAAGTCTCATGTATAATCCTTCTATTCCAGGGTCCTTCCCTTCATTTATTTTTTCTTCTTCTTCTTAGAATGAGGTGACCAAAACCACTCATTTCTAAGGATACTTTTTATTCTGATTTGGACCATGGATAGTGTTTTCCATGGATTTATTCTTAGGGAATGTGCACTCTTATCTTGGTGTGAAGAGAAAGTGTCGATCTGTGTTCAATATAGTGTATGTTATACATCTATTCTTCTAGGTTACTCAATCTGTTTCCTGCCATTATCCTTTTCATGTTACATCATATGATCTCCATTATTCTAATAGACCTTTCTTGGGTATTGGTTGATGTGGATGTGTCGTGGTGTCTTCGGGTGGATGTAGTTTTTGTGGGAGAGGTGATTACTATTCATTGTGCTGGCACACTATCATGAAAAGAATGTGAGAAACCTTTTGAGATAGGAGATCTTTGTATTATATATTCTTTTTACATATAGTGGTAAAATTATAATGATTTTTCCACTAGACCAGAAAAAAATTGATGTAATATATATTGAACCAATGTAATGAAATTGTATTGATCTTATATTTTTGTTTTATTCTATGATAACAGATTGCCTCTTTATTTTTTAGATAATGTGATATCTATGCCTTTCTAGTTTAGCATGTTTTTCTTGATGGAAAATGGTAAATGACCTGATCCCAAGATTAATTATAATTTTATTCGGTCAAATATAAAGTAGTGTGTTGATTAATCTAGTTATTGTTATTGTGCTTGGTGATAAATAAAATGGATGCAGTAATGCATGTTTAATTGAATAGGATAATTAAATATTAAATAAAGGACTTGTTATGTGATAATGATAATTTCTTGATGTGTTCATAGTTACCGTCTTCATTTTAAAGGCCATGTTCCATATTCTTTGGAGTTGTGAGTTCTCATTGTGTGTGAAGGGTGAAATATTTTTTTATATCCAAGAGACTAGTTTCTATGTTGTTTGTTTACTTCTACATGTGTTTTGGTTTATGGGGTAGGGAGTATAAGTTGTTTCGGTGGAAGTAGTTGATGCCTAGAAAGGTGATTTGAATCCTTTTATACATTTGGGTGTCAGGGAGGACACCCGAGATGATGAAACAGTTCTGATATGAATGTTGGACGCTTTCTGAATCATGTTATTTGTTTATCTTCATTAATTTTCCCACTACATTAGGAAGCAGAATTTTCTTACTCTCCTTCAAAAATAGTAGAAGACGTGCGGTTTATTACACATTCTTTCCATTTTTATCTTCACAAGGATGTATTATTATAAACTCTTGTTATAGGTGGATAAGACTCGATAGGTAGTTCACATTCTAAACGTGTTGATCACATTGTGTTTGGTATCATATAATTCTTTTTTATAATACCTAATAATTATGGAAATGTTATAATTCTATTAATAAATTATGTTAACTCATGGGTTTGGATCATTATGGGATGAAATGAAGAGGGTGTAACTTTAATAGAATAGTAGACTTGGATTGGTTATGCCTGGAGGGCTTAGATATTTGATAGAATTCTATTGAAAATTAATGTGGAAATGATAATTGTTAATTTATGGTTAAATAATTAATTAACATAATGTGAAACTGATAAAGTAGGATAAAGTAATCTACAATAACTATTTAAATGGTTGTGTGCTTATAGGATACCTAGTCTTAATAGTGGTAGTTGGGAGTCCAAGAGAGATTAGTTGTAGTTGAGTCTATGACTAGGTTATGCATATAGTGTGGCTGTGAGATAATGTATATTATATAATTTTGTGTTTCTATATGCTACTCCACCCTATCAGTTATGGAAACTTACATCCTGAGGATTCTGAGCCCTAGGGGGTGTACTCCCCGACATCCAGGTGGGACGACGGATGGTTGCCTACCCCTTTGGACCATCTCTCTTCTCTCAGTAGTAACTTTTTCTGGTTGGGAAAACTATTAGATCTTCATGTATGTGGGTGTAGAGGGCTGTAATGGCTTGTGGTTATTCACAACCATATATTCTGGACATAGTTTCCTAAGGAAAACTATAGGTGTAACGTGTATAAGCTCTGATGGATTGAGGATCCTTAGTGTATGGGTTATGATGGCATTATGTATAATACCAGTTGTATGAAAAACATTACGCAAGATGTGTTGGATACCATAAACTACATGGTTACATTAGTTATGCTGACATGGTGGTTGTGTTGCATGAGGTTCATTTTGTAGTACATCGGCTAGGTTTTAGTGGGAAATCATTTTTGGAGAGAGATTATTAGGATGTGCGACATTGGGGAAAAGTGGAAAAATAGTGGGTAAGTGGTAGCAGAGTACCCTGGATATTTTTTATTATGTTATATAATATTTTATGCAATACTTAGTGAGGGTATCCATAGTTAGGCTGGGATCAAAGTATATATGTTTAGATGAAGAGTTATTTTAAATTATTTTTTGTTATACTTTAGAATGATTTCATCAAATTTCCAGGAGAGGCTCCAGGGAGGATCCTAATGAGTATAATGTTATTCTAAACTTATGTTATAAATACTTTTTCAGGTCCCTTGGAGCAGGTTGGAGATCAGGCTGGTTACTACTAGCTTGGGGTTGTAGGAACTTTTCAGGTATTATGGTCACTACCATTTTATGTTTTCTGGTACTTGTATTTTTTCCTTTTAGTGGTATTAGTTTTTCATTAAATTACATATGGGTACATGGTATTTCTATTATATTGTAGTATGAGCAGGATTTAGTAGGTTTTGGTCTTATCTCTCTCATTCATATCAGTTTTCTTAGAGGGTAATTCCTCCTATTTTTGTGTTTACAATACCCTCAATGATAATCTCCATCCTGGGGACTGTTGGAGGTGGGACTCGGGGGGTCACTATCTCCCTTGTCACATTGTTGGCCAGGAGGGGTATTTTTTGTGGGGAGGGGGTCATGACAGAATGGTAATAGTGGTCTGTTTGAGGTATAAGATGATGTTTGGTGTTAAGCATATGTGAGGTTTCTTGTGTTGGTAGGAAAAAATGTCAACTAAGTTTAGGATGCACTGTAAACATGGGAGACCAGATGAAACATGGGTATTTAAGACCCCTACGATCTGATGCATAGATCTTTAAGTGTACTATGGCCACTAAACAGGGTGATACATGTTTCCGAGTAGAGACCTAAGAAATGATATAATATTATTCTTATTTGGGTATGTGTTTGAATGGGTAGATGTTTGGATAGGTTAACCTATAAGGAGTAAAAAAATTAATTAGTTAATTTTGATTCTTCTATACTCTGGGTTTAGGAGATATTATTATTTTTTATTTTCTAGTTATGGCTCTAGGTTGATGTCCTCATCAGGTTGATGTAGAAGATGTTCAACGGGTAGTTCTAGTTGATCATCGTAGAGTAGAGGTTGATGATGATGAAACATAGATGAGGAATCTTTGAGGGTTTCAACATCAAAAACTACTAAATTATGAAGGATCTATTTCAGATGAATTCACGGATGATTTTTTGGAGTAAGTTGAGATAGATTTCAACTCAATCCATGCTCATAAAAAGAACTAGAGTCATTCGGTGTGAAAATGTTCTATAGAGCACCAAGGCAATGGTAGTTCTTATTCCTTGGGGATCGCAAGGAGTCGACATTCTTGTTGGAGGAGTTATGAGAGAAGTTCAGAGTTGAGTTTCATTCTTCGACTGCAAAGGCATCTAGTCATAACAATCTTATTACCATTTGATAATGGAGCTCCTATGTGAAAGAGTTTTGAATTCATTTAATGAACCTTTTACTATATGATTCAGACTTATTTTCAAATGATGAGGCCTGACTGAGGAATCTCATGGTGGCTTTTCCTCCAGAGATCCATCACACGGTCCCCCCATTTATATTAAAGAAATATATTTAGGTTCTTGAAATGGAACAATTCATCAAGAAGACATTATCCATAACTAGATCATCACAATAGGGGAGTCATCAAGATTCCTCATGATGAAGAAATGTGGTTCAGGTTTCCAGGTTTTCCGGGAAGAATAGTTGGCATTTGGTCAAGCGTATCTTCAAGAACATTGCATCTTATTTTTTGGGGGTAGCGGATCTCAATCCTATACCAAGTGATCATCAATTTATTATTCTTGTGGATGCTGATGTCATTAGAACAAATAGTTCAGGACCTTTCTAATCAGTTAGTGTGTGTCAAGTGTCCCAGTTTAGGTTCCTCCATTGAGGCAGCTCTAGTTTAGGGAGCAACAATAGGTTGCACAATCTTTGGATTAGCAGAAACAAAATGAGGGAACTAGAAAATATCATTGGTATGCTCCTCGTCTTCATAGAGTAGAGTGAGGCCATGGTGGTGGTCGTCAACCAGGTTAGAGAAGTAGTGGTGCAAGTCGTTGTCAACTTCATGCTTTAGAATTTCTAGTGTTGGGTGAGACACATGTAATTTGAGGTACCCTTTTCTTGTTTTCGTCATGGTAGTATTCCCTTTTTGATTCCAGATAAACACACTCCTTCATATCACCTACCTTTTAAATTCCATGGGACTTGAAGTAGAGAGACATCAAGTGCAATTGGCGTTTACTATGACAGTTAGATGTCGAGGTGTCTTGTTTGAAGTATGTAGATATTGTGAGCTTGTTCTGGGGCTACATCACTCTTTGGGATATTTCCTATGTTTATATATACACTCTATGTTGTCATCCTTATCACGGATTGGTTGTATTCATTTTAGGGTATCGTCGATTGCTTCAGGAAAGAAGGTGGTGTTCATTAGCGCTGATAGAGTTTCTTTGGTGTTTTTTTGGAAAGCAAGACCCTCTAATGGTTCAATGGAGTTCTCCTTCCTTAAAATCCTTGATATTAGATCTGATGTTGATTTCATCGAATGCTCAATAGTCATAATTTCTCATGGTCGTGGAACAATACCCTGATGTATTTCTAGAATAGGTTGTAGCATTACCCCCTCAATGTGATATTGTGTTTGTGATGAAGCTACATCCTAAAGAATCTCCTATATCGATGTATCTATATAGGATGGCACTGTATGAGTTGTGGTAGATTCATATATTGATTGATGGTATGTTTTAGTGTGGTTTTTTTTTGGCCGAGAATATCACCATGGGGTGCACCAGTTTTTGTGTTGAAGAATGATGACGACAGTTTGCAGTTGTATATTGATTATTGTCGATTGAACAAAGTAAATGTGAATAATTTCTATCCAATTCTAAGTACTAGTGACTTATTCGATCAACTAAGGGTTGAAATTTCATTCTCAATGATCAAATTGTAGTTATGATATCATGATAAGTGTGTGAAGGATGAAGATATCTTGAAGACCACTTTCTATTGTCATCATGGGAATTACAGGTTCATTGTGATTCCATTTAGTGTGATAACTTCTCATGATGTGTTCATGGGGTTGATTGAAAATGTGTTTCAGGAGTTCCTAGATAATTTCATGGTGGTCCTTATTGATGAAATTCTTTTGTAATTTTCATTAGAAGAGGATCATGTAGAGCAACTAAATAGAATTTTGGGAGTTCTTCGTCGATTGCAGTGGTTTGGGATGTTTTTCAAGTTTAAT